>CM052812.1:51001865-51127598 GCA_028533885.1 Nasua narica
ATTATTTGTTCCATTTCTTTGAAATAAATTGATGGTATTTTGATAGGAATTGCATTAAAGGTATAGCTTGCTTTAGGTAGCATAGACATTTTCACGATATTTGTTCCTCCAATCCATGAGCATGGAACGTTTTTCCATTTCTTTGTGTCTTCCTCAATTTCTTTCATGAGCACTTTGTAATTTTCTGAGTACGGATTCTTTGCCACAGAGACGAATATTAAGCTGAGCTCTTCACCAGTGACTTCTGCATTCATCTAGCTTGGCTGTGGGATATTGATTTTGAGAGTCTTTGTTTTGTTGCTGTTGTTTTAGCAAAACGAAACTACTACTTTAAAAACAATTAAAATTCAGTGTGCCACCTTTTGGAGTTTGACCATAAATACATTACCTATTAAAATAAAATCTCTATCTCTTTGAACTCACCAAGTTCCTTTGGTGTGTGGAAAAGCTTTATTTCTCATAGTGACTTTGCAGACATTCTTGATGGAATAAAGAGACTCTTTCCTCATTTATAAAGTTATCGCAATGTGCCAGGAGCCTCTACTTAGGCATTTCTGCTGAACTGGCCGGCAAACTCCCAAGCCCCTATTCAGTACTTACCTTCCTCAACCGAACGGTCTCTTCCTAAACCAGGACCTTTCCTCATGCCCCGGAAGTGAGCCCTGTTATCTGCACTGTCCTTGCTTCTCCTTCCACCTTCCTCTCCCTGGCCTCCATCCTCCTTCAGAATACCTGGCAAGCTCAGGTTGTCATACTTGCCTCCGCCTGAGGCAGTGGAGGAAGCTCAGCTTCAGTGTCAGACAGACCTACGGTCACGTTACGGCTTTGCACTGGCCGCTGTGGGACCATGGGCAAATGACTTAGCCTCCTTAGGATCCTCATCTATAAAATGATAGCTGCACCTAGCCCAGTTGATATAACACTTAGGTAAATAACCTATGTAAAAGTGCCTAGCTCAGTACCTACTAGCTGTTCCTATCCTTTTATCCATTTATGTCCTCTTAAAATCCTAGATACCATCTCTCCTTTCTCTGGCACTGCAGCCCACCTCCTGGTCTAAGTAAAACCGTGGCCATCCTAGCAATACATCATCAGCTCACGCTCTTATGTGGACCTTCTCAAGATGCCTCTTTCACGTAAAGTTGATTTCTGAGGTTAAACAGCTTATAAGAAAATCCCTCTGCTTCTGTTCTTCCTGCCTTAGTGAGTCCCATTTATGGACAACTCACACCAAACTTTCTTCTGCCGAACAGTTCCCCTGAAACCTGGAGTCCAAGTGACAGCAACAAGGAAGGTGGGGTCACACGGCCAATGCTGTGTCCCACGCTTGCACTCAGTAGGAGTTCGCACAGCAACCGTCACTGAGGGTTACAGAGAGGCAGTGCAAAACTACAGCCTATTTTGCAAAGTACAAGAAACTGAGTCATGGCTATCACAGGAGTCCTAAATCGCAGATCTCCAGCATGTGTCTCTGTCAAGGCTGCTTTGCATGGTGGTTAAGGCCGTGCTCTAAGATAAGAAAACATCACAGCGACTCTCAGAGTGGGCTACTCAGAGGTCTCAACTGCCCTGGGTCGAGTGGCTCAGTGGCTCCCAGGGAAAAAGTAAGGTACACTCACCCCTGCTCAGAAAGCAGTACCTCATAGCTTTAGAGCCCCCTTCTCCCAGTCATCCTCAACAACCGGCGATGTGATGGAGCTGGCTCATACACGCTTGGCCTGTGAGAGCTGACAGTTAAATTTTCAAGCATTGTGAGAGCCACCTGGCTTCACACTGGTAGCCACAGTGGGAGCATTCACACCCAACACTACGAGTCAGCCCTCTTCCCAACACCTACCTCCGTCAGCAGCAGCTGTTAAACATGTACTAGGACGCCAAGGACCCCCAACTCTAAAGCTGAAATATCAGGCTCCATTTCCTCATAAGCCCTGAAGCTCTTAGGATTATCTCCCCGAGATCTTTCTGTGCTTCCTCCTAGATGTTCTCGAGTAATGGGTGCCAGTCAGGGCCCCTAACCATGCTTGCCTCACAGACAGAGCCTTTCCTCTTATTACTTTCTCACTCCTCTGTGGGAAAATAAATCTTGGTTTCATTAGGGTTTCTAAATGCCTAGCATTTATTTGTAGTGGCTCTTATCTTAGGATCAGGAGAAAATCAAAAGGCTTAGAAAGATTACTAATAGACATAGTAGCTTCCAATGTAACCTTTACTCATTCAGATATGAAGCACTGTTTCCCTAATTTACCCTAATCTACTTCTACCAGTAAGTTAGAGTCTTTGCTTTGTCACAATACTTTTGAAGGTACCTCTTGTAATATAAAAGATTCTACATGCCTCCTCTGAATCCAAAATCCAAAGCTCTAGTGAGAGTCGAGACTTAAAGAGATAATGGGGGGTGTCACTTTATCCTGTCCTATGGTTCTGCGACATATAGGGATGCCAGCAGACCACCTTGTGATCCTCCTGGAAAATTCCCAAGTCCATATGTAGAGAAATTTTTAGCAGGCTCCTGGGCCTCTTGCCTAAAAGGTACATCAGCTTCAAAAGAGGTTTGCCCACTCCTGGAAAAGGATGTAGAATGGTGGTCGCCGGGGTGAGGAGGAAGGGGGAAAGGTAAGCTGTTTTACAATAGGGCTTTCATTTTGCAAGACGAAAAAGTTCTCGAGATCAATTGCGCAACAATGTGCACACAACACTACTACACTGGACGCTTAAAAATGAATGGTTACAGCGGTAAATTTTGCTATGTGTTTTTCACCAACATTTTTTTAAAAAGCTTGGTTTGCCCATTAGTTCTCATCACATGCCTAGCACCAAGGCTAGTTCATACTAGACCTTTGATGAGCACTTACCCATTGAATCAAAGGCAGTACAATTAGAACAGAGATGAGTGTCTGTACATTAGGGATTATGGAAGTTGTGATGACAATTTAAATCACTGGATTGCAGTTCTTCCCCCCCCTGAAAGATTTTTTTTTTTTAAGATTTTTTATTTATTTATTTATTAGAGAGAGAGAGACTGAGAATGAGAGGAGAGAAGGTCAGAGGGAGAAGCAGACTTCCCGCAGAGCTGGGAGTCCGATATGGGACTCGATCCCGGGACTCCGGGATCGTGACCTGAGCCGAAGGCAGTCGCTCAACCAACGGAGCCACCCAGGCGCCCCAAGATTTTTTTTATTTATCTGGCAGACAGAGAGAATGAGAGAGCAGGGGGAGGGGCAGGCAGAGGGAGAAGCAGGCTCCCTGCCAAGCAGGGAGCCAGAAGCAGGGCTTGATCCCAGGATCCTGAGATTATGACCTGAGCAGATGCTTATTTAAGCAGATACTTAAATGACTGAGCCACCCGGGTACCCCTGAATTGTATTTCTAAGTCATTCGGCCTCTGGGTACCCTGTGACCCAAGGACAAGGTTTATAGAAACTCTGGGGCTCTTCTCTCCTCTTTCTGTCTTTTTTCAGGTCCTGGCTTTTACATTTTATAATCTATGCCTTTTCATTTATCCCATCCCTCTCTCTGCTCTTTGAAGGTCCAACCAATTCTTTCCTCCATATGACATTTCTTGACCACCACAACCTACAGAGATCTTCCTCTAACAGGAGCTCACAGACCCTACTGCTAGTACTGGTCAGCTATCAATAAGCTGTAAGCCCTCTCTTGAATTTATTCCATCTTTTGAGAACAAAGACCATTTATCATACTTCTGTATTCTTCAAATGCCTAGCACAATCTGAAGCACAGAGCAGGCACTAAATGCTAAAATACTGATAGCTGAAGGAAGGCTAAAGAAAGCAAGAATGTAAGGCGCCTCGGTGGCTCAGTCCCCTAAGCGTCTGCCTTCAGTTGAGGTCATGATCTCAGGGTCTGGGGACAAGGTTCCTACTCAGGCTTCCTGCTCAGCAGGGAGTCTGCTTCTCCCTCTCCCTCTGTACCTTGTGCACTTTCTCTCTCTTTAATAAATAAATAAAATCTTAGAGAGAGAAAGGGTGGGCTAATCATTTATTTGTTTTCCAATGGGATATTTCAAAGTCACAAAATTAGTCATGAATGTGACTAAAAGCTTAAGGAATCACGTGCTCAGAGAAGGTTTTGACTTGAATTTTAAATTGCAACTATGTACTTTACATATTCAGGGCTCTAGAGAATCTTCTATAAAGTTCTACCATGAAGCCCTCTCTTACCTATTAGGAAATTAGAGCTGACATAAATCAGTACGTCATTTATTTCTATGAGAGAGAGAACGCGCATGTGCACACACAGGAGGTGGGGAGGGGGAGAGGGACAAGCAGACTCCCTGCTGAGCGTGGAGTACCATGCAGGGGCTTGATTCCAAGACCCTGAGACCATGACCTGAGCTGAAGTCAGATGTTTCACTGACTGAACCACCCAAACTCCCCTTTTAAAAAATATTTTCTTTTATTTTGCATAATATCTAAAATCATTTATTCCATTAAATATTTTACTATAGTGAAAACGTATTTTCTTTTTTTTTTTAAGATTTTATTCACTTATTTGTCATTTTGGGACTCAAACCTACAACCCCAAGATCAAGAGTCACACGCTCTTCCCACTGAGCCAGCCCAGCTCCCCAAGATGGACCCTATTTAAGAAAAAAAAAAAAAAGAATATATATAGAGAGACAAAAAGTACAATAGTGGCTACCTTCAAGAGGGGGAGGGAACGGGTAGTTATTGTTTAAGGGGCATAGTCTTTCAGTACGGAATAATGGAAAAGTTCTGGAGACGGATAGTAGTGAATACACTTAATGCCACTAAACTATACATTGGAAAATGGTTAAAATGGTAAATTTTTTTTTTTTTTTTAAAGATTTTATTTATTTATTCATTAGGAAAGAGAGAGAGTGAGAGAGCAGGTCAGAGTGAGAAGCGGACCTCCCATAGAGCTGGGAGCCCGATGTGGGACTCGATCCCGGGACTCCGGGATCATGACCTGAGCCGAAGGCAGTCGCTCAACCAACTGCGCCACCCAGGGGCCCTAAAATGGTAAATTTTATGTATATTTTACCATATACAAAAAAAGGAGTCAAAATGAACAAGCTTCACAATCAACCTTGGGCAAATGTTACATCCATGTATAAAATATAAAAAATGCATGTGGTTTATTATACTAGATAATGCACAACCATTCAGTTACACTGAGGGTACTGACTGATTAAAATGCTTTGCCCTCCATGAAGCCAATGAGAAGTAACAGAAAAATGTCATGTATCTCTGGAAATCTGAAAAACAGCTCCAGTGTGAGAAAATGGGCTTTATTAAGTAATAATGAATTTACAAACATCAACTTGAAATGCCTCAGACAGAGACTGGAATATGTCTGGGTGTTGTCAGAACTCAAAAATTCACAAATCTCTTGCCAGAACAAAATGACAGGCTGGGCAGGCAGATCTAGAAGAGCCCTCTCTTGTCTGTTATTTTACAAAATGCTATAAATTCCAGTTAACACCTATCCATGGTCTTTAGGTTTTATTTTAGGAGTACGTTAGAATCTACTTGAGGATTGAGTTCCTGATTTTTTCTTTTCTACGTAGTTTGTGGCTAACAACTGCAGGGCCCTACTGGATCCCAAAGCCAGCTCTTTGGGAAGCTGTGAATACACTTAACATTAAGTGATATGAGCACTGATATTCATAAGTGAAGGGAGAGAAGTGCTCCAACACATGCTGGAGATTAACAAGGCAGTCCAATACGGCTAATCTGATAGTGCTGAGAATATAACCAAGTGCACTGTAATGCTGTCATTGAGTGCCCTTCACAGTCGGTCAGGGAAGAGAAGCAACAACTATTCTGAGGGCAGTTTTGAAAAGGGTCCCAGAATAGTATCACCCTTTCCCCACTCCCTAAGTGAAAAGGATTGCTAAGAGAGATAGTAAGTGTACAAAAACTCTGTGAGACAAGGACTACACTTAGATTATTCACCACTATCCCCACTACCCAGCACCATACCTTGTAAACAGCAGGCATGTAATTATTTATTCCCTAAGTAAATCTTTGAGAGCTGCTATCCTTTCCCCATTCTTGAATAGGGCTGTATACTCTCCCTCCCCACAGAAATCGCCTCATCTCTGGCTTGTGGACTCTTTTTGAGAGGCACTTTCATCACTTCATTTAACTTTGAGAGAAGTTGGAGGAGGGTGAGGACACGTGCTTGCTAATCATCCTTTTCCAGATTGCCTCATGCGCCAGAATGGATTTTTATTATTGGTCTG
Organism: Nasua narica; assembly: GCA_028533885.1. NCBI lineage: Eukaryota > Metazoa > Chordata > Mammalia > Carnivora > Procyonidae > Nasua > Nasua narica. The sequence continues at coordinate 51,008,092 of CM052812.1, forward strand.
TGGCTGCTACTGCTGTAGAGAGATTTCAGTCTGACCTTCCCAAGCTGCTGGGGGGTGAATACTGCACGTGGCTGACAGGGAAAATGTGTCCTTTTTTTTTTTTTTTTTAAAGCTTTTAGACTAACCAAAGCTCACTGTGGTAGGAAAGTCACCCTTTCTTTCACCATACAAAACTCAAGATGTTGAATTCTTTTGCATAAAAATAATATAGTAAACTGGTCTGAACTGGTCCACCAGGAAGAAGGTAGCATTCTGAAGCACCTCACAGACAGCAGTGCCATCGAAAACAGTACTCATGAAAAAAGAAAATGAAAGCCATTTACGAAAGCAGTTTAAATAAGAGGATGGAAATCTCACAGCTGGCCTCACAAAAGAGAACAAATATGTCAAAGGGAACAACTGATAGACTAATAGAGTCCTATCCATCTGGCTGAGGAAAGAGCCACTAGTGGGAATACTGAGAAGCATGTCCGTTAGGAAAAAGGCTGCCTGCTGCCTCACTGAGTGAGCTGAAGAGCTCTAGAAACACTGGAACACAGGCTCCCACCGTAGCTGGCTGGCTCTACTAGCAAAGGACTCAGAGAAGGGTTAGGTGATACACTGGCAAAAAAAAGGGAGAGCAGAGTATGTTTTTTTTGGTTTGGAACTTCAACCTGGGCTCTCAACTCATGACTACCCTGGCCCTCCATCTTGGGAGTCGGGGGGAGGGGGGCGGCGGGGGAAAGAAAGGAGATTGTGTGAATAGAAGAATGTCTCATTTTGTGCTTTAAAAAACAGGACTCAAGAGTCTCATTCTGAAACACCAAGTTCAATCCCATGCCACGCTAATGCCCCATCTGTACTTTTATATAATGCAGAGCTGAGTGCAGGCACTTTGGGAGAAGGGGAAATCAGGCCAGACTCAAGGCAAACAAACACTAACGCTATCTACATCTTCAACTCAATCCACACCACAGAAAAACCTCAGAAATAATGGCTCAAGGCAAATAGAACTCAATTACTAAGGAAAATCTGCCCCATTGAGAGCTCATGTTTTAACAAACCAAACAGCATCAAATTAAGCTGAACTCAGAGGTTTTCTAATTGGCAGTTTTATCCATTTCTAAGTTCTCATTTCTTATTTTTAAATATCAAAATGACTCTCTGACTAAAATTAAAAAAAGAAATGCCTATCACCCACTCTAAAATAATAATTCACTAAATTTTCACCTACATATCTTCTATATAATTAAACGAACCCTTCATACGGCACAAAAGTAGAAGCCACCACTCTATTTAAAGTACTATCAACAAATCCCTTAGTAATTGCTCTTAGAAGCCTGGTTCCTGCTACCGGCTCAGTTACAGAATACCTCTGCTTTCAAAGAGAGGACAACTGCTTGATCCTAGCCACCAACGATCAGGGTCACTCTGGGAAGGGTAGTGGCTTACCTGCTCCTCTGACAGTTGGGATATGTGATTCACAGCAGCATAGGATTCAATTTTGGGGTTGAAGTGATTGATGATGGCTCTGAAAAAAAGAATTAACATTAATATGGCATCAGATGGAAGAAGCAGATAAATGAGTAAAAAACAAGTATTAAGTACCCTCTAGTTTAAAGTACCAGTGCATAGGAGTGATTGTCAGAGGGTAACTATCTTTTTATTGAACATGGTGATGAACCTGAGGATTCTGAGATAAAAAGAACTTAAAATTTTTTAGACCAAGAGTAGAATCAAATGTTTCTGCTCTGCAAATGAACTAGGGAGGGAAAAAAATCTCAACCAACCAAACAAAAAACGAAACCAAGCATCCTTCAAGCAAGAAACAGGACCCAGGGGGCTGTCCACTAGGGGGCCCTGCGGTTTCAGTCAGAAAGATGTTTGCTCTGCTCTCACTCGGGAGAACAGGGCACTCAGTCAAGCTGGACCAGTACACAGGCTAAATACAATCTCTGAAGAAGCTGAGTCTTATCAAAGCCTAGAACTAATCCTCATACTTTTTAGTTAATAATTTCAAGCCAAAATTTTATTTCCAGCCATTCAAACCAAAATCTGAGTGTCATTTTCAAACACTTCCTCTCCATCACCCTCACACTCAAGGTCACCAAGTCTTATCAAATCCAGTTCTTAAAAAATCTCTGAAATCTGAAATAAAGTTCCCCCAAACCAATGCTTTTAGTGTATATGTAAGTCCTTGTTATTTCTTGTCTAGCGTAGCAGAAAAAGCACAAGTTTCAGATCAGAGTTTATCATAAGTCCATACTGATACAAAACTGACTAAATAAATGGGGAGAAGAGAAAAATCTTTCTAACAATAATTCCAAATAATATGTGTAGATACTCTCCCCTTTAGGAGATGGAGCTTGGTTCCCATTCACACTGAGGGTAGGATAGACTTAGTGACTTATTTCCAAAGAATAGAGTCGTAAAATAGAGTAGTAAACACATTAAATTTACTATAATTATTTATTACAGTAAATAATCTTGGCAAATACTACCTTATTGGCCAAATGATGAATGTAAACATTGCCGATGATTCATGTGGCTGTCATGTAACCCCTGGTATGATTTTTTTTTTAAAGATTTCATTTATTTATTCATGAGAGACAGAGAGAGAGAGGTAGAGGGAGAAGCAGGCTCCCCAATTAGCAGGGAGGCTGATGCGGTACTCAATCCCAGGACCCCGGGATCATGCCCTGAGCCGAAGGCAGATGCTTAACCATCTGAGCCACCCAGGCACCCAATCCCTGGTAGGATCTTATGAGAAGGGCACTTTACTTCTGTTATATACTTCCCCAAACCCACAACTTATCTCATCACAAGAAAAACATGTGATAAAACCAGGTTGGGGCATTCTATAGAATACCTGGCCAGTATTCCTTAGACTGTCAAAGTCATGAAAAATTGTACTTGAGAAATTGTCACAGACCAGAAGATACTAGGGAGACATGACAACTAAATGCAACGTGATACCCTGAAATTGGATTCTGGAATAGAAACAGAAAATTAATAAACTGGTGAAATCCAAATAAAATATGGAGCTTAGGTAATAGGACTGTATCACTGGCAGTTTCTTAGTGATGAATAAATGTACCTTGGTAATGTAAGATGTGGGAAACCTGGTTGATGGGCATACAAAAACTCTGTGTATTATTGTTGCACTTTTTCTGTAATACTGAAATTATTCCAAAATTAAAAGTTTATTAGAATGTATGTGTGTATGTGTACCCATGTGAATGTGTGGTAGTGCAATAGAAATCAATGTTTTCTTTTAATATAACATTGATAGTATAAAACTCTTGAGCCATTGAATATGGGTATAAAAGTATAAGTCAGACTTCAAAAAAAAATCATGGTTTGACCATTTGTTATTTTGGAATTTTAGGAAGCTACATGTCTCAGAGGGAAAAAGTGGGAATAACACCTACCTTAGCACTTAGTACAGTACCCAGGAATAGTACATTGTAGGCATAAAATAAATGTTTGTCGAAAGAGTGACTAAATCTTAGAGGATTCTTGCAACATTTACATAATAAAGCAATGTCAAATTTCTAGCACAGCGCCTGGCACACAGCTGGCACTCAATAAATACTCAATGAATGAATACATCAAGCGGGACAGTAAAGGGTCAGGAACAGAAGAGAATTCTGGTAACTTATTTTTTCAGAGACTTCCAAGAAGGGTAGAGATGTTATCTGCAAGTTAAGGTTGTAATTTGGTCTAAATCCAAAGTGGGAAGGAATTTGGACCAAGTAGGGGTCAAATATTTTTCTCATTCAAAAGGTGAGGTTTGAGAGTATTGGCAGGGATGACAACAGTCCAGAAGCAGAAAGGAAAACCTGGAGCCTAACCCAGTAAGAAGACAGAGGAGGAGGTTTAGAGAGGGACTGAGAATTCCCCCCAAACCCAGCAGCAGTACCAAGTTAAAGTTAACTCAATAGAGAGTATGAGTCATAGGGTCTAGCAACAGATCAAGAAAAGGAAATACAGTAATCAAATCTATCTATGACTAGACCTCAGAAAAAGAATCTGAACTCTGTAAATACATTCATTTCATGGTTTTATAATGGTTTTTTCTTTTGGATTTTCCTTAAATTTCTTAGTAAAAGTTTTTTGAAAAAATGTTTTATTTTATTTTTATTTTTTTTTTAGATTTTATTTATTTATTTGACAGAGAGAGAGAGAGAGAGATTACAAGTAGGCAGAGAGACAAGCAGAGAGGGGGAAGCAGGCTCCCCGCTGAGCAGAGAGCCCAATGCGGGGCTCCATCCCAGGACCCTGAGATCATGACCTGAGCCGAAAGCAGAGGCTTTAACCCACTGAGCCACCCAGGGGCCCCTTGAAAAAATGTTTTAAAAAAATTCTGACTCAAGTGAACTACAGTTGGTTGTTTTCGCTTGCCTAAGTTTGGAGAATAGAGAACTCCAAGGTATCTTCGTGTCTGTCCGGGTGAGTGAGTTGCAGCCATGGGGGCCCACGTGGCAACCCAGTGAAGCTGGTGAGGTCTGGACAATGAAATAATCCCTGGGAATGAAAGTGATGGGGATGCTGTAATTCTCTTCCCTTTCTACCCAAGGATTTCTTACACGAGCAAAGGAAGCAAGGAAGCAAAAAAAAAAAAAAAAGGAAAAGAGAAAGGAGAAATGGAAAGAAGGAAGAAAGGGGGAGAGAAAGGAAAAGCCTGGAAAGTATTCTCCTAAAAAAGTATACTTATTTCCTTCCCTTCTCAAAGTTGTACCTGTCAAGTGTCATTTGGATCTACAGATGGTCCATGTTGGCAGGGCATATATGCTGATATTGTTTGAGCATATTCATCCTGAGGGTATGACAGATAGGCCACTCTGGGAATTTGGAATAAGGATAAAATCATCCTCCAACCTCCACTGTGACACTCCTATCCCAGAGCCTCAGGTCTCAGCAGGTGATTAAAGCCAGGTAGAACAGTCTAAATCCAGTTAGCAGTCTCTAACCCAGTACCCACAAAGGGCAGAGTATATACCTCTGCTTTACTTTTCTTGCTGTTTCTCTGGGGCAGTTGAAAATCTGGGTACTAATCTGATCTACTAGAGATGCCACATGCAGGACTCTAAGCCTAAGAGGTAAGAAAAACTGTCTAATACTGGCTGTTTTCCTTCCAGGTTCTTTAGCAAGGAATTTCAGAGAGGGCTTGGAAGCTTCCTATTAAAGTTCTCAGGACCTCATACTGTTGAAATGGAAATTTGTTCTGAGATAGCAGAGAGATGACAAAACACTGAAACCAGGCTAAGTCCGCCCACACTGACTAACACATGCCTTCGCCGTGACTGAAATACTTAGCTGCTCCTTCCCCAGGAAGTTTGCAGCCCGCTAGGGCTCACCTGGGTTGTGATTCCACACTGCCCCACCTGGCCAGGTCCTAGAATAGGATTTATTCCAGTGGGAAAAAGATGACATACTATATTTATAGATGAGAAGCCTCTCTCTCTTCTTTAGGCTTCCCTTCCCACTGATATTATCTCCAAAAGGATTTACTACCATCTCTTCTGAACATTTTGGAGGGAAGGGGGAAGTTTATAGATTCTAACAGTAGCTCTCTTTCCTTTTACTGATCAAAATCTAACAGGTAGCAACTGTCTAATGCTTAAGTCTAAAATTTGAGTGTTCCAGCAAGGAAGAAATGGCAATTTCTCTCACTTCCATACTTCCCTCCACCATGTGAGGACACAAGGCGGAAGGCAGCTATCAACAAGCCAGGAAGAAAGTCCTCACCAGAAACTGACCCTGCTGAACCTTGATTTGGGACTTCTGGCCTCCAGAACTGTGAGAAAACAAATATCTGTTTTTTAAGCCACGTACTCTAAGATATTTTGTTATGGCAATTGAGAAGACTAACATATAGATATTCTACTCTCCACAGGACCCTGGCCATTTGGGCAAAGCAGACTCTAAACCAGAGTCCATCTTTAGCAATGTAATAGAGTGGATAAAGTCTGCTTCTCATTCTGCAAGTGACTTCATCTCTTTAAACCCTTTATATTGTGGGTTATTAATTCCTTCCCTTCTAGAAGAGGGTCCTGAGATTTCTATGCCTCAGTTCTAGTCACAAATGCCACAAATGTAGCTACGTGGGTTACCAGTTTCCTAGGCAGAGTAAGCCAGGCTCTTTAGCCTTTACTAAGTGAGAAACAGAGACTTCAATAGATAAGGATCTTGCAGGGGTTTCTGAGTGGCCTGTGCCATACAGAAGACACACATATACTGAAGAGAGACAACGTCTAAAAAATAGTAGGATGGGTAGCAACACACTGGCCAAGAAGATGTTTGTTTTTCCTTTCATTTGCATCTTAAAGTTGATTTTCATCTAATCACAGCCTTCCAGGTATTTAAATAAAACCTAGTTTATGCCAGCCAAAAGCTTTTATGCTGAAAAGTATTTTAGAAAAGGGGACTTAAAGAAGAGGAGTAGGAAGAACAGGAAGGTCTGAATCGGCAAAGAATGAGAAATCATAGCCATTATGAAAAAATTAAGATATAACAAAGATGACCAAAAAAGATGTCCCTTTGACATATGTGGCAAGATAAATGGGAAAAGAATAGTCTAGTCAAGAAATAGTGCTGGGAAAACCAGATATCTACATGTAGAAGACTGAAGTTGATCCCCTACACCACACCACACACAAAAATTAAGAGAATGGATCACAGATCTAAATGTACGATCTAAAAACTGTAAAAATCTTAGAAGAACACATAAATCTTTGTGACCTTGAGTTAAGAAATGATTTCTTAGGGTACCAAAAGTGGAAGTGACAAAAGAAAAAGCAGGAAGAAGATTTAAAGAAGGCCCAAGGAAAGGGAAAGAAGTCTGGAAGTCGAACTTTGTGGGGAAAGGGAAGATAATTTCTAATCAAACCTCCAGCTTTTTTTTTCCCCCCAGCTTTACTCAAACTGAACTAAATGCTCCATGAGAGCAGGGACCAAATTTATTTTGTTCACCAATACATTCTTTAAAAAAAAAAAAAAAGATTTTATTTTATTTATTTGACAGAGATCACAAGTAGGCAGAGAGGCAGGCAGGGCGGGGGTGGGGTGGGGGAAGCAGGCTCCCCGCTGAGCGGAGAGGTCGATGCGGGACTCGATCCCAGGACCCTGAGATCACGACCTGAGCCAAAGGCAGAGTAGAGGCTTTAACCCAATGAGCCACTGAGGCACCCCTCACCAATATATTCTTAAGACTTAAGCAAAACACCTGGCATACTGAGAGATTTTAGTTTTTCAAATTGAATGAATAAATGAAAGTCTAAGAAGGTTTTGTTCAGTCTCACCACAAGTAAGGAGGTCCATGATCACCAGCTAATTCTCCAAAAGTATGAAAATAACAATAAAAATGTTTTATCCCCATCCCAAGAGAAAAGGTGGCTCAGACATGAATAGCTATCCTTCAAAGAAGGAACTAAAGCTGTCACTGAAGACAGTAAAGCTTTCTCTTCCTCTTAAGTCTTACCAGGAGACTAGAGAAAAGCTTTCTGGCATTTCTTATTAATCTAATATTTTCTAAAAGTAAGCCTAAACCTTTTGTTTGTCTGGGATGGGGAGAGGGAAAGGAAGGATTGGGGGAGTGTGTTATACTCTGTTACTGTGTCTCCTAACACCAGTGAATTATGAAGTCCCCAAAGGGAAAGGCAAAAGAAACAGGCAATGTCATAGTAAAGGTAAACTGCTAAAACCAGCCATAAAGAGATAGCTCTGTGCCCAAAGCACCTTTAAGGGCAAGAATCTGGGCCACCCTCTAACGCCAACTGCCCACTTCTGATTTCCAAAGACAGGGGTCACTTATACAAACTGAAGCAAAATGAAGTGGACAGATGGCACAGCAAGGCTGAGCCACAAACTGGCTAGGGATTTCTTGGTCCATTTTTAACTTATTCTGACTCATGACTCTGCAAAGCAGTTTTCTTTTCCCTAGTGCTGGGTGGATGATGGCTAAGACACATAGTTAATGCCCAACTTACCCAAGAAATATAGAAGAACGCTACCATAACAATGTAGACAATGTAGATTAATAGGAAATGTAGTTCTTTCTCATATCCAGAGGAAATCTAAAGCAAATCCTCCAAAGATGCAAATTCTCACAATTTCAGCTATCTCCCACAGACAAAAGCATCTAAGGGTCTTTTATGAAACAATAAATAAATAATAGTTTTACCCAGAAGCCCAGAACATGGTGATCATTTCCTAACTGAGCTCTCTGAAGGAAGCAGCCTATCTCTAAAAGCTGTTTTGTAAATCCTTCAGGCAGAAAGGAGAAAAACAGGCAAAGTCTGTTTATAGAAAAAGTTTCTGTAGTTCTTATTCCAAGGAAGTAAGAAACATAACTGGTATACTCAAGATGGTACACACTGGGAATATTCTTAAAAGTTTCACTCTAAAATTACTCCTATAAAGCCACCAGATTTACATTAAAGAGTCTGATTATGGGTACATATCTGAAGCCTGATAAAAAAAAAATCTGGATCTCAAGCCCCAACCTCATAAGAACTATAGTCCTATATTTTTAAATACTTGCTAAACACGTACACCTGGACATCATGCTTTTACTTATATGATTTTCTTCACATGGAGTGCTATTTTCTTTACTCCTATAAAGCATAAGTCTTACTTTTCCCTTAAAGGCTCAGTTAAAATACCCCTGAACAACATGGTATGTATAATATAAAAAGCAAGGCTTTCAGGGCAGTGGACCCAAGTTAAAATCTGGGTTCTTCAACTTCTAGGCCTGTATGACCTTGTCCAAGACACCATGCGCTCTAGTATCAGTTTTTTCATCCTATTGGATTGCCTTTGCAAAGCTTTCCTCTGTGTTTTCCTATGTATACCATCTAACTTGACCAAAGGGGAACTTTTTTTTTTACAAGCAGCTTCCCCTTTCCAAGACCTAAAGAAGCAGTCCAGATATAATATACTACAGTTTATTCTCAGATATCTGGGATTAAAGACAAGAAAATCATATTTATAACTGCTTCTACCTGGGAAATCTTTAAACATACAGGTACAAGACTGGCTTCTGAGAAGGGGTAAAGGTAGGGCTGAGTGGTATGTGGCCGCAGATAAAATGGTTCATCTGAGGTTGAGTTATTTAAAAGTGTGTTTATTTTTATTTATTTATTTTTTAAAGATTTTATTTATTTATTTGACACAGAGAGAGATCACAAGTAGGCAGAGAAGTGGGGGCGGTGGTAGGGGGTGGGCAAGCAGGCTCCCTGCTGAGCAGAGAGCCCGATGAGGAGCTTGATCCCAGGACCCTGAGATCATGACCTGAGCCAAAGGCTTTAACCCCTAAAAGTATGTTTATTTTAAAGTAATCTCTATACCTAAAGTGGGGTTCGAACTCACTACCCCAAGATCAAGCATCTCACACTCTTCCATCTGAGCCAGCCAAGCACCCCGAGTTATTTAATTTTAAACTATCCTTTCTTTTCACCTTCAAAACTGCCTCACATACTCCATTTCATGCAGTAATAAGCTTCCTTCCTCATGGAGTCAATGAATCTTTAGCCCATCCAATTCAACAACAACAAAAAAACAATTTCCCTTGATGCCTGTTAACAGCAGTGCATTACAAGCCTCAGAGACTCTGCTGATTAACATTAAGCAAAATAAAACCTCAAATAAGAATACCTTCTAACCTTTTCACTTTGAAACGATCTAGTCAAAACTTCAGTGATTGACCTGTTAGGGTTGTTCCTCCAACTCATTCCCTACATACTAGGCTTTAACCTTCATGCCAATTATCCCCTTTCTTTCTTTCATTCTTTTTTTTTTTTTACAGATTTTTATTTATTTATTTGACAGAAAGATCACAAGTAGGCAGAGAGGCAGGCAGAGAGAGAGGGGGAAGAAGGCTCCCTGCTGAGCAGAAGCCTGATGCGGGGCTCCATCTCAGGACCCTGAGATCATGACCTGAGCCGAAGGCAGAGGCTTTAACCCACTGAGCCACCCAGGCACCCCAACCACTTTCTTATACTGCTGTTCCTGTGGCCAGTCTTTATAGGACAAGAGACACAAACTTGGGTTCATTCCAACCTTACTAGAGAAGGATGTGCTACTGGCCATTGCATCTAGTTGCTTGACTTGCCCAAAGATCCAACTATGTAAATTGGCCTACTTTATTACTAAAGAGAACTAGATTTATTTGTGTTCACAGATTAGTTGAGGGAGTGGAACAGAAAAGGTGTATCATTGACTACATCATAATAACCCTCATAGTTCAACCTAAGGAATGATACGAGGTTAGCATTTCTCTTGATTTCTAGGTGAGAAACACATGTGTCATATCAGATAACTTATTCACCTGCTGGACTACATTTTAATCCAGTCTCGGCACCGAACAAATGAAGGTTCACAATTCATTAACTGGAGGGAAACAAGAAAGAGCTAATGCGTATGAAATGTACATGCACACGGCCTGAGGGGCAGTTGCCTCATTTTCTGAAGCTGTGTGCATGACTACGCATTTTGGCAGTTTGGGCTTTCTACCTTGATGCATGACTTTGCCCAATGTAGGTTTCCACCTCATCACCTGCTGGAAGTTAAGCAATTGGTTATAGCTACTTTGCTTGAAAAATGAGCTAATTTCCAGTTACTGTGGCCCCGAACCATAGATTTAAGCCAAGTAAGATGCCATGGGCTTTACACTTTGGCTAAATTATCTCCTCTAGCTCTGCTGTAAGAGAGGAATGGAATTCCTTCTTGCATTACATACCAGCCTGACATTTTTCCAGTGTTTCTACAATCACAATGAATGTAAATGGAGAAGAACAAACCACAGGAGTTGAAGGAACCACATAAATAAAATGGACCATCTACATTTCCATAAAAGACATCACTTAATCCATTCCCCTTAGGAATACCTACTGTTTATTAAATCTTTCTCTCAATAAATGAACAGAGGTTCCTAAACTTTCCTAGAATCAAAACACTTGCAAGATTAGCCAATCTCTGCTCAGATCCCGTTGCTCTGAGCTTCGGATTCCCTTACATCATCTCTAGCTATACAGGCCAGGAGTTGCTGGCAGAGTTCCTGGGGACACAGGATACAAACACTTGACAGACTTTACAATTGCTTTAGCCCCGGATTTCCTATCTCCAGAGGTAAGGCCTCTCTACATACTCAGAAACATCTAATAAATATAAAAGAACAAAATAAGTCATGTGAAAGGGTTATTAGATCTGTCTCACTTCAGGACATAACAAAATCCTTTTTTTTTTTTTAAAGATTTTATTTATTTATTTATTTATTTATTTGAGAGAGAGAGAGAGAGAGTGACAGCACAAGCACGGAGGAGAGGGAGAAGGCTCCCCGCCAAGCAGGGTGCCAGTTGCGGGGGGCTCAATCCAAGGATCCTGGGATCATGACCTGAGCCGAAGGCAGAGCCTTTAACCCACCGAGCCACCCAGGCGCCCCAGGACATAAGAAAATCCTAATACATACCTGGGAGGGCTTCTGAGGCAGCAGGGATCAGCTCAAAACCCCAATAAGTGATCTAATTCTAATTAATGGTAAACTAATTTTTTTAAAAGATTTTATTTATTCATTTAACAGAGAGAGAACACAAGCAGGCAGAGAGGCAGGCAGAGGCAGAGAGAGAGAGAGGATCAGGCTCCCTGCCGAGCAAGGAACCCGATGCTGGACTCGATCACAGGACGATGGGATCATGACCTGAGCCGAAGGCAGCTGCTCAACCAACTGAGCCACCCAGGCGTCCCAATGGTAAACTAATTTTAATTAACAGTGAAAGTTCCAATCCCTTGAATGTGACTCAAGAACTTTTAAAAACCTGGCATTAATCAAATCCTGAAGTATTTTTATCACGCATCATTCCCATTAGCTCAATTAATCAATTTATTGTAATATATTTGACTTTTAAAAAAGATTTTAAGTAATCTCTACACCCAATGTGGGACTTGAACTCACAACTCAAGATCAAGAGTTATATACTCCACCGACTCAGCCATCCAGTCATCCTAATAAGATATTCAACTTTTAAGCACAGGGAAGGAGGGAGCAGGAGGACAAAAAAAACCCCTGCAATTGACTAACTTAGGCTTCTTTTCCTATCATATCAAAAACAGGGAAATTGTTTTAGTGGATCACATGCCCCTAGATTGAAGGGAAAGGGTAATATTCTGTGGCTCCCATACTAGTTAAGAAAAAAAGAGGCACATGGATCCCTAACTAAGTTAAGAGCTGTGCATATAACTCAGTGGTGGGGAAGGAGGAGTGGGGAATCTCATGTGGGCAAAAGAGAAAGAAGGTCGTCAAGATTTCTGAGTGGTCCAGTGTGGGCCATATGGACACCATACTAGTACGGAGTGGTCCTGATGTTCGTGCACAGGAGAGAGGGAATGGCGGCCATATGGATCACATACCGGTTTTCAAGTACTCCAAGTAAAGAATGAAATTAAAAGACATGGAAAGAGGTTTATGTTCCATCCCAGGGGGACCTTTTAAAACTCCTCAGGAAAGGCAATCAGCGAGTCTGCCAAAGTAATTAAGCAAGTGAACATTTACCATAAAGCCCACATCAGTTAAGTGAACAGAGATGAATCTTATTACAGTGCCCTGGCAGCTCGGAGCCTGCAGGTGCTAACCACCGAGACGCCGTGTTACTCAGCCCTGCCCGTTCGCCTGCCCGCTGTGGTTGGGAGCTTCGCCCTTCCTGTCAGCTCGGAAAAAGCAGGCTGCTTTCACCGGCTCTGGCAGCGACTTATGTTGCCTTCAGAGAGGCCCTCGCACAAGTGGTTTCCTATAAGAAGCCTGGGCATAAGTAGTGGGGGCAGGCTGGCTTGAGAAAGGAGCCCTGAGAAAAAGAGAAGACAGGTGTGGGAGAAGGCAGGGGAGCTGGGTAGCAATCCGGTTAGTAAGGTAAGGAGAATGAGATAGTTTAGTAAGTTGAGAAGTAACGGAAGAAAAAACAAGCTGCTCAAAGTACTGAACCATTCTGCTTAAGTGAAGTTGATAGTTCTCCATCACTGAAAAGGGAAAAGTCAAAGCCTCACTGCAAACTACTTTCTCCATGAAAAGGAATGTTACTGAGGAATATTGCTTTTGCAATGTTAATGGCAGCCTTAATACCAGCTTTATTCATAAGTTAACACCAAGAGCCAGATTTTCTCAACAACCTAATCATTACCTATTATTGAACAAAATTCACTGTTTGCTAGAGGAAATGAGTATTTATCAATTATCCTAACATTTACAAATGGCACCTGGTGCACCTTTTGGCCATATTTCTTTCTGCAAATAAGTATGAGAGTCAAAAGGAAAGCCCCTAACAGACTAAAGGGCAGCCTCAGAGACCGTGGCAGAGACCCAGACAGCTTCTATCAGACAGAAACCTCACAGGGGAAAGGCTCCAAGAGTACCTATGAAGACAAATTAAAAAATCATATAGCGGGCGCCTGGGTGGCTCAGTTGGTTAAGCGACTGCCTTCGGCTCAGGTCATGATCCCGGCGTCCCGGGATCGAGTCCCGCATCGGACTCCCGGCTCCGTGGGGAGTCTGCTTCTCCCTCTGACCTTCTCCCCTCTCGTGCTCTCTCTCTCTCTCAAATAAATAAATAAAATAAATCTTAAAAAAAATCATATAGCATTTTCAAAACTCATCAAAGGCCATGTGTCTATCACTCAAACGAGTGGATAAGAGCGAACAGCTAAGTAGGTAAGGCCTCTATGTTCAGAAACCAATAAATCTCTCATTATAGAGAGAAGATTTTGAAAGACCTTTCTAAGAGACAGCACCAGCCAACTAAGAAAATGAGATGGAATGGGCTGAGGATGAAATTGATGGTCTCAGAGCACATGCTCAAGCAGGCACTCCTAGGTCTAAGCTGCTCTCTAGGGCCAGAACAAGGGCACAAAGAGCTGTGGAAGAAAATGATTTGCAACCTTACTTTCTACCACAGCTCTTTGTTTGCAACAGGGCCTGCAGCTTCCCTACATTCAAAGGCAGTGGGAGGCAGGAGAAGCAGGGGAGACTAGATGACTACTACGCAGACCCAAGCAGTGCTGCCCAGGAGAGGACTTAATGGGAGGATAAATTTGGGGCCTGATTCCCTGACAGCACCTCCAGTAATAGCTAGTAAAGCAGTGAGAGCCAGGGTAAGAGCCAGCTCCAAACATTCATCATAATAGTGCAATGAGTTGACGGTCTTTGGGGGAGAGTCTATGAAATTCCGGAGTAAGAAAATGAAGCCCGCATGGAGAGGGCGAGACGGTTGGCTCTGGCAGATTGTCTCTACGGGAAGCTGGGTATAATTGTCTTATGCTCACAAAGACGTTATTAGCTGTTTTTCTCTCCAATACACCAGAAATAGTGGTAAGATATTTTCCCCTCCTGAAAAGGTGACACTACCAAAAGGAAAAACTTAGTTTGAAAGCAATTACAGAACTTTGTTTATCCTATATGCACCATTTTAGAAAGAGAACTTCTCTCTGTTCTCCTTCTCCTTTACTTGTCAAATTGATTGCTTTCCCACAGAATGAAGGAACACTCTATCCCTAGAAAAATGGTCTATGGTATCTGAAGCCAAGGGTTGGCTGGGATAGCCTGTGACTCAATAGTTCAGTTTGTATGACAAACATTTGAATACCTACTATGTGCAGGTACTGTGTTAGGCAATGGGGGAGGTGAATATAATTTGATCCCAGATAGCAAGGAATTTACAGATTAGTGGAAAGGCAAATGCCACAGACAGATGATTTCATTATGATGTGCTAAGAGCTAGACAAAGAGTATACAAAAGGTCTCATAGGATCACGGAGGAGGGATATTTTGCCCAACCCAAGGGCTTAGGAAAGGCAGCCTGAAGGAGATGGTGTATGAACAGAGTCTTGAAATGTTAATTTAATCAGGCAAGGAAAGGTGAGACGGTCCTGGTATGCATAGATTATAGGGATAGAGACTAATACCCAATTTCTACTAAATCAGAGTACAAAAACCTTACTAGGTAAGGTAAACTAGGTTCATGCATTCAAAAAACAGCCAAAATTTTCCCAGTAAACCAAAGGAAAAAAGTTTCCCTTCGCAGGGTCTTGTTTTAAATCTTATCCAGCAGGATCCCTTTGTGAAAACCAAGAGACCTTTGCCCGCTGGGGTCCTTGTTGCTCAGTGCTGCCTCCAAGATGCTCCTGGGGATGGGCTATGCAGGTTCTGTAGCTCCTCTCTGCTAAACTAAGCATAAGCACAAAGCAGCTAAGTCGAAGGCAGGCCTTTCAGCCTCCCGTGAGAGTGAATGGATCTCAGCTGGGTGTGCCCGCCCTCCCCAGCGTGTCAGTCTCCAGCTGGTGGTGCAGCTGCTTCACTCAGAGCCCCACTGAAGCCTCTATTCTCTCATCTCCACCAAACCATACTGAAGAGACTAAATGGCTCTGCTTTGCAGCTGCCTGTTAATTATAACCGTTTCCTTAGTTCTCTTTTGGCTTATAAGACAATACTACACATTTGGGAAGGTCCTCTGTAAGAAACACACGAGAGAACTTTTAACCTCAAGAAGAGCCTGAAAAGACACCTTGCTGCCAAGAGCAGTGAGGCATCCAAACCCCTAGAACACGGGAAACAGCATGAGAACACGTAGATTTCTTCAGCGGAGCCTCCAGCTTACAAAAAGAACAGGAGCCCACCACCCAGCCAATGAGAGGATTTTATAAGGCATCTTGAAAAGCATCTTTAAAATTCAGTGAATCTGCAACATAAAAATAGCATTAATTGCCTTGACTTGTTACTTAAAAAAGGGAAGAAAAACAATGCATAATGCTATCAATAATTCATTTCAAAGTGGCTTTAGTTGTCTCAAAGCCCCATTTCATATAATTAAAACCTTTTGGCTGTCCTCTTGTTACCCTGGAGGGAACCAGAAGTCAGTAAATTCTACCGTGTTGGGATGAACATTTCAGCTCATCATTGAGAAAAGGGTCTGTCTCTCTGGTAACAATTCCAAGCATATTTCCTGGCTATACTGGCTTAGTTCAGGAGCTGCCAAGACTGTCTTTCCTGTTGTCTATTAAGATCTGAAACAGAATTTTATAATGAGCTCCACAGACACAACTGGGGAGCACAATCAGAGGGAGAGTCCTATAAGCACTTCCTAGTCCTATATCCACTTCCTAGCTTAGGACCCTCAGGTCAGCTGATAATTCTAGGAGACAACAAGGCCTTGGAAGATGAAACTATTCATTCCAGCCATCCATTTATTCACCCAACCAACATTTATTGTACCATACGGCACTCTGTTAGGGGCAGAGATTACAGAAGTAAGGGAAAGCTTGGTTTCTGTCTTAGGAGCTCACCATCTGGTGAGGGACATACATGTATACAGCCATACAGCCATTGAAACAAAAGAAATCTTACCATTTGCAACCACATGGATGGAACTAGAGGGTATTATGCTGAGCAAAGTAAGTCAATCAGAGAAAGACAATTACATTTTACTCATATTTGGAATTTAAGAAACAAGACAGAGGATCATAGGGGAATGGAAGGGAAAATAAAATAAGATGAAATCAGAGAGGGAGACAAACCATAAGAGACTCTTTCTTTTTTTTTTTTTTTTAAGATTTTATTTATTTATTTCCAGAGAGAGAGTGCAAGAGAGAGAGAGTGAGAGTACAAGCAGGGGGAGTGGCAGGCGGAGAGAGAAGCTGGCTCCCCGCTGAGCAAGGAGCTGGATGCAAGACTCAATCCCAGGACTCCGGGATCATGACCTGAACTAAAGACAGACACTTAACCCACTGAGCCATCCAGGCATCCCAAGAGACTCTTAACTATGGGAAACAAACTGAGGGTTGCTGGAGGGAGGTGGGTGGGAAGATGGGGTAGCTGGGTGATGGGCACTGATGTGCACGGGGGGCACTCAACATAATGTCCACTGGGTGTTACATACAACTGATGAATCACTAAATTCTACCTCTGAATCTACTAATGTATATGTTAATTAATTCAATTTAAATAAAAAATAAAGAAAGAAAAAATATAAGCCATATTGCAGGGTGATAAATGCTCTAAGAGAAACGTACAAAGTCCTGTGGCAATGCTGCTGTGAATCGTTCAGCCTCAAAGGAAGGTGATATCTGGGGTAGATTTTGAAGCATAAGCAGGATTTTGTTAGGTAAAAAGAGGAACAAGAAAACATTCTAGGTAAAAGCATGTCTGAGGGCACAGAAGTATGAAATTGGAGACTCTGCAGCTAAGTCAAATTTGGGCAGATCTTAGGAGAGATGGGACTGTGATAGTAAATAAGGTTACAAAGGTAGGCTAGGGTCAAGGTGTCATATGATTATGTCTGGATATTATCCTACCAATGATGGGGAATCCCACAAGATTTAAAATGTGATTTGGAGGCACCTGGGTGGCTCAACAGGTTAAGCATATGCCTTTGGTTCAGGTCATGATCCTGGGGTCCTGGAATTGAGCCCCTTGTTGGGCTCCCCGCTCAGTGAGGAGTCTGCTTCTCCCTCTCCTTTTGCCCCTCACCCTGCCTGCCACCCACCCCCACCTCTCTCAAATAAACTCTTTTTAAAAAACAAAACTTAACAAGTGTTCTTATTTATATATCCTTGTGATCATTTAGGAAAGTTCATCAAAGAAATATAGCTAGGAATGGAATCACCGTGTCATAAGGTTTGGGTAACTTGGACTTCACTGAATATTGCCAAACTGCCCTCAGAGTGATGGTACCAACATACTCCCAAAAGCAGTGTAAAAACTGGTGCCTCGGAAATTCAACTCTAGTGACCAAATACACTGAACAGTGGCCACTATACAGGGAAGACTAGAAGTAGAATAGTTAGAAGGCTCTTGTATAAGCCTTCTCATATGAGACATTATGAGGTCTTAACTAAAATGGTGGTTGGGGGCACCTGGGTGGCTCAGTGGGTTAAAGCCTCTGCCTTCAGCTCAGGTCATGACCTCAGCCTCCTGGAATGGAGCCCCGCATCGGGCTCTCTGCTCAGCGGGGAGCCTGCTTCTCCCTCTCTCTCTGCCTGCCTCTCTCTGTAATCTCTCTCTCTGTGTGTCAAATAAATAAATAAAATCTTTAAAAAAATAAAACAAATAAAAATAAATAAAATGGTAGTTGTATAAATGGAGAAGAATTTACTTGAAAATTTCTAGGAGGTAAATGTGAAAGAACCTACTGACTGGGTGAAGGAGAGAGAAGACTAAAGCAACTTTAAGATTTTTAGTGTAGGCAACTGAACTAATGATGCTGTCGTTGACTGAGATGGCAAACGTAGGAGATGGTTCTTAAATTGTGAAGGGAAGACACTAAGGCATATTCTTTGGAATGTCAAGTTTGAGGTACTTGTGAAACCTCTAGGCAGGGTATGGGGTTCAACATACTTGTGGTAAAAACTATGAAGCTTGTTTACCCTGGGAGCTACAAGGAATCAGATGTGTAGGCTCAAAACAGTTAAGAAAAAAATAAAGAAAACAGCACTTTCTACTAGTTAACAATGGTTTCTCTATTGCGGGGGGAAAAAAGTCAGTTATGTGCCCCAAGAAAGAAGGTAGGTACCCTCCCCTTGAATTAATTCTGTATCCGACTTCCCACCTGTCTAGACTAAAAGTAAAACCTTCAGCCTAAGGTGGGACAAGCAGGGATGAAAGAAGACAGCTTCATAACACTAGACCTCAAAGAGCTACCAAGCTGTGCTTTAAATGTTACTACCAAAGGGGAGACAACCTGACATCCTGCTTGACAAAGAAAAAAAAAAACCTTAGCTCCTTTGAGTGTGTCCTACTCAGACACACTTGAGGATTTCTATAATTTGCTGTATTTTGAACTCCTTGCTCTTCCAGATCTATGGAAAAGTGCTTTCTAAGCAAGAAGAAAGTATTTACTGAGAAGTTATAATGAATACTTCTCCATTCTCTGCCTAATTTCAACAAAGTGTATGTGAATAGAAGCTTAGAAAATGGGTAATTGTGAATCAGCAGTTTCACCCATAAGATACAGGAACAGTTATGGGGCGCCTGAGTGGCTCAGTCGGTTAAGTGTCTGCCTTCGGCTCAGGTCAAGATCCCAGGATCCTGGGACCGAGCCCTGCATCGAGCTCCCTGCTCGGCGGGAAGCCTGCTTCTCCCTCTGCCTCTCTGCTTGCTTGTTATCTCTCTCTCTGTCAAATAAATAAATAAAATCTTTAAAAAAATTAAAAAAATAAAAATCTGTAGTTATATTCTAATAAAACAATGTATTGATCTCTTTTTTAAAAAGATTTATTTGAGAGAGAGAGAGTGTGCATGGGGCAGAGGGAAAGGGAAGAGGAAAAAGAATATTTTTTAAAAAAGATTTTCTTTCTTTATTTGTCAGAGAGAGAGCACACACAAGCAGGGGGAGTAGCAGGCAGAGGGAAAAGCAGGCTCCCCACTAAGCAGAGCCCGACGTGGAACTTGATCCCAGGACCCTGGAATCATGACCTGAGCCGAAGACAGATGCTTAACCCACTGAGCCACCCAGGCGTCCAGGCAGAAAGAACCTCAAGCAGACTCCCCGCTGAGCACGAAGCCCGATGCAGGGCTATCCCACAACCCCAAGATCATGACCTGAACGGAAATCAAGAGCTGGACACTCAACAGACTGAGCCACCCAGGCACCCCCATGTTGGTCTATTTTTAGAAAAAGAGATACAGAGCGGTGACAGAAACCAAATTAAAATGCCCGATTTCAAACCATAAGGTGAGTGAGGAGTCAACTGTCCCCACCCCCTGTTCACAGTGTGAGGATGGGTGTTGGTCAGCCCATCATGTCCAGAACTGTTCTAAGAGATTCCTATGTGGCTATTTAGTACTTGAAATGTGGTTAGTCCAACTGAGGAACTGAATTTTTATTTTAATTTAAATGAAAATAAAAAACTAAAGCAGTGTAAAATATTATTCCATTAAACACAGCTTTGTTTAGGAAGGACTACATTTCATTTTAATAACTGCATTGTATACAATATTACTGTTGTTATTACAGTGCATGTCAGGCACGTGTGCCGTTTCTCACACTGTGAAGAAACCAAATCTAATCACCAATCTAGTTGATGTTAATGGATTGATTCAAATGAATTACTATGTATGAGTTTAACAATGCAATGTATTTATTTAATATTTTATGTAGATAGCAGGGTTTCTTAACCTCAGCACTACTGATATTTGGGGCTGGATAATTTGTTCTGGGTCCTGACCACTGTAGAATGTTTAGCAACATCCGGGGTCTCCGCCAACTAGATGCCATCTCCCCACGTTGTGAATACCGAAACATGCCAAATATCCCGTGGAAGACAAAATCATATCAGGTATCCTAAAAAATTTTAATAATTTTTAATATGATCTGAGCTTGTATCTTTGGTCACTATATAATTTTTTTGACGGAGATATTTAATCTTAATATTAAGTAATATTAAATAAAAGAAATTACTTCAAGGGGCTCCTGGGTGGCTCAGTCATTAGGTGTCTGCCTTTGGCTCAGGTCACGATCCCAGGGTCTTGGGATTGAGCCCTGCATCCTTGGGCTCCCTACTCAGCAGGAAGCCTGCTTCTTCTCCCTCTCCCATCCCCCCTGCTTGTATTCCCTCTCTCGATGTCTCTGTCAAATAAATAAATAAAAATCTTAAAAAAAAAAAAAAAAAGAAATTACTTCAGCTATGGACATTCCACCGAGGATGCTTGTCTCTCTGCCCCTTGTCTCTACATCCTCTACTGATGATGAGGAAACACTAAAAATCAACCACTTCATAAAAAGTGAAAGATCTTCAATTAAAGCACCAAACAATTTGCCTGCAGGATATAAGACATTTCTAATGATATCAAGGGTCAACTGATTCAAAATGTTTTAAATTACAAGTACTAAAAAAAAAAATTACAAGTACTTTTCTTTAGATTTGGATGTTAGTGCTCAATTAATATATCAATATTTTGGGTATACTTTATCTTGAAGAACTTCCAAATACACACAGAAATTTAGTCAATTTGCAGCCTGAAAACCTGAACTCATGGCACAGTTTTTTTGTTTTGTTTTGAGAGAGACAGAAAGAGAGAGGAGGGATCGGGGGAGAGGAGAGAGAGAGAATATTAAACAGGCTCCACACCCAGGGAACAGCCCAACACAGGGGTCGATCTCACAACCCTGATATCATGATCTGAGCCAAAATCAAGAATTGGATACTGAGCCACCGAGACACCTGGCACAAATATTTCTTAATCTTCTACATCTGTCAATGAAGAATTCAATTAAATTTTTTAAAGGTTTTTAAGTAATCTCTATACCAATATGGGGCTCAAACCTACAAAACCCCAAGATCAAGAGTTGCATGCTCCACTGACTGAACCAGCCAGGCACTCCAAATTTGACTAGGTTAAAAAAAATTCCATCACATGTATGGTGCTCCTGTTATGTAGGTCAAAAGTCCAGCAATTACTGTCATTTTATTTTATTTTTTTAAGATTTTATTTATTTATTTGAGAGAGAGAGCGAGTACAAATGCAGGAAGGGTCAGAGAGACAAGCAGACTCCCCACTAAGCAGGGAACCCAATGAGGGGCTCGATCCCAGGACCCTGAGATCACGACCTGAGCCAAAGTCAGATGCTTAACCATTTTAAAACAAAACTCTGCTCATTCTACTGCATGGTACAAATTAAAAATATGTGTGCACAGTTTTCTGAAGCAGATTCTAAGAATGTCATGGATATGGCTGCTATAATCATTTAGTATATACCTGCAAAGTCTATGAACATTACCAGTTTATGAAGCAGCTAAGAGAATTTAATGACAATGACTATAACCATCATGAATTCTTTGCTGATGCTCATTGGTTCAAGTGAAGGTTTCCAGAAAAGATTTATTATACTGCTATTTTCAACTCAAGATCTTTTTTCTTTTTTTAAGATTTTATTTATTTGACAGAGAGAGAGAGAGAGCACAAGCACAGGGAGCAGCTGAGGGAGAGGGAGAAGCAGACTCCCCACTGAGCAGGGAGCCTGATCACACATCGCCCATGGGATGTGGGGCTCGATCCCAGAACCCTGGGATCACAATCTGAGCCAAAGGCAAACACTGAAAGGACTGAGTCACCCAGGTGCCCCACCAACTCAAGATCTGTTTGAAACAAAGGCATGCTTGCCAAGTATTCGATAATTAAAAACTTTTTTTAAATTAATGAGTTAAATTTGAAGCTCCAAGAAAAGGAAAAGCTTATCTTGTGACCCACCCGCCCAGGTATTTATGTTAAAATAGAAACTTTACATAAGGGATGCATAAGCCCCACCTAGGAATCCCTGCCCTTCTCCCTGTTTCTGGTCTGTCTCTCTCAAATAAATAAAATCTTTTTTTTTTTAAGAAAGAAACTTTTCATAAGATCAATAATTAACACATTTTTTAAAAAAAGATTTTATTTGGGAGACAGAAAGAGCACGAGTGGTGGGAGGGGCAGAGGCTGAGGGAGAGAGAAAAGCAGCTAACCCACTGAGCCAGAAGCCCTACAAGGGGATTGATCCCAGGACCCCAAGATCATGCCCTGAGCCAAAGTCAGATACTTAACTCCCTGAGCCACCCAGGGGTCCCAAAACATTTTTCTAATGTGAATCAACATGGAGAAGACTCTAATTGTAATTAACAACACGAATTAGTGGCAAAAGCTACAAGAAAATTTTAGAAAATGCTTTGTTGATATTGATAAATTTAGAATTGTCATAACTATTTCTGCCATACCTCTCTGAATTTGATATTAACAAATTTCCTTAATCTGGACAGATATAACTTTGAAGTCAAATAAATTCTAAAAAAGATGAATCAGTTCTATCAACGTGGATGGAAATGTTAAAGGGAAATGATTTTTAGGTATGCAATTCAGTTACTGGAAAACTTTTTTCTTAAGATTTTATTTATTTGTCAGAGAGAGAGCACAAGCAGGCAGAGGCAGAGAGAGAAGCAGGGTCCCCACTAAGCAAGGAGCCTGATATGGGACTCGATCCCAGGACCCTGGGATCATGACCCGAGCCGAAATCAGTCGCTCAACAGACTGGAGCCACCCAGGTGTCCCAGGAAAACTTTTATGTATAGTGGGAGCACAGCCGTCCTTGTCACATTCTATCTCAAGTGTAACTTGGTATATGATTCTACTTTTTTCCCCGCTCCCGCTGATTCTACTTTTCAACTGTAAATTCTATGAGATCTAAATATAGATCAAATATTTCCAATGAAAATATATCATCTGAATTGAAATGTGCTGTAAGTGTAAAATATCCACCTGACTTCAAAGACTTAATATATAAAACATACTAAGAATATAAAATATCTCAGTAACAATTTCTATATTAATTATTTGTTACAAAGACAATTGGGGGGTATACTAGGTAAATAACATAGTATTAAAATTGATTTCACCTGCTGGAAAATAAAATTATATGCAGCTTACAATATACTTATATTGGACCATGCTGTTTAGAACTTGCTGCAAATGTTTCCCGTTGCTGCTCCACTTGCTCTTCCTGTGGTCTATACTTCAATGTAAAAAAGCATTACAATGATGGGGCCCTGGTAGGTTAAAAACACTAAAGGTTGAAATTCTCTTTAAAATGTCTAGTCTTTAGTGAATAAATAAATGCTGTATTTGATGGACTGCTGCTGACACTACAGGAAGAATTATATGACGTGAACTTCATCTATGGAATTTACTACCAAGGGGAAAACAACCTCACTAAACTCACTGATTCGAGCAGCTTTTTGTAAAGTCCATCAGGTTTTCTACTTGGACAATCATATTGTCTGAGAATAAAGACACTGTATGTCTTCCTTTCTAATCTAGATGCCTTATGTTTCTTTTCTTGCCTAACTGCACTGTCCAGAATCTCCAACACAATGTTGAATACAGGTGATGAGAACAGACATCCCCAATTTATTCCTAATCTTAGCGAAAAAGCATTCAGTCTCTCACCATTTAGTATGATAGCTGTTTAAGTTTTTCATAGATGTCCTTTATCAGCTTAAGGAAGTTCTCTTCTATTCCTAGTATGTTGAGAATTTGTATCAGGGTTAGATGTCAGATTTTGCATTTCTCAAATGACTATGAACAAACAAAAATCCTAAAACAAAACATACTTCTACATGTACATATTATCTCTGGAAGGACACTCAAGAGGTGGGGGAAGGGATTTCTTTCCTCTAGGAGAAAGCCCGTGCTCGAAAGGTCAGACAGAAGGAAGAACATCCATTTTGACTAAACAAAGTCAAAGGCCCCTACATTCCAGTGATAAATGTGCTCAACACTCCTATCTGGTTTAGGGCTTAATGTGGACTCTTCCTTCCTGGAGTGACTTTCATGACTGCCCAGGAGGGAGGGAACACTTCAGAAACCGTCTAGAAGCAAATACTGATGGGTAAGCCGTAGTCTGTAATCCCTTGGAGACTTTCAAAGGAGCTACAGTGGGAGTACAGCTACCCTGCTCTCACTGTATCTCAGGTACAACATGATTGTACCTGGGCCTTCAGATGTCCTTCCAGTCTCAACTGCAATGGCATTTTACCCTATGAAGTCTTGTCATGGGGTACCATCTATATAATACAGGTCAGGAACTAAGCTAAGAGTTGGTACACAGGAAAAACATAATAATTAATTACTGACTAATTAAGAGAAATCGGCGGGGGTGATGAACCAGGAGAGACTGTGGACTCTGAGCAACAAACTGAGGGTTTTGGAGGGGAGGGGGGGGGGTGAGCCTGGTGGTGGGTATTGAGAAGGGCACGTATTGCATGGAGCACTGGGTGTGGTGCATGAACAATCAATCTTGTAACACTGAAAAATTAAAATAAACATATTTGGGGAGAAAAAAAAAAGACACAGAAATAAGAGTAATCAGGGGGTGCCTGGGTGGCTCAGTGGGTTAAAGTCTCTGCCTTTGGCTCAGGTCCTGATCTCAGGGTCCTGGGATCGAGCCCCACATTGGGCTTTCTGCTCAGCAGAGAGCCTGCTTCCCCCTCTCTCTCTGCCTGCCTCTCTCCCTACTTGTGAGCTCTCTCTCTCTCTGTCAAATAAATAAAACCTTTGGGAAAAAAAAAAAGTTAGCCAAGATAGACCTGCTTTTCCCACTTAGATGAAGTGTTATGTGTCAACTATTGTACAGTCAATAAATTACCCCATAATCCTTTTTGGACAGAAGAAGTATAAAAATGCAGTAATAAGACATAATACCCTGTTAACATAAGACTTAATCTCATAGTATTTCATTATCACCTATTTATACAGTCTAAAGTTTTATACATCATCTTATAATTTCTTTCCCAATCGAAAGCTTTCCTTTTTTACCAGGTTTATTACAGTGTCTTTTTTTTTTAAAAAAGATTTTATTTATTTATTTATTAGGAAAGAGAGAGAGTGAGAGAGAGCATGAGAAGGGAGAAGGTCAGAGTGAGAAGCGGACTCCCCATGGAGCTGGGAGCCCGATGTGGGACTCGATCCCGGGACTCCGGGATCATGACCTGAGCCGAAGGCAGTTGCTTAACCAACTGCGCCACCGAAGCGCCCTAATTACAGTGTCTTAATTGCTACTTGCTACACCCTGTAAGCACTGGTGAATATGCTAAGTTGGAATAAGAAAACAATAAGCTACTTGATAGAGATGGTTATTTGAGAAAGTCCCATTTCTGATTAAATTAGTTTAGTTTAACCCTAAGCAAAATAATTAGAGTTCTGCTCCAATAGCAGACTTCATCTAGTGTATCTACATTATTTATCACACGACGATGAGGAGAAGGAACAGATTTTTTAAAATAGAGATACAAATCAATATAAAGTTTTAACAGATGGGGTCTTGGTTGGAGACCATGCAGCCCCTTCAGGTCCAGTGCTGAAAATAATTCAGCTGAATACAATGAAAGACCCAGAGACATCTGCTCAGGGAATCAGCATTTTGCTAAATGTAATCTGCTTGATCGAGCCAGAATGTTGGCCACACATCTGCTCAGGGATCTTCAGCAGTTTGCACACTAAGCTGCAGCCACAGAACTGTACTGAGTATCATTGTTACAAGTAGTGCAATACGACTACCATCATATACTTTCTACCACTACATAATTTCCCCGACTGATCTATTTTTAGGGATACTGAATAGATATTGAATAGTTTGGCATTCATGGAGGTGCTCCAAGTTGGACATGAGAAGCAAGCATTATACACACAGTTCATATCATTGGAGACACGGCGGAAAGGTAGAAAAAAGGCACAACAGCTATCAGCAATGATTTAGCACTTGTGGTTCACCTATCCCTAAGTTCCTGACATTGTACAAACCTTCTTTATAAAACCCGGAGCATGACAAAATTTTGTTCCAGTCCAAAAGCAGAGAGGTGTGGAAATTGTCTCTGAGGTTAGCTCTGGGACAGAAACATGTCTGGGCACTATTTGGGTCTTATAACAATTCAACAGTGGGAGGTCCCAGATAGGATGAGTAAATAAAAACTAAAACTAAATCCACACAACCTCAAATAACTGGATTCAAGCCATAAGCTGGGGAAAAGATCCTTTTATTTATGCCTGACGCCTACCAACAAGGTCTAAGAGCTCCTTACCTGTGATTTCTTTTTAAAACAACCCTCTTATCAGGATACATGTTTATATAATGCTAACACCTAAGGAAAACTACCATAACCTCCCTCTGCTTGCACTCAAAAATCAATAAAAACGTTTGGAATTTGGAAGCACCATGAAGAAAATCCAAGTCTTCCAATTCTAGCTCCTGTTACTCAAATTATTTTCAAAAAGTTGCCACATACAAAATACAGTAGTGATGGTCAAAAGTTGGATTTCCTATTCTTCCTTGTGAAGATCTTTTTTCCCCTAATTCTTAAACTAAAGTATAATTTGCATTTGGTAAAATTTACCCTTTTTAATGTATAATCTACAGGTTTGAAAAATGCACAGTCACGTAATCAACACTGCAATCAAGATACAGAATAGTTCCATCACCCAAAAACTTCCTCTGTGCCCCTCCTTCCAACGCCTGCTGATCTGATCTGAATTCTGTCCCTACAATTTTGCCATTTCCAGAAAGTCATATATATGGAATCATACACTACGTAGACTTTTTAAAAAACTAATTTTATTTTTAGGTAATTTCTAAACCCAATGTGGGGCTTAAAGTCACAATCCCAAGATCAAGAGTCCCATGCTCCACCAACTAACCCAGCCAGGCGCCCTGCTATGTAGCCCTGAGTCAAGTGTCTTTCATATTGCATAATGCAACTGAACCCTCACATGTTGTTGCATGCATCAGGTCTTCTTCCCTTTTTATTTCTAAATAGTATTTCACTATATGGGTGGACAACAGTTTGTTTATCCAATCTTTGGTGGAGGGTCATTTGGGTCATTTCCAGTTTTCAGAGAATGTATGGATAAAGCCACTGTAAACATATGTTCAATCCAAGTTTTCATTTCATTTGGGTAAATATCTAGGAGTGGACTGCCGGAAGATCCACTTTTGAAAATATCTGCCTGGTTCTAGGTACACTATTTCAGCAGATAGTAGATTTTCCCAACAGAACAGCTATGATGCTGCATCTCTGATACATCTCTTCTTGGTCCATCTGTATCATTTCTCGGCCCTCCTGGATGCAGGAAACATCTCCAAATTAGTATCACTTACAAATTTCATTGACAGTTTTGTTCTTGTTGTTGTTTTTTACTTTTAGCCATAGATCATTAAGAAAAATGCTGAATATGCCTGATTTCCTCACGGGCACCCTGCAGCATCTGAAGAAACAAACTCTTTCTCTCCCCACACACTACCATTTAGCTTTACACTTGTTTTACCTCTTGCACCAGTAGCTTCTCTTTTATGTTCTCAATCACTTTTCAATTGAGCCAAGAATTTTCAGTATCTCACCTTTAATAATTACAGGAAAATCAAGCAGATTTTCCTGACTCATTTACCGTTAAGACTCATTGCAAGTCAAAGATACATATAAGGATCAACAGAGGGCACAGAGAAACCTTGAGGTATTACCCTCTAATTCCAGCCTATGTTCCAGAACACAGGGCTTTGTTCTTCCTAAAATAGTGTCCCATCCCAAAATATATGCTGTATTAATTAAACTAGAGAAGAGAAAAAAAAAAGTCAGCATAATTAACGTACAAAGCAACAGTATGGCCTAATTAATCACCATGAAGAGCAATCGAATAAAATACTATGCATTTTTATGGAGCAATTTAATCTGGCAAGTAATTAATCACTGAAACACTAAGCAAAACAAATGGATTTCCCTTTAAGGAAGTCACATTTATCATCTATAATGTATCTCAAACTCTAATTTGTTATCCTGACTCAAAATTATCCAGGAGACAATGAATTGTCAGGTTTAGGAGAACACTGATTTCTGGTGAAAAAGAACACTGAGCTTTTCAAATCAAAGTACAGTCTCCGAGCACCCAAAGAGCTAAGGGTTATGGGGCTGAAGTACATGTCAATAGGCATGGAGGTCTTAACTGCAAGAGTTCTAAATCTAGGTCAGTTTAGTGAAATCCATAAATAATTGCTAAATGATTCATGAAAGAAAACACTTAGCATTACAAGTGAAAATTATGGGTCACAGATATTACGAAAATCCAAACAGGATCCTCAATAACTGACAACAGCGGGAAACAGAGCTGTTCATCGCAGAACAAGCAAAAGGTGGTGATGGGGGCGGGGGGTACACACATCAGTGCAGTGACGTTTAACTCAAAGAAATCTTGGGTCCTACCTTCCTTCCTTCCTCTTTTTTTTTTTTTTTAAGATTTTATTTATTTGACACACAGAGAGAGAGAGAGATCTCAAGTAGGCAGAGAGGCAGGCAGAAAGAGAGGGGGAAGCAAGCTCCCTGGTGAGCAGAGAGCCCGATGCGGGGCTTGATCCCAGGACCCTGAGATCAGGACCTGAGCCGAAGGCAGAGGCTTTAACCCACTGAGCCACCCAGGCGCCCCCCTTCCTTTCTTCTTTAAACAATGACCATTTTCCCTAGGCCCCAACAGCTTCACCAGTCTGAAGAATACCAATAGCTGATTTTTTGAATGGCCTCAATTTTTAAAGACAGAGTGATACACACTAGCTAAGAAAGTCCAAGAAACTATCTTCATATCTCCTCCTTCCCAGCCACCCTCTCTGCTTGCCTATATTTGAGACTAAAAGAACTGCCCTTTTATTTGCCAAGGAAGTTCACGGCACTTGTAAGTCTTTCCTTTAATATTCTCATCTCTGGCTTTTTTTTTTTCCTTTATGTACTAGTCTTGAAGGGCTCTCTCTCACTCTCTTTTTTAAGCAAACTCCTATAAGTTAAAGCACCTGACAGAGTCCCAGGCATTTGCTGGCTGCATCAAAGTGTTTTCTCTTTCCTGACCTGCTTGACCTCCAATGCTGGATCCCATGAAACCATTCAATATTTATTCAACTGCACAGATAAAGTCAGGCTTTTCACACTTCACCCCGACTGTACACCCAACTGAAAAAAGCTGTTGTAGACATCCTATTTGACCCAAGGCATTGTCCTCTAGATTTTAACCCTTATCTTCCTCTCCAAACCTTTTTGCTCTGCTTTCTCTTGCTTACACCTACCACTTGTTTCTGAACTCTTCCCATTCTGCCCTTCAGTCCCTTTCTCTTCTGGAGAGTCTGACATTTTTGCTCAGTGATTCTCTGAAATGCAGTCTCTGTATTGTCCTAGGGCTCCTTCCATCAGCCCAACAATAACTGAAGTACTATTACTTCCAGTCCATTCCAGATCAGGCCCAGCCAGCTTCCTGAATACCCACTTGTGTAAGAGGGCAGAACTCTGTAGACCTATATTCAACAGATATTCACTCAACACAGGCACTGAGTTACTGAGTTGGACATGGATTGCTGCCTGTCTTCAAAGAGCTCACAGCCTAGTAAAGAAGGCAAACAGACAAGCAGATAGTTATGACTGTAGTATGGCTAGGCCTGGCTCTATGGATGAAGCAATAATCAAGGTGGACTGTTTCAGGAGGTAAGCCAACAAGCGGGGGAAGAACATCCAAGGCAGGGAGAAAATGTATGTACGTATATTTAGGGTCAAGAGTATGAAACAGTTTGTCCAGAGAACTCTAGGTGATCCGGCATAGCTTCGATGAAGACTGAAAGCCCAGAAAGCATATTAAGAATGGAACTGGGAAAAAAAATAAATAAGAGTGGAACTGGGGACACCTAAGTGGCTCAGTTGTTAGGCATCTGCCTTCGGCTCAGGTCGTGATCTCAGGGTCCTGGGATCAAGCCCTGCATCGGGCTCTCTGCTCAGCAGGGAGCCTGCTCCCCGCCCCCCCGCCCCGCACCTGCCTCTCTGCCTACTTGTGATCTCTCTCTGTCAAATAAATAAATGAAAATAAAAAAAAAAAAAAAGAAAAGAAAAGTGCACAATTCTGGGGACTTTTTTTGCAGCAATGGAAATGCTCTAAGTCTTGATCTGGATGATATTACAAAGGTATATACATATGTAAAAAGTTGTCCAATTACACACCTATGATTTTGCACATTTTACAATATTTAATACTACAATTAACAAAGAAACAAAGATAGGTTTTCAGTGAGTTGGTAACATTCTATTTATGTTTACGACTACTTATGGTAACATTCTATTTATGAGCCAGGTGAGTGGCTCAGATTTTATGAGTGGCTCAGATTTTAGAATCAAGCTTTATTATAAATATACATTAATATAGTACTCTATAGAATTTGTCAAATAGTTCACATTTTTAAAAAATATTTTATTTATTTATTTGACAGAGAGTAAGCATGGGTAGGGGGAGCAGCAGGCAGAGCGAGAGGGAGCAGGGGGCCTGATGCGAGGCTCAATCCCAGGACCCTGGCATCATGACCTGAGCCAAAGGCAGATGCTTAACGACTGAGTAACCCAGGCACCCCTAGTTCACATATTTTTAAGTAGGAAATTAATTCTGATTAAATGCGCAAAAGGAACAGATTTTAATTCATCCCCATCTAAATCCTAACTAGTAAATTATCCCATAAGGAAGATGATGCACAATCAAAACCCTGGTCAGAAATCGTCCACTCCCTTCTACCCAGACTGGGTTCCAACTATAGGTAGGTAATCCTGCTGCCTTTTCACGGGTGTTACCAACATAAATGCAGGAGAGGAGAGACCAATGAGAACCAACTGTATCTGGAACTTCCTTACGATTGAGAATTTTCATCATATGAAAACAATGTCAAATGAGAAATTAATGTTCATTGGTATACAGGGCAGTGAAAATGCATTATCATACTCTGTGTTTGACATCCCACTCACATATTATTGGTTTAAAAGAAATTATAAAGAAACCAATTAGAACAAAAAATCTCATTAAACCTCTTACAATAGGAGCCCACTTTGCTAGAGCATGCATAATATCTGGGCCCCAGGGAGAAATGTATAATCGAGGTAAAATTAATCAAAACCTACATAAAAAGAACAGCAAGAGACAATTTAAGAGAAAATCTTTCTTCAGTGTTAGAAATTCCTGAAGTCTGATCACTGAGAGCATAATTCTGCTTATTATTATCTTTTACTATGTAACACTATATTTATAATTAGGCTGATATCACAGTAAAATGACAGTAAAATGCAGACACAATTCATTTAACAATTAATGTACTGAAGCTAAAAATTCTTACCATGTCATTAATTGCCAACTTAAAACGCTGCCTCAGTTTCAGTTTTAGATGATCACACACCTTCTTTAAAAACCCAGGGGAAATACAAGGCACAAGGCAAGGCTTGTTTAGAGGAGAAATAGCAGGCAGCAGTGAATTTCACACTTTTCTCTCCCTATGGACCCTAACTCAGAAGAACCTTTACTGTGACCACCAAGCTTACTACTAATTAAAAGAGGAAACAGCAAAGAGCATCTTCTTTCTCAGTAAAGCCCTCCCACCTGACCTCACTCCAAACTGCCTCTTCATTGTTCTCTACCTGTTAGGTTCTAATTTCTCAGTATGAGAAGAACTAATGCTTGCTGCGATCTTTTTTTCCTTCTTCTTTTCCTTCCTTTTTTTAAAAATTTAATTTATTTATTTCAACTGGTAAACCCCTCTCCTGGGGTTTTAGGAGAGTAGGAGGACAGAGGAAGATTTGAACCATTCTATGAAGGTTGTCGTTCCTGATTTTTCTTTTTTTTTTTTTTTTTTGTTCCTGATTTTTCTATAAAAGGATTTTATTTTTCTAGTCTGGCCCTGGCTGATGATTCCCCACCCACAGATTTTTCTTCACAAATTTATTTTTTACAAAGAGCTTTGCAGTTGATTCTTAAGGAGGTTTTATTCCAGTCTTTGAGGCCATTTTATATAAGAGCAGCAAGCCAAAACCCAGAAAGGAGAGAAAATATTCCCAAATCATCCACCAAATCAGTAGCAGAGTCAGGATTAGATCAAAGCATCTGGACAAAAATTTAGAAGGCATATTTATCAAATGTGCTGATGATACAAAGCTGCAAAAGAAAACCAATACATAAAATTACATAATCAGGACTCAAAAAATATCCTGATAAACTAGAATGACGAGCTGCAATGAACAAGACACACTTAATAAGGCTAGAACTTCATGTAGGTTAGTTTAAAGAAAAGATCAACTGGAGATGTTCAGGAGACTCACAACACAGTAACAGCTCTGAATGGTGAGATTTTAGACGATTATACTTTACTTTGTTCTTTGCACTCTTCTGCATTGTTTAAAATTTCTATAATGAATAGGTAGCATTAAAACAAACAAACAGGGCACCTGGGTGACTCACTTGGTTAGGTGTTGGTGTCTGACTCTTGATTCAGCTCAGGCCATGATCTCAGAGTCATGAAATCAAGCCCTGCACTGGGTTCCATACTCAGTTCCATACTGCTTGTCCTTCTCCTTCCCCCTCTACCCACTCTATGCACGAGTGTGCCCACTCGTTCTCTCTCTCAGATACATAAATCTTTAAAACAAACAAACAACCACCACCACCACCACTCCAAAACCACTACCAACTTAATAATTTAAGGATAGGTGGGAAGAGTTAGCTTGACAGCAGGTCACTTCAAGCAGGGTTCAAGGTTTTAGTGGGACCTAAGCTTGTTATGGACCAACAACACAATTCAGCTGCTGAAAAACTAATGCAACTAGAGCCAGCAAATACAATGTGTCCAGATCCCAAGTGCTAACAGTCTCCCACTAACCTAAACTACTCAGATCATATCCGAATCCAGTTCTAGGTATCATTCAATCCAATAAACATTTACTAAAAATTTTAACTTTTACATTTACTTAAAACAATTTACATAAAAACTGCAAATCAACTGATTTCGGGACGAGGCATGCCCTAACTCCATACTTTAGGAGGTAAACTGAGAAGTTAGAATATTCCTAAAAGACAATCACAGTATGCCAAAGATTTTAAAATCATGACATATGATGAACAACTGAAGGAAGAAAGGATACTACAGAAGAGCAGGAATATACATTTTAGCACTTTGAAGAAGTTAGTATGTAGAACAGAAAGTACATTGTGTGTGTGTGTGTGTGTGTGTGTGTATTGCACCTGAAGGTTCAGGTTATAAAGAGGAAGATTCCAATATGAGGAATAGATTCTCATCATTTTTTAAAAAGATTTTATTTTATTTTTTAAAGATTATTTACTTATTTATTTATTTGAGAGAGAGAGACAGAACATGAGAGGTGAGAAGGTCAGAGGGAGAAGCAGACTCCCCATGGAGCTGGGAGCCCGATGCGGGACTCA
Source organism: Nasua narica (assembly GCA_028533885.1). Classification (NCBI taxonomy): domain Eukaryota; kingdom Metazoa; phylum Chordata; class Mammalia; order Carnivora; family Procyonidae; genus Nasua; species Nasua narica. Next base: position 51,041,837 of record CM052812.1, read on the forward strand.
ATCCCAGGACTCTGGGATCATGACCTGAGCCAAAGGCAGTTGCTTAACCAACTGAGCCACCCAGGCGCCCAAAAGATTTTACTTTCTTAAGTAATCTCTATACCCAATGTGGGTCTTGAACTTACAACCCTGAGATTAAGACTTGCATGTTCCACCAAATGAGCCAGCCAGGTACCCCAAAATTCTCATCATTTAAAAAACTGAAGAGTCTATAGCCTAAAGTACTAAGCACTATTTCACTAAGTGTTCAAGGAGAGATTGGATATTACCCCAACAAGTAAGATTTATGCTTTGGGAAGTAGACCAGAGTAGATGGCCTCTTCAGTTCTTTCAGCTTTCAAGGTTCTGTGATCCTGGCACTGCTAATCTCCAAGATCCAAGTCCAGCAGAAAAGAGGAGGTATGGTACCTGGCCTTCTGGTATAAATCTGAGAATTTAGAGTGATTACGCTTCTATGAGCCAAAAACACTCCTCTTTTTGTTCACAATATTCAAAGAAAACTAAAGTTTCATCTGCTGAAGAGATACCTATTGCGTTTGCTGATAGGATAATATATTGCTACCCAATAGTAATGGCTTCCTCAACCCACTAGTAGATAAACAATCTACTGTGTTCTACGTGGTTAGAATACCTAATTGGGCCAGAGTTCCAGCCTGACTTTTAGGAAAGAAAAAATGGAGAAGGAAAATTAAGGTATAAGAGGAAGAACTGCCCACCATTTAAAAAGACTCCTTTTTTTAAGTGCCCTAGATATGGGATGGAAAGAAAGAAATTATAAGGACCTGAATTATACCTATTGATCCCATTTGTAGCTAGGATTTAGAGTAGTTACAATGAGAAACCAGCATTTTGTGAACTAAGTCATGATTAAATGTCTATACTTTCTAGCAAGAGTTCGTTTTGAAGAAGGAAAAAAGAAACCAACCATTTCTCAGGTGAAAATGAAACTTTTTGTCTTACCTTGGGATCAATAATAATTAGGGAGCAGCACATCCCTAAAGGACCAAGGACAGCTGTACCAGCAAAAGCAGGCCATCTCCAGAAAGCCAGAAGATGAGAAGAGCTGGCTGGGAAAAAGCAAAAGCCCAGGACTTTGGACTGCTGGACTCTAGCCCCTTCCCACCCCAATGACCCTACTATAAAATACGTCAAATACCTTTCTTCCTGATCTACTAAGACAGAAGCAGCAATTCTAGGTCACCTTGACTGCCCCTCTGGTTCTCAACTCCTAGTATTTAGAAATAGTTGTAAAGACAAGGAAGCAGTAATAGAAACAGAAAACTAAAGAAATGCTCCTAAAACCAGAGGCGGCGGCGGCGGCGGCTGTTGCTGCTGCTGCTTCTTAAGATTTTATTTTATTTATTTGAGAGAGCGAGAGGGAGGAGGACAAAGTAGACGCTGCGCTGAGCACAGAGTCCGATGTGAAGCTTGATCTCAGGGTCTTGAGATCGTTACCTCAGCCAAAATCAAAAGTCGGACATTTAACCAACTGAGCCACGCAGGCACTCCAAAACCAGAGGAATCTAAAGAAAGGATTCCAAGTCAATCTCATACAAACACACCACACTTCCTCTCATTCGTTCTTTCTCTGAATTTCTCTCTTCCCAGGTTTTTGATACTTACCTAATAAAAAGTGAAAAAAGCATAGGACCTACCGACTAAAAGATCAGCAGAATGAAGGACTTATATCATATGGCTCATCCCAGATACCCATAAAAAAGCCAATGCTAAGTTTAAAACCTAAGGTTAATTTACCACACCATAAAATTATAGGTATGAGATCCAATTAACTATTAGTGGGACAACTGCAAACCAAAGGCCTTTGCTGTGTAGACACACATTTAAAGAAACAAAGAATGCAAAGAATGTTGTCAGACTGAGGACCTAAAAAGAGAGGAGAGAATTTGGGAGTCATTCACTCACACACATGGGACCAAGGGCCAGAACATTCTGGAGGAAACTGACAATCATACGTTTCTTCTCCAGTGCTCTCAGCAATTTCATCTGGAACGATGTGCTCAGAATCAAGCCCTTGCAACTTACCTCAAGGCCCAGGACTCTTAATTACCTCTAGTCATAAGGAAGCAGCTCTGCTAGTATCACTGGCTCAGTCATGAATACAGTACCTCCAAACCACTTCCGAAATGGTCAAGTAAGTACTTGACATAATTCATTAAGAAAGAGAAAAATATCAATGTAATTAACAAGTAAAAAGACTATCTAATTGTTTTCTAAAACAACATTCAAAGAAAGGTCACCAGATACATATATAAGATCCCTTCCAGTTAACTCACCATTACAAGTTTTCTCCGGTTAGCTATTCACAATCCTATAAAACCCTAGCCTTCACAAAAGGTGAGGGCCCACACCTGGGAGGCCTCAACCGATACTCTTAGAGCATGCACCTGGAACCCACTAAACAGGTACTTCTATTTTATAGACCAGTAGCTTGATTCAGGATAGAGGGCTGAGCTCAAGGTTGACTTCTTTTCTCCCAGGAGTCATACTCCAGAAACAGTCCCTTATCTGAGCCAACAAAAATAGGCCACAGTCAGCAAACCCTACATTGGTGGGAGAAAATTAGATGCAAAAGATGAGGCACAGGACAAGAATATTTTGCACAAACCAACACTGACTCCAGACTTAAATGCACACACCTAACAACTCCTTCATCCATTCCACATCAAAGTACTGTGTCCTTCTCTCAAAGCTATATACCTCCAAAACAAGTGTTTACCAATTAGTACTGTTACTTTTGTACCATACTCTTTCATTAGAGCCAGTGAGCTCTCTACATTTTGAGCTGTAGGCTAGTAGCTCACCAAAGAATGGAGCAGGATCTAGAATGCTGTGTTTAACACCTACATGTGAGAAAATCTCTCACAAACAAAATGTATCTAAACTCTAAATACAGACTTCTCCCCCACTCTCATGTAGTCTTAGCTCCAGACATGATAAAGTGAACAAAATTAGGGTCCTGTTTCTAGTGCATCCTTACCTTCTAAGGAAATACATGAAATTCTCCTCCTTTTTAGTGTGCTTTTTGGCAAGTAAGTTTACTATAGTAAGTGTTGCATGTGTATGTTATTTAGATAGAGCTACATAAGAGTGATATTTTTATATCTCACCAGACTTTAGTATAAATCTAAACAGTTTCTAATTCTAGTAAGTTAAGACGTATATGGTAGGCCCCACAGCAACCCCTAATGAAACAACTTAAAAAAAAAAAGTGAAAAAAATCATTAAAGAAATCAGAGTGCTACACTGGAAAATATTCATTTAATGCAAAAGAAAGCAGTTAAGAAGGTAAAGAGGAACACAAAAAACATGAGACACATAACAAACTAAAAGTGAAATGGCAGACATAAGTCCAGTTATAGCAATAACATTAAATGTGAGTGGAATAAATAACCCAATCGAAAGGCAGAGATTAACAGATTAGATAAAGTAACCAAGATCCAATCATATGCCATCCACCAGAAACACATTTTAGATTCAAAGATACGAACTGGTTCAAAGTAAAAGAATGAAAAAAAGATATGTCATGGGAGAAATGAAGGCAGAGATAATTCAACAATAATAACTGGGCACTGGAGCCCATGGCTGCCTCACTGGAGCATGGCGAATCCACCAAGGGGAAGCCCTTTAAACTCCTAGGAATTTTATATGCCAAAAACATTCCCTGTGCACAGGATTCAATATTGTATGGCTCATCAGGATCTGTTGTGGCTGGTCTTGGACACTGAGAAGATCATGTGATGTTGGGAGTAGGAGGATTTATCTTGGTGACTTTAGGATGTTGGTTCCATTGTAGGTGTAATTACACAAAGCTAAGAATACAGGAAAGAATTGCCAGAAAATGAATTAAAAATAAGATTTTATATGAAAGTTCCCACCTTGATCCTGAAAAAAAACAAACCAACAGCAGTAGCAGCAAACAAGCAGTCTTAAGCATAGAAAACCCAAATACAACTCACTCGAGTCAGTGTGAACAAAACTGAGGTCAACTCTGTTAAACCTTGTTTGTACAATAAGGCTTTGAATGAAGTAAATGAAGTATATGTTAATTATAAAAAAAAATTTGGAGATTTCAATACCCATTCTTTAATAATGGATAGAACAACTAGGCAGAAGATCAACAAAGAAATAGAAAACTTGAAGAGCGCCTGGCTGGGTCAGTCAGTAGAGCACGTGACTCTCGATCTCGAGGTTGTGAGTTTGAGCCCCACGTTAGATGTAAAGATCACCTAAAAATAAAATCTTAAAAAAAAGAAATAGAAAACTTGAACACCACTATAAATCAGTTAAACCTAACAGACATCTAGAAAACAGTACACTCAACACAGCAGAAGAGACATTTTCCTCAAGTACACATAGAACACTCTTCAGGATAGATCATATGCTAGGCAATAAAACAAACCTCAATAAATTTAAAATGACAGAAGTAATACAAAGTATGTTTTCTGACCAAATTTCTTTCTGCTGTTGACTGATTCCTTCCTTCCTTCCTGATTTTATTTATTTGACAGAGAGAGAGTCAGGTGCCCCTCTGCTGTTGATTTCTAATTTCATTCTACTGTGGTTAGAGAATATACCCTGTATTATTTCTATCATGTAAAATTTATCGAGCATTTTGTATAAACTTGTCAATCATTATGTTGTACATCTGAAATTAAAGTAACATTGTGTATCAGCTACAATTTAAAAAATACACTGAGCATTTTTTCTATGAAAGAGCTAACTAAGCCTAAAGAGTCTAAATTAATAAAAGGAGGAATAGAAAATAGTAATAGCCAAAAGTAAATAGTAAATCCAAATTAGTAAAGCCAATAGTATATGAATAGTATAGCCAAAAGGTGGTTCTTTGAAAAGATCAACAAAATTGACAGATCTTTTAGTTAGACTGACAAAAAAGGAGAGGAAATTCAAATTACTAGAATCAGAAATGAAAGAAAGAGGGATGCCTGGTGGTTCAGTTAAGCATCTGCCTTTGGCTCAGGTCATGGTCCTGGGGCCTGGGATCAAGTCCCACATGGGGCCCCTTGCTCAGCAGGGAGCCTGCTTCTCTCTCTGCCTGTCGCTCCCCTTGTTTGTGCTCTCTCTGACAAATAAGTAAATAAATAGATAGACAAATGAAAGAAAGAAAGAAAGAAAGAAAGAAAGAAAGAAAGAAAGAAAGAAAGAAAGAAAGAATATTACTACTGAACTTACAGAAATGGAAAAGGATTATGAAGTACCACTATAAAAAACTATATGCGAACAGACAGCTTAGATGAAATGGACAAATTCCTAAAAAGCCACAAATTACTGACTCAAGAAGAAACAGACAATCTGAACATACCTATATAACAAAGAGATTTAATTACTATTTTTTTTTGAGAGAAAGAAAGAATGTGGGGGAAGGGCAGGATGGGAGGGAGATAGAGAATCTTAAGCAGGCTCCATATCCAGCAGAGGGCCCGACTCAGGGTTCAATCTCAGGACCCTGAGATCATCATGACCTTAGCCAAAATCAAGAGTCGGATGCTAAGCTACCCAGGCAGGTGCCCCTTTATTACTATTTTAAAAAACTCCCCGTGAAAATAAGCCTAGTCTCTGATGGCTTCACTGATGAACTACACCAAAGATTTAAAGAATTAATACCAATCCTCTAAACAGTCTTTCAAAAAAACTGAACAGAAGGGACCATTTCCCCAATTCATTCTATAAGGCTAACAATACCCTGATATCAAAACCAAAGACCACAAGAAAAGAGAACTACAGAGGAATGTCTGATGAATACAGACACAAAAATCTTCAGCAAAATACTAGCAATCTGAAACCAGCAACATATAAAAAGAATTATACATCATAACCAAGTGGGGCTGGTTTAACATCTCAAAGTCAATTAATGCAATATAACCATATCAATAGAATAAGAAACAAAAACCACATCATCCCAATAGACACAGAAAAAGCATTTGACAAGATCCAATACCTTTTCATAATTAAAAAAAAAAAACACTAAAAAAACACGAATAGAAGGGATCTTTTTCAGCCAAATAAAGGGCATCTAAAAAAAATCCACAGCCAAATGCTTTTAATAAATTTAAAATGTAAGAAAAAATTAAAAATACCTATAATTCCTCCAATCAGAGATAAGAACATTTTGATTAGTAAGGCACCTGGGTGACTCAATTGGTTGGGCATCTGCCTTTGGCTCAGGTCATAATCCTGGAGTACCAGGACTGAGCCCCACATCTGACTCCTTCCTCAGCGGGGAGCCTGCTTCTCCCTGTGACCCTCCCCCTCTTGTGCTCTCTCTCTCTCTCTCTCTCACTCTCTCAAAGAAATAAAATCTTAAAAAAACAAACATTGATTAGTATCTTTTCAGTTATACGCTTAGTCCTTTGGGGCACATTCTCTTTTACCAAAATAATGGCAAGGGGGCAGAGTAATAAAATAATAAAGCCAAAGTTTCATGGTCAAACATCTCCTCAAAGGGCTGGAAGTGATCGAAAACATAAATTCTTCCCATCTACACTATTTTCCCAACAATAACACCAAGATGCAGGCTGACAGCCTAAGTTCCAGTGTTGCCTCTGATGTCAGATTGTAAATAATATTCTGTATTTCTGGTCCCTTCTAGGTCCACCTAGAGCCAAGGGAATTGAATAAAACTGGATATGGAAAGGAGTTGCTTTCTAGAATGAAGTCCCATGCAGATCATCAGAATCAAGGCTGGTAAGACCTCCAGACTTGCACAAGAAGAACAATTTTCTTAAAAAGATGATAATAATTAACATTTATATAGCACTGACTGTGCGAGGTATTGACCGTGTGCCAGGTACTAGTCCAAGTGCTTTACATATATTGTCATTTAATCATCTTGGCAATAACCCTTGTTCCATGAGGAAACTCAAGGCAAAAAGGGGTTTAAAAATGTGTCCAAAGGGGCGCCTGGGTGGCTCAGTTGGTTGGGCGACTGCCTTCGGCTCAGGTCATGATCCCGGAGTCCCGGGATCGAGTCCCATATCGGACTCCCGGCTCTGCGGGAAGTCTGCTTCTCCCTCTGACCTTCTTCCCTCTCATTCTCAGTCTCTCTCTCTAATAAATAAATAAATAAATAAATAAATAAATAAATAAATAAATCTTTTTTAAAAAAAAATGTGTCCAAAGTAAGTGGTAGAGGTCAGACTCAAACTCAGAGAACCAAACTCTATATATAGAGTCCCTGCTCTTAACCACTATGTTATGCCATCTCTTAAATAAGCAGAGCAATGAACAAACCTAAAAAACAAAACAGAACAACAGGGACATAGAGAAAAAATGTGGAGTCTTAAATTCTATACTCAGTAGTTAATTCAGCCTGTTTTCAATTAACAAATCAGAACTGTGGTTATCTCAAAAAAACAGAGTAAGTGCTGGGATAGCCACATGCAAAAAAATGAAGTTGGAGCTTTACCTTACACCATATATAAAACTTCCCTTAAAATGTATCAAAGACTTGGGGCGCCTGGGTGGCTCAGTCATTGGGCACCTGCCTTCGGCTCGGGTCATGATCCCCAGGTCCTGGGATCGGGCCCCACATCGGGCTCCCTGCTCCATGGGAAGCCTGCTTCTCATTCTCCCTCTCCCTATGCTTGTATTCCCTCTCTTGCTGTGTGTCTCTCTCTCAGAAAAATAAATAAAATCTTAAAAAAAAAATGTATCAAAGACCTAAGTGTAAGAGCTAAAACTATAAAACTCTTGGAAGGAAACACGAGAAAGCTGCAGGACTTGAATCGGCAATGATTGTCAACTAAAGAAAAAAACACATAAGCTGGACTTCATCAAAATTAAAAACTTTTATGCATCAAAGGACATACTCAACTGAATGAAAAGGCAATCCACAGGAAAAAAAAATCTACAGACCATGTATTTCATGAGATTGGAATCCAGAATATATAAAAATTTCTTAAAAGTCAACAACAAAACAGCCAAACGACCCAATTTAAAAATTGGCAAAGGATAGGAATAGACATTTCTCTGGAGAAGATAGACAAATAACCAATAAACACATGAAAAAGATAACCAATACCACTAGTTATTAGCGAAACGCAAGTCAAAACTGCAATTCAATACCACTTCATACCCATTAGGACAGCTATTAACAAAAAATAGAAAATGAGTATCAGCAAGGATATGGAGAAATTGGAACCCTTACATGATATTGGTGGGAATGCAAAATGGTGCAGCTGCTATGGAAAAAGGTATGGTGATTCCCTTCGAAAATTAAAAATAAAATGACCATATGATTCAGCAATTCTACTTCTGGTTATATACTCAAAAGAAGAAAAAGCAGGTTCTCAAAGATTTGTACACTCATGTTCATAGAAGCATTGTCTATAATAGCCGAAAAGTGGAAGCAATGCAAGGGTCCATCAACGGATAAATAAAATGTGGTATACATACAATGGAATATTATTAAGTCTTTAAAAAAAAAAAAAAGCAGGGGAAGAAGGGGCGCCTAGCTGGCTCAGTCAGTGGAGCATGGGACTCTTGATCTTGGAGTTGTAAGTTCAAGCCCCATGCTGCGTGTAGAGATCACTTAAAAAAAAAAAAAAAACAGGAAGGAAATTACGATACATGATATAACATGGAAGGACCTTGAGGATACTATGCTAAGTAAAATAAGCCAGGCACAGAACAACAAATATTATTTAATTCCTCTTATAAATATGTTCCTAGAGTAGTCAAACTCACAAATACAGAGAGTGGAATGGCGATTGCCAGGGGCTAGAGGAGGAGGGAATGAGGAGTTACTGTTTCATTTCAGTGGAAGAATGAAAAAGATGGCTCATGGTGATGGCTGCATAACAGTATGGACGCACTTAATGCCACAGAATTACAGATTTAAAAATGGTTAAAATAGTAAATTTTATGTTATGCATATTTTCTTGCAATTTTCTTTTAAAAAAAAGCAAAGTGAGGGGCGCCAGGGTTGTGAGATCAGCCCCTGCATTGGCCTCCATGCCTAGCGGGGAGTCTGCTCTAGATTCTCCCTCCCTCTCCTGCCCCTCTCCCTCCCGTACTCTCTTGGGCTCTCTCTCTCCAATAAATAAATCTTTAAAAAAAATAATAATGATGATGAATCAAAAAAATTTAAAAAGCAAAGTCCAAAAAAATCCCAAGAGAATTTCAGATTGAGGGAAGGAGGGGTTTTATATACTAAAGTCACACTCACCTAAAATCACAACAGCCCCAACAAAAATCTTAATATTCCATTACAAACATCTGACTCTGTCCAACCAAGACTTCTTTACTGTACTGCAGTTCACCAAACCCAGCTATGACCTAATGCAAAACCTCACTTTGCAGCATAAACCAAGTTAGGGCAAAACAGATGATTAACCACATGGGATTCAGTGTTTGGTTTTTTATTTCTAGCTGTAGTCTTAAGAGATTAGAGAACAGCAACTATTAGAATAATATGTAATGCTCCCAGGCACTGGGGAACCGATATTATAGCAGCCTCATTTTGGTGCTTTGTTTTAATCTGCATAATGCTTTTCATTCTCTGTAATGGGAGATCAGCAGGGTCTGATTAACAGAAGAAAGGTCATTACTGATAAATTCTAACCCAGGGGATAATCTGAGCCTGCCTGTCTTATCCTTTTGAGCAGACAACTGGTCTAGAAGCTTATTTTCATGTACTTCTTGCTATTGAAGAGACATCAGCCCAATGCCTCTTCTCCTGTCATTTGACTGCTTTGGTCCATATTTATTTTTCACTAGACTACATTGCATCCTTCAGCTAAAGTGCCTGGTATCAAACTTCCTCCTCTCAACTCATCAATATCCATTCTGATAAAAGAATTGTGACTAAGAGGCAAATTCTGTAGCCCAAACAGGTTCGTCGGCAAGAGGATTTGGACGGACTCTGCCTAGCTAAGACCTCACATTCCCTTTCCAGTCCTAATTCCGACCATCAACAGTGAATGTGCACTCCCTGATTACCGCCGGAGGGCTTTTTCTCCGTGACATTCAGAATTCTATATGCAGCCTGCTCCAAAGGGTGCTATGCTCAATGAACTCCCCTATCAGAGGCTGCTGAGAGCTATTCTTGTTCTCCAGCCTCCCTAGCAGAGTGTACATTTAAAGCTTTCCTCCTCCTCCTCCTCCCCTTCCTTTTTTTTGAGGGAATATTTTTTAGGAAAACAGCTACATAAGCACATAAGCAGGAAGTAGGGGGAGGACTACTTCAGCACTGAAACAAAAAGATCATGGAGCAAAGAGAGGGACAAGAGGCAAATTCACAAGGTGAACCATAAAGACACTTACAAAAAATTGGACTAAATTCTCATTTCAAACCCCAAGCTTGTCACTAACCCCAGCAATATCTAAAAAGTCATTCTCGTCAGCCCTGGAAGCCAAATGGATAAAAAGTCATTACCAAAGAAAAACTAAACTTTAGCTTAATGCAGTCCTAATATAGGAAAAATTTAATATATTAATCACAGAATTAAAACTTTATCCACCTTAAGAAAATTACAGATCCGGAAAAAATCTATTTGCAATGATTCCACCACTATTTCCGTGAGCAACCAGAGAAAAGGATTGTGAACTTGGTGCTAATAAAATGCTAATTAAGTGAAAAGCATTAAGATGTTAACTTGAATAGATTCATTAAAGGTTTCAAATTACTTACCTTGAAAGTTGTTTGGTTAGAAGAAGGTCAGATTTTAGTCTAACATTTTTCTTTTTCTCTTTTGACTAATTAGGTTAACAGTCAGCAGACATCTTCCTAAAGTACATGATCTCACTAGGGTAACCTGCTAAGGGGTGGCAGGAAATATTTAGCATAGAAGTCTACGAGCAAAACTTCCCAAATATTTTCCTTCCAGTCCTGTATTTGGCCCCTCAGAGTATCTTTCCTTTGTGGACCACTTGATCTGTGAAGGCAGCTGAAGTAACAATTATACAGAGTAGAATTTTAAAGTAATATTTTATTTTTCTTGTGGCAAAACAAAGGAACAACTCGCCTATGGAAAGGAACAAACACGGGGCCCTGTACATTAATGACATCAATAATTTCAATAAAAATAGCAGTTTTGGGACACCTGGCTAGCTCCGTCAGTAGAGCACGTGACTTTGCATCTCAGGGTCATGAATTCAAACCCTACGTTAGGAATGAAGGCTACTTAAAAATAGTTTCTCAAAAACACTAATTTGAAAAGATGCTTGTGTCCCTATGTTTACTGCAGTATTATTTACATTGGCCAAGATATGGAGGCAACCCAGGTGTCCATCAGGAGATAAATGGATAAATTTGTGGTGTATATACCTATACATTCACATACAATGGAATATTACTCAGCTGTAAAAAAAAAAGACTGAGATCGTGCCATTGACAACAACATAGATGAACTTAGAGGGTATTATGCTAAGTCAGAGAGAAAAAGACAAATACCGTATGATTTCACTTACATGTGAAATCTAAAAACCAAAACAAATAAGCAAACAAACAAAAACAGACTCCTAAATATAGAGAACAAACTGGTGGTTGCCAGATGGGTGAGGGGAGGGGGATGGACGTTATAGGTGAAGCAGATTAAGAGGTACAAATGTTCAGTTACAAAATAAGTAAAGATGAAAAGTACAGTATAGGGAGTATAATCAATAATACTGTAATAACTATGTATAATGAGAGATGGTAAGACACTGATCATGCTGAGCACTGCACTATGAACAGAATTGTTGAGTCGCTGCGTGGTACACCTGAAACTGACAGAACTCTGTGTGTCAACTATACTTCAGTTTAAAAAACAGCAGTTTCTAAGCAGCTGCATTTTAAGAATCTCTCTGAAGGATCAAACAGGAATAGAGAGACAAATTGTTTAAACACAAATAACTCTGACAATTAAAGAACTGGCATGACTAAGCCACGAAAGACAAGTGAAAAACAAACAGACTGACACTTGAGCAAATTTAGGCCTCCGAGCATGTGGAAGCACGCTGAATTTTCACTGTCACAATCTAAACTCCAAAGAACATTAAAGTTTGCAGCCTTTCTGCTGCCTTTCACCTGCTGGTAAGATACTATGTTAGGGTTGCCATTAGATGTATTGCATCCCTGAAGATCCCAAAGACATAACTTGTAGCTCTCATTAACCTCCAAACCAGCTTGAGGCCCTCTCAGCTGTTAGATGTCTGATAATTTCACATGCAAGCCAAACTTTTTCCACGGTTATCAAAGGACATACTACCGGAGAGGTGGCTAAGAGTTCATTCACTCTGCCTTAGAATCTTTTCCAGCTGGAGGATCAGCACAAATAATCTTTATAACAACAGAAGTAATTGTCGCACACTATCACAGTTTTCCTTCTAAGTCTTTATATACTCTATCCTTATTAATAAACTTGGTGGCCAATAGTTAAACATCCCATAGTATCCCTGGGAGACCCATGGGTTCGATTTTCTGACAGTCTCTTGTTTTCTAAACCACCCAAAGTTAATAGTGTCATGGATGTACAACACAAGCTCTTGGAAAAAACCAAAGGAGCATAAGGCAGCACTCATTACCACTGGAGTGGAATGCAGACTTGGGCATACCACTTTTTCACCCTCAGCCAAGAGAATACTAACTCTGAGAAAGAAACTCCCTGCACCACCCTCGTTCAAAGCTTCAAAATCTACCTAAATCAAACATCTTTCAAGGTTAAGGATAACACCTTAACTTTTATAGAAGGGACAAATGAAGATATACTTAGAGAACATACTAAGGAAGGCTCAAAATGCTAATCCTAAACACAGTATGGCAATCACCCAAAAAATTAAACCGGAGACAAACCATAAGAGACTCCTAAACTCACGGAACAAACTAAGGGTTGCTGGGAGTTGGGGGGGGTGTAGGGTTATGGACATTGGGAGGGTATGTGCTATGGTAAATGCTGTGAAATGTGTAAGCCTGATGATTCACAGACATGTACCCTGGGGCAAATAATACATTATATGTTAATTAAAAATTAAAAAATTAAACAGAATTATCGTATGATGCACCAATTCCACTTCTAGGTATATCCCCAAGGGAAGTGAAAGTAGGGATTGGACAGATATTTGTATACCATGTACAAATAACCAAACACAATGACTAAAAGGTGGTAGCAACCCACTTGGGATTTCATCAATGGAACATTTTATTCATCAGTGGATAAAAAAACATGGCATATACATACAATGGAATTAATCAGCATTAAAAAGGAAGGAAATTCTGACACATACTACAACAGGGATGAATCTTAAATACATTATGCTTCAGGCCAGTATTTTATAGTTGACTAAGTCCCTTCACATTCGTTATATAATTCTCACAACTATTTCCCCATGAAAGAGTTGACATCATCACGATCTTCATTTTACATATAGTGAAGAGTTCCAGAGAAGCTAAATAACTTGCTCAAGGTCACACATTAAGTGGTAGAGACAAATTTTAAATCCAGCTTCTCTAACTAAAATTTCCATGCTCCTTTCAATACATCATGCTGAGTTTTCTGTTTACCTCCATGGTAGCCTTTGATACAACGTAATGGGAGCCATTATGATACAGAAGAAGGAGCCCTGGGGTGCTGGGCTGGCTCAGTCCGGGTGTCTGGCTGGCTCAGTCAGTGGAGCATGTGGCTCTTGATCTTAGGGTTGTGAGTTTGAGCCCCAAGTTGAGTGTAGAGATTACTTAAAAAGAAAAAACCTTTAGAAGAAAGAGCCCTGAGCCCTGGACTTGGGAGTTAAAGAACCAATGATTCTCGGCTTTGCCAAACAACAACTGTGGGACTTTCTGCAATTCATAATATCTTTAAGACTCCGTTTCCTCATTGGTAAAAAGTGTATTTTTAGGGGCGCCTGGGTGGCTCAGTGGGTTAAAGCCTCTGCCTTCAGCTCAGGTCATGATCTCAGGGTCCTGGGATCGAGCCCCACATCGGGCTCTCTGCTCAGCGGGGAGCCTGCTTCCTCCTCTCTCTCTGCCTGCCTCTCTGCCTACTTGTGATCTCTCTCTCTCTGTCAAAAAAAAAAAAAAGTGTATTTTTAAAAGCTTATGATACACTCTATAGAGTTTGAAACTGAAGAAGACAGTATATAAGAGAGCACAAAGCTTAGCACTTATTAAGTGAAAATAAGTGTCAGAAAGGGAAAAAAAGTAAACTTTAGTTGGCTTAGCATTACCACTATTTTGCCCTGATCTGGCCTTAGTGTGATAAGTGACATTCAAACACATTTTTCCTGTAATTTCTTGAAAAAATTGACTGAATCTTTGATACTTTTGACATATGCTCCAAGTCTAATTTATTGGTGACAGTGAAGATGAGCTAATTATTCCCTGCAGCAAGTTCATCAAAGAAATATGAGGAATGAAAATGAAGGTAGAGGCCTGATGGAGACTTGCAAAGAGAAGAAAGAGGTCACAGTTATAGGCATCTGGTCAAAGTTCAGCCCAGTCCTTTCTGGGCTATTCACAAAAAGCATAGGCCAGAAGCTTAAATCAGCTGTTTGACGGCCCTTGGGAAGAATAAGGACAGCAGCCAAGTCAGAAGCCACTGAAAGGGAAAGCAACAAAGTAGGAGATAAAGCAAGCATAAAGGAATGTGATCAAGGAAACAGGTCCCAGATGAAAAGGAGCTGCCTGGAAAACCTAAGTAAATACATGAATAAGTAAACACAACATAAATTATACCCATATGAACTTCAAACTCTAGTCCAGAATCTGGAGCTTCTTTCAAACACCCACATTTGTCATACTGCCCTTGGGTCACAAAGGGGTATTTGTGAGAAGGCAGTTTGTAATCCCTGATTCTTATAGAAAATCGCATTTATCATAAGGCCTCACTATAGTATCTGGTTTATTTGCCAGGTACAGATATGCATTTGTGAGATTTATAAAACTATGTTTGCAGCAAAATGTCTCTGGGGTCAGGTAAGGCAGATCAACCTCCAGTGCAACCTTGTTAGCGCGTCTCCCCTCCAGGCCTCTCATTCCAGCTCTCCCAACACACACATTCCACACTTCTCCATTTGTTCCCAGATGTGCCGAATACCATTGTAAATCACTACAGGACATTTTACTTTCAAAAAAAAAGAGGGAGAGAAAAAAAATTAAAAAGAAAGGAAGGAAAAGAAAAGAAAGATACGGAAATAAACACTAAATCCCAGCTCTGTCACGCATCAGAATCTACACCAGGTTGTATATGTGCATTGCCATCACTGGGAATGTCTGGCAAGGGTTACATCTGGAGCTAAATCAAGTTTCCCCATCTGTTGGGTTTGCCTCTTCTACTCAAGTGTTAATTTTTCAATTGTTTGCAAGAACAATTTAATAACTGTTGAGAAAATGAGAAATGATAGGCACAAAGGGAACAAGAAATGTTAAGGAAAGTCAGCTTGGTATTTCATGATACTGAAAGCACATTCTCTCCATTTACGAACAGCTCACTCCTGTGGGTGTGTGGTATTTCCTCAAGACCCTAAGCCAAACTCCATGTCTGACTTAATTTTATCCAATACATATAGCACTCCATAATTGCTTTGCTGTTTCATAAGGAACCTAAAATAACTAAGCCCCATGAGCTCCATTTGCCTCTGTTTACCGCAAATAGAAAGAGCCATGTAAAGCAAAACGTCAAAGTTCCAGATCCCCATGAATCATTCCCTGAACTCACAGAGAATGGCAGAAAAAAAAATTCAGAGAAAAGCATTCAGATGGCCTATACACAGAAAACACTTTGGCAACAAAGATGCCTGAAAAGGGCTTGCAACCATGTCTTGGTACGAGAATTCACAGAACAGCACTGTGAGCTATTTCAATATGACAATATGAAAGTCTCATGCACTCCTGCTTTTCTTGATCAAGTACGACATTTCCTCCACTCCTACAGACGTCAGGGCTTAAAATAGCAGTGGTGTTCAACACACTCCACTCAGAAAGGTACAATAAACCTCAGGATGAGCCAAGGAACACTGAAAGAGGTAGGTTCTCATTCCTTACCTGATATTAACCAATGCATGGGTCACCTTGCTAGCTGCTTCTTTCCACTGGCCTGCATTGGTAGAAAGCCTCAGCACTATAAGGAAGAAAAAAAAAAGACCTGTTAGACCCCCAGTATAAAACACAAATATGAGGAATAAAGACACATCTCAGAATAGCTTAATTAGAGCCTACAACAACATTGCATTTAAAACTTCCTCATCTTAGAGAAAAATATAAGGGCTTATTCTCAACTATCTTTACCAGGATTTTTTTTCTCTAGCTTTTTTTCACTTTCTATCAAAATACTCCTCTGCCTTGGGTTCCCCTCCATCTACTCCCTAACAGATTTCCATACTTAGTTTTTACATTCGTTTAAAATCTACACTGAGGTAGTACGGTAAGATTAACCTGGCAGCCATTTTTATCATTTCCCTAATGGTTAGTGCTGATTTAGTGCAAGTGGGTGGCTGAGTATCCCCTCCTGCTCCATACTTATCTTTCTCCTAAAGGTTTCAGCTGGGTCAAACACATAGTCTTGTCAGCAGAGGATGGTCATGTTTCAGTCAAGGAGTAACCTGTTTCAGCGTCTATGGTTTAACTGCATGACCTGCAACATGAATCAAGAGGACTATCCTTCCCTTTTCTGACCAAGTTCTATCTCTTTCCCACACTCACCAATAGAAGGAAAGAAGATGGAAAGACAGAAAGAACATCCTCAATCAGCTAAAAGCTTCAGGACCACACATTACAGGGCTGATACCATTTTAGAGAAGAGACAAACCAGCACAAGTGCTCCTTGGAAGAGCAAGCACATGGAAGGCCCTCCAAGTTTATGTTTTTAATGGAGGAATAGTTAATAAGAGCCAAGTTTACTATGTGCCAAGAAGTGAACAAAGTTAGGTTATATGAAAGGCAGCATAGAGATGAGGAAATAGACTCAAAGGAGACAAGTAATTGATCTAAGTCATTCAAACAGTTTTATGTAACTGAGCTAGAATTTGAACCTGAGGGCATGACTCTAGAGCATGTACTTAGAGTAAATGGTTATGAGTATGAACCCTGAAGCCAACTGTCAGAGTCCAATTCCTGCCCCTGCTATTTACTAAGACAATAATAGCAATACTTACATGAAAGGATTATTATGAAAATGAAATAAGCTAATATATATAAAGCCTTAGATCAGTGCCTGACACACAGTAAATGCTGTATATTAGCTATTCGTATTTAAATAAATGGCCTCCCAAACAAATGAATGAATATATCTGAGACTTTCCCAAAGGAAGGAAAGTAGAGCCTAACAACATTCTTAATTAAGAAATTAAGAAACATGTAACCAATTTGCCTAGGAACTTTATACCAGAGAACCATCACTACCTACTCCTGACCAGTACTCCAGCCAGGAAAGAAACAGCAGCAGCTAAATCTTAGGGAAGGCCTATGGTTGTAATAGGGAAAGAAAACTCACCCGGCTGCTCTGCATCTCTTCTAGCAATACCTCATTTTTATAAATTCATGCAATTTTATAAAAGAGAGTATGGAAGTCTTAATAAAACATATTATCAGAACACTGCTTTGCTAAATTTACAAGATTTAGTGCAGGGGAAGTTGGTATAGTTCCAAGTTAAAGCTCCTCAGTCTGAAATCCGGTTTCACCCAGTGTATGTGCAAATTTAATCATGTAATGAACACAACTGTTTCAGCAGGTCAGACATATCTTTTCCAACTCAACTGTGAAACTGCTTAGATGTGTTTCACTAGATCCTCCACAAGATCATAAATTCTCTGAGGGTGGAGACCAAAACATTTATGGAATTGAGTTGAATTTTCCTTTCCTTATCTCAGAGAGGTATTTAACTCTGTCCATGGATTATTTCTCTGTAACATTCTGTCAGCTCTGTTCCTTAGTGAAACGAGCACCAGATGACCTCATCACTGCATTTCCTTTGGAAATGCCATAGGCTTTTACATTCTTTTCTGTTACCAAATTTAAACATAAAATTATTTCAAAATGCCCTAAAAGCCTCAAGCTAAGGTAATCTTTTATGTAGTAAATTATGGTTCACAAAAATAACACGGTACACAGCCATTTTAAAAAGAGACGTTAAGTAATAGTAAAAACTGGAAATAACCATAATTTCCATGAAAAGAATGGTTAAATAAACTAAGCCCACACTGTACAAAAAAAGACAGAGAAAGATTTAAGAAAATTACAAAAAAAGAATATTTTATGACATGTTTTAAAAAACACAAAATAGAAGGATAACATGATTACAACTACATAAAACTATGCATACGTCTAGGCTAATATACAGCTATGAAAACAACTGCAGCACTGGAAAGGAAAGATTATACTTTTTTTTCCATCTTGATTTTTCTTTTTCTTTAGTATTTATAATTATCTTTCTTTTAATAAAAAACAGTTCAAAATATGATATCATTTATGGTTCAGGACAGCTCCTTTGGAGGGTCTTCCTACTCAGTGGACTTCACTGCAGCAAATTAATGTAATCAGAATATTAAATGTGTGCCTTCATCAAAAATGTTTCAGTGAGCCTTCCTCCTCTAGTCAAGACAGAAGAACAAAACATAATTTACCCTTCTACCTTAAGTGCCTGGACAAAACAGATGAAACAAGAACTACCAGACACTGGACAACAGGCATACAGAACTGTGATCCCTAAAGGAAAAAAACACAGTGAGCCCTACAATTACCCCAGCTTACTGTATGGGGAAGTTTCTAGCCTGTAGGGCAGGGAAGAGGAGCCTATACAGAACCCAGAAGTCTTGCCAAGCTAAAGACATAGAGATCAACACTTGGAGAGGCCAAGGCACCTAGAATTTGTTGGGCAGAGTACTGTAGAAGAGGGAGTTGGACAAGGAACTCTGGAGGTCTATAGAGGGGTCATCTTACATCTTTTGTTGAATATTGATCTGCATATATAGATAGAAGAGGAAGATACTCAAGGCTGGGCACAAAGAACCACTGGAAAGGAAAAGAAATTGTTAAGCTCACAGAGGGCTCCACAAAATAAAATCATTTGCCTTTCCATCAACAAGAGTAGAAAGACCTACTCACACATTGGTTGTCAGACAGAGTCTGCAGATGGGTACTACATTAGCAAGGGGGCCGAATTAGCCTACATTAAAGATTGCTCTCAACCTCTCCTGACAACCCTTAAATGCAAACCTGAAAGGATAAAGCTGATTTCCAAATAACATAACCACATTCTAGAACAAAGTTAAACATTATATAAAATAATATAACAAAATCTAGCACTCACAACATTAAAATCACAATGTCCAAAATCTAATTTAAAAATTACCAGGCATTCAAAACAGAAAAATATGACCAAATATGCAAGAGAAAAACCAGTCAACAGAAACAGATCTAAACATGAAGGAAAATTAGCAGAATTAGCAAAAAAGGACATTAAAACAACTACTGTAAATATGCTCCATATTCTCAGGAAGATTGAGGAAACTACAAATACAATGAGGAAAGAAATGGATGAATTACAAAGAAATCCAAACAGAACTTCTAGGGAAGAAAAAACCTGAAATACACACTACACTAGGTAAAATGAATTAAGATTAATGAGATTAACAGTATATTAAAAAATACAGAAGAGGGATCCAAATTTGGAAGGAAGACGTTGTCACTATTTGCATATGACATGATACTATATATACAAACACTAAAGACTCCACCAAAAAACTTCTAATTAGAACTAATAAAGGAATTCAGTAAGGGGGGCCTGGCTGGCTTATTCTGTTAAGGGTCTGCCTTCAGCTCACGCCATGGTCTCAAGGTCCTGGGATGGAGCCCCATGTTGGGCTCTCTGCTCTGCGGGGAATCTGCTTCTCCCTCTACCCCTCCCCCCAACTTGTGTGTGCGTGCTCTCTCCCTATCTCTATTAAATAAAATCTTAAAAAAGAAATGAATTCAGTAAAGTAGCAAGATAAAAAATTAATATACAGAAATCACTGTATTTCCATTCACTAATAACCAGTGATCAGAAAGAGAAATTAAGAAAATAATCCCATTTACAATTGTATCAAAAAACAATAAAATACCTAGGAATACATTTAACTTAAGAGGTAAAAGATCTGTACTCTAAGAACTATAAGACGCTGGTGAAAGAAACTGACGATGACATAAATAAATGGAAAGATATACCATGATCATGGATTAGAAGAATTAATAATCTTAATTTACAGATTCAGTTCAATCCCTATCCAAATACCACTAGCATTTTTCACAGAAATAGAGCAAATAATCATAAAATTTGTATGGAACCACAAAGACCCTGAATAGCCAAAGCAATCTTGAGAGAGAAGAACAAACACAGAGGTATCATGCCCCCAGATTTCAAACTATACTACAAGTCCTTAGTAATCAAAACAGCATGGCACTAGCACAAAAACAGACACATGGATCAATGAAACAGAGCAGAGAATCCAGAAATAAACTCACATATATTAATCTATGACAAAGAAGCAAGAATATAAAATGGAGAAGAGACAATCTCTTCAATAAATGGTGTTGGGAAAACTGTACAGCTATATGCAAAAAAAAGAAACTGAACCACTTCTTTACACCATATACAATAAACTCAAAATGGATAAAGACCTAAATGTAAAACTTGAAATCATAAAACTCCTAAAAGAAAATATAGGCAGTAGACTCTTGGACATCAATCTTAGCAATATTTTTTTTTGGATCTGTCTCCTCAGGCACAGGGGGGAAAAGGGAAAATAAACAGTTGTGATTACTTCAAAATAAAAAGCTTTTTCATAGAGAAGGAAGGAAAACATCAACAAAACAAACCTGAATGGGAGAAGACATTTGCAAATTATATACCTGTTAAGGGATTAATATATAAAGAACTCCTACAACTCAACACCAAAAAAATAAACAATCTAATTAAATAATGAGTGGAAGACTTGAAAAGATATTTTTTCAAAGAAGACATATAGATGGCTAATAGACATGTGAAAAGATGTTCAACACCATGACTCAGCAGGGAAATACAAATCAAAACCACAGTAAGATATCACCGCATCTGTCAGAATGGCTGGTAACAAAAAGATAAGAAATAACAAGCATTGGCAAGGACAGCATGTGGGGAAAAGGGAACCCTCATGCATTGTTGGTAGGAATGTAAACACAGCCACCACAGACAACAGTATGAGGGATCCTTTAAAAATTAAAAATAAAAACTAGCATATGATCTAGCACTTCCACTTCTGGGTATTTATCCAAAGAAAACCAAAAAACTAATTTGAAAAGATATCTGCAACCCCATGTTCACAGCAGTATCATTCATAATAGCCAAGACATGGAAACAACCTAAAGAAGTTGCATAAAGAAGCTATGGTATATATATACACATATATGTATGTGTACACACACATATGGAATATTATTCAGCTATAAAATAAAAGGAAATCCTACTATTTGTGATAATATGGATGGACCCTAAAGACATTATTCTAAGTGAAATAAGTGACACAGAGAAAGACAAATACTGTACGATCTTATTTATACATGTAATCTTAAAAACAAAATAAAACAAAACCCATAAAAAAAAGAGATCAGACTTGTGGCTACCAGAGACAGAGGATAGGGAGAGGGGAATTGGAAGAAGGTAGTCAAAAGATACAAACTTCCAGTTACAGGATAAAGAAGATAAATAAGGGATGTAATGTACAACAGGAGTCCTAATAATAGAAAGGTCTAAGAAGACATCACAAGGGAAATCGGAAAATATGTTGAACCAGAATGTAAACACAACAAATGAAAATGTTTGAGGGGCACCTGGGTGGCTCAGTTGGTTAAGCCGCAGCCTTCGGCTCAGGTCATGATCTCAGGGTCCTGGGATCTAGCCCCGCATGGGGGGGGGGGGGTCTCTGCTCAGCGGGGAGCCTGCTTCCTCCTCTCTCTCTGCCTGCCTCTCTACTTGTGATCTCTCTATCAAATAAATAAGTAAAATCTTTAGAAAGAAAGAAAGAAAGAAAGAAAGAAAGAAAGAAAGAAAGAAAGAAAGAAAGAAAGAAAGAAAAGAAAATGTTTGAGATGCAACTAAAGTAGTATTTAAAGGGAAATTTATAAAACTAAGCATTTATATTAGGAAAAAAGAAAAGTCTCATATCAATGACCTAAACTTTCATCTTAAGAAGCTAGCAAAACTCAAAGCAAGCAACAAGAAAGAAATTAAGAGCAGGAATCTATGAAATAGAAAACTAAAAAACAAGAGAGAAAAATAAAACCCACTATGAAATCAAAAGCTAGTTTTCTGAAAAAAAATAAAAAATTAAAAAAAAAAAATCCGTAAACCTGAAAAACATAGTGAGACTGACCAAGAAAAAGAAGATACAAATTATCAAAATCAGGAATAAAAGAAAGGAAATTAGTACACTCTATAGACATGAAAAATGAATATTACAAACTACTATATGCCCATAAAACTTACAACTTAATGAAATAAAACAAATTCCTTGAAAGACACAACCCTCCAAATGTCACTCTGAAGAAACAGAGAATTTAAATAGTCTTAGGTCTAAATAAATAAATAAATAGTCTTAGATCTATTAAACAAATTGGGTTTATAGTGAAAAGCCTTCCAAGAAAGTGAATTCCAGGCCCAGCTCACTTCACTGACAAATTCTACCAAATATTTAAGGAAAAAAATAATACCACTTCTAAACAAATTCTTCCAGAAAATAGATGAGAGAATTTTATGAGGTCAACATTACTTGATACTAAACCCAGAAAATGACATTGTAAGAAAATAAAGTAACAGACCTATATCTCTCATGAATATGGGCAAATCAAATCCAACGACATATAAAAATGATACTAAGTTAAAAAAAAAAAAAGATAGGGGTGCCTAGGTGGTTCAGTTGGTTAAGCATCTGCCTTTGGCTCAGCTTGGATCCCAGGATCCTGGGATCAAGCCTTGCTCGGACTCCCTGTTCAGCGGGGAGTCTGTTTCTCCCTCTCCCTCCACCACTCATGCTCTCTCGTGCGCACCCTCTCTCTCTTTCTCTCTCTCAAATAAATAAAATCTTTTAAAAAATTTAAAAAATAGGGTGCCTGGGTGGCTCAGTTGGTTGAGCAACTGCCTTTGGCTTGGGTCATGATCCCGGAGTCCCGGGATCGAGTCCCATATTGGACTCCCGGCTCTGTGGGAAGTCTGTTTCTCCCTCTGACTTTCTCCCCTCTCATTCTCAGTCTCTCGCTCTCTAATAAATAAATAAAAATCTTTAAAAAAAAAATTTAAAAAATAAGTTACAATCATGTGGGGTTGGTTCAACACTCAAAAATTAATCAATCACGAGGTGCCTCAGTCGGGTAAGCGTTTGCCTTTGGCTCAAGTCATGATTCCAAGGTCCTGGGATTGAGCCCCACACTGGGCTCCCCGCTCAGCAGATAGCCTGCTTCTCCCTTTCCCTCTGCCTGCCATTCTGTCTACTTGCGCTCTTTATCTCTCTGTCAAATAAATAAATAAAATCTTTAAAAAATTAACCAATCTCTGTATCAACAGTCTATAGTAGGAAAACCATGTTATCATCTCAAGAAAAGCTAACATTTTTAAGATTTAATTTATTTATTTTATGAAAAAGAGAGAAAACACACATGTGAGTAGGGAGAGTGGCAGAAGGAGAGGGAAGAATCCCAAGGAGACTCCACACTGAGCTTGGAGCTTAACACAGGGCTTGACTTCACAACTCTGAGCTCATGACCTGAGCCAAAATCACCAGTTGAATGGTCAACTGACAGAGTCACCCAGGTGCCCCAAGCTAAACTTTTTAAAAAGATGTATTTATTTATTTGAGAGAGGGAGAGAGAGAGCATGAGCGGGATAGGGGCAGAGGGAGAGGGAGAAGCAGACTCCTCACTGAGCAGGTGAGGAGTCTGCTTATTGAGCAGCCACTCCCTCCCCAGTGGGGCTCAATCTCAAGACCCTGAGATCATGACCTGAGCTGAAATCAAGAGTTAGACACTTAACTGACGGAGCCATCCAGGCATCCCATGCTAAAATTTTTAAAAGAGAATCTGACATTCATTAATGAGAATAACTCTCAGGAAACTAGAAACAAAAGGGAATTTCTTCAGCCTGATAAAGGGCATCTATGAAAAAACCTATTGCTAACATCACATTTAATGAAGTACTGAATCCTTATGATCTTAAGATTGGAAAAAAAAGCAAGTATATCTATTCCCGCCATTCTGATTTAATATACTCCTAGAGGTCCTAACCAGTGAAATAAGACAAGAGTTAAAACGTATACAGATTAGAATGAAAGGAATAAAACGCTTTTATTCCCAAACTACATAGCTCTTTACACAGAAAATTCTAATAAGATTACAAGCCACTAACTCTAGTAAGTGAGTTTAGCAAGATGACAAATTCAGAAATCAATAGTCTTTCTATATATTAGCAATAAGCAAATAATTGAAATTCTAAAAACTATCATTTATAATAGCACCAAATTCCATGAAATTGCTTTGAGATAAATTTAATAAAATATGTGCAATATGTTTGATGAAAAAAAATCAAAGAAGACTTCCATAAATGTTCACAGGCTCTAAAATATATTACTAAGAATTCAATTTTTCCCAAAATGATCTATAGATTTATCCTAATCTTTTTTTAAAAAAGATATTCATTGGGGCACCTGGGTGGCTCAGTCGTTAAGTATCTGTATTTGGCTCAGGTCATGATGCCAGGGCACTGGTATCAAGCCCCGCATCAGGCTGCCTGCTCAGTGGGAAGCCTGCTTCTCCCTCGCCCACTCCCCCTGCTTGTGTTCCTTCTCTCATTGTGTCTGTCAAATAAATAAAATCTTTTAAGAAAAAAATATTTTAGGGGCGCCTGGGTGGCTCAGTGGGTTAAAGCCTTTGCCTTTGGCTCAGGTCATGATCTCGGGGTCCTGGGATCAAGCCTCGAATTGGGCTCTCTGCTCAGTGGGGAGCCTGCTTCCCCCTCTCTCTCTGCCTGCCTCTCTGCCTACTTGTGATCTCTCTCCTCTCTGCCAAATAAATAAATAAAATCTTTAAAAAAAATGGCTAAAACAGTAAATTTTTTATGTGTTTTTTTCTACCACACATATACATACTAAACTCTAGACTTTACTTGGATTCTACTAATTTTTCCCTAATGTCCTTTCTGTATTCCAGGAATCCATCCATGTTATATGTAGTCCTAATTATCTCTTTAGTCTCTTCTTGTCTGACAGTTTCTTAGTGTTTGTTTTTCACGACCTTGACAGTTTTCAGGAGAAGTTTCCTTAATTTTGGTCTGTCTCATGATTTACTCAAAGTTGGACAGGAGTTCTGGGTTTTCAGAAGAATGCCACAAAGTCAAACATTTGGGTATATGTTATTTTTTTTTAAGATTTTATTTATTTATTAGAGAGACAGAGAAAGTGAGAGAGAGCATGAGAGGAGAGAAGGCCAGAGGAAGAAGCAGACTCCCCGTGGAGCTGGGAGCCCGATGTGGGACTCGATCCTGGAACCCAAGGATCATGACCTGAGCCAAAAGCAGTTGCTCAACCAACTGAGCCACCCAGGCGCCCTGGGTATATGTTATTAACATGACTTATCACTGGTGATATTAACCTTTATCATTTGGTTAGAGTACTGTTGGCAAAGTTTCTCCACTGCAGAGTTGTGGTTTTTCCTCCTTTTCCATACTCTTCTTTGGAAGCAAGTCACTAAATGCAGTAAGCACCGAAGTTGGTAGTGGGTGTGGGGAGGTTAAGCTCCCCCTCCTTCAGGGGAGAGTATATACATAGATTACTTAGAGTTTTCCTAAAAGGAGAATTGTTTGTTTGTTTTTTTATTTTTGAGATGTGAGGTTTCTTTGTATATTTTACACACTAGTCCTTTATCAGTTGCATGTTTTGCAAATATTTTCTCTCTGATTTTAGCTTGTATTTTCATTTTCTTTTTTCTCTCTTCTCTTTTCTCTTCTCTTCCCTTTTCCTTCCTTCCTTCCTTCGTTCCTTCTTTCGTTCCTTCCTTCCTTCCAAGATTTTATTTATTTATTTGTCAGAGAGAGAGCATGAGCAGGAGGAGTGGCAGGTAGAGGAAGAAGCAGGCTCCCCCCTGAGCAAGGAGCCTGATGTGGGACTCAGTCCCAGGACCCTGGGATCATGTCCTGGGCCGAAGGCAGATGCTTAACTGACTGAGTCACCCAAGCATCCCTGTATTTTTATTTTCTTAACAATGTCTTTTGAAGACATTTTTGTTTATGTTTTCTTTTCTTTTAAAAAAGATTTTATTTATTTGAGAGAGTGAGAGGGAGAGCATGCATGAGCTTAAGCAGGGAGAGGAATAGAGGAGAAGGGAGAGGGAGGGGAAAGAACCTTGAGTAGATGCCACACTGAATGTGGAGCCCAATGTGGGGCTTGATCTCACGACCCTGAGATCATTAAAAAACAATAAATTATAACAAATCAATACAAATAACAAAATCTTTTTAAAAAAAGTCTTGAAAGCAGATTGCGTGAATCCTTCAACTTGTTTGTTTTTTTTTTTTTTTTTTTTAGATTTTAAGTGTTTTTGTTTTGTTTTAGAGAAAGAGAGAGAGTGCAAGTAGGAGGAGGGGCAGAGGGAGAAGGAGGAGAAAAGCAGACTCCTCGCTGAGCGCAGATCCTGACACAGGGCTCAATCTCACAACCCTGAGATCATGAACTGTGCTGAATTCAAGAGCTGGTTGCTTAACTGATTGAGCCACCTAGGCATCCCAAGATTTTTCTTAAGATTTTATTTTTAAGCAATCTCTATACCCAGTGTGGGAGTTGAACTCACAGTCCTGAGATCAAGAGCCACCCAGGTGCCCCTGTTTTAGCCATTTTTAAGTGTATTGTTCGAAAGTGTTAGGTATGTTTACATTGCTGCATGGCAGATCTCCAGAACCTTTTTATTTTGTAGAACTGAAGCTCTATACCTATTAAAAAACTCCCTTTGCATCCTTCCCCCACCCCTTGGTAACCATCATTCTACTTTCTATATCTACAAATTTGACTGCTTTAGATACCTCACATAAGTGGGACCATACAGTACTGTCCTTTTGTAGGCTGGTTTATTTCATTTAGCATGATGTTCTCAACGTTCATCCACACTGGAGCATATAACAGATTTCCTTCCTTTTTGAAGCTGCATAGTATTCCATTAAATGTATATACCACATTTTATTTATCTATCCATCCATTATTGGACATTTGGGCTGCATTCATTTCTTGACTATTGTGAATCGTGCTGCTATGAACATGGGTATGCAATGCTTTTTTTAAGGGGCAAAAGATCTTCAAAACCAAAGATGGCAAATAAGAACAGGAAAGATGTTCAACATCATTATTCATTAGGGAAATACAAATTAAAACCATAATGAGATATTGCCACACACCTATAAGAAGCCAAAAACAAACAAACCAACCAAAAAACCAGTGCTGGCTAGGATATGGAGGGACTATAACTCTTATATATTGCTGAAGGGAATGTAAAATAGCATCTTTGGAAAACAGTTTGGTGTTTTTCTTTATAAGAGACATATACTTAATCATGGTAGCCAAAAACCCATTCATAGGTATGTAACCAAGTGAAATGAAAGCTTATGTTCACATAAAACCCTGTACAATGATGTTCACAGGGCCTTCACTCATAATCGTTAAAAACTGGAAACCTCGGGGCCCCTGGGTGGCTCAGTCATTAAGCATCTGCCTTCAGCTCAGGTCATGATCTGGGAACAACCCCCGCATCAAGCTCCCTGCTCTGCAGGAAGCCTGCTTCTCCCTCTCTCACTCCCCCTGCTTGTGTTCCCTCTCTCACTGTCTCTTTTTCTGTCAAATAAATAAATATAATCGTAAAAAACCCAAAACACTGGAAATGGCCTTCAACTGAGAATTGGATAAACTAAGCTGGCATAGTCCTACAATGGGATATTATTTCACAATAAAAAGGAATAAACAGGGGTGTCTGTCAGTTAAGCATCTGCCTTTGGCTGAGGTCATGATCCCAGGGTCCTGGGATGAAGTCTCACATCGGGGATCCCTACTCAGCAGGGAGTCTGCTTCACCCTCTACCCTTCACCCGTGCTCGTGATCTTACTCTCTCTCTCTCAAACACATAAATAAACTCTTAAAAAAAAAAAACCTAAATGTTTTTTCATCATACTTTATTCAAAATGGGAAGCACTGAAACATGCTGCTTGTTGTGTTTCATTTAGTGAAATTTTTCATTTCTCTACTTGTGATCTCCTGGCTCACATTTTAATTCCCTTGGCAGATTTCAGCATGCCCAGATATCCTCTGTTATCTTGTTGCTGTAGCTACAAGGGCTTACCTCATTTGACTGTGCACATGGCCCAGTTGGCCAAGGTATGTCAGGCTTCTATAAAATATCTCCCCCACTTCAACTTTCCTTCCTTTCCTCATTGAAAGATATCTTTATTCATCTAGTAATGGATGCTAAGGCCTCTGGGGCAGCTCTTCATTCTTGGAAAATTCTACATTCTTGAAAACAAGGATTTTGGTAAAGTTGCATGGACACAAACCATATAAGGAACACTGAGAACATTTAACAACAGGAAGTCTGCTAAAGGGTTCTCATGGAAGACTTCCTAGCTCCTAAAAAAAGACCATGTGTCTTGCTATGACAACTGGAATTTGTTATTCTCAGGGGGGCTGACCTGATGCTAAAGCTATTATACTAAGAAAGCTATTATACTAAGAAAGAGAAACAGAAAACACCTGGGTCCTTGCAACACTGCTGAGCATCAGATCACATCCTTCTGGAATTGTCATTCCTTAGAATTCTTGCAAAGTGAAATAATTTTCCTATTGTTCAAGGTAGTTTAAGTCAGAGGTTTCTGATACTTGCAGGTGAAAACATCCTACTAATACAAGGTCCTGCTCCCACTGCCTAAAATGTCAGAGCAAAGCTATACATGGCTCTTAAGTTTTCCTCTACTGCTATAAAAAAGAAAATCTATTAGAAAAAAATTTTGTCCTCCTAGGCAGTTCTTTTCTACTGTTTGCTTCTACTTTTTCTCCTAGTACTTATTCCAAGTTCCCTCTAGTTTTCACATGATATGGGAGAGAGTTTTCACAAACAGTCCCAACAAAAGGGATATAGCAAACTAATCTGTAGGAACAGGAAGCAGACTGGTAGTTGTCTAGAGATAGAAAGAAAGGGATAGAAGTGGTAAGAGGTGGTAGGAGGGATATAAAGGAATAAAGGAAACCTTTGGTAGGTGATGGACATGTTCATTATCTTGATTGTAGTGAAAGCTCTGTGTATATAAATGTATGTCAAAACATCAAAAACTGTATACTTTAAACAAGTGCAGTTTTTTATACATCAATTATACCTCAATAAAACTAATAAGTGAGGGAGTTTTTTAAGTTTTAGTGAGGGGCTTTCTGTTTCTGTGCAATCTACAGAAACCTTTCCTGACCTTTCAAATTCCAGGTAGGTTTATAGACTCTTCACTCAAATTTACAAGGATACATGTCCTCTTTCAGAAATAAGTTATATTTACTATGACCACAGAGTAAATTTTCATTGAGCCAATCACCAAAAGGTTTGGAAGAAAGATTTTTATCTACTGCCCACTTCTTCTTGTAGGTTATGCTAAAAATACATAGGTACATTAAAACTCTTTAAAATCCTGTACCTTCTCAAATCACACAATGTTCCTTTGGGAACCAAGCTCTTCTATTTGCTGCTGTCAATCTCCACCTACTCTTTCACTCCTATCTCACTGGCAGTCACTAAATCCACGAGCCTCCCTACTTTCTCTCTCTCACACAAACATAAGGGCTATAGGGATGCTAACCAGATTTGTACTGAGATGAATTATGAGTTCCCAAAAGCAAAGAATTCCACATATAACTTCCTATTGCCTAAGAAGAGACATCTAGATTTCTGTGCCAAGCAGGGAACCAAGCAACTAGAAGAGAATCTTTTGTAGTCTTTTCTTCTTACATGCCAAAAATCACAGCTGACAGGGGGAGGGGAGTAAAAAGAAAAGAAAGCTTACCCATAGAGTAGAGGTTGTCAAAGCTCTGGTGCATGCGGATAATCTCATAGTAGAGTTCATCATAGCTGCTGGGAGTGGGTAGGAATGTGTCGCCATATGTGATAAACATATTAAAAAGGTTCACAATCTAAAAAGGAAGCAAAAGCCCATACACAGGCATCATGCTATGAAGACCAGAAGGGTATCGTCAGTAGTATGCTATAGCCAGTTCTTATGGGCTTTTAAGAACTGACTATTAAATTTTCAGGAATTTTGTGAGCTGGTTGCTTAACAAAGCCATTATTACAAATTGACATATAAACTTACAATTCATCAAATTATATTAAAATGAAGGTAATACTCAAGCTCACAACTTTCTAATCATTTTCTATCTTTTGGTATTATTTATGTTCTTGAGATTAATTTACACTTCTTATAGCTGTGTGGTGGGAATATCATATAATGAATGGTGTGTTATGGCCCATGTCCCAGCTCTACATTCAACAATGTGACATTGTGAGCTTGAAATTGGCCATGATGGGAGTAGTTGTACCACAGAAATCCACAAATGCTACAAATCAGGGCTTTTTCCCCTCAAACATTAAACATTCCCCATAAACATTGAAAATCCTGAGAAGACAGTCAAAAGGCACAACGCCCTCCTTCTATCCCAAATAACCTGTCAGATAAATAGGCATCTGTAATGTCCCTCTGAAACCAAGTGCAGCCATAATGGAACCTGGGACATCTGGCTGGGATACCTCCAGAGGCTTTGCTCTGTGCCAACATAGACACTATAGGAGCCTAGTTCAGTCTCTCGCCAAGGACTAAGGCTCACAGAGATCTGACCCATACCTGCCCCTACCAAACAATACACTCTCATGAAAGAGAAAGTCTCAAGTTTGCCAAAGACATAGGTGAGAGAGGAAGAGTGGGGAGCACCAGTCTAGAGATTTGAATCCAAAAGGAAATAAAGGCCTGGCTCCCCCTATGCCTTAGTCCCCGGAATACTAGCTCCTGTTTCAACCTGGCCTATCTATCTTAGGGTATGGCTTCAGAAAAAGGAAAAAAAAATGTTTTTAATTGAAGTACAATTGACACACATTACATTAGTTTCAGGTGTATCACATAGCAATTCAAAAGTC
The DNA here is from genome assembly GCA_028533885.1 of Nasua narica. Classification (NCBI taxonomy): domain Eukaryota; kingdom Metazoa; phylum Chordata; class Mammalia; order Carnivora; family Procyonidae; genus Nasua; species Nasua narica. Next base: position 51,072,988 of record CM052812.1, read on the forward strand.
TATACATTGTGCTATGCTTATCAGAAGTAGAGCTAACATCTGTCACCATGTAGCAACATTGACAGTACTCCCTATGCTGTACCTTTTATCCCCATGACTTATTCTTTCCACAACTAGAAGCCTGTTCCTCCCACTCCCCTTAAGAAATATTTTTTTTTGTTACTCACCATAAGGGCTAGTGTAAAAATGTTGTGTTTGGCCAAAAGTACGGTCTCATTTGACATAAGGAACTTCAGCAAATTTATCAAGGCTTAAAAAAACAAAACAAAAAAACAACAACAAGGTTATTCAAAGAATAATCAATAAAGTTAAATGAAAGCAATGAAAATAGATTTAAGAAATCCAAACAGCGCTACAAGTAAGTCACAGCTACCAAGAACTTTTAAAACCTGGTAAGGTAGATATATCTAAAGCAAGCACTGACCTTCCCAAGCACATGTCTGTTTATCTGCCCACAGAAGGTTTTTAAAAATCTACTTCTTTGTGTCATTTGGGGGGGGGGGATACCAATAGTTTATCATAAAAGAGAGACAAAAATTACATGATGAAAGATTTCACAACTTCACTGGAATGGGCAGCTTCACTTAATGCCATTTCAGTAATGATTTCTTTCAGTCTACATACTTTCTGAGAATGTCACCATCTCTAAATAAGAAATAATCCTTATCATCTAGAACTACTTTGGTGCTTCAGTATTCTGAGAGAAGAACTTGATCTTGAACTTTCACACTAACTGAACCTCTCTACCCTTTCCTTTAAAGCCCAGTCTAACAGCTACTATTGTTGCTTGCAATACTATTCTCTGAGATTTTTCTGGAAGCATAATGCCTCCTCCGGTTAGTTTTGGCAGCTATTCTTTCAACTAAAAGTTGTTCAAAGAGGGGAAGAAACTTTCTAAACACCTGTCCTGCCATGACTCCAGCTGCTGCAAGGGAGACCCACAGTCTGACTTCTTTGCGCCACTTCTTTAATAGCAATTAAGCTTGGAAATCTAACTATAAAAAGGACATCTTAGGGGCTCCTGGGTGGCTGAGACAGTTAAGCTTCTGAGTCTTGGTTTTGGCTCTGGTCATGATCTCATGCATCCATCATCAGTGGGGAGTCTGAGATTCTCTCCCTCTGTTCTCTCCCTCCCTCTCTAAAATAAACAAATGTTAAAAAAAAAAAAAAAAAAAAAAAAACCCTCTTAGTATTCCAAATTTACTCCCACACCGTGATTTCCCCACCAAATCTGTTCAATTTATAGATCAAAATGAGAATCCCCCTCTCATCCTAGGCTGCTTGCACCTCTCGCTATGTTTTAGCTATGCACTTGTTTCAAACATCATAGCTAAAAGGGATATCTTTCCATTCTAACTGGTCACCAGATGTGCCAACTATACTGGACTTCAGCTCTGGATGGGAAGAGAGCTCATGAAGAGAAAAAAAAGCCTTTAACTATTCAAACAAAAGTGCAGCTTACTCTTTCCTCTATCAACCATGACAACATTTACTGAAAAGGTCCCCTTTCTCCCTGGTATGCTTAATGAGGATAAAACCCAAGCAACCTCAGTTAAAAAACTGACTGCCAAAACCCTAGCTTACCACTGTAGGTATAGAGACATTTTCGCAAATAAATATCAAACACAAAAGAAATCATCAGTTGCCTTGTTCTCTTTCACCCAAAACCATGAAGTAAATCCTACTTCTGTGCCGCTCATGACTACTGCCGCTGTACTGACCTCCCCTATGAGGGAAACTAGGAAGAAGGGGTTCAGCAGCTGCAAGCAATTGGTGGTCCTCTATCTTCCCCCCCTCAACGCTCTCTACTCCCACAGACCCAAAAAAAGGCTTGACCTCTCCTTTTCTAAGACCATATCTGCTTCTTTGCCAGCAAAGAAGTCCACTCTCCCATGCTGTCTGAGCTTTGTGTGAAGCTTACTCCCCTTCGAGAAGAGATGTGAGCTTTGATTGGAAACGGCAGGGAATGATGAGTAGGAGTAAGACTCTCCAGATACTTGCTGCCTGCCACACAACACTCCTTACTCTCAACCTCTAAAATCACAGGTTCAGTAAAGAAACAGCAGGCAAGGAAAAGTACAAGGGCCTGACTACGTTCTGTTTCTAAAGCCTGAATCTTCCCCTCAAATAGCAAAAAAGCCTTGCTAGAGATGAAGGTCATAGGCATCCTCATTTATGAACTCTTCACCCTTGCACTAACTCAAGTTCTCTGAGGTTTCATAATGGAAAGGCAAATGATAGGCAGCTGGCCCTTTTGATGTTATCTGCTAACAAGCAATCTGTTGGACTAGACCCAAAAAAAGCTCCATAGGAGCCCATTCTGGATCACACGACCTGCTTAACTCCTACCAGGAGCTCAGAGAATGAAGGGGACTAGCTAAAATCCATATAGAAATGACTAACCCAGCCCAAACCTCTCTCTTTAATGAAGATCATCTTGTCGAGTTATTTAAGGGCTGCCCACTCTACCCGCTACCCCCAGAGCTTAGACAAGCCCAGTTAATGGATAAATCATCTGACAATCAGACTCTAAAAACTCACAAGAGACAAGAGAAAAGAATGGGTAGAGCACAGGGCAAAACAGCAAAACGTTAACGGCTGGAGAGAGACAAAGCAGCGTTTGCACACATCCAATCAAGGAGGACTTTTGTCCCTAGCACATACAGCACAAAGATGCAGCCTCAGCAGTGGTTATGTGGTAATGAAGGAGCAGAAAACCTGGGGAAAGGAGGTGGGAGTGATGATTTATTGCTCCTCTGCTGGACTACAGCTAGCCTTGATCTCTGGGATTCCGAGTCAGGGATGACAAAGTGAGTACAAGGGGAAGAAGAGAGCAATTCTGACACGGGCCAAACGGCAACCTGCGTCCCAACTACCACAGACGACAGTGGAGCCAAACAGTTTTGGGAAGAATTCAGCACTGCAATGCTCTGAGAATCAGTGCCAGGGAAAACCTGCATTCTGCCGTGATAATTCAGGCAGACCCCTACCTACTCCACCCCTGCACCTCCAAAAAAGGCCAGGGTTTTCTCACCTGGAACTGGTCATTCTCTAGAGGCAATTTAATAGACAGAGAAAATAACAAAGCAACCTTAAAACTGGCGCCCACAGCCTCTAACATCAGGGACCACAATTCCTCCTCAAGAGGGAATGCCCCAACATCCCATGGAATAGTGCTTTCTGAAAATCCTTCATCACCCCGACTCCGCACTCATTCTGTCAACGGTTCGGTGCGCTCTCCGTCACCGCGCACACGGTCTGCTAGCCTCTGATCCGGCATATTGGGAGTTCTAAGTCTGTGAGGCTTCAGCATAGCTGATTTTTGGAACTAGAAAGGACTTGAGAGATCAGGTAATCCGGGTCCCTCGTTTTTGATTAGACAACACCTCTTTCCGCCACCACCCCAAGTAGCTAGTGACTAAACTGAGACTAGAACTTGGTCTCCTATTTAGTGTTCTTTCTGCCATTCCACTAAGATTAAATGAAGGTGCCAGATGGAGTTAAATGTTAAAGAGAGGGAAGCTTACCTACAAATGGTGTGCTTAGGTCTGCTGACTACACTGTTCCCAACAGTTCTCTTGACTCTGGTTTAGAACTTTCTCCACCTACTGGCTATTGCAGGTTTATTTTCATGTATCTGGTCCACTCTTTCTCTTGATCCTGAGCTACCTATTAAGAGTACAGGTGTTTAATACGTCATTATGACCTTTCTACTGCCCATTTGCAACACTAAAAGCCTCCCACGTAGCTTCTCTCAGCATCAACCACCTCAGCAGGGCCTCTGTATCTGCTCTCGTCGCTCTTCTCTACAGCTCACCTGTCTCACACCTTTCTCCCCTCTTCTGTATCTGCCTCCTTTGTAATATCTTGAAAGAAAGAAAGAAAGAAAGAAAGAAAGAAAGAAAGAAAGAAAGAAAGAAAGAAAAGAAAAGAAAAGAAAAGAAAAGAAAAGAAAAGAAAAGAAAAGAAAAGAAAAGAAAAGAAAAGAAAAGAAGGGGGAGGGAGGGAAAGGGAGGAAGCGAGGGAGGGAAGGGGAGAAACAGCACGGAACTGTCAACTAAAACGGTTCCTATCCCCCTCGCTCAGCTTTGTTCTCTTTAAAATTAAGATCTGAAAAAAAAATTGTTTTTAATTAAAAAAAAATAAAATTAAGATCTGAACATGAAATGTGATTGAATCTGGACTTTAAAGGGAGTCAAGGGCATCTGGGTGGCTCAGTCAGTTAAGCATCCAACTCTTGATTTCAGCTCAGGTCATGATCTCAGATCATGAAATCCAGCCGGTGTCAGGCTCCCCACTCAGCAGGGAGTCTGCTGGAGATTCTCTCTCTCTTTTGCCCCTCCCCCTGCTCCTGCACCCCACATGCTCTCACTCGCCTTCTCTCTCTCTAAATTAATCTTTTAAAATAAAAATAAAGGGAGCCAAGATCCTCTTTCTTTATGCAAAATCAGAACTGAAACAAAACAAGACAAAAACACTGGTATAAATAATTAGCAGCCAGGCTTATTCATAAGCTATTATGGTACAGAGCTAGGCACAGGATTTAAGGGCAGGCCAAAGAAGAGAAGAGCTTCCTATCCAGACAGACAGGGAGGGGCAAGTCAAAGACGGGAGAAAACTGGCATTCGGGATCTCAGTGCCAACATATAAGTAGCACAGAGCTCAGCCTGGCTGGCTCCTAGCTCACCAGTCTCCACATGCCTGTGTACACACACACACACACACACACACACATTTTTAGAAAACTGCCCTTTATCCACTTGTCCACTTGGTGTCATCTGGGCACATGACCAGCCAAGCTGTTCCACAGATAGTCACAGAAGTAGCAGTACAGAGAGAGAAGAGTTAAGATAACTATAAAAGATAAGAGGTTGGTTGCAAACACATAGCACTGTTAATTAGTCATATGTCTGTAAGAGTTTGCTATCAAGTACATGTTGTAGTCATTGTGGAGATAAGGGGGGCAGGATGTCCTTTTTTTTAATATAACCTTCTGGTTTATCATGTTTCCAATTTTTTTTGAAGATTTTTTATTTATTTTAGAGATAGAAAGAGAGAGAGTGGGGGAGGAGCAGACTCCCCCACTGAGCATGGAGCCCGAGGACTCGGGACTCAATCTCACTTCCCTGAGATCGTGACCTGAGCAGAAACCAAGAGCCAGATGCTTAACTGGCTGAGTCACCCAGGCACCCCTCCAATTTTTAAATAGTTTTATAAGGGGAGAAGAGGCTAACAAAAGCACTTCTTTACCAAAGACTTGATGCTTAGTCTGACCTATTTCCAAAGAAGAAGGGCCTATATTACAGTAACTCAATGCTGTGTAAACAGTTTTCCCCATTTGGTGAGCAATGGCTGCTGATCCCCACAAAACAGAATGGCGGAGCTTATTGCAGAGAGTATCCTTTTAGACGCAGACAAGCTTTGTCGTTTAAACCTTCCAGCCTTAACAGACAATTCTCATCAGCTTCCATCCTCCATAGCCCCAGGAATGGGCTGGCCCAAAATGCCAACACCAGAGAGACATATCATATAAAGGAATGTATCATATCTTCTTGCTGAGTGACAACTACAGGTTAATAACTGTGCCAGAAGCTCACACAAAGCATCTCAAATCTTCCTCTTTTCTACTGCCCTCTATGTGACACCTTAAGAAGAGACTTAACTACAGAAGTCACTTGCTCCAAACTACACTCGTCTCTTCTCAAAGGGAGAAACACAGTAGCCATAAATGGCAAGGGAGGTAACATATTAAGTGTCTGCTAAATGTTAAGCATTATGTAAAGCACTTAAAATACATTCTCATCAAATATTCTCAACAAATCCCCTTAACTATCCAATGAAGAAGGTATTATTGGTCCCAATTTATAAATAACTAAATAGAAATTCAGAAAGGTTAAATAAGTTACTCAAAGTCACATAGCTAGTTGGAGCTAAACTGCATTAAGGGCAACATATCGGGAAGAAGGTCCATGAACTCCCCCTGCCAAGGTCTACACTACTGTACTGGCTCCTCCTAAAGTTAAATTAAAAGAACATTTGTTGAAGGTGGGAGAGCTAGCTTTCTAGGGTCAATACCTACATCTGCTACCCAAACCATAACTTTAGTCGAACTCCACTGACCTGGCCCTCATATACCAAAGTGGCCAAATGAAAAAATCCTGTAAGTTCAAGTGCATCTCTCTCATAAGAATCTGAGGATTTCACTCCACTGACCTAGGACACTTTAACCTGCACACTCTCAAAAACAAGAGGTGAAAAGGAAGGACTCAAGTAAGTATTTATACACCCATGCTCATAGCAGCATTATTCACAATAGCCAAAAGGTGGAAACAACACATCCATCAACCGATGAATGAATAAACAAAATGCAGTATATATAGGCAATGGAATAATATTCAGCCTGAAAAAGGAAGAAACTCTAACACATGCTACAACATAGATGAACCATGAAGACACTATGCTAAGTGGAAAAAGTCAGTCACAAAAGGGCAAATGCTGAATGATTAAACTTACAGGACTAGAGTAGTCAATCAGAGACAGACAGTAGAATGGTGGTGGCCAGGAGTGGAGGGAAGGAGAAATGTAAGAGTTATTGTTTGTTGGGTACAGAGAGTTTCAGTTTGGCAAGATGAAAAAAATTCTGGAGATGGAATGTAGAAATGTTTCCAACAATGATGTGAATATACTTAATGCCACTGAACTGTACATCTAAAAATGGTTAAATTTTATGTATGTTTTACCAATTAAAAACAAATAAGAGGTCAATGTTTTTCTTTCTACCAACACTAGCATGAGCCCCACAAACATCCGTTCCAACTTTCTATCACCTCAGCGTGACTAGCTAAAATTTATATCACGGTATACACAGCATGGAGTACACGGCCAAACATACAAAGATGTTTCCTCTTTGATGGGTTAAAGAAAAGGAGCCAAATATACTCAATCAACAGAGAGCCACGGACTCTTGGGCAGGAATGCAAATTCAAAATGAATCCTGAGTAGCCTTTAAGACAACACTATGGTAGCCTTCAGAATAATGATCAAAGTTCACAATCAAAGCCACCAATGCACTTAAGTACCAACAATAGTCTAGGAAATCCTTGGGGATCCTGGATTAGACTCCTAATCTTTGCTAACTCTATTAAATGAGGCTCCAGATACCTGGCTCCAAATACTCTTAACCTACACCAAGTGAAAAATAGAGAAGTTATGTCAGTGAGATATTTGAGGTATTATATTACACATGCAATATGATTAAATTGTAAGGAAGTAGGTGCTCCATACACACTTGTTTCTTTTTTTTAAAAAAAGATTTTCTTTATTTATTTGAGAGACAGAGAACATGAGAGAGAGCATGAGAGGAGAGAAAGTTAGAGGAAGAAGCAGACTCCCTGTGGAACTGGGAGCCCGATGTGAGACTCGATCCCAGAACTCAAGGATCATGACCTGAGCCGGAGGCAGTTGCTCAACCAACTGAGCCACCCAGGCGCCCAACACACTTGTTTCTTCATTGGAAAGTCTACCAGGCACTTTGAAAATTTTGCTTCTGGGCTCTTTTTCAGGAACTACAAATTGGCTGCAACTGCTGCCTCTTCTGACTCTACTAGAGCACCAGTCAGTCTCACACTTAGCTTTGGCCCAAGCTCCTTCCCTTGGGGATCTTGCACATCAAGTATGGCAAGAGTGCACAGAAGTTCTGACTTCTCAATGCAGATACCTGTGGAATATAAGATAGCAAGCAGGTTCGGGGAAGCTGAACCAGGAATAGGCACCCTGATGGTTCCCTAAGTCCCAAGTGAATTCCCAGAGGCAGAAGCAGCTGATCTATTTCTCAAATGGGAAGAGTTTGGTGCCATCCACCTGAGAATCCTGCCACCTCACACCGGCCTCCCTCACACCACAAAGAGCCTTGTTTGCAGGCTGTTCTTACTATCAATGTACCCCACATGATGAGGACTTCCCCAGATTTTTTTCCTGAACTGCTTTGGATTCAAGGAGAGAGTAGCAGCAATTTGTGTTGCCATGTAGAAGAGTAGAATGAATAATGGATATGGGAACTTCTCCAGGACTAAAACCTGTCCCGCACACTGAGGTAAACCAGGTGCAGAGAAGAACAAGCCAACTACAGGAAGACACAATTAAGTGGTAGCTCAGATGCCTGCCTCAGAGAAGCAAAGGGGAGGTTTAATTATAAAACCAAGTGAATGACATTTAAATAATATTAAAAACAGGAAGGAGACAGAGAGCCTTTAGCAGAGCACAAATAAATTGTCTCCAAGGAATCAGGTCAGAGAGAGCTGTCTATTTTAACAGCTTTAACATACTATAAAGAAAAAGAGAAAGAAAGCAAAGACAAGACTCACCCAGGCCCTATTTTGTGGCCTGGCATGGAGCTAGGAGGAGATGCCACAGATCCAAATCAAAATGCGCTCATTTGGGGAAATGGATAATTTCACAGTGACAGATAGAAGAGAAATATTAGCATCTCACTTGCTTAGAAGAAAGGCAGAGAAACTCCAAGGACAGGCTAGAAATAGCACTAGTATAACAAGCCAATGCCTCCCAAACCCCAGAGGCACTATAAACTCTAGCCAATTCCAGCATCTCTGGACAAAATCACCAACTACCCAGGGACACGGCCAACAATCACCAGGCTCCCTGTCAATCAGCAAAGTGGTGCAGGACTTAGAAGCCAATACCTCCAGTAGAAGAATTACAAAATACACTAGGTGGCCTCTCAGAATATAGGCATCTGTCTGGCCACAAACCCAAGCCCCTCACTTAAAGAGGCCAATGAATGAGACAAGAAAATGAACTGGCTTTGGTTGTGTGCTATGAGCCCTCCAGGTAAACACAGCACAAAAGTTAGTATAGGAGGATATGATAGGAGGATTCTGGGAAGACAAGCAGAGTAGAAAGCACGGGGTATCTCTCTCCCTACCTAGACAATCACTGCAGTGACAGAATCTGTCTGATGTTAACTATTTTGGAACTGTGAAGTCTGGTAAAGGTTTTCGATTTCCAGGGGAGGACTTTGATGGTAAATTTTGGGTAATTTCGGTCAATTTCAGCTCTTAGCAAAGTAGCAGCTAGGCATCCCCCACCCCACCCGCCCAGCCATGTGGCAAACAGCATGCACACAACTTATAGGAGGTAAGGTGGGCAAAAAAGAGCCTGTCCCCCAAATACTGGGGATCTGTGCTTGGGAGAGCGGATTCCTGCCTCTGATTACAGAAATGCAGACAAAGAAGCAAGCTGCCATTGTTGTTGTACCTCCTCTCACTAAGGCAAACCCATCCCCATCCAGGTGAGATTTAAAGGGCCAGGTATGGGGTGCCTGGATGGCTCAGCCAGTTAAACCTTCAGCTCAGTGTCCTGGGATCAAGCCCCACATCCGGCTCCCTGCTCAGTGGGGAGTCTGCTTCTCCCTGCCCTCTCTTGTACTTGTGCTCTCTCTCAAATAAATTAATAAAATCCTTTTTAAAATAAATAAATAAAAGGCCCAGTGCCCTTCTTTTCTCCACTTTCATTTTTTTTGGTGTGTTTCTCCCTTGGGAGCCAGACATTTAAGATGAGAACACTCAAAAACAATTGCATAGGGACACCCGGGTGGCTCAGTCAGTTAAGCATCTGACTCTTGATCTCAGCTCAGTTCTTGGTCTCAGGGTCATGAGTTCAAGCCCCGTGTTGGGGCTCCTTTAAAAAAAAACAAAAATTATTTGCATAAAAAGGGAAAATTAGAAAACAACTGCACATGCCCAAGAAAAGGTTCAGAAGAGAACGAAGAAGACATTAAGTCTACACTCACACTGAACATGGGCAGAGACAGCCTACAACAATAAAAAAACAATAAACAAAAATATTAACAAAAAAAGCAAACTCTGAGGAAGAGAGATTCTGATTTCTTGAACCTGAGAACAGTATATTAAGTGAAATAAGCCAGTCGCAAAAAGACTAATACTATATGATTTCACTCACTTGGGGTGCTTAGTGTAGTCAAAATCATAAAGACAGAAAGTGGAGTATTGCTTGCCAGAGGCTGGCAAAGGGAGGAATGGGGAGTTCTTGCTTAGTAGGTATAAGTTTTGGTTTTTACAAGATCAAAAGAGTTATGGGAAGAGATGGTGGTGATGGCTGCACCACAATGTGATAAACAACTGATACCACCGAACCACACACTTAAAAACAGTTAAGGGCGCCTGGGTGGCGCAGTTGGTTGAGCAACTGCCTTTGGCTCAGGTCATGATCCCGGAGTCCCAGGATCGAGTCCCACATCGGGCTCCCTGCTCCATGGGGAGTCCGCTTCTCGCTCTGACCTTCTCCCTTCTCATGCTCTCTCTCACTCTCTCTCTTTCCTAATAAATAAATAAAAATAAAAAATCTTTAAAAAAAACAGTTAAGATGGGGCCCCTGGGTGGCGCAGTTGGTTGAGCGACTGCCTTCGGCTCAGGTCATGATCCCGGAGTCCCGGGATTGAGTCCCACATCGGGCTCCCAGCTCCATGGGGAGTCCGCTTCTCACTCTGACCTTCTCTCTCTCACTCTCTCTCTTTCCTAATAAATAAATAAATAAAATCTTTAAAAAAAAAAAAACAAAAAAAACAGTTAAGATGGGAAGTATTATGTGTACTTTAACACACACACACACACAAAGTCAGTACATCAAAAGGCTGCACTGCCTCAAGGCTCCACACCCCTTTAAATGAACTGGAAAAAAGAACAAATTCTTTCTTTACATAGAAGTTAGGTTCTGTGTTACAGTTTCCTTGCTGTTGAAGTACATTCGCTTAAAAGGGAAAATAAGGTTCTTAACTATCTCCAATTCCCCATTTACTTGGGGACACTGCAATTCTCACAGTTACCACCCACCCTCTTCTTTATCATGAAAATGAGCCCTTATGTGAAAATTCCCATATGGAACTCAGACTCTGGGAAATGCAGGATCCTAGACACCTTGTTCCTGTGCAGCTGCCCCAACCATGCTCAGAAGCCAGTGCCTTCTAGGGTCCTATACCACCTGCTTATTTTTTCCAACACTGGCCAGCCGAGAGAGAGCCAATATTGTCACCCTTTATAATAGTCAGTGAGACCACATATCTCAGTGGAGGCATGTGATGTAGAATCGAGAACTTTACTTCCTGCCAAAATGTGAGAAAAACAATAACAGACCCGTCCTGCTCACTGGAGATGCAGGGAACAATGACACCTCATGAAACCAAATATGTTCCCTTAGAACTAGTACAGGCAGAGCAACAAAAGCACAGCTACTCCTTCCTCTGTCTCTTTTAGTTAACAAGATGCTAATAGGCCGATGAGAGTTGACATTTCTCTGGATAGGAAGTGACTTCATGTGCAGAGAAAAGAACAGAGATTTCTCACTCTTTTCAGGGGTTTTTTGGTGGGAATCTTTTTCTCCTTCTAACAGGCTAAACCTGTTAGAAATTCTTATCTTTTGCTTCTGCCAAGTTTTTGAGGGGATGAAAGAAAGAGTCAAAATAGTATAAATTTTAGACTTAGCCAAATGTGGTGATTTGAAAGAAAAAAGAGTCTTCTGGCATTCTTTTTCAGTCCTAGGGCTTTCTATACTGCTGTACAGAATCTTTCGTGACAAAATTATGGAAACGGAAAAATGCCTTCTAATGACCCCGTGTTAAAACATTCTAAGAGAAATTGATCATACACAGAAGAAAGAAGCCTCCATCTTTTTGCACATGGAAGCTAGAGCAGTCTCAATTAGGCACATCAAGCCTAGAATACATCTTGTAACATATTCCCCTACATCAGAGAAAATTTGGGGGAAAGAGGAAGAACAATTTAAAAACCAATTTTAAAAACAAAATAGCAACAGCAGCTGCCAAAATTCCTCTCCCCATCTACTCTAGCTGTTTATTGCTTTGTCCTTCCCTCCTCCCCATACCTTCTCCAAAACTAAAAGCAGCCATGTTGTAGAGTTATATAAGATCTCACCATTGAAGGAAGCTGGGTAAAGGGTAGGAGAACTTGCTATACTATTTTTGCAACTTCCTGTGAGTCTATAATTATATCAAAATTGAAAGTTTAAAAAAGAAACTAAACAAACAAACAAAAAAAGCTGACAATTAAAAGTTCAAAGGATAGTTTCCCTAAATCAGGAGGGGCCACCAAGCTGTCAAAGCTATACTTATACAAGAACACACAGGTCAATCTATGGCTCAGGTCAGACTTTCTCTTGAAAATTTTCAGTCCTATGTGACAACACCTACAATATAACAAGCTTCCAACAAAAGCCTCACTCCCAGTCTCAATGTACACCTAACCATGAAGTCACAGGCTTCTGCTAGTGATGAGAAAGCCAGCTGGATCCACAAAGCTGTGACACTCTCTGGGTTTTCCATTTTTCCCAGTAGGTATCTAAAAGGTCAGGCCATGTACAATTTCTTTTTCACAAAGCTGTGAATGCTTTGGATGCTATTTAGCACAGTGAAGCTGAACAGATTGTTTTGGGGGCTTTGGGGGCCTTTCTTCCTGCAGGGAAGCAAATGTTGCCTAGTGATCTCCGTCTGAGCATAGGAGTCAGGAACTCTAAGTTCTAATCATAACTCTGTTTAGTATCTGGTTCCATGATCCTTAGCAAAGCACTTACCCTCCTATACCTCCACTCCCTTCCCCAACAAATGATAAAAATAATGACTTATCACCCAGGGATGTGGCAAAGTGAAAGGGTAAGAAGGACAGTGATCCATAGATAAATGTCGAATATAAAATGTCAGAATAAATCTGCCTTTAAATCGACCCATGTTTTCAGACTGTGGAAAGCTACACTATCTAAATGCCTCCCCAGTGCCCCTTCTGCCTGCAGTGGAAGGAAGTAAAATAAGCTGACTCCATGAAGCTCTGTTCAGGTCTTTTCCTCTCTAACAACTACACGCTTCTCTCTAAACATTCTGCTCATTCTTCGGTTAATGGCTCGGAAACCATCAAAGTGTCCATTTTTACTTAGTTAAAAGCAATCCATGTATCTGCAGGTAAGGAAGAAACAGACAAAGGAAAGAGAAATCACCCATCACTGCCTTTCACATCAACAATTCAAATAGGGGCGCCTGGTGGCTCAGTGGGTTAAGCGTCTGCCCTTGGCTGGGGTCATATCTCTCAAATAAATAAATACATAAAGCCTTAAAAATTGATAAAGTCAGCTCAACAGAAACATGACAACAAACATCCTACTGGATTCTATTATTGTTGTTGTTGTTATTGTTGTTATTGTTATCATTGTTGTTATTGTTCTGAGGCCCAAATACAACACTGTGCTGCTTTAAGAGAATATTTATCAATAATAGAAATTCTACATGTCCACTTATCCATTTATTCATTCAAATGTTTTCCAAGCCCCTGTTATAAGCCAAGTAGTGTGCTGAGGATAAAGTGATGATAAAAACACAGGCTCTGCCCTACAAAAACTTTTTTAAGAGGAAAGAAAGATATTTAATTAAATCATTATACAGACTTATGCACACATAGCAAAACAGTGCAATATGCTAAAATAGAAACGCAAAATTCCATAGGAAGACACAGGAAATAAAATATAGTGACCAACGTGCTCCTTATCCCCAATAAGTTGAGAGAGGAGATTGTGATGCTAAAATTCCCAGGAGGAATACGGTATGATCAGTAAATAAAGAGAAAATATTAACACAGATAGGAAGATGTTCTATGAAAACAGAAATAACTGGGAGGCCATGGAAGCTAAAATGAAGACAGGGATTTTTTTTTTAATTTTTATTTATCTATTTATTTATTTTTAAAGATTTTATTTTTTATTTATTTGACAGAAAGACAGTGAGAGAGAGAGAACGCATGCAGGGGGAGTGGGAGAGGGAAAAGCAGGCTCCCCACAGAGCAGGGAGCCCTATGCGGGGCTCTGATCCCAGCATCCTGTGATCAAAACCTGAGCTGAAGGCAGATGCTCAGTGACTAAGCCACCCAGGAGGCCCAAGACAGGGATTCTTAACATAGGATCATAGATGGCTTCAGAGGGTCCATGAACTCTCTGAAATTATATACAAAATATGTATATGCAAATGGCCATTTTTCTAGACACAAAGATCGTATCTTTCATTACATTCTCAAAGGTAAAGACCTATTTCCTAGGATTTTATCCTAAAACCCAGTTTTCTATCTCTACAGAGGACAGTTTTAAGACCTAGTCTTTTATCCAAAATAGGAGATCTGGGTAGACTAGAGGTCAGAGGTCAGAGAAGAGCTTTTGAACTTTCCATAACTTGGTGAAAAATAGTGATTGCTAAAAAGAGGGCAATGAGAGAGGCAGGCCCTCTTCCTTTCCCTATTCTAGTTGAAGCTAGCCTAAATATATTTCCCCACATACTCAGATACTATGGTGACAGGCATCATATAAATAGACAATGGCAGCAGGGAGAAGGTCAGGGTTTGTATCTATAAAATCAAGAAGGCAGGCAGGATTAAACCCCCAACTAATACAGCTGCCTCGTCCTCATCAAGACCACGCCTGGGATTTCCATACGGAAATTTGGAAGGGGACCTCTGGTTACCTTCCCAATAACAAGGAGCAACTGCAGTCAAACAGCACAGGAATAAAAATCACCATCTGAAGTGCAGCGATACTACACACCCACATTCCAAACAACAAAAGGCATTTGGGCCCTAGCCAATTGCTTCCTAGACACCCAACGGCTTCTGTGTGCCCAATGTAACAACACATGCCTTACCAGTTTTATTTATAAATAAAATTCAATTAAAGTTCTCAGCATAGTATGGGCATCTATACACATAAGCATATTTACCATGGTGAGGTTCACACACCTCCAGCAAATCCTTAAGTCTAGAAGGCAAAGAAAGAGTAAAAACATGGGCATACCAACATATGAGGGGTACTGCCAGCCAAGGAGTGGGTGGATCCACCATAACCACATTTATATTCACTGATTACAATATTATACATTATTACGGGCTCTGATGCATCAGATGTAGTAGAGTATTTTGCAACTTCCCTTAACACCTGCTGCTCTGCATCTCACTGTGTATGAATACAGGGAGCCAGGGCTCCAGGAGGCTCACCCAGTCTATATAGGAAAGGACCTAACCTCACTTGGCACAGAACTCTAGTACAAATGTCTATGTTTCAGGAACAAGAAGTTATCCCAGCATCACTAATAATCCTTGTGTACATCTCCTCTCAGCCTATCAAGGCTTAGGATGCCAGTCAATCAGTCATGAAATAGCACAAAATTACAGAGCTGCACATGACAGAAAGCACTCAAAGACATAAAGTCAACTGACCAACATGAGAAAACAATGGTCGCCTGCCCCACAATTCCTACCCAGAATAAGGAAATGCTAAGATCAAGAAAAAATAAATACAGAAGACATTTTTAATCTCTTTAAAAGATAACTGACTCTTGGGATGCCTGGGTGGCTCAGTGTGTTAAGTGTCTCCCTTCGGCTCAGGTCATGATCCCAGGGTCCTGTGACAGAGTCCCACATCAAGTTCCTTGCTCAGCGGGGAGCCTGCCCCTACCTCTACCTGCCACTCCCCCGCTTGAGCGCTCTCTATGTCTCTCTTTCTCTCAAATCAAATCTTAAAAAGGGGGCAGGAAGGGCACCTGGGTGGCTCAGTGGATTAAGCCTCTGCCTTCAGCTCAGGTCATGATCTCAGGGTCCTGGGATCAAGCCCCACATCAGGCTCTCTGCTCAGCAGGGAGCCTGCTTCCCCCGACTCTGCCTGCCTCTCTACCTACTTGTGATCTCTATCTCTCTGTCAAATAAATAAATAAAATCTTTTAAAAAGAAAGATAACTGACTCTTTAAACAATAATGATAGCAATATATTTTCAGGTTTATAACATATGTATCAGTAGGATATATGACAACAGTAGCACATAGGACAGGATACAAAGTGGAGGAAGGAGAGTAATGAAAGCTCTGGGCCCCAGCGAGACAGACCAGGGTAAATGGTAAAAGGCAACGTAATAGAACAATGAGGAAGAGAACCACAAGTGATGAGGATGGGAGAAAAGCCAGAGAGATCCCAGGGACCAGAAACAGGATGGCTAGGATAGAAAGGGAAAAAAAAATAGAATACAAGAGAAAAATCAAACCCAAAGAGAATCAAAAGCAGGCAGAAACAACTATTAACCACCAACTCGTTAGTACTACAATGAGTAACTTCATCCCAGTTATAGGCATAAACCATTTGTACTTGTTTTAAGTCCTACAACTATACCAACATCCACAGATTTGTATCATTTTTGTGTTTTCTCTTTAATCCTAAATTTTTAGAACCTAGCAATCATAACTATTCATAGATAACCACAATAGTCCTGTATATTAATAAGAATTGTTCCTACCTAGGAAATTCTAACTTTAGTCATTTCAAGCTCTTCTGATCTCTTTAGATCTTCCGACATTCCCTCAATCTCAAACACTCACACAATCATACTCTTTTCTCCTAAAATACCAAAATGCCACTATTGCCCCTTAGTGTTATTCTCCTGTTCACCCTTCACCACCATAGGCAGTAACTGCAAAGAACTTGCTAATCCATTAATTAAAGATCTCTACTTCCCATTACAGAGGACTAAATTTAGAAAGCCAAATTGGGTTGGGAGGAAACCATGTGTCACAACAAGTGAGATGAATTCCACGGAAGGGGGTGGGGTTACTGGCCTGTTTCTTAGGAAGCCTCTGACAGTAACACACCCTCCTCTGCTGAGAATACACACAAGCTCTTCCATGGGTGGGGCGACCATTCATCACTGTAATCATCTGAAGAAGACTTTATTGTACCATCAGGTCACAAAAGCCACAGGACCTATCAGCAAGCAAATGCCTCAGGGAGCATGTCTCCTCGGCTTTCCTGAAACCTCCAATTTAGTTACACAAAAGAAAGGGGTGGTAAGCCAGCATTAATTGTACCCTTAGAGAAGAGCCACTTCCCGCCCGCAGGGGTAGCTGTGACTTTACTGGGCCACCAAATGGATACAAAGACAAAAGTAAACACTGTAATTTGCTGTTTTTGTCTCTGGCACAGGGGGAGTGGTACAATTGACACTGTCTGTAAACAGTAATAATGCCAGATGTAACACAAAGAATAGGATTCTCCCCATCTCTCCACCCCCTCCCCACCCCCTCTCCCTATTCCTCCTGAGATTACTCATCTTGAGGAAACACACAGAAGCCTCCCCTATAGTCCATATGCTGCTACCACATGGAACTGAGGGAGAATCCAAGTTTGTACTGACTCCTCCTACCTCTTATTCAAAGCAAGAATCATTAGAGCTCAGGACATATTCAATTGTTTCTACCAGCTGACAAAAAAATACAGGGAGAAGAAATTTGAGAGGAAGTATGGAATAGATACGTGACATGCCTACATCTGGATAAGAACAAGGCTAAAATGACAAAAAGTATAAATCAAAATAGAAGCATCCTAAACAAACTAAAAAGTTTAAAAAATTTTTCATCTGTGCCTAGGCCTAGGGGCTCATAAATGATATAGAAAAAGAAGATTAATTCACAAGAGAAAGTTACCTGACCAGAGTTCCCGCCAGGTGTAATGCAGGCGTACTCTACACTTCTTCTGGTAGCAAAGTAGTTTATGTACTACCTGAATGCAGCGTCTGTAACAGAGAAAAACTGGGGTAAGCCCAAAAGTATGCTGCAACTCACCACAGATACTCTCTTCTTTAGGAAGGCAGCTTTGCTAAGGCCACTAAAGATCCTGAGATGAATGTGTCCACATGTAAAAGAAAGAAACATCACCTTTCTGGTGCATAAACTGCCCCCCACACACACAGACAATGCTTGTGCTAATTCCCTTTATCACTAGGAAAAGGGAGCTATAATCGCATATAGGTCAGCAGTTGATTAGGTATTACAGATACCATTTCCTTGAGTATCTTTCCTCTGAGAAAAGCATACATCAGTGGACCAGAATTACTACTCCATTCAATTCAAGGCTTGATCCCAGGACCCCGAGATCATCACCCGAGCCCAAGGCAGAGGCCCCAATCCACTGAACCACCCAGGCGCCCCCCTGAAATAAATCTTTAAAAAAAATTTTTTTAATATCCTCTAAAAGGGACACAAGGAACTTTACAGAGAAGAGAAATGTTTTATACCTTGACTGGGATAGTTGTTACAAGGATATATACATTTATCAAAATTCATTGAACTGCTCATTTCATTGCAATGCTGTTTATTTAAATCCTTGGCAAAGGGAGTCCAGAAACACAATTGAGAGAATAATATGAAGAAAACCTGGATGTTAATCTGTAAACCAAGAATCTAAATACTCAACATCATCATTTCTTAAATCAAGTTAATGGCCCTTCTACTTTTGCCAAAGTGGGGAGAAAGTCCAAGTAGAAATAAAATCCTTGGTTATGATGAGGATATAGAAAAACTGGAGCCTGTATACATTGTTGATAGAAATGTAAAATGGTGAAAAGTTTAGAAGTTCCTCAAAATGTTAGACGTAGAGTTACCCCAGGAACCCCCCTATTTCCACTACTAGGTATATACACACAAAAAACATACATCCATACAAAAACTTGTACATGAATGTTGACAGCAGCATTATTCATAATAGCCAAAGATATAAACAACCCAAACATTTATCAGCTGATGAATGGATAAATAAAATGACACGACCCATCTGCACAATGGAATAGTAATCAGCCATAGAAAGGAATGAAGTACTAATACACGCCACAACACAGACAAAACTTGAAAACATTATGTCAAAAAGGCCACATGGTATATGATCTCACTTACATAAAATGTCCAGAATAGGCAAATATATAGAGACAGAAAGTAGACTGGGAGTAGGAAAGTAGAAACAGAGGCCTGAGGCTTAGACTCTACCCCTCTGAAAATCCAGGCTCATCACCCAAACCAAAAGATTCAGAAGAAACTGTCAGACCTCTATTTTCAGTCCTTCATTTACCAAATACTGATAGTTTACCAACTAAACATCTAACACTTGGGGTACCAGGATGTCTCAGCTGGAAGACCGGGCAATTCTTTTTTTTTTTAAGACCGGGCAATTCTTGATCAGGGGTTGTAAGTTCAAGCCCCATGTTGTGTGTGGAGATTGCTTAAATAAATAAAAAAACTTTTAAAATGTTTCCCAAAAAATTAAGTGAAATAAACCTCTAGCACTTAAGTCTTATTAGAACTAAGTTGTCAAATTCCTGGAAAGTAGACCCAGATAACCTGCTAGTTTCAGGCAAATGAAAGAGGCTTTTCTTCTTGAAACTGTTTTTTTTTTTTTTTCTTTTTAAGATTTTACTTATTTATTTGACAGAGAGAGAGAGACAGCAAGAGAGGGAACACAAACACAGGGAGTGGGAGAGAGAGAAGCAGGCTTCCCACTGAGCGAGGAGCCTGATTCCAGGCGTGATCCCAGGACTCTGGGATCACCACCTGAGCCAAAGGCAGACACCCAAAGACTAAGCCAACCAGCCACCCTTGAAACTGCTCTGACATGAAAGAATGAGGCTGAGAAAACAACAGAGACAAAATAAGTAAGGCAAAAGGGCAGAGCACAAAGTGGCTCCCCTCCACCTATTTGCCTCAAATGCAATTCACCTAAATGGCAGCTTCAAGTAAAGAATACTTCTGGAGGTGGGATTGAGACTCTCTTAGGTTCTATGGTTTTCTTCTGAGACAAAGAGTAACCAAAGATCCTACTAACTTCAGCAGACACTGTAGAGCAACCTGTAGAGAATCAATCTGACAGCTCAGGTATCAAGTCAAAGTGGAGGTAGCTAATTTCTTCTTAGGCTTCCTAGAAGAGGGGAAAAGGGCAGGGGAAAAAAACCAAGCCAAAACAAAAAAAATAACACCTCGAGGGCGCCTGGGTGGCTCAGACAGTTAAACATCTGCCTTTAGCTCAAGTCATGATCCGAGGGTCCTGGGATCGAGCCCTGCATCAGGCTCCCTGCTGCTTCTCCCTCGCCCTCTACTGTTCCCCTGCTTGTGCTCTCTCACTCTGGCAAATAAATAAAATCTTTAAAAAAACAAAACAAAACACTACAATCCTCCCTCTGTAGTATGAGAGCCAAAGACACTAGCTAGAAGAATTAAAGTGCCAGGGCACTTGGGTGGCTCAGTCGGTTAAACATCTGCCTTCAGCTCAGGAGATGATCCCAGGGTCCTGGGATGGAGCCCCAAGTCCGGCTCCCCACTCAGCAGGGAGCCTGCTTCTCCCTCTCCTTCTGCCTGCAGCTCCCCCTGCTGGGTTGTCTCTCTGTCAAATAAATAAGTAAAATCTTAAAAAAAAAAAAAAAAAAAAGAATTAAAGTGCCTAACAACACAATGACCATGACCCAAATGAGATGAACTACATTTGTAAATTAAAGTCCTGGAAGTTTTCAAAATATTCCCAATGATGCGCTTGCACTGTTACCTGACCAGCCTATTCTACCTCTCCCATTACTCAGCTCTCTCTCTCTGTTCTTCCCACTCCTTGTAGCTCTACGTGGTTTTGTAGGAGGCTTTCAGATTGGAATTATAAGAGGACTATATCGCAGATCTGTCTCTCTTTTTTTTTTTTCCTATTTAAGTAGGCTCCACACCCAATGCAGTATTTAAACTCATGACTCAGATCTACCAACTGAGCCAACCAGGTGCCCCTATAACATAGCTCTCTTAAAAGACTTCAGTATCCTCAGGAGTGGTATTAAAAAATATTTCACAAGTCATACGGAAATATAATTTAATTCATCAATATCAAAAATTTAGGGGCGCCTGGGTGGCTCAGTTGGTTGAGCAACTGCCTTCAGCTCAGGTCATGAACCTTGAGTTCCAGGATCGAGTCCCACATCAGGCTCCCAGCTCCGTGGGGAGGCTGCTTCTTCCTCTAACCTTCTCTCCTTTCATGCTCTCTCTCACTTTCTCTGTCTCTCAAATAAATAAAATCTTTAAAAAAAAATCAAAAATTTAAATCATTCTCTTTTACTCTCTTAATGAACTAAACGCTTACCAAGTGACATAAATTACAGTAAACTCACCCTAATAGTATCTAAATCATTTGCTGATTTTTAGATATTGTGGTGTGATCTCCCGTTTGATGCAGTTGTCACTAGCTACAAGATGCCCTGGTTCAAGCCATAACTTAACTTAGGAATATACAAACTCTTCTATCAATTTCCCTGTTAAGCTGATAGTCGTTAGGCACCTGGGGCTGACAGGCTTGCTGCAGCCAGCAAAGACGGCTGGGTGCTGCCCATGTATGGCCACCCACACACGAAACATTCCGTATACCAGCACCTCTCACATGGCCTGGATCCGGACGGCCTGCACCCTGGCTCTACTGACAATGCCATCCCAACACTGGTCCCCTGTGGAGCAGCAGGGAGACACTACCTATGCTCCCGCCCCTGCTGCCACCAATCTCTGGTTCAAAGACCATCCATATTCACTCCGACACTGTTCCTAAGCTCTGTTCCCACCTCTGCAGCCACCCGACAGGTGACATGACCAGCCTGGTGGTCTCAGTAACTTACACTATTTACCAAGCAGAATGAAAATTTTAATAACTGCTACAACCTTCAAATATAGACTGGCTGAATTACTCCAAATTTATTGCTTCTTTGGGGTGTTTTTTATGCATGTAGTGGTTTCCTATTTCAACATGAGACAGTTCCACTTTAACCTGAAGTCTTCTTTAAAGATTTTTATTTTTATTTTTATTTGAGAGAGAGAAAGTGTGAGAGAGAGAGAGAGCATGAATTGGAGGTTGAGGGAGAGGCAGAGGGAGAATCAGACTTCCCGAGGAGCAGAGAGCCCAACACCAGGCTCAATCCCTAGGACTCTGGGATCATGACCCCAGCCGAAGGCAGACACTTAACCAACTGAGCCACCCAGGCACCCCTAACCTGAAGTCTTCTCATGGGGTCCACTAAAATCTCTACTTTCTTCCAGTGCCTACCCCCAGGTGAGGAAATCTCTTACTGAGAAAGAGTCCAAGTTTTCCGTGTAAGAGTAACTTAAAAGGGGAACCCTTCTACACTGTTGGTGGGAATGCAAGCTGGTACAACCACTCTGGAAAATGTATGGAGGTTCCTCAAAATGTTGAAAATAGAGCTACCCTATGACCCAGCAATCGCACTACTGGGTATTTACCCTCAAGATACAAATGTAGTGATCTGAAGGGTCACATGCACCCGAATGTTTATAGCAGCAATGTCCACAATTGCCAAACTACGGAAAGAACCTAGATGTCCATCAACAGATGAATGGATAAAGAAGATGTGGTATATATATACAATGGAATACTATGCAGCCATCAAGAGAAACGAAATCCTGCCATTTGCAATGACATGGATGGAACTAGAGGGTATTATGCTAAGCGAAATAAGTCAGTCAGAGAAAGACAATTATCACGTGATCACTCTGATATGAAGAATTTAAGAGGCAGGGCAGGGAGTTATGGGGGTTGGGGGAAGAGAAATGAAACAAGATGGGATGGGGAAGGAGACAAACCATAAGAGACTCCTAAACTCACGAAACAAACTAAGGGTTGCTGGGAGGTGGGGGGATAGGGTTATGGACATTGGGGAGGGTATGTGCTATGGCAAATGCTGTGAAATGTGTAAGCCTGATGATTCACAGACATGTAACCTGGGGCAAATAATATATTATATGTTAATAAAAAATTAAAAAAAAAGAAAAAAAGAAATTTGTACACATGAATCATTATGCATAAGAAAGCAAAAAAAAAAAAAAAAGAGTAACTTAAAGAAAAGTTTACTCTTCTCGAGACAATTTCTCCTCACTCCTAAATTCTGTGGCAGCAATGGGGGTGGCAGCAAGAATCAAGGAATACGGTGAGGAGTGAAATTAATTGGGTTAAGCTTCCCCACCTCTCACTGCTCCAGGCAAGACTTTTTTTTCTCTCTCTCTCCCTCTCTTTTTGGTATAAGCATCTTTCCCCATTATTACTTTACCTACAGCATTCATACACAGATGTGAAACTGTTTCATTTCTGACCCAGATTCTGGTTTTGAGTATTAAATCTTTCCACACTCCCAATTTCTTCATATTTCAGCAGGAGGATTATAAACTTATCTGAAATGGTAGAAATTCACTTGGCTTTCAATTTCTCATTCTGTGATATGCTACTGAAAAGCAGTACATAATGAGACATGAGAGCAGCAACCTGGCCTGGTGCCCAGCTGGGAGCAGAGAAGTTCACCTAACAAGGACTTGATGCTCCAATTGCCAAAAACTGGGAAGAGAGTTGGAGGAGGGGGTAGGGAGGTCTGAATATATGCCCATGGGTAGTAATGAAGAAAGGGTATTCAGCCTGAGGGTGGAACCTTCTGCCCAGCCTCTGTCAGCTTGATGCCTCATTATCTTCTCCATCTTCTCTAACCTCAGGACATTCAATTAGGGAGTAGGTGGAAAACACAACTGAGAAAGCAAGCTAATACCAAAAAAGGTAGAAACTGGGGGGAGGAGGGAGTTAAAATATTTATGTAGACCAAGTTCACTGGCTGTGATGTGAGGGGCTGGGTAGACAGGCACATACCTGTAACTCTATGTGCTGAACACACAATCTTATCATGTCATCCCACCTTCAACTGTCCCCATCAGCCACTTAATCTCGAGCAACCATTTTTCTACTCTCCTATGCTTCTTCCATGCGCCCTCCACTCCAGTCATCCTGAATTACTTTCTACTTTCCAAACATGCCACACTTCCAAGCCTCTAAGCCCTCGAACATGCCAATCTCCTGCTTGGGTGTCCCTCCCCCACTCTTCTGCATAGAAAACTCCCACTGTTTCATGATGACTCAGGTCAAATGCAACCTTCTCTGTTATCTTCTCTGATGCCCCAGTTAGCATTAGTCACTCTGTGCAAATCTTTTTGTCACTTATCACAGCAGTAGTTAAGAGTACAGCCTCTGGGGTGAGAGAGCCTGGAGTCTAAATCGTGATGATGCAACTGAACTTGGCGTGCCACTGTAGTAGCCAGCCTGCAAGATGGCCTCCAGTGGCCCCTACCTCCTGGCATTTACATCCTTACATAAGGATAGACCAACATAGACCAACACTGTATCAGGATTGGTCTACATGACCACCAGGAATGGTATGTCATTTGAGATTAGGTTATAAAAGGCCCTATGGCTTCCATCCGGGACTCTCACTCTCTTCTTTCTCTCTTGGATTACTTGCGTTGGAGGAGGCCAGCTGTGGTGAGCAGCCCTATGAAAAGGTCCACATGGCAAGGAACTAAGGTTTGCCAACAATCACGTAAGTAAGCTTGGAAGCAAATTCTCCAGCCCCAGTAGAGCCTCAGATCCCTACAGGCACAGCTAACACTTTTTTTTTTTAAATGTATTTATGTATTTGAGAGAGACAGTGCGTGCGCGAGGGAGAGGGAAAGGGAGAGGAAAAGGGAAAAAGTCCCAAGCAGACTCCAAACTAAGCACAGAGTCCAACATGGGGCTCGATCTCACAACCAATGAGATCATTACCTGAGCAGAAAACAAGAGTCGGACACTCAACCAGCTGAACCCCCCAGCACCCCACCCCCACCTAACCCTTTGATTGCAGCCTTGTGAGAAACCCTATGCCAAAACTACCCAGCTAGGCTGCTTCTGGATTCCTCAACCACAGATACTGTGAAATAACAAATATCTGTTTTGAACCACTCAGTCTGAGGTTATTTGTACACGGCAATAGATAACCAATACACTGAAGAAGGGATGGCAAACACTTAGGATTTACAGTAAGAAAAGCTGAATTCAGGTCTAGGTAATAGTGCTTACTAACAGAATAACCCTGGGCAAAGTACGCAACCAATAGAGTCTAAGTTTCCTTACTTGGAAAATGAGAAAACTGAGACTATAATAATATACTACAAGGTAAACAGCATATCTTAAAACAAGAACATAAGATAACCAAGCTACAAATAAAGTCTGTAGTAAAACAAATCTGATCCCTAAGGTGCTGAGGTTCAGAGATATATGTAAAACAAACTGAAAACATATCTAATCAGTGTTATTAAAAAAAAAAGCAGCTTTCATGGTGTTTGAATTAAAATAAAGAATTAGGCTGATTTCTAAACACCAAAAGAAAATGCGAACAGAAAAATGCAAACTGCGGGGCACCTGGGTGGCTCAGTTGGTTAAGCATCCGCCTTCAGCTCAAGTCATGATCCTGGGGTCCTGGGATCAAGCCCCACATCGGACTCTCTGCTCAGTGGGGAGCCTGCTTCTCCCTCTCCCTCTGTCCTTCCCCACCGCTCATGCTTGCTCTCCCTCTCTCTCTCTCTAATAAAATCTCAAAAAAAAAAAAAAAAAAAAAAAGAAAGAAAAAATCCAAACTGCAACCTACTTACCTAAAAGTATTATTTGTATCATTATTTCATACCTAGGAAACCAAGATTATATGACATGACCTACAAGCAGTCTAAAAAGCTGGAAGTCTACTCTTTCCAGAGTAAAATTTTTTATACCTCCCTAGATCCCAGGTCTGTTTCTGGAATGAGGCACACTGACACTGCTATTGACCAAACTGCTCTCTTGCTGAAAAAAATGGAAGTAGTAATTCTGTTGTCAGACTCAATTCAGATGCTTTTTAAGGAAAAAAGATAATATATATATTTGGGATCACACTAATGTGGCAGAGCTGTTCTTGGGCATTAAATATAAGACGAATCCAGAAATGGTAAAGGAGAGAGAAAGCCCGAAGACTTAAATTTTATTAAAATATGATGATTTTCAGTTGTCTCTAGTCGTGTTGATTGTAAAGAATTATGATAAATTCCTGATCTCCTCCTCCTGATCTCCTCAGGAGGCAGGAATCTCCCAGCCAGGCCACTATATATATAATTTGCCTAGCTAGAATAGTTCTGACTAGGCTGCTAGACAATGTACACTAACAACAGACCAGAAGCTCTATTTCTCTGGCCTTTCCCTACCTTCTAACTACTGCTGACTACTTTGATGCCAAAGCCCAGGGATGACTAAGTGGCTTGCTGTTATTCCATATATTTGGATTACAATAGGCACCCATGATCACTACTTCAGTGCATCAGCCCTGTTCTTCATGTAGTGTGCCTAAAGTGATAATGAAGATATGTGCAGAATCCAAACTCTGGTTTGTACATTTTCTCCCCTTCTGGAAAGATGTATACATCTGGGCCATAAAATGCTCCCTGACACTTCTTCATACACAAATAAGTTTTTCCTAAAGTGTACACAGAATTCTGTGACTATTAAGTTCCTATAACTCAATTCTATAAAATAGATTTGCTCACATTAAGTGAACCTTGGTACTTACACATACAGATCCATAGGAAACTCCTTCATCATGTGTGTTACAATAAACTCTACCATCAGGTCTGAGGGGAAAAGGAGAACAATTAAATCAATCAGAATGAAATGCATTTCATGCCTTTGAGTTGGAAAAAAAAAAAACCTCAGTATACGTTGCACTCATGCTGAATGGCAACCACTAACGACATCTCTATCCCCATGCACTGTAATTTATTCTATATAAGGTACTTGTTGCAACACTTCACCACCTGCCACTTGTAAAGTACAAAAAAAATCAGCTCACTCTCCTACTCCCAGAAGGATACATTGACCTACCAAAAAATTCAGGTATGTGAGAGATTTCATTGCACAGATAATTTATACCTTGGCACTAGTGCAAAGTGCCAGAGGGAAATCATATTCTGAGAACTGAGTGATGAGGCAAACAGAGAAGAAATGACGGCTCACATACATGTAACACTCCATGTTAAGCTCTGAAGTCATGTCAGTCTACCTCATCTCACAATCACGCTCAGTTTGACAGATATTGACTGAATGGTCTGTGGGGCTTTGGGTCAATAGAGGCTTATTATATAGTCTTAATTACTGTTTCTTTTTTTTAATTAATTTATTTATTTGACAGAGAGCAAGAGAGCACAAGTAGGCAGAGAGGCAGGCAGAGAGAGAGGGGGAAGAGGGCTCCCTGCTGAGCAGAGAGCCTGATGCAGGGCTCGATCCCAGGACCCTGAGATCATGACCTGAGCCAAAGGCAGGGGCTTTAACCCACTGAACCACCCAGGCGCCCCTTAATTACTGTTTCTAAAATCAAGTAGCTCTAGGAACCAGGGTTGAATATCCAAGTGAAATGGGATTAAGAGTTCAAATCATTCCCCTGAAGAAAATGCAAAATTCTGGGCAGACAAAATCACATAAGATACAACCCCCTACTGTCAGTTCTGTCAGCCTCATCGCAGCTTAATTTACTCAAGAGGAAGTTTTGTATGTCTGATCTGTGAACTTCAAGCCTTCTGGCCAGCCGACACATCAATTTGGACCAAGAAGGGAATGAAGAATTTAAAATTTTGATCAGGAATAAGATATTTTACAAATTTAAATCATGTATCAGGCTTAGACTTAGCCATTTGTCGCCCTGGAAAGATCTTTTTCTTTAAACAAGCGAATCCTTTAACTGACCGTTCTATTTGTTGGAGTTGCTTTACCAAACTGAACAATAAATGTGGTTTCTTAGACCAGAGAAGAAACGTAACTAGTACCTTCTCTGAGGAAGAAGCACAGCAACCAGGACCTGTCCCTCCTCTTAATCATGAAAATCCATCACTGGCTCAGAAAAATACCAGGCTGGTTTTTTTTTAAAGATTTTATTTATTTGACAGAAAGAGAAAGATCCCAAGCAGGCAGAGAGACAGGCAGAGAGAGAGGGGGAAGCAGGCTCCCCGCTGAGCAGAGGGCCTAATGTGGGGCTCGATCCCAGGACCCTGAGATCATGACCTGAGCCAAAGGCAGAGGCTTAACCCACTGAGTCACCCAGGCGCCCCGAAAAATGCCAGTTCTGACGAGACTCACCCAGTACTGCACATACTAAGGGACGGCAGGGAAGGTTCTTGTCTGCTGCCTTCTTCCTGTGTCTCATAGGCTGCACACAAAAAAGAAATGAAATTAGTAGACACCTGAACTGACATCCAATGGCTCATCATCACATTTTTCATGCAAATAAAAATCACTACTACAAAGATGCTACCTTTTCTTTCTTTTTCTAGTGATGGGGGTGGGGTGGGGCAGGGAGGACTTGGAAATGCTTCTCAGTTATCAATGCAGGCCTGTGACAAAAACACAATTCACAGCAAGACAACAGCCCCAAAGGGCACTGGAGCATACTACAACGGGAAAGCTGTTGTTTTTATTTTGATTTTATCTATCCAAGTGACATTACTAACAACAAAAGAGGTATACTGGTATTTTTCTTTGATAAAATAACAAAAAGAGAAGAAGGTTGTATAGAGGCAGCAACAGTAGCCGTTGCAAAAAACAAAAGTAAGTTTCAAATATAAACCTCAAAGTGTATTTCTGAACATATGTCCAAGTTTGAAATAATTACCTGATACCTTCATATTCTATTTCCCCCACTTCTCAAATAAAACAGCATCTGGTCTTAACTAATCAAAGATCATACTACATTTTGAAAATAAAAGGCTTAGGCCCATCTCCTTGTTGAAATCTACATTACTGATACATTCTAATATTATTGCCATGGGGACATGCTTGTGGATCTTTCCATCCTCTCTTGAGTAAGAAAGAGCTCCATGACACACAAAAAATCCCAACAACAGGCTTGGGCCTGCTGAACAGCAGTTAAGCAAAAGCCCTTCAGTACAACATTCCACCCACATTTGTTCTAAGTAGGATCAATCTCATCCTCCCCAATCCTGCCAACACACCAAAAATTTCCTCTAAGAAAAAACAAGAAACAAAAGTCACACCTACCATTCTGTGTAAGTTTACTCGAAAATTCATATTGTCGTCATGCAAAAATGCATTTGCATACTGATCCTGAAAAAATAGAAATATGGAGAGAAAGTAAGGAATGAGAGCTATACTTAGGAAACTCAGTTTATCATCTATCACACTCACTACAAATCCTTGGACTTCAAGAACTACTTTCAAGGGGCTCCTGGGTGGCTCAGTCAGTTAAGCATCTGCCTTCGGCTCAGGTCATGATCCTGGAGTCCCAGGATGGAGTCCTGCATCGGGCTTCCTGCTCAGTAGTGCTTGCTGTCTCTCATTCTCTCTCTCTCTCTCAAGTAAATGAATAAAATCTTAAAAAAGAAAAGAACTACTTTCAAGGACCTGTTAAGAGAGCTAATAGGATAAGCCAAGAGTCTTAATGTCAAACCCTACTTAAGCCATGCAATTTTAATTGGGCATAATTTCCCAGTGTGTCTCTAACTGGTCAAGAATTTCTCAGCAAATTACGAACAATAAAAAATTAAGGCACAGGACTTGAGGCAAATGCTGAGAGGAATCTGTTTTCCTATTCTCTGTTCCCTGCCATCTGCCTAAGGAGCCCGTTCTGTTTGTGACAGCTTGGAGGTTTTCGTCAGGGCTACAGGACACATGTGCAGACTCTACATGAGGATCCACGATTAAGAAGAAAGGTCTGGGGGCGCCTGGGTGGCTCAGTGGGTGAAAGCCTCTGCCTTTGGCTCAGGTCATGGTCTTGGGGTCCTGGGATCGAGCCCCACATTGGGCTCTCTGCTCAGCAGGGAGCCTGCTTCCCCCCTCTCTCTGCCTGCCTCTCTGCCTACTTGTGTCTCTCTCTCTGTCAAATAAATAAATAAAATCTTAAAATAAATAAAATAAAATAAAAGAAAGAAAGAAAGAAGAAAGGTCTGCATACTGCCAGGAATGGGCTTGGCACAGCAGGAGAAAACTGCTACACAGGCAGCATGGCAGTAGGCAAGACCCCGTCTATCTCTGGCTTTGCTGAAGACTGATGGAAAATCAAAAACCTCTCACCCATGGATCGGTAATGAACATCCCCTTGGCCCTTTCCCAACACCTCTTCTGAAGATCTGACATGCCTACAGACTCCAATTACTAGGAACTGTTGCAATTTGTGAAAAACAACTCCTTTAAAGATTTTCTTAGAAAGATTTTTGAAAAGCAATTACACCAGGCCCACTGCTAATAAGCAGCTCTTCTATAACCAGCTACCCATAACCTGGTGAAAAGTAGGTCATCTTTACACAGAGAACATAGAAAGGGAAAGAATGAGTGAGATCTTTACTCCATGTGGACCACTTTTACTATTTTTCTTGAGAGAGAAAAGATCAAAATAAGGGATAGTAAAGGGGGAAGCTAAAGCGAAAATTTAGCTCTAAATTGACTCAAGTTCTGCCCATAACCAGGGATCTGCCTAAGTGACGCCATTTGGTCCCTGTGGTTTTCTTTTTATACCTGTGTTGCCACCAAGATTCAGGGTGAGTTTAGGCCTAATTAATCCAACCAAAAGAGCCTCCTTATAAAGCACCTTTTATGTTTACTCTCGGGCTCATATTCTTCACCAAACTGTAATCCGCCCAACTTTACTCGGTTTCCAATTTCCCTCTTTCACTTTTCTGTCCACCACTCCACACAGGAAACTTGAGCTCCTTTTTTCATTTTGCTAAATGCAAAAGACCCAACATGAGCAGCTTCAAAGGGGCAGGATTATTTCTTCTACAGAGGCTTAAATCTCGTATTTAAAACTCTTTAAGAGCTCATGTCTTCCAGTTCAAAATGATAGCAGTCATCATAACACAATTCGGTATTAATTCAACTAGGAAATACTAATTGAGGCTCTACCATGTGCTAGACACTAAGAATACAGTGGTGAAGGAACTTGCTATCAGAGCTTACATTCTAGTGGGAGGAGCCAGACAATACGAAGAGGAAAGATTTTCTTTCCCAACCTTTTAGGATCCTAAAAGTCAGGAACAGGAGAAGGACAGAAAAAAGATAACACTTTGTAAGAGATTAGCTAATATCAGAAAACAGTGACACTTACCTCTGCGATACATGTAAGTATAATCAGACAGAGTTTGCCACTGTGAAGCCGGTGCTCATCTGTAAAGAAAAAATAAAGCCTTCTCTCCATATCATCCAAACCATGTTTCTACAGAGAATAAAGATGTGTATCACCACAAAGATCATTTCTACTTTCCTCCGCCCCACAAAATTCCTAAATGAAAATCAAGAGTAATTCTTGCTATTCTACTAGGCAAAAGAATCCCCCAGAAGATTTTTTTGAAAAATGGATAGCTAACCACCCTCCTGAGAATCTAATTATTATGGTTCCTACTGTCATGGCCCAATTCAGGGCCACGCCCTTTGCTTCCATATCAATCCTTTCCTTCTGAATAGTCAGGTCTCTTCCCTTCCCCATCTATCAACTTTAAGCACCACCATCTATAGCCACATCCCACAAAACCTGGAAAGGTTTTATAACCAGCCCCTGCCTTTCCTTGTACTGTGCACAATACTTATGACTGGGAAAGCTGTAAACACTTCATCATATTTCTTTTCTTCCTGCCAAAGTTATTCACTCTACAAATATTTACTTAATAACTACTACGGGGCGCCTGGGTGGCTCAGTGGGTTAAGCCTCTGCCTTCAGCTCAGGTCATGATCTCAGGGTCCTGAGATCGAGCCCCGCATCGGGCTCTCTGCTAAGTGGGGAGCCTGCTTCCCCCTCTATCTCTGCCTGTCTCTCTGCCTGCTTGGGATCTTTCTCTGTCAAATAATTAAACAAACAAAAAATAACTACTATGGAGCAGGCACTATGCTAGGCATAACAGATATAGCACTGAACTAAAGAAAGGTCCCTGGTCTCCCAGAACTCACATTCTAGTTATTAAAAAAGAAAGAGGCAACCTCAGGAGCAGGGCTTTAAGCCCACACAAATGACCAAGAAAGAGCTACTCTATCACTGCCAATTACCAGAACCATCAAAGCTTATTTACTTCCCAAGATCTTTGTGGGTAAGGGGTGAAATGGAGGCAAGAAGAGGGTCATACCAGCATATCCAAAATGGACAAATGGTTATGATGCTTCAAATTAGCTTTGACAGGACCCAGCTTGAAGTCCATTCTGAGAGAAGATCTATTAACAGATTATAGTGCTATAGAAAGTAGTTAATAGAACTCACCCTGACATTAACCTGCTACTTCCTCAAAGATAAAATCAACTAAAACCTGACAATTAGAAGGCATAATGGGGGTTGTAGGCCGGAAACACATTCAGCTCCCCTCACAGACACACAGGGCATATAGAGCAATAATGATAATACTTCCTTGACATTCCCCAGAGCTTACAACAGCGCTCCTAGGCAGCCAGCAAAGAAATACCCCTGCCTGTGCAAAACTAGATTCGTGGGACTCTACTACCTACCTACCTCTGGCCACAGAGTTTCTCTGGCACTATCCTCCCTTTCCCCAAAAGCTGATGAGCAACTCCTGTAAAAAAAAAAGCCCACAGCTATCTCTTCACTTAAAAAAAAAAAGTGTTTCTGAATATAAAAATAAGGCATATTTCATTACAAACTTTTTTAAATTCAAAGAAGCACAAAAAAGGACAATAAAAACCAAGTTTAATCATCCCATCCAGATGTCCTGTTAAGATTTTGGTGAATCAACTTTAAAGTTCATATACAGATACACATATTTTTAAAAATACTTTTGCCCAACGTCTACTTTAAAGGTTGAGCAGATACTCCTCCAAGGTGACAACACCCAAGTCAGAAGAATCTCAGGAAAAAAAAGGTTTTGAGGGCAAAGCTGAATCAAGGGAATGATAAACAAAATTCTGCAGACTAGAGAGGACAGGAATGACTGGGAAGGGGACACACAGGTAGCTTCAACATCATTAAAATTTCCTCAGTTGAGCGGTAGGTTCACATATTCATTTTATCATTATACTTTATAAATCATGCTATTTATTATACTTACTAAAAACTTTATAATATTCATATATATGAGAAATATCTTTTTATAGGTATCAAACAATAAATATATAATTAAAAAGAAAGAGCTAAATCTGGGGTATGGGGACAAAGCAGAGCCAAGAAAAAGTTGCTTCTGTTGCTCCTAAAATCATAATGAAATCTTGTTAGTCAGGGCATGCATATGGTCAGGGGCTTAATAGCAAGATAGCTGAGCCAAGGTAGGCACCCAGGGGCCATTTTTTTCCCCCTCCCCTCTCCCTCAGTCTCACAGGAGCCATTTTTGAAATTAATTCTTCAGAGTCCCTAACATTGCCCGTTGCCATATTTAGGCTGCCTGCTGGCTAAGACCTAACCGAGCCTGAGTTTAGAGGGACAGCCTGAGACCACCCACACTACAATTAATCTGCCCTCAAATTTGCCTTCCATTTTATATATGACAAAGTAACCAGGACAAACAGCTTTATATGATCATTAAAGCTAAAAAGAAGTTCCAAGGGCCTCAGTTCACTGTGTTATATCAAGCAAAGCTACAAGTTCACTTGCGGGGTCACATCTATGCAGTCTCTCTCTTCTGTGGTTGCTGTGACATTTCTAGAGAAAGAAAAGAGGTTACCCCCTGCCCCCATAAAGGAGAAGCAATGGACTCGGGAAACACAGATACACAAAAGTCTTGCCATCCTCATCTGTCAGGTCTCACTTGCCAAGTCTCAGACGTTCACCATCTCTGTAGCTCCCAATGGACTGAATTATATACTGGATAGAATCCTCCCAATCCCTTCTTACACCTAGCCCAAGTAGTCCCCTTCCCTACCATCAATTAAAAGATCACAGAAAGATCATAAACAGATGAAGAGCAGGAAACTAGAAACAATAAACTCAAACTTTCCCAACAGCCAGTCCTCTCTTGCTTCCACTCTGCATCTCTGGATGGGTACTGACACTTCTATTTTAAGTGTTAAGGAACACTGTCCCTCTTAATCTCACCTCTTCCTACTGTACTTGGTACAACAGTCCACAAATTCTCACCACAAGCTGATGCTTCCAGTTCTTGTCCTCAAAAGGGAATTCCCTGAAGTGTGCTAATCCCCCCACTTCCCACACAAAAGAGTTTGCATCTACTTACCAAAATCTGCTAAAATGACTTGCTAGTTTTTGTAGAGACCAATTTTTTTTTCCTATTCTATTTTTGAAGTACTCCCCCTCCAGCTCCAGGTTTTCCCAACACCACCTAATTGCCATCTGGCAGTGAGAAATTACTGTTTTCCAGTAATCAGGACCATCACCCTGTACAGAAGGCCCCAGTGCTTCATCCTGTCAAAGCTTCAAAGTATTCATGCTGCTCCTAGATCCTAGCTAAGTCGCTGCCTGCCACACCCCCTGCTTCCTGAGCCCCCAAAATAGCATGCCTTACCTTTGGTGTCCTGCATGACAATCGAGCTATACTTCAAGAACGTTATCAGTAGATTACTGGTCTGTACATCTGCATCCAGTGGGAGTTCCACAGAACTTATAACTGGAATAGAACAGATGAAATGCACTTACCCTACAACATACTGCATCTAACACTTCTACCTACATAGTCAATTTGCCAGCAGGCAAGGAAATCACTAAATAAACTTTTTCCACAAAAGAGGGAGGACCAAGTGCTTATAATAAAACCCTTAGCTACTGTTCCTAGACCTCTAGAGCCCTTCCTACTCCCGAGATTAAGGGAGTAAATCTAAAAGGGACTTCTCGTAATCTAAAAGGGCCAGTCTCCAGGAACAGTGCTTTTCCCCTAACATCCTAAAGAGGGTCTTTTGATTCCACTTCTAGTCTCAAGTAACCCAAAAGTGTTCAGGGCCCTTCTGCAGGCACTCTCATTTGTACCTAAGGGAAAGATCTGTATTGAATATAAATGAGCCTTGCTTTGATGAGTCTCCTGCTTAAAATAAATGACAATTCATTCCTAATAAGGAGAAATCTTGCTCAGTTTTGAGAAAAAGCCTTTAGGCTGGAAATACCCAAGATGGAATGGAAAAAAGTTAAGGCAGAACTATATTCAAATTCTACTCCTTAATCCCTTTCCCCCTGAAAGGGAACCTGAAAAAGAACACCAGGCTGAAAACAGGTGGTCATTACTGATTACGACAGCCTAGAAACTGAGTTTTACTTACCCAGCTGCTTGCTGTCTCCAAGAGAAACTACCGCTTGTCCCCACTCTCTGAGCCACACTCCTAATGAACAATGAGGGACCAAACCAGGGCTGGGACCCCCACAGAACAGGCTTTTTTTTTCCTTTCTTTTTTTTCCTCTACACTCAACACGGGGCTTAAACTCACGACCCTGAGATCAAGAGTTGCATGCTCTAGCCAGCCAGGAGCCCCCAGAATAGTCCTAACGTAGATTTTTCAAGTTTCTAAGAATTTAAATTAGACTTACACATCTTGTTAACTGTTTTTACACTAAGACATAATATAAAAGTAAAAGGAGACTCATTCTGGCTCAGACAATCTAGAGAATCTATAGCTTTCTGCTGTATTTTCACCTATAGAAAACTCAGCTGAGTTTGGGATATTATTCATAATGTGTATTCATAATCACAATGGATCCCTCTGGAGTTACTACAATGTATGCTGAGAACACTTATTACCAATGGGAAACATTTGCATATAATGGTTCCATAACACACAAAAAGCACAACAAAAAACCTTATGAGAAGAAATTAGCATGCTCAATCCTTGGCTCTTTTCGCACAGTTCAGCCCCCAAAACTAATAAAAGACAAATATATTTTTATGTTGAAATACTAAAAGGTCTTAATTCATACTATGGGTTAATGACCTGAGGTCATCCATTCAAACTCCAGCCTATTTTGAAGCTCAGGGCCCATAATCCTTCCTTTGTCCCATACAAAGAGGCATCTAACTGGTAAGTGGAACTTTTTTCCCACTCACACACAGCAGTAACTGGAAAAATGTCTTATATAATATGTAGAAATATAGAAGTATATGTATTTTTAGTTTACCAGAAAGTCCTCTCATGCCAAGGCTGAGTTGTCAAATGTCAAGGCTGAGCTGAGAACAAATGTTACATCTAAACTGCTGGCTTTTAAAAATAATGGCTCCAGTGACATACCTTTAAATATAACTGGGCCACTGAGCACCACTATACATAATTAAAAACCAAAACCTGAAAACAAGGTTATAATGCTTAGGATCCCTATAGAAAGGAAATGAATCAAGAGAGAGGAAAAGGAACAAAACAGAAGAAATAGAATAAAACCCCTCACAAATTAAAATCTCCTTCCTAAAGAAGAGTTATTCCTTGATCTTTGGCTTCATAATTCTTCCCAGCAGCCTCTGTCAAGGGAGACAGTCATTTGAAAGTGGGCTGACTCCATCTTCCCACTAGAAAAAATAAAAGCTCACTGGTTGTAGGTAAGTAAGCACAAATCCTGCCATTGCATAATCAACTGTGTGGGTGGAAGTGTTCACAATGAACAGTTTGAAAGGCAGTTCTCTGAAGCATCCAAACCCCAACATCGCATGGGACTCAGATAGACAGATATATATATATGTGGCTTTTGATATCCATGGTAACCAGGCAGGCTTCATCCTTAAAGAGAAAGAACAGTATTTCTATTGGATCTTTCGGGAACCTGAAAAAGCAGAGACAAGTAGGCAGTCCTTACTACTTGCTCCTTCTCATTAAGATATTTTGGAATTTGGCTTTCAGTTCTAAACAGATTCAATTTGCTAGCATAGACTTGAATAACAATGGCACCTCTCTGACACGCTTCTGTACCATCACCACTTTCACTGCCTTCAACTGCTACCGCCACAGATGCTACACGAAAATTTCAAGGAGAAAAAGCAGATGAAAGAAGGTCATTTCACAGACCACAGAGAGGCACAGAGAAAGGACTGAAGTTAAATTTCCTCTGGGTAAATTACCTTTGGGTAATTTCTGAATTACCCAAAATTTAGTCAACATTTTAGGCAAAACACCAAGCATTGACGAAGACTATTTTTAGGTTAATACACTCTATCAAACACACTTAGATGACAAACTTCGTTGGGGAAAATTCATAATTTCTTTCCTGTTACCTTTTTCCGAAGTTCCAGCCACAAAATTTATAAAGCAGAAATTCTGTGTGGGTGGGTAGGTGTGTTTTAGGGGGAGAAGTCTTAAATACCCACCAAATTCTCAATTATAATACATTCAAACCTTATTGTTTTCCCACTGGAAATGCTGGCAGATACATACCAGTGAGTAAAATCCCAGGGTCGCTTTCTCATCCATGCACTCAACAAATATTTATTAAGCAGTGACCATGCCAGGCACTACGCTGGACAGACAGCAATGACCAAAACAGACATGGTCCTTGCCCGGAACCATGTCCTGGTTCTTAGTCTCAATTCTCACTAACATGAGGTGATCCATTTATTTCTCTGGCCTCAATTCCCTCATTTGGCCAATGGTAACAACAAGAGATAATATTACTATCTTATATTCATTTCAGAGAGATAGTCATAAAAATCTCATCAGAGCCTCACAAGCACCCTGAGAGTTTGGCAGCATAGGCATTACTGACCTCAGAGGTCCCTTTCAGATCTAGCACCGCAAGACTCTACAACCATTCCCCGAGGACAAGTTAGAGTTATGTAGCTTCTTAACACAAAGAAAAACACTTGACTTTCTTTTCCAAAGCTTCCTTTGGAGCTTTAGAAGTCCTAAAGGACAGCACCTCAGAACAATTTCTTAGCTGAAAGAATTAACAACCGTGTTCTTTGTTCAACACAGCTATGCTTACCCTGAAAGATTCAAGATCCTATTAGTCAAGAGAATAAGAGGTGGTGGGCTTACCATCAGAGGAGGGCGGTGTGGTCCCAAGGGGTGTGGCTGGGGTTGTAGGAGCAGGACTGACAGGGGTTGTCACCAAGCCCATTTCTGGATGACTCTGAAAGAGAACATAAGCAAGCAAGAAAAGACACAACCCAGTTGTGAGTATCCTCTCCATAATATCCTTTCTGGTATCCCTGGCCTCATAATTAGATGGAATGCTCACTGAGGAGGGACTGCTTCTACACTGAGTTCCCCGGAGAACCTGATTCCTGTTGATGCTTACTAAACTCTAATAAGAAGCTCTGTGGGCTAGTTTTCTTTAAGCAAGTAAGTTTCCATTACATAAGTTTTTCTGCAGAACCCTGCAAAAAAAACTGGGATAAACAAATACATGAGATTATTCTACCAAAAAAAGGGCATCTTCAGTCCTATCTGAACCCGGGCAAGAACTACTCTCATCAACCTAAAACGTATCTAGAGACCGTTCTGATGACCACACAGTTGACCAGTAAGTACAGACAAGACAAGTGGAGAAAAAGTGCTATAAAAAGAGCTGTGCGGACAGCAGCCTCCCTGTGCCACAACCACCAAGATCTGCAGGGTGGAAGCAGAGACATGGGGGAAACACCCACTGGGACCAAAACAGACGACTCCCCTGTTCCTGACCTTCCTTAGTCATCTCTGTCACATCAGCTCTTACGAATTAAGCTGGGCGATGGCTACTCCCTTCTCTTCCCCAACAGCTTTCTGCAGTGTTCTACCTCCCCCACCCTCCTTTAAAATCAGCTACAGAATTCAGAGAGCAGACAAACATAATGAGAATAGTGGATAAAATCTCTCATGTTCTCAGTCTGGATTCATAATAAGTGTCCTCCTAGGCAGACCCTAAACCAGAACACTACTTTTTAAGCATGACCTCGTTTTTTCGTTAAAACTCAGTGATTCCATATACATCTGCCTTTGAGAAAAAAGCATAAGCAAATGTTCTTTTGAAAGAAACCTACATACATATTTTAAACACTCTGACTTTAGGATAAGAACATTTTATCAATTTTTAAAGACATCTTTCATGGACAGCACTTGAGTTCTCAGCCTGTGTTAGTCCCCTTCTCTACCAACTACTAAGGATATCCTAAGCTACGCAAGTGACTCAACACTCAGTATTCTAGGACTTCCTGCTTTCAACATTTGTAGACCATTTTGTTGTTGTTAACAGCTAGCCTTATGGTAGACAAGATATTTTTTTTTCTTTTCTTCTCTGGAAATTGGTGAACTAATAAGACAAGTGATTTAGCCTATTTTATCTCTAGTCGTAATTCCACAGTGGTTTAGAAAGCAGAAAACCTGACATATGGGCAGATAATACCAAGGGATTGCCAATGAACAAAAGGAAGTAATCTCCACTCAAAATGAAGTAATCTCCACTCATTTGGGTTAACAAAATCAGGAAACTTGTCAAAAGAATTAGAAGACTGGTCAAAGCCATTACTTTGCATCTTATCAGACCCACTTCAGCACCAGATGGAAACATACATATTTGAGGACAGCCTGAAGCAAAGACAACTGACGTACCTGTTATAACTACTTACCAATACAAAGCAAGGTTTAAACAGGCACAGCCAGATAGGCTTTTCAGTGAAGTAAATGTGTATGAAATTCAAGGAGAAGGAGGATTGGAGTTTTAATATAACCAACCTGAGCTAACACTGTGATGAAGTTCCGATTTAAATGAACAGCTTCATAAAGTGCCAGAAGGATGGCCTCATTGGTTCTAAAGAAAAAAAAAAGAGAACAAATTGGAGAGGCTCTTACAGTGGAAGAGTTAAAACCGTTTGACCAGCAAGATACAATTTCACCCCAGCTCCTCATTACCAATCCCTTTGCATTTCTAATGTTCCCTTTATTTCGTCAATGGGTTTATATAAAGGGTATATAGGCAAGGAGTCAGGGCTTTAACTTTAATTCCTTAGGACCATTTCTTATCTACTTCCTTCCTTATTTTCCCTCTCATTTTTCCACCCCAATCCAGTTAAGTCCTTAACTGGCTCAGACACCCAGCCCTCTTTCATTTCACTCCAGAGATGGCTGGGAACCATTTATCAGCTTCTTAGTGCTCCACAGACATGACCAAAGTAGTGGTTTCTAAGGGTCCATTCTTGTTTAAAACCCAAGAAACATTTGAGAAATCACCATGAAAGTTTGAATCTGTGAAAGATTAGCAAGAGGTAACGTTTCACACTCATATCCAGCCAGAGAGCCCACACTAAAGTTCAAGTCACTGCCCAAGAATATCAGGCACTTACTGTACTGAGATTTTCTCATGGGCATCTGCTATGAACATGCTGCCCACCTGTGGAAGAAAAGAGGAATTGCACACTTACAGCAGAGAAATGTGAGAAGAGCTCTGAGCTTGTGAAGCCTTTGATCAGTGAAAAAGTAAGTGGCATGCAGACTGAGGGGACACGGAGCCCACCAGTCATACAGACCAAAACCAGCCCACTTTCAAGATCTTCAGAGAATCACAAGTAATAAAATGAAATAATTAGAATGCCACTAAACTGTCTTTCCTTTAAGGGCCTTAAAAAAGAACAATCGGGACGCCTGGGTGGCTCAGTCGGTTAAGTGTCTGCTTTGGGTTCAGGTCATGATCCCACGGTCCTGGAGCCCCACATCAGGCTCCTTGCTCATCAGAGAGCCTGCTTCTCCCTCTGCCTGCCGCTCCCCCTGCTTGTGCTCTCTCGCTCATTCTCTCTCCCTGACAAATAAATAAATAAAATCTTTTAAAAAAATAACAATCGAGACTTTTGTCCAGCTTTCCTTTTCAATGTGTAAGTTTAGTTAACTACTGACAGCAAGTAAGTGTTAACATAGATGTCCTCATCACTCGGCATTTTCTTGAAAGTTGCTTACTTGAAGTCAGAAACTAACTCATGAAGAGTACCACAGAAAGCACACTGAATTCATACCCAACGTAGAACCATCTTCAGAGGAATATTTGAGTTTCAGACCAGAAATGTCTATGTGAGACCCACTGTCCAGCTTTCAGATCACAAAATCTTTAGTTTGTGTCATAGGCAGGAGAGCCAAATAAGTAAACACAGTAGGTTGCCTCCAATATGTGTGGCATCAGAGGCACTGAGAAAGATCCCCATCCCTCTGAAAACACCTTTCCATCTGCCTACTGATGTTCCCAAACTATGCAGCTGGAACATCCTTAGTTCCGTACAAAACTTCTTTTTCCTGGCTAAAAGGCAAGGATCCCTGGATCCTTGTTGTATCTAATTTATTTAACCAAACAACACAGCACTCATACTGCTCTGACCTCTGAGAGAGTTTACTCATTTATGCTTCAGAGTTAAAGAGCTTAGCAGATCCTTTTCTCAGAGAAAGCTCTGAGAAAGAAGGGAAGAAGACATAGGCATTGGGGAAAATAATTGCCTTTTTCAGGGATAGAGGGATAGCTGTTTTTTGCAATGAATTCAAATACTGTCTTGCCCTATAGCTCATTACTTGAATACTAATGTCTGAGAAAAAAGACTTTCTGAATCTGCCTAGATTCTAAGACCTACTAGATTTATCTCCTAAAAATGAGTCCTGGGGATGGGGGGGTGCAGTTGTTTGGGCATCCAACTCTTGGTTTCAGCTCAGTTTGTGATCTCATGGTCATGGAATCGAGCCCCTCATTGGGCTCCATTCTCAGTGCAGAGTCTGCCTGGGATTCTCTCTCCCTCTTCCTCTGCCCCCACACCTCCCTTAAATAAATAAATAAATTTAAAAAAAATTTAAAAACACATTTGGGGCGCCTGGGTGGCTCAGTTGTTAAGCGTCTGCCTTCAGCTTGGGTCGTAATCCCAGGGTCCTGGGATCGAGCCCCACATTGGGCTGGCTGCTCAGCGGAAAGCCTGCTTCTCCCTCTCCCACTCCCCCTACTTGTGTACCCTTCTCTCGCTGTGTCTGTGTCTGTCAAATAAATAAATAAAATCTTAAAAAAAAATAGTCCCAGGTTATCTGGTCCAAAATGCCTATGGTGTCATCAGAAGTCATGCAAACTGGACCAACCACTTCCCTAAACTATGGACTTCTCAGTCCATTAAATCTTTAGAGGAGTAACTCAAATCCTTTGCATCAATCCCTTGACTTCAGGACCAGCTATGAGGAATCAAGTGGCTATAGCAGACCGCCAAGGAGCACTCCGGACTGCACTCAGATCTAAACTCTCCTATTCAATATTCTGCAGGGTCAGTTCTCAAACATAGCTAGCTCTTCAGGAGGCAAAAGTCTGACTTAATATGTATGCTTTTTTAGCCTTTAAAAAACTGAATTAATTTTAAAAACTCAGTCCCAGAGCAATCAGAGCTCTCCTTTCCCTATCGCACTTGAGTTTGGAGATCAATAAAAGAGATGCAACTCTCAAAAAAATCTGCTCTGAGACGCTCATGCCATCACCTCAAACATTTGAACTTCTGAGTCCAAATTTCTCTACCCCTACAGACCTCTTATATTTCTAGCAGGACAGAAAAAACAAGTCGGACTTACCATATTTGTTAAAGCAGAGAAAAAACCACTCTGGTGTTCTTCTTCCTTGTCTTTATACTGCCTGAACAAAAAATAACTAAATTCAACTTTAGTAGTACTTATTAAGTATGTCTTTGTCCTTGGCATTCTAGGTAATCAGGGCAGGGCACTCACAGAATTCATTGACTCCAGAAAACCAAAGCATTCAGACAATCTAGCCATAGCAGTTTCTCCTACAAGCTAGGAGGCATGCATCTGCTCTTGAGGCAGCATGTATCAAAATGCCTGGCTACTTTGGGAGAGACTCAGAAAGCAAGCTGCAAACGTGTGAAACTGCTCTAA
The DNA here is from genome assembly GCA_028533885.1 of Nasua narica. Taxonomy (NCBI): domain Eukaryota; kingdom Metazoa; phylum Chordata; class Mammalia; order Carnivora; family Procyonidae; genus Nasua; species Nasua narica. Next base: position 51,115,453 of record CM052812.1, read on the forward strand.
CATATGGCTGATCCAGTTATTTCCCAAACATACTATTACTTGAAAAGTATAACAGTGAAATTACTTTCAGGCTGTAACAGTGAAAATCTTGTTTGTTTTTGAAGGAAGAGGGAAATCTGTGAGCTAAACTATTTGTGGAGATGGGGTAGATTTGAAATTCCACATCTAATTGTGTGTGAGCAAAGTCTGAAGAGGAGCAAGCAAGATACTGTCTGGCCCTTGCCAGGATTAGGAATACTTCTGGTTTCCATTCATTGAATACCAGATACCTTCCTCATCCAAAGCAAGAGGGAAAGCAAGGGTCAATGAAGAGAGCCGCAGAAAAGACAGAGACTCTGGGAAGTTGCAGTTGATTCCTGATGAAAAGGAAGCATCCATTAAACTAGAGCTGATTCGGTATGTTTTCTCTTTTTACTTATTTTAAGTGTACAAAATGTGGTGCTTTGCAACTTTTTTTACATAGAATATTATATTTGTAGGATACACGGGGCTAAATGGAAAAGCCTGCTTGTGGCTGGAAAAGCAGTTAAAATGCTCTGCAATAAAATACCAAAGGTTGCAAAGAATGTGCCTAATTGCTTAAAGAAAAGATGGACACTAATTTGGTGGTGACTTTTCCCCTGGTATTAGACACAACCCCCGCTAAGACCATCAAGCTGAGTAGAGCAAATACATCTGCCAAAAGCTTAACCTAAGAATATTCTTCTAGGATAGGTAAGGGAAGTTCACCCAAGCTAGAGCAAATCTGTTTTCTACTCAACCAATTCAAATGAAAATGAGACCCTTCCCTCTGGAACAGTGGACTTACCTGTTGTACTCAGATAAAGCCTGAGCAATCACAAGCCCCATTCCCTAGAAAGAAAAAAGATAGCACAGATGAAATAAAGGGCTGACAGCGATGCCAGGCCAGGGAAAACACTAAAACACTAATTACAGCCCCACAGTCCAGATTTTCCTGATCTAACTATCTTAATGTCACTTAATAGAGTAACAAGGAGTAGGGTGGAGTTAAACAGTCCAGCCCAGATCACTGACAATTTCCCTGGGATCATTTTTCCTCAAAAGAGAAGACTAGGGGCCCCTGGGTGGCGCAGTTGGTTGAGCGACTGCATTCGGCTCAGGTCATGATCCCGGAGTCCCGGGATCGAGTCCCACATCGGGCTCCCAGCTCCATGGGGAGTCCGCTTCTCACTCTGACCTTCTCTCTCTCACTCTCTCTCTTTCCTAATGAATAAATAAATAAAATCTTTAAAAAAAAAAAAAAAAAAGAGAAGACTAAGTTAGAATATTAAAAAAAAAAAAAAAAAAAGCTCTCACATGTCTCCAAAACAATCACAGTAAGAGTGACAATGAGTCTCACACTAAATGAAGGTGCAGAGAGATAAACCACTCTTTTAGACTGCAGGAAAACAGGAGGATAACAGGAAGAAGCATCCAATAAATATAAAAGTGACTTATCAACTTTCCTTTTAGAACCTGCTAATAAACATGACACAAAGATCAATTCAGGCCACAAGGATGAATCATGTATGCTTTTTTTTCCATAAGGGAAATTAGAAGAATGAGAGGGCAAGATGCCAGACACCTCATCATCTTCTTTCTCCCTTACTCAGAAATCAGATATTATTTCCCAAACTTTCAAGGACATATGTAGCAGGTATATAGATCATCTCCCATGTTCCAGCTTCACCACGTCAAGCTGTAAATGCCATCTGGCTAGTTCTACAAGAAGGGATCTCCCATAGGTTAGTCATCCAAGCCTTGATTTGTTTTCTTTTTTTTCTTAATTTTAGCTTTATTGAGGCATAACTAACATGTAAAATTGTAAGATATTTAAAGCGTACATCATGCTGATTTGATATATCATCTAAGCCTTCTTATTCTTGGGAATGTAACTTATTGACTCAGTAGGATCACCAACCTCAGCACACTAGAACATGAAATAGAGCCAACCATTTCATCATGATTAGCCAACAAATGTCCCCTCAAACTTTCCTTCCATGACGAGAACATAAAATAAATAAGACAGTCACACTGATGCTCTAAAATGAAATATCAATTCCCTCTTCATAGCCAGTTGAAATTAACACAATAGCTCTCTGTTCTAAACACCCACTGAAAGTAAGCCCACCAAAAGCAAATAATTAAACAATACACAAGGATCCATATACTCACATTGAGCGTAGCCTCATCATCCACAATAGACAGCTTCACAATGTAAGGATTCACAGACTGTTAAGCAAGAGACTCAAGGTGAGTGTGACTTAGTTAAGAACTCATAAGCTATTTCATAAAATGTTAACAAAAATGCTTCTATAAGGCCCTCCCTCTGCAGTGATGCTCCTAATACCCAGATTCAACCCATCCTGCCAGCTAACACCCCCATTTCCAGTAAATCTCTCAGTGTGCACGGGCAATCCCCAAACTCTCTCATCTCTCTCTCTCTCTCAGGGTGCACAGGCAATCACCAAACTTCCTCTCTCTCTCTCTCTCGTTCTCTCCCCAATTCTGTTCTACTTACATTTTTCTCTAGGCAGAACAGCGCAGGCCTGTGTCTCCTACTTCTCCCATCTTTCCATCTTATTTATTTCTAAGGAGTGAACACTCCACAAAACTCACTTTGTCCTATCCTGCCAATAATCTGAGTCCACAGGGACAGCAGTCTTGGGAGGAACATAAAATCTCCTTTGCCAGAAGGCACAAATTTATAAGTTGCTAACTTACAGTCTCATCCCAAAGGCTCCCTAACCATTCCACAAACTATATGCAAGGACTGATTCACCCACCCGTAAAACAAAACCACCTTGGGGGTGGAAAGTGGCAGCTGCTTAACAGCCAGAGAGGCCATTTATGGATCCAATACCCAAATAACACTGCAGGGGAACTGAAAAAAAGGATGTAATTACCCAAACTACAATCTGGTCAGAACACTAGGATTTAATGATTGTCCCATCACTTATAGCACTGGAAGATTTCTTGAGTTTTTCCAGACCCAATCTCAGCTGGGCAGCATATGGAAATGGACATATATTTAAACTCTTTAAGCAGTTGGGCCATCTCCTACCAGTGGGATGAGAACCAATGACCTACTCACCTTGAAAACATCCCATGTATGAGATATAAGGAAAGACCTCATCTAGATCAGGCACCAATTCTAACCCAGGAAAGCAAGGAACAATATTGGTAGTTTTTATAGCAACCAAGAAAACTCATTACTAAGAGACTTGGAAACCCCCCACATAGACCTTATTTAATCAAGTTTCTGAGGGTATCTTTGGAATGTCAACTGGGAACAAAGAGACAGCTTTGCTTTCTTAACAGCCCAAAAGTTTACAAGGTTTTCTCCAACACAACCCAAGGAGGTAAAACCCACTCTGTTTGTCACTTGACCTGACAGAGGAAGGTTCTCCACACTGCTTCCTATAACCAGCAGTCAAATCCTACTGGTGCTACAGACGTCAGACAAGATCCAATGCAAGGGGACCCTCAGAAAAGAAAATAAGCAGTAGGCTGACCTAGAGGTGCCATGATGAAGAGAACAATAGAAGAAGCAGGCCACTATTTCTTGGCATAATTGTTTAAAGTCCTTATCCTCACCTTCCCAAAAGTCCACTGTTTTAAGTAATAATAAGGATCATCTGATTAACAAGAACAACCTATGCAGTTAGCAGTTGAGGAAAAGGTAAGGTGGCCACAAGCAGGGGTTTGAGTTCTGGCTCTTCTACCTACTAATGGTGACAAGACAGGCACATTTATTTTATTAACCTCAGCTCTGCTCGACTTCCTCATTCGTAAAATGTGGGAATTTTCCTTCTCAGGGTCGCTATGAACTTTAAATGACATTAGACATGTAAAATTCTTAGCATAGTATCTGGCAGATGGTAAGGACTCAATGATTGGTACCTATATATTTTCTCCTTTAACATTTTTATTACATTTGAAGAAAGCTTTTTAGGGGGAAAAAAAAAGACAGAAAAAGAAAAAGACCAATTTGCAAGTGGACAAAAAATAATTTTGTATTTCTGGGAAACATCATGTTTAGGATGGCAGTTGGGAACCGAGTCACTTCACAGGAGACTGGGCCTACCTAGAAGGCCAGGATCTTAATGCTGCGAAAATTTCTGTTCTCCCAGACACTGAGTTTCCTTTAACACCATATACCTGTTGTGCTGGTCAGTCACATTTTTAGACTGAAGGCAATCTGCTTTTCACCACAAGACAGAATTACAAACTCAGTGAGCCTGCACAGGATTACTTTAATAGGGCTCTGCCTTTATTTGATCTAAACCATATTCTTTTTCATTGGCTTTTTTTTTTTTTTGCCTCCTCTATCTCTTTAGAGAAAATAATGAAAAATGGAATGCATTATTTGAAGTGAAGAACTATTTACTACATGATGTCTTTTCCATCACTTCCATTCCTTAAGTCCAACAACCTTACTTGCCTTCCCTGGGATTAGGTGGGGACCCTGCCTCTCTGGCGCCCTTTGCGTGTCACTAGGTTACAACTTTCCCCACCTGTCATGGGATGGATTGTGGGGGGAGCTAGAAGGCTGATCTACCCAGCACACACTCTGTCATACTAGTTTGCATAAAATTTTACCAGCTTTTGGTTTTGCTATGTTCATATAGAATTCTTCATGTTCCTGTCAAAAACCTTCTTGCTCCATGGTCACTAGGCTTCCTTAATGGTTTCTAGTGAGTGACTTATATCAAAGCTGCAAAGCCCAGATAAATTATGCCCACCAGCTTGCCCTTGCCTACTATATTAATTCTTCTGTGGCTTCTGACAGACTAGACACGCATACCTCGCTCCAGAAATATGATTTTCTCTAGTTCCTTGGCCATGTCCAATTTTTCAGGCTGACACTTCAGAGAGCCCTACTGGGCTGAGCCAGAGTTCAGTTCACATTTGAGGAAACCAACCCATTGCCTCAGGGTGGCCTGCAACCAGCAGAATGTTCTGAAAATATTCATTACTGATGATGGTTCTTTCCTATTACACATAACTCAACTTCCATTAACTATCTTCGGCATTTTTCCTTTTCGGCATTTTCCTCATCTTCCACATGACAGAGATCAAAATGGCTACCATGTCAACCTCCCCAGATCGCCAGTAAAACAGGTGTTGGTGATAAATTACACATTTATTAGTAGTTCTACACACCATTCCAAGACAATGAAAGCAATCAGTTCCTGGGAATTATACACACGTTAACATTGTTCCATGTATTCCAGTCCCTCTTTAAATATTTCTCACAGCCTCCCTTTCTTCCATATTCTCCTTATAAGAACAGACTCCCAATTTTATGTTACCCATAACTCTCAACCTGACTAGGAACCATCGTAAAAATCACTAAGTGCGAAAAAAAAAAATCACTAAGTGTGGGCACCTGGCTGGCTCAGTCAGTGGAGCAAGGAACTCTTGATCCTAGCATTGTGAGTTTGAGCCCCATATTGGCTGTAGAGATTACTGAAATACAAAAAGTCTTTAAAAAAGAAAAAAAAATCTCTAAGTGAAGATCCAGAAGATCAGAAATGAAAAACCTCCCTCCAGCTGGCCCATTTCTCATAGCACCGCTACTCGCTAAGTGAAGAGAGTCGGGTTGTCTCAATGCAGCTCCTAACTTCTGAGCTCAGTAAAGTACTCCTAGTGTCCAGGACTCAGTGCCAAATGCTCCCTTTTCCTCCGAAGTCATCCCCAAAGAGGCCCCTGATCTTCCCTGAGGGCCCTCCTTCCTTTTCTGTGTATTCTGCCTTTTGAGAAGAATCAAGTAGAGACATGAAAACAAGTATAAATCTCTGAGTTCTGCTCTTCATCTCAAAAACCTATAAATCTCTCCCTGATTAATTTGGGAACAAAGAGACCACCAGAACTGACATGGATAAGGTTTCGGTTTCTGTCTTCAATTTTCCATTTCAATCAGAAAGAGTTCCCAGACCAACAGTGGTACTTACACAAGTGGACCGCATTCCGGAAATTGCATATACAAAAGTCCAATCTTTCAAAACAGATGCATTAGGTCACTGGTTCCCAATCCTAGCTAATTATCATACTCAACAAGGGAATCAAAAAGGAAAAACAAAAAACAAAAACAGATTCCACTGTTCCCAGCTCCCACCCCAAGAGATTCAGATTCAGATTCAGTGTGTCCAGAGTAAAGCCCAGAAATTTCCTCTTTTTGAAAAGTTCCTAGGTATTCTAATAAGCTAGATTTGGGAACCACTGCATTAAGGGATAGTTACTCACTTTATTAGAAGTTGCACCATGGGTTTCCTTTAAATGGCTATATCCTCTGCCCCATGCATTTAATATAGAAGTTTTAGAATTTGATTAATCAAAATTAACCTATATGCCATTTACCAAGAACATGTCTTCTACATTAAAGTAACAAAGTCCCCTAGGAGTGGCCACATTTAGGAAGATTATAGAAAGACCATAACTGTCCATTAAGGGGCCCACTTACCTCGTATTTTCTATAGTTCACCAACAAAGCCAAGAGGACAACAGCATCATACCCATGCTCCCTGCGACTTGGGGGGTGAGACAGTATCTGTAACAAGAACAAGAAGTGAGTGAGTGCCAACTCCTAGTTCCCAGGAATGCAGACAGAGAAGATTTGAGGAGGTAGTTTATCCAAAAGAGAAAGAGGTGACAGAGGAATTGACCTACCTGTAAAATTGCTTCAAATATGCTATTGATCATTACATACTCTAGGATAGTGTTCTGGCTGATGTTGTCTGTCACCTAAATGCAATAAAAGGCTTTTTAAAGTCTATACTGAGGCACTCTGATATCTCAAGTATATCTCCTCCTATACCCTCTAAGACAACCAGAAATGTTAAAAACATTCTACTAGGTACTTAATAGACCTTTAATAAGCTCCCCTGAACCTACCAGAGCCTGAGTAGGCAGATTCTAGAAGGGTAAGAAATTAGCAAATTAAAACTTTCCAAATCTCTGAACTTCTCATTGTTTGTCTCACGCCCTCACATAAGCATTTACTTAACAGTTTCTTGGGTTTCATTTTCAAATGCAAGTAAGTTTATGATCCAGCAGTCTTTGAGTGATGGCAGGGAAAGACAACTGCCTGAAATAAATGGATGCCCTGCCCTCCTCCCACTAGAAGATACAGGCCAGCTGCCGGTTATTATCAAAAATCAGAACAAATAGGGCCCCTGGGTGGCGCAGTTGGTTGAGCGACTGCCTTCGGCTCAGGTCATGATCCCGGAGTCCCGGGATCGAGTCCCACATCGGGCTCCCAGTTCCATGGGGAGTTCGCTTCTCACTCTGACCTTCTCCCTTCTCATGCTCTCTCTCACTCTCTCTCTTTCCTAATAAATAAATAAATAAAATCTTTAAAAAAAAATCAGAACAAATAAAAAGAGAATCACAAAACCTGTTTCCAAATAAGACCTGGTGAGAAGGGTAGATCTGACAATCCAGAAGACAAGAAATCTCTAGGAGTGGTACCTCTAAAGTGATATCACGTGCCCTGCAGGCTAAAAATGCCAGCAGTTGCTCCAAAGAGCGGCTTCCAGGAAGTGAAAGCCCATTCAACTCACTTCCTTCTACATATTCACATGCAATGGAGTGATAGGATGCCCAAGCAGAGATTTTTTTTTCCTCTTTTCCTTTCTAACTTTAGGCTCAAATATTCAAATAAGCTTGCCCCTGCGGTTGATAACACCCTTGAGAGAAAAACATATAGATGGGTCACTTACAGTCACTAAGCAAAGGAGAAGTTTCAGACATAAACTCTTCAGACTTTCAGAACCTTCTGCACAAAGCAATGAATCCAAACTCTCCATCAAATTCTGAGAAAGAGATCCATTAAGTATTAAAACATACCAAATAACATCTCTACTGTGTCTTTGTCCAACATTACACAGGGTCATGTGTATAACATACAACGAAGCAACCATACCACTCCCTTAGGCCTAAGCCTTGCAAGGTTAAACAAAGAAAAGGAAGACTTCAAAGTGTAGCTATTTGGGGAAAAACGCTTTAGAACAACTGCACAGAACAATAAAGATTTCACTACTTTACCAAGTAAGTCTTTGCATCCTGTCATTCTTATATAAACCTTTAGATTAGAATGAAGTAAACTGTTAAAAGGCTAGTAATAGTAGTTAAATAATAGATTAAAAACAATAAATAATAAACTAATTAAATAAAACTAATTAAGAAAAATAAGTGGTTAAAGATTAATCATGGCTAAATAATTGTAGATAAAGTATATCATTTGATGAAGGCACAATGAACAAACTGTAACAAAGACATAACATCACTACAGGCTATCACGGGCCGTATACGCCATCCAACAAAACTAGCTGTGTCCACTCTGGCTGATTCTCCTAGACAACATGATTGGAGTGTATCACACGTACTAACAATCAGCTATAGACCCAATGCAATCAGAAGATGAAACCCTCACGCACTACAGCAGAAGGAACAAGAAAAATATTTTACACTAAATGAAGGAGGAGAATGAATGAAGAATGGGATTTAGCATGCTGGGAGCTCAAGTAAAAGTTCAAAATGAGCTATCCAACAAATACATCGTGAGGGTCTACTATATGCAAAATACTGTGCTTTCAAAGAATTCAAGAAAAAAATAAGATAATGACCCTTGCTCTCAAGGCATTTTTAGTCTACTAGAAGAGAAAAATAAGCAAAAGCAAATAGTTTTATTTTTCCTTTTTATTATTTTTTATTATTTTTTACTTTTTATTAAAGTTTTAAAATTCATCAATTGAATTTATTAAATAAATTAAATTCAATTAATTAACATAATGTACTGTTAAGTTTCAGAGGTAGAGGCCAGTGATTTATCAGTCTTATTAACCAAACAGTTTTAATTTAATGGTTACTATGACAGAAATAATACATGGAGAAGGGGAATTAGCTCAGAAGTCACCTATTCCAGGATTCCTCAGGGGTGGGTTATATTTTGAAAAATCAGTAGGAATTAATTAAAACTTGAAGAGGAAAAGAATTCTAGACAGGTAATATCATGATCAAAGACACATAAGGAATGAAATGGCCTTGGGTATGGAGCTGGAATACAACTTCCAACTTCCATATTATGGAAGTACAGAATGAAGCACAGTGGTGAGAGTGGAGACTGGAGAAATAAACAGGAAGCAGATCATGAAAGCTCTAGAAGGGTAGAAAGGGAGTTTGGTCTTTATCCTGTTTGTGATGGGAAACTAGTGAAGGGTTTTAAGCAAGAAAGATTTGAGTGTAAGGTACATCACTGTGGTATCAGTGTGGTGACAGATTTAAAGATGGTAATCCTGGAGGGAGGGAGACAAATGAGGACTAATCTATCAATTTTCTGAGGAAGTTGCCATGTCTTATTTGCCTCTATCCCCAGTGCCTGGCACATCAGAGCCAACCAACGCTTGTCAAAAGAATGAATGAAGGCATCACTGCAATAGTTCAGGTGAGAGACAATGGGGACATTGGCGGTAGGGGAAAAAAAGGAAAGAAAGGTATGAGAAATATGAACTGAGACAAAATTAGCTGATCCTGGTGATCGTCTGGATATGAAAGATGAGGGGAAGAGTCAAGAATGACTCCCAAGTTTTTGGCTTGGGTGACCGAGACAACAGGTGAGCCCATCAAATTGGGAAATGAATGAAAAAAAAAAACAACAAACAGATGAAGAGAAAACATTTTGTAGGGGTGACTGGGTGGCTCAGTGGGTTAAAGCCTCTGCCTTCAGCTCAGGTCACGATCTCAGGGCTCGGGGTCCTGGGATCGAGCCCCTCATCGGGCTCTCTGCTCAGCGGGAAGCCTGCTTCCCTCTCTCCCTCTGCCTGCCTCTCTGCCTACTTGTGATCTCTTTCTCTCTCTGTCAAATAAATAAATAAAATCTTTAAAAAAAAAAAAAGAAAACATTTTGTAGATGTCAAGCAAGAGGTAGTTTAAGGATGTGTGAGTGGGTATATTCAGCAACTGCTTACAGAGTATACAACTCTGAGACTCATGACAGGATGTTAAGGCAAAAAATAGAGACTTAATATTATCAGCAGCATATAGGCAATAGTGAGTACTATGAGAATGAAAGAGATCTGGGATTTCACCACCATATATATATGAGCTGTGAAATAAGTCAGAGAAACACAATTATCATATGATCTCTCTGATATGAAGAATTTGAGAGGCAAGGCAGGGAGTCGTGGGGGCCTGGGGGAGGGAAATGATACAAGACCTGGAAGGAGACAAACCATAAGAGACTCCTAAACTCACAAAACAAACTGAGGGTGGCTGGGGGGTAGGGGAATAGGGTGACTGGGTTATGGACATTGGGGAGGGTATGTGCTATGGTGAGTGCTGTGAAATGTGTAAGCCTGATGATTCACAGACATGTACCCTGAGGTAAATAATACATTATATGTTAATAAAAATTAATTAATTAAATATATATATATGTATATATATGAGCTGTATAGGAGAGAATGAAAAACTAACTCCGAGTACTAAGTCTTCATGTATTTATAATTGTATATTCATAACTTTTTAAAAATAACCTAATCACTACAAGGATTCTTTGTCAAATAGATTATTTTAAATTTAATGATTGACAGAAGACTAATTCTTCGAAGTTCATATTATAAACAAACTTCATTCAAGATAGTGTCAAACACTATAAATCAGATAGCTGATAAGGGACTTATATCCAAAATATAAAGAATTCTTACAACTCAACGTTAAAAAGACAGATAACTCAATCTAGAAATGGGCAAAGGATTTGAATAGACATTTCTCCAAAAATATATATATAAAAGACAAAAAAATTGTTGACGAGGATGTACAAAAATCAGAACCCTTATACACTGCTGATGGAAATGTAAAATGGTATAGCAACTTTGGGAAACAGTTTGGAAGTTCCTTGAAATGTTAAATATAGAGTTACCATATAACCCAGCAATTCTCCTCCTAGGTATATCCCCAAGAGAACTGAACACCTACATCCACACAAAAACTTGTTTATGAATGTTCACAGCAGGCTTATTCATAATAGCCAAAATACTGAAATATCCCATATATCTATCAACTAATGAATGAATAAAATGATGTGGTATATCCATACAATGAAATATTAATCAGCCAAAAAGGGAATGAAGTACTGATATATGCTACAACATGGATGAACCTTAAAAACATTATGCTAAGTGCAAGAAGCCAGACACAGAAGACCACATACAATCCCACTTCTATGAGATGTCCAGAATAGGTAAACCAAGAGAGACATAAAGTAGATTAATGGTTGCCAGGGCCTGGAGAGAAGGGGGAATGAAGAATGACTGCTAATGAGTACATGTTTTCTTCTTGGAGTGATAAAAACATTCCAAAATTAACAGTGGTGATGGTTGTATAACTCCGTGGAGATACTAAAAACCACTGAATGAGGAGCGCCTGGCTAGCTCAGTTGGTAGAGCATGTGACTCTTGATCTCTGGATTGTGAGCTTGAGCCCCGCATCGGGTGTACAGATTACTTGAAAATAAAATCTAAAAAAAAACCCAAAAAAAAAACCAAACAAAAAACAAAAAGAAACCCACTGAATTATTACACTTTAAAAGGGCGAATTGTTCACGTGAAAAAATGCTCAACATCACTCGGCATCAGAGAAATACAAATCAAAACCACAGTGAGATACCACCTCATACCAGTTAGAATGGCTAAAATCAGCAAGTCAGGGAATGACAGATGTTGGCGAGGATGCGGAGAAAGGGGAATCCTCCTACACTGTTGGTGGGAATGCAAGCTGGTACAGCCACTCTGGAAAATGTATGGAGGTTCCTCAAAATGTTGAAAATAGAGCTATCCTACGACCCAGCAATCGCACTACTGGGTATTTACCCTCAAGATACTAATGTAGGGATCCGAAGGGTCACATGCACCCAAAAGTTTATAGCAGCAATGTCCACAATTGCCAAACTACGGAAAGAACCTAGATGTCCATCAACAGATGAATGGATATAGAAGATGTGGTATATATATACAATGGAATACTATGCAGCCATCAAGAGAAACGAAATCTTGCCATTTGCAACGACATGGATGGAACTAGAGGGTATTATGCTAAGTGAAATAAGTCAGTCAGAGAAAGACAATTATCACATGATCGCTCTG
>CM052812.1:51127698-51169092 GCA_028533885.1 Nasua narica
GTGGTGGGGTAGGGATATGGACAATGGGGAGGGTATGTGCTATGGCAAATGCTGTGAAATGTGTAAGCCTGATGATTCACAGACATGTACCCTGGGGTAAATAATATATGTTAATAAAAAAATTTTTAAAAAAAGGGTGAATTGTAGATGTGAATTATGTATCAATAAAGCTCTTATTTCTTAAAAGTGTCAAACAATAGAAATAAAAATTCTGATAAAGTCATTGTGTTAAGTAAGAAAACTTAAGTTTAGAACTAAAGTTACCCTTGTATATTATATTTCCCTTGTTGTATTTTATTTGCATTCCTAAGTGTTTTTAAGAATGTATGAGCATGGGGAACCTGGGTGGCTCCATTGGTTGAGCGGCTGCCTTCGGCTTGGGTCATGATCCCGGGGTTCTGGGATCAAGTCTCATGTTGGGCTCCCTGCTCAACGGAGAGCCTGCTTCCCCCTCTCCCTCTGCCTGATGCTCTGCCTACTTGTGCTCTATCTATCTGTCAAATAAATACATAAAATCTTTAAAAAAAAATAAGCAGAGATCTTGCTTGCAAGTAAAATAAATGTAAAAAATATCATATATCCCATTTGCGATTAAAAGTTGTATTTATTTTTGTTTGTTCGTTTCTTAAGATTTTATTTATTTGACAGAGAAGACACAGCGAGAGAGGGAACACAAGTGGGGGAGGTGGGAGAGGGAGAAGCAGGCTTCCCTCCAAGCAGGGAGCCCGATCGGGGGCTCAATCCCAGGACCCTGGGATCATGTCCTCAGCCAAAGGGAGATGCTTAATGACCGAGCCGCCCAGGCACCCCTGCAATTAAAAGTTATATTAAAAAAAAAAGAAAAGAATATATGAGCACATGCAATAAATCAAAAAATAAACTGCTCAGTCTTTATCCTGCAAGGGAAGAATATTTCAATTCACATTTGAATTTCAACTCTCTCTTTATTCAGACAAATCATATCTGTGAAACAAAAATATTCAAATTCAAGAACAAATTCAACCATTCATATCTACCTGAGTGCAAACCCTCTAGGACATTAACTGTCTGCAGACGGCATCCGTGAACAGCTGTCCGAAGCAGCCATCCACAGCACGTCTGCAACTTATGCCTCACCTTCATGCACAACTCTGCCTTGTCAAAGCCCATCAGCATGTTGATAATGTCAAACCCAGAGGTAGATTTGTTCTTTTGATGGACTCCTCGAATGAGTGCACACAAGGTCTGCAGAGATTAGAGAAAGAATTCTTTTGTAGAGAGAAGTCTCAAAACGTGAAGGGCACTGTACCTGCCGCCTCACACTGCAACCTCAGAACCTCCTCCTGACACAGCTGACCCTCCATTGCTCCGTCACTCTCAGCTCCCAACCAATCTGAGTCTTACTATGTGCAAAATCCAGAAATGAAAAGAGGAATAGCAATTGAAACTGTTATCATCCTCTTTTTTTGCTGTTTTTTGGCCATCATCCTCTTTTCAAAAATGGCACTGCAGGCAGAGATTGGAGGGTGAATTCAAAAATAAAAACAGAAAAAAAAATAAAAATTAAAAAAATTAAAAAATAAAAACAGTTCCTGAGTTTGAGTCCTGTGATTGGTGAAGCTTTCCTTTATTTAAAATTAATTCTAGTATTTACATTATAATTAATAATGTTTAGTATTTTTTAGTAACTACAAAAAGTTATTTCAGTCCATATAATGACCAATTGCTTCAAAATTAAATTCTTTACAATCCCCATCCACTACTGACTAGCTGTGTAATCCCAGACAAATTAGTTAACTTTTTAGTGCCTCAGTTTTTTCATCTATAAAATGGGAATGACAATAATAACAACCATTTCATAGGGATGTTGTGAAAACCACGTGAATTAACACCGTAAAGCACTTGGAATAGTCCCTGGAACTTTGTTAATGCTCCAAGAATAGTGCTTGAAACTTTGTTAAAGCTTAACAAGTCTCATTATAATAATGCAAGCCATTATAACAATGTACTATATTTTTATGGGTCACTGAGTGACTTAATGCCAATTTATTTCCAATGAATTAAAAACAGTTTACCATTAATGCCCCCCCAGTGAGTCACTGCAATTACAGGAAGTATAATTTCCAACTTTCATTTCAGCTTTCAGTGAGCCCCTATAACTGCGATGCCCAAAATGCACGGTCCTTCTTTCTGGGACATCAGTTCAAAAGGTAATTTCTACAATCTACAGATGAGAAAACTGGAGCTCATGAAGTGATCTCCCAACTAGTAAGTTAGAATTTTAAACCCAATCTATCAAAAGTTCCACTAAAATCTTTTATGTTGTCATGGATTCTTCATATTCCAAGCTTGTCAATCACTGTCCTCGCTACTCAGCCTGATCTAGGCTACACTGGAGCTACTATACTATAAACTTCAGAAATTTTTCCCGTCATCCATTCAATAAAAATTTGCTTCTAAAGTCCTATTTACCAGGCACTGTCCTACATACTAGTACAGAACAAAGTACTGAATGAAACTATCAAAGTCTTTGCTCTCAAGAACCCTATAATGTCTCCCCACCAACCCAAAGTTTGGCACATAATGGTCATTCAAGAAATAATTATTCAGTGACCATGCGACTTAGCCACTTAGCATAAAGAACAATGATTCCTAATGTTTTCTAAGTTACAGACCCTTTTGAGAATCTGAGGAAAGCTCTCTTTTCAGAAAAAATGTACCTATGCACATAAAATATTACATACAACTTTTGAGAGTCAAGGACTCTCTGAAACCTCAGATTAAGAGCTCCTGATCTAGTGAGAAAATGCTATATTAAGAATCTCTTCTGATTTTTGCTGTGGACTATCCCTGACTCATAGTTTTCCCTCTGTCACTTCCTTTCCTCAAATAATCACAAGAATTCTGTCAATCTGCCCTGGCATTAGATAAAATTATGTAAGTGGACAAGATTACTATTGTAAGTGTCAAGTTGTTTAACCAGTAAGATAGCTAAACAAACATGGCACAAATGTTTATGATTGAAAGGAAAAAAACAAAACAAAAACAAAACTTGATACCTAAGGGCAACTTTAGGTTCCTCAGGTCCCAACACATGTGTTACAATTCCTTTCCCCTCTTGAAAAAGACTTCCCCAGTCTCCCAACCTTGTACCTGCAATGCATTGACAACTCGAATTGGATGTTCCTCTCCCAGAGCCTGGATGCAGTGTTGAAATAAGCAATTAATATTATCCTTGATCTTCATTAACTCCTCACCATCAAGAGATTCCAGCTTGCCTTCTAGGTAATCCAAATTCACCTACCAAGGAAAGAGTAAGGGTGTTATTTTTAGTAACATTTTTAGTGAATTGTATTTAATGTGAGCGCATTTTTAGAGTAGCACCTAGAACATATGAGAAGGCAATTTCAGTTACCAGGAAAACCCAGAGATATCATGAAGTTTACCTTCATAAGGAAGAGCTCCTCCCAAAATCGAGGACTGCACTTACTGGGGTCCTCTGTCTGAAACCAGAAAATAAGCAGGTTCAATATCCCCAGCTAATACTGAAGCATTAAGAACACATCTGGACACCTGGGTGGCTCGGGCAGTTGAGCATCCAACTCTCAGTTTCAGCTCAGGTTATGATCTCACAGTGGTAGGATAGAGCCCCACCTCGGGTTCCACACTGGGTGGGGAGTCTGCTTGGAATTCTTTCCCTCTCCCTCTGCCCCACACCAGCTCACACACATGCTTTCTCTCTCTCTCTCTCAAATAAATAAATAAATAAATCTTTAAAAAAAAAAAAAGAATACATCTGAAAGGATCACTTATACATAATCAACGTTACCTTTCAAAATTAACTTTGAAAATGCTTGGTCATTCTATACTGTTATAATAGGGAACAATAATTTTAGAGGCTTTTTTTCCCCAAAGTGGAAGACACTGTGCATAGATATATATTCCCTGTGCCAAACGTTAAATAATGGCTCAAAGAATCTCCCTCAAATCTTTATCTTCTAGCAAGAAGTGAACACAGCCATCTGAATAAGATAGTTACATTATGATACGTCCCCATCACATCTGTAGGGTCTTCAAAGCCCTTCCACATATATGAAATACAATGGCCCAGAGAGCCAGGTATGGTAGATGTTATCAGTAACTTCCTTTTAGCTGGGGCACCTGAGTGGCTCAGTCAGTTACGTGTCTGCCTTTGGCTCAGGTCATGATCCCAGGGTCCTGGGATTGAGCCCCACATTGCGTCGGGCTCCCTGCCTGCTTCTCCCTCTACCCCTCCCCCAACTTGTACTCTCTCTCCCTCTCTGCCCCTCTCTCTTTCTCTCAAATAAATAAATAAAAATCTTAAAAAAAAAAAAGAATAAAGTACCCTTCTTTTAGGAAAAATGATCCATAAAGTTATTTACACCAGTACAAGAGCCAGAACCTAGACCACATTATCAATACCACCATGGTTTTACAACATCCTGTGTTGACTGCTGCTACTTGCCCTCCTGCATGCATTTAGTTCTCTGTACAGAGCTTTTAATATGCTCTTTCCTTAATTCAAAAGGTTAACAAAAGGTTAAAAGGTCCAAAAGGTTAACAAAATTATAGTGCTAAGATCCAAATCTTCTTAGCAATAATTTTCAAACAGAAATTCTAAAGAGTCAAAGGCTTCTGGTTAAGGAGCAAAATAAGAAAACAAGAAATCCTACTTTAGAGGAAAGCTAGTGACATAAAACCAGTAGGTCAATCACCCACTATCACCCTTAAGTTGACCTTTTAAAATTACTACCAAAATAAATAATAAATAAAAGTACTACCAAGAACTAATATCCTCATTAGTTAAGAACTCCTGATCTAGTAAGAAAATACTAAACTAGGAATCTCTCCTGGATTTTTACCTGAGAATGACACAGAGAAGCAACATTTCTGGCCTTCTCAAAAGGTGCTCCTTCAGCGATTTTTTTTTACCCCTTTCTCCTAGGAGGTGTCACATTTACACCTTGACTCGCACACTTTTTTTAAAATTTATTTATTAATTTGAGAGAGAGCGCAGTGGGAAGAAGCAGAGGAAGACGAGAGTCTTCAGCACACTCTGGGCTGAGCGTGGAGCCCAACGTGAGGCTCGATCTCACAACCCCAAGATTACAACCCTAAGCCGAAACCAAGAGTTGGATACCTAACCAACTGCACCACCCAGACATCCCTTGATTCTCACATTTCTGTAATGTCATGTTGTTATCTATATATGAAATTCAGACTACTCACGGGTTGGCACTTCCCATCCTCAAAGCTCACTCAATCAACAGTCCCATGTATGCCAACCTTACTTAACATAGAAAGAGCCCTAATAGGATCTGAGTACCCACTCATTTTCTCTATATAAACACCTGTAATGACCTGTGCAATTCTGTATTAATATTTTGCATATCGAACTCTATCTCTAAGGCTTGTCAAGAGTTAAAGGTTTTGGGGCGCCTGAGTGGCTCAGTGGATTAAAGCCTCTGCCTTTGGCTCAGGTCATGATCTCAGGGTCCAGGGCCCTCGGCAGGGAGCCTGTTTCCCCCTCTCTCTGTGCCTGCCTCTCTGCCTACTTGTGATCTCTCTCTCTGTGTCAAATAAATAAATAAATAAAATCTTTAAAAAAAAAATATTTGAATCATAGAATTCTAGGGCCAAAATGAACTTCAAAGAACATCTAAGATAGAAGAGACCTTACATTGGATCGTACAGAAGACAAGTCTTTCTTTAAAATACTAATAAAAAAAGCTTCCCGACTTTTCCTCCCTCTTTCAATTGTTTTACTGAGCTCATAGCAACAATCTATAAGAATAACAATCTATAATTATTAATACATGATCATAATTTCTACCATAAGAGAGCTCACACTCACTATCACCTTTGCTCTCTCTTTCTGCCTCTGAAGAACTGAAAGGTAGCACGCAGAGATGAGCTTATTTCTCATTCTGGAACAAGAAACTAAGGAGTCAAGCTGTGCAGAATCGTCAGAGCTCCAGGTCTTACCATAAAGATCTCATCATACATCAGCACCACTTTTTCCTTCAGTGGCTTTTTGGAGGCTGAAGATTTCCGGAGCAAACCCCCTCGTTTCTCCACCTGTGCCATGGTTAGAGAATCTGTGAAAAGAAAGCCACAGTGAGGGCTATAAATGCTCTCCAAGATTCTGGATAATCTGTTGAAAAGCTCTCAATGGGAAATTTTTTAGGAAGAAGAAAAAATTATAAACAACCATGTAATATATCTTGTGCATCTGTCCAACACCCCATCCCCTGACCAGGTAATTTCAAGGCTTAAATCATTACGTGGCCTACAGCAAAATACATTTTACATCTTTAAAACATGCCAGTAGACAAGGCTTACAGCAGATCCAAAACCAAGAAGGAAAGTGTAACTAGCTCCATCTATAATAGATCCGGCCATATATTTGAGGTTGATGGAAGGAAGGCTGAAAAGCACACATTGCCCACAGACTGATGGTGAAGTTAAATTTCAAGTATTGATTGAGCTTAGGACCATTAAGGCAGGAAGTGTGCTGCAGACTGATGTGCTCCATTGATTTCCCCAAAGTAAGTAGGTCCTCATCACTGCAAAGTACGTGGCCTTCACTGCCTCATAAATCACACTGCACTTGACTGTCTTCAGAAATTCCTCTGGAAAGAGACCCAAGGCAGAAAATAGCAGTTATAAGAACAAAAATTAAATCTGATTTCAAAATAATCAAATATAACAATATACTTCTTTCAAATATAATTATATATATTTATAACAGTATTGTGGAAAAATACACCTCAGTGTATTTTTCGATTTTATATGAAAGCAATTCCATGAATCATGCCCAAATTTCCCATCTTGTTTCAAGGAATTTCAATTTTTTACAACTGAGAACTTGAAATCCCACAGGTCTCCACTGTGGATTTACACATTTTACCTCACTTCCCAGATTCTTTCTACTGTTGACAAAATTCCCGTCTCTCTCTTAAATTCTAGGCTCTAGTTGTGAAACTTAATCTCACCCAGTGGCAAGTATGTGCAGTAGCAAGGAGCCTGATTTTACTTCCAGACAAATCCAAAGCAACAGAATAAAATTAATTTTGTTCAATGACTTTTGGAAAATATGTGCTATATTTCAAATCAAAATTAAAATTTTATTTGAGGAAGAGATGCATCTAATAGCATAAAAGATTTTATCTCAGACATTGTCTTTCTGTGTATATATATAGCCAAAAATGAGATTTACCTTTGAGCACACACACAAAAAAAAACCCCCCCAAGCACAGAAAATTTTTCCAACTAGATATGAAGCATCTTTAGCACAGGGACTACATCTTATCCTTCATCTATAAGCACTTAGCTAAGGGTATATACTCAGCATATGCTCATCACTGACTGATTCTGAAATAAGGGGGGGTGACCTGAAAAATCCTAGATGTGACCTAAAATTTTGTTAAGACTTATCTCTATCAAGGCCTCACTAAGTCCTCAAATTCCATTATGGTCCAGAGAAAACTGAAGGAAAAAAATAACAACAACAAAAAGAGAAAGAAAAGATGCTTTGGGGGCAATTTATATTATATTGATCATGGCTTTGCCTTAAAGCATGAAATACAGCCTCCGTTCAAAACATCCTTGTGTCTTTTAAATAGGTTGTCAAGAGGAAGATGTCCTTATCGGTGGGAAAATAAATTGGAAATCAACAGGATCCCATTAAAATAAATCAAATGCAATGCAATTCTAAGTTGAGTGGATATAGATCTTTAATGTGTTCAGCTTCAACCAGTTGATTAGCAAGAATAGCAGGAACTATGAGTTCCTGGATGTGAAAAGTACCTGTTTACAAACAGGCCCCTCTGAGGATTTATAATTGAGTTACAGCTAATCAATGTCCACCCCAAATCTAATAAACTCACTTTCCCTATTTCAGAATCAATACTTTCTAATAAGCAAAAGGGAATAAGAGAGTAGGGAAAAAACAATTCCAATCCAAAGTACCAAGTTTCCTAAGAAGTTAAATTATTTTCATCACTCTCCCTCCATTTGGAGCAGGGGGAAATTCAGCCGAGGGCCTCATCTCATTACTCTCTGTCATCATCAGAGGCAATTGGAATTTCCCACCCAAGCTTGTCTGAAATGTGACTGGAAACTAAGAACACAGTCTCCTTCTCCTGCCAGCACTTCTACCCATGGAACACAGAAAAGTGTTCTGAGGGTGGTGGACTGAGAAGTGCAGAACCCCCAAAAGTTTGGGGGGGGATTTCAGAAATTAAACCTCTGCTCTTAAAATTGGAAGTAAAATATCTGACTGGTAGAGCACATCAGTAATGAGAGTATAATTTATGTCCTCCAGGGTTTTTCTCCTCTTTCGCAACCCTCCTCTTTGTAGAAAACGAGGAGCAGCTGAGGAGCAGCCAGGCATGAAGGCACAACGACCAGCCGACGAGACTAGAATACAGGTGTCCTAACCACCTACATGACACGGAGTCAGTCACTGTGCTTCCTAGTTTCCTTACACATAAAACAAGGAGACTGAACTAGACACACCATTGAATGATCCTCTCGGCATCACTGAAATACCACAAATACATAAGAAACACCCAAATGTTGTAAAGCACTAGTTTAGGCACCATGGGGTTACAAAGAGGAAATGACAGACCTGATCCTCTAGGAGCTCACAATCTACTGGCAGAGACAGACACTTAATAACCCCACAGCACAAGGCAAATCATGAGAAACAGAATAAAAGTACAAAGAAAATGCTATGGTACCATGAGGAAGGGAAAGAAGCATTCCATGACTACACTATGACCTCTGTTGTTCTGGGATTTTAAATCCTTCTGGCAAAGAAGCAAATACAGCAAGCCACAGCAATCCCAGATGACAGAAATGTCATCTTAGACTTTAACACAGTTTCTCAGAAATAAGATTTAATAGGCAAAGTATAAAAGAGAATCAGGCAACATATCAATACTAATTTCACCTACCATCAAACTTAGGAATGGTTTCAAATCCCCCCCAACCCAATGGTAAATCAATGAAGTCTTTTATTCCTAAACCTCAGGGACTGCTGGTCCCATGACCCGAAGCACAACTTCTCTCTGAAAGACTCATACAACTTTTTTTTTTTTTTTTAATTTATTTATTTGACAGAGAGAGACACAGCAGAGAGGGAACACAAGCAGGGGGAGTGGGAGAGGGAGAAGCAGGCTCCCTGCCGAGCAGAGAGCCCGATGCGGGGCTCGATCCCAGGACTCTGGGATCATGACCTGAGCTGAAGGCAGCCACTTACCAACTGAGCCACCCAGGCACCCCAACACTCATACAACTTTTTAAGACTATCTTTAGGCAATCCAGCCACAAGCGTCTTAAATTCACATCACTTCACATCCCTTCAGGATAAAATAACCAAATATCAAGATTTTACTTTTATTTTTTAAAGATTTTATTTAAGAGAAAGAGCACAGGGGAGGGAGGGTGGAGAGTGCACAGAGGGAAAGGGAGAAAGGCTGAGCAGGGAGCCTGCTACGGGGCTCAATCCCAGGACCCTGGAACTATGACCTGAGTCAAAGGTGGATGCTTAACTGACTGAACCACCCAGGTGCCCCAATATTTTAAAACCTAAAGTGAAATTCTTCCAATGTCTAATACTCAAGAAATGCTAGTTATATTTAGCTATTCATTTATCTTCTTCTTGAACACAACACAATACATGCCAACTCTAGTATCAGAAAATTAACGTAATAGAAATTCACTCTAATTTCTAGAGAGTTAGTTAATCTACCAGAAGTCTTGGTATTTTATCTATATGAGATGATGGATATTAACAAAACCTACCAAGGTAATCAATTCACAATATACGTAAATAAAACCATCATGCTATATACCTTATATGCTGATGAATGTCAGTTATTTTTCAATAAAACTGGAAAAAATCTAAAAACAAAACATCTTGGGTTTTAATCCTAATTCTTGTACACGCATATATAACTTTTAGTTTTCTTTCCTTCCCTGGGCTTCAATTTGCCAATCTGTAAAAAGAAGCAGTGGCAAGGATACGCAGAAAAAGGAACCTCTGTGCACTGTTAGGAATGTAAATTGGTTCAGTCACTACACAAAACAGTATAGAGGTTCCCGAAAATATCAAAAAATAAAACTATATGATCCAGCAGTCCCACTTCTGTGTATATATCCAAAGGAAACAAAATCACTGTCTTCTTTTTTTTTTTTAGATTTTATTTACTTATTTGACAGAGACAGCGAGAGAGGGAATACAAGCAGGGGAGTGGGAGAGGGAGAAGCAGGTTCCCCATTGAGTAGGGAGCCCAATGCGAGCTCAATCTCAGGACCCTAGGATCATGACCGGAGCCGAAGGCAGACGCTTAACGACTGAGCCACTCAGGCACCCCAAAATCATTGTCTTGAAGACATATCTGCAGCCCAATGTTCACTGCAGCACTATTCACAATAGCCAAGATTTGCAACGGCCTACGTGTCTATCGATGGATGAATGGATAAAGAAAATGTGATATACACATACAATGAAATATCATCCAGTCACAAAAAAGATAGAAATTCTGCCATTTGCAACAACATGAATATACTTATGTGATGTGATGGATGAATGTGTTAACAAACCTTATCATGGTAATCACTTCATGTGTATCAAAGTATCACATTGTTTACCTTAAAGTTATATACTGATGCTATATATCAATTATAATCTCCATAATACACCAATTATATCTCAAGAAACCAGGGAAAAGCCATGGAATAGCTCTCTGTAAGCTTCCAAATTTAATGGCCTGTGGCTCTAGGTACCAGCAATGGATTGTTAGCAAGTTATCCCCCTCTCTTCACTTTCAGGGAGGCTCCAAAACACTATAGGTAGACGCTGAAGTAAACATCCTAAAACATTTCACCCAGTATACAAGAAAAAGGAAAAGAAAAGAAAAGAAAAAAAGAAAGGAAAAAGAAAGAAAGTGAATAAAAACAAGTGCGCCCATGATCTAGAAAGAAATCATGCATAGGTCAGGGATTCATTCACTCCACAGGTACTTAATTGAGTACCTTTTAGGTGCTAAGCACTAGGGATACAGCAGTGAACAAGACAGATAAGATTTCTGTTTTCACGGAGTGCCTGGATGGCTCAGTTGGTTAAGCGGTTGCCTTCGGCTCAGGTCACGATTCCAGGGTCCTGGGATCGAGCCCTGCATCGGGCTCCCTGCTCAGCAGAGAGCCTGCTTCTCTCTCTACCTCTGCCTGCTGCTCTGCTTACTTGTGGTCTCTATCCCTCTGTCAAATAAATAAAATCTTTAAAAAAAAAAAAAAAATCTTTGCTTTCACAGAGTTTTCATTTCCAGAGGGGGGAAAGACAACAAACAAGTTGAGACAGTGATAAGTACCTTGAAGACAAACTATTTAGGAGGACTACATTAGACTGGGAGATTAAAGTAGGCCTCTATGACAAGGGATATGTGAGCAGATCAGAATAAAAGAAAGGAAAACAGCCATGTGAAAGTCTCAGGAAGAGTGTTTTAGATAGAGGGAATGGCAAATGCAAAGGCTCCAAGATTTGAACATACTTGGCAAGTTCAAGAAACGTAAATGCCAAAAAAAAAAAAAAAAAAAAAGAAACGTAAATGCCAGGGCACCTGGGTGGCTCAGCTGGTTGATCTACTGGCTTTGGCTCAGGTCATGATCTCAGAATCCCCGGATCGAGTCCTGGCTCCATGGGGAGTCTGCTTCTCCCTCTCATGTTCTCTCTCATTCTCTCTCTCTCAAATAAATAAATAAAATCTTTAAAAAAAAAAAAAAAAAAAGAGGGCGCCTGGGTGGCTCAGTTGGTTAAGTAACTGCCTTCGGCTCAGGTCATGATCCCGGAGTCCCGGGATCGAGTCCCACATCGGGCTCTCAGCTCCATGGGGAGTACGCTTCTCACTCTAACCTCCCTTCTCATGCTCTCTCTCAATCTCTCTCTTTCCTAATAAATAAATAAATAAAATCTTAAAAAAAAAAAAAGAAACGTAAATGCCAGAGTGCATATAGTATGAACGTTCCCTTTTTTTTTTAAGATCTTTTTATTTATTTAATTTGAGAGAGAGCATGAGACAAGAGAAGGTTAGAGGAAGCAGCAGACTCCCCGCGGAGCCGGGAGCCCGATGCGGGACCGATCCCGGAACTCAAGGACCATGACCTGAGCCGAAGGCAGTGGCTCAACCAACTGAGCCACCCAGGCGCCCCTGAACACTCCCTTTTTGAAATGTCGTAAAATGGGGCACCTGAGTGGCTCAGTTGGTTGAGCATCTGCCTTGGGCTCTGGTCATGATCCCAGGGTCCTCGGATCAGATCGGGCCCACATCAGGCTCCTTGCTCAGCGGGAAGCCTATTTCTCCCTCATCCACGCCCCCTGCTTGTATTCCCTCTCTCACTGTGTCTCTGTCAAAGAAATAAATAAAATCTAAAAAAAAAAAAAGAAAAAGAAAAAGAAATGTAAGATTTTTTTAAGTGGGAATTTCATGTTTGTGTGAGTGTTTTCCTTACATAAAGAGAATTCAAATGTCCACTGGCAGAGCAGGAAGATTATAACATATTCATATAATAAAGTACTACTCAGAATGAGTTTTCTTACCCAGAAATTTAAAAGAACAAATTACTGAAACAATATTGATAAATTTCATAGATGTTGCATAAAAACCTCTGAAAGAAAAAAGTACGAACAAATTATCCCAATTACATGAAGTTCCGAGACAGCAAAATTAATCTATGGTGATAGAGGTCGGAATAGTGGTTACCCTGGTGGGGAGATGAGTGGGAAGGAGCACAAGGAAGCCTTCTTAGATGCTGAAAACATGCTCTGTATTGATTGCAGTGGATGTACACACAAATGTGTACATGTGTAAAAAAAAATTCATCAAGTTGTACACTTTACATAAGCTATTCCTCAATCTAAAATAAAAGCCAGTGCATTTATACATATATGAAAATTAATAGCACCCATGCAGAACACTAGCACAGAGGCTACTAGGGATCCTGACTTGTACACTTAGGACACCAATCAAAAATAACAATCATGGAGGGACGCCTGGGTGGCTCAGTTGGTTAAGCAACTGCCTTTGGCTCAGGTCATGATCCCAGTGTCTTGGGATTGAGTCCTGCATCGGGCTCCTTGCTCCGCAGGGAGCCTGCTCCTCTCTCTGCCTCTGCCTGCCTCTCTGCCTGCTTGTGTTCTCTCTCTGTTAAATGAATAAATAAAATCTTTAAAAAATAATAATAATAATAACAATCATGGAGGGCATTGTGAGAAGGAAGGGAAGGGTGAATGGGGGGAAATCGGAGGAGGTGATGAACCAGGAGAGACTGTGGACTCTGAGCAACAAACTGAGGGTTTTGGAGGGGAAGGGGTGGGGGGGGTGGGGGGGTGGGTAAGCCTGGTGGTGGGTATTGAGAAGGGCACGTATTGCATGGAGCACTGGGTGTGGTGCATGAACAATCAATCTTGTAACACTGAAAAATTAAAATAAACATATCTGGGGAGAAAAAAAAAATAACAATTAGAGGCACATGGATGACTCTCCATTTAGGCTCAGTTCATGGTCCCAGGGCTGGGGTTCATGCTCAGCACTGAGCATGGAGTCTGCCTATCCTTCTCCCTCACACCGCCCCCGCCCCCCCACCACCTCTTGCACCCATGCGCCCTCTCCCTCTCTCTCTTTCAGATAAATAAATGAATAAATAAATGTTTTTAAAAATAGAGTTAACACTTGCTTAGCACTTACTATGCACCAGGCACTATTCTAAGCATTTCATATACATTAATTGGTTTTATCCTCATAGATCTATGATCCAGAAACTTTACAATAAGAAAGCATAAAGTGGTTAAAAAAAATTGCCAATGTGAGACTAGGGACTCAAACCCAGACGGCTACATGTTAGAGTCCCTATTCTTTTTTTGAAGAAGTTTATTTTTTATTTGTTTATTTTGAGAGAGAGAGAAAGAGCAGGTGAGCCGGAAGGGGCAGAAGGAGAAGAGAGAGAATCCCAAGCTGGCTCCACACTCAGCACTGAGCCAGTCACAGAGTCGATCTCACAACCTCGAGATCACGACCTGAGCTGAAATCAAGAGTCGAACACTGGGGCACCTGGGTGGCTCAGTTGATTAAGTGTCTGCCTTCAGCTCAGGTCATGATCCTGGGTCCTGGGATTGAGCCCCTCTGCTTAGCAGTAAGTCTGCTTCTCCTTCTGTCCCTCACCCCTCTCGTGCTCTGTCTCTCTTGCTCTGTCTTAAATAAATTAAATCTTTAAAAAAAAAAAAAAAGAGTCAAACGCTTAACTGAGTGAGCCACCCAGGGTCCCCTACGGTTCCTCTTCTTAACCACTATGTATGCTATACTGTCTCTCAAAAGGCAGAGGAATGGGCAGAAGCGGTGTAACCTACACATAAACAAAACAGAGGTTCTGCAGACAAACTTTGACCAGGTTCTAGATAAGTGAGGAGGAAGAGTATATACTCACTGACATTAATGAACAAACTTTGAGGTGTCCAGACACCTTGAGTTTCAACACTCTAGTATGCCAGTGGGTAGAAGTGCCACCTTAAATAGTAAAAGATGTACATGCATGTCTGACACATGCATATGTAAATAAATATCGATAATGGTAAAGTGCCATACAAGTGAATGGAATGGTAGAAAACTTGGAAGAAAACAATGGAGAGGAATCTGTCTAGTAAAGTTGATATATGTATGTATCCAATATGGTAATTGAAAAAAAATAACAAAACAACTGAAACACACTGATATCCACTACAAGATTTAATTGATAATATTTTATTTGAGCTTAGCCAATGCTCTGAGGATAATTCTCCACCAGAATTTGATAATGAATGAATTTGATAATGAATGGAAAGATACAGTAAGATAGAAAGATGAAATGGAGAGTAAGTCAAGTATAAATCTGTACAGCCCTGAGAGTTTAGGACAGATTATGCTTTCCCATCACAGAGTTCCAATCAATTGTTGCAGAATCTCCTGAGGTGCCTCCTGAAAATACAGATCGCTACGCCCCCTTTCCCCACTACTGAAACTGACTTTTCAAGATAAAGACTAGGGGTTCTAGATTTGTTTTTAATTTTTTGTCATTATTGTTTTTTAGGATAGTTGACACTAAGAGTCTAGATTTTTTTTTAAGATTTTATTTATTTGACAGGGAGAGACACAGCGAGAGAGAGCACACAGGGGGAGCAAGCAGGGGGAGTGGGAGAGGGAGAAGCAGGCTTCCCACCAAGCAGGAAGCCTGATACAGGGCTCAAGCCCAGGACCCCGAGATCATGACCTGAGCCATAAGGCAGACACTCAACAACTGAGCCACACAGGCGCCCTAGGGTCTAGATTTTTACTAAGCACCCCAGGTCAGTGGTTCTCAACTATGAGAATTTTGCCATCCAGGGAACATCAATGACCAGAGACATTTCTGGCCATCACAACTGGTAAAGAAGATACTACTGGTATCTAATAGAGGCCAGGGATGCTGCTAAACATTCTACAATGCACTGGACGGTTTCCTCAACAAAGAATTATCTGGCCCAATATGTCAATAGCACTGAGATTACAAAACCCTGCCCCAAGTCATCCTGATGCTCACTAAAGTTTGTGAAGTACTCATTAAAGCCTTAAACTCATCAAATGCTTTGAAAGGAGCATCAGGAGAGGACCTAAGACAATTTTTGAAAGGATGAATAAAACTTGTCACCTCTAGAAAAGACACTGAAACAACCCTCACCTACTCCCAGCTCATTCTCCCCATATTAACTCACCAATGGCATCCCTTCCCTTAGGATCTTAGTCCCAGTTTGCCCATCTGTGAAAGATCACTACAAGACACAGTGACTATATCAATCCAAATGCTTAGTGAAGATGAAAATCCTATCTGCCCGAAGTTGTGGGTGAGTCAAATATCACCACTGTCTGGTCACTGGCCACTCACCCAATACACAAAAGGAAGCAATATGTTTATAAGGCCAGAAATAGCCTCCTGCCCTGGCTCTCCTACAAGACCTCTAGAAGCAAGGGTGTGTGTGTGTGTGTGTGTGTGTGTGTGTGTGTGTATGTGTGTGTGTGTCCTACAAGTCTCTAACTCCTCTAGAAGCAAGAGTGGGGAGGGGGGGTATAATCCTTAGGCAGAAGTTATCTGCTCCCTAAGTTCTTCTACAAGGCATATACACTCTCTGGAGGTAAATACTAGCACTATAAGCATTTAAGAGAAGGCAGGGTGTTTCTACTTCCAAACCCTAGCCCTTAACTTCTCAAACTAACTCCTAACATGCCTCTTCCTTTCTAAAGGCCCAAGGATTTAGTTTACTAGCTGGATTCATATCCTGTTTCACATGATTCCTTGACATAGCTTCTCTCATAGCATGGGACCCTGGTTCCCTGAATTCCACCCCACACACTGGCTCTAAAACAAGCATATAACATCTTTCCATTTTAATGGATTTTTAGAGCTAAGTACTCCAAATGTCTCTCCAAAATGAGAACAGAATGAGGCCTGCACTCATGAAGCCACCTCTCTGAATTCCCTTTATGGATAGGCCACCATCCCCTTATGCTATCATTTTTCTTTTTTTAAGTTCTGGAGATGGAATTCATCACTTATTCCTCTAAGCACACCCTCCCAATAGAGGTGCTATATAATAAATAACACTACTGAATACTCACTATATACTTGGCACTGTTCTAAGTGCTTTAAATATACTGTATTTAATCCTTACAACAACCAGATAAAGTAGGTACAATTACCATGACTTTACAATGAGGATTTCACTTTGCCCAAAGTAAAACAGCCACTAAATCTCTCTGGGAGAATCTCTCTTGGGAGAAGGAGTAGCCCTTCTCCCAATCAGAATATCCCATTAGTGCAAAAAGTCAGGTGTTGACTAACAGAATATTCAAAATCCAGATTCAGTTAAAGTTCTGTGGAGGGGCACCTGGGTGGCTCAGTGGGTTAAAGCCTCTGCCTTCGGCTCAAGTCACGATCTCAGGGTCCTGGGATTGAGCCCCCCATTGGGCTCTCTGCTCAGCAGGGAGTCTGCTTCCCCCTCTCTCTCTGCCTGCCTCTCTGCCTACTTGTGATCTCTCTCCTCTCTGTCAAATAAATAAATAAAATCTTAAAAAAAAAAAAAAAGTTCTGTGGAAATTCCAAACTGACATCCATAATATCAACATTCCCACCTTATCCAAGAAAAGTCAGTCAGCTCAGGACACTGACAAGCACCATCCCTATTTTCTAACTACCAGGAGAACCAACCAGTAGGTACATGCGCCACTATGGGGCAGCATCCTCATCTTGCATGTCCTCCAATAGGGCTCAACTCAGAGCGGGTGTTTAGCCTACACTTGAAAGTAGAAGTAATTCAGGGACTTTCCCAAGACTAAGCAGTAAATGGCAAACCCAGGAATTTCCCAATCCTTACTCTAGGTATCAGCCATCGTCTGCATCTACTAGAGATGATGTAGCTTCACAGAAGAGAATTCAAGCCAGTCCCAACAGAATCTACTGAGTCTGCCTACTTGCACTAACTAATAATATAGCTGAAGAGGTTTAAATAAACATGACTACCTCAGCTTCCCTTTCAAATTATTTTATACAAGACGGAAATGCACTTGCACCTTCATAAGGAGGAACCAACTTCAAATTGACAGGATTTCAGGCAACTTTGATTGAAAATCACATTTTTCTGACATCTCCCAAAATGAGAATTCATTGTAAGATCCTCTTCTCAATGAGCAGGAGCCTCCTGTAAATTAATACTGTCTATCTCCTGTTCAAGCCCTGAACTTCCTCAAGCAGCAAAACGTCACTCATAGCTTCTTCATTTCCTTTCCTGTTGAACCATACAAGCCTCATGAATACCACCTAAGTATAAAATGAAATTTCTAAGACAGATTCCCATAATCTTTTTAAAGAAAGCCCAAAAGGTAACTGCAACCTTACAAAGTAAATGTTCCTGCTGGGTTAATAACTAACATTTATCAGACTTTATAATAGCACAGCCATAGTATAAGGTAAAAAGGGGCCCCAAAATTACTAAGTTATGGTTCCTGCCTTGAGAAGCTCATTGTCAAATGGAAGAAGTACATATTCTGATTCTTCCTTAAAAACAAACAAACATTATTTTTCCCAGGATTTTTCATATTTACCCTCACTTACTCAGAGCTATTCCCAAGATATTAAGCTCACCAGGCCTCCTTACTTCCAGCTGCCTACTAATATCTCTGTGTACATACCTCACAAGCAACTTGATCTCAGCATAGCAGACTATCTCCCTTATACCTCTGTCCATAGTCACTCCAGCCCTTAAAAATCTGATCTAATTTTGCTAATCCATATCCTGGTCAATGAAATTCCCATTCACCCAATCTCTCAAATTAGAAACCTTAGCCTACTCCCTCTCCCTAGTCACTAAGTCATGTTGCATCTACCTCGGAAAGACTTCTAAAATCCATTCCCCTCCTCTTCATTCCCACTGCACACTTAATTCAGACTCTCAGTCAACTGCAACAACTCTAATTAGTCTCACTGCTTCATTTCTCATTACCTTAATCCACACTTCTGTCACTCCCTAACATAAAAAACTCCAATGGTTCCCTACCCTCTTTTCGGTCTTACCTCCTGGCAATTTCATCACCACACATCCTGTTTGGGACAAATTTTTGACACTTAAACATCATGTTATTTTTTCTCTTCACACTTTTACCATCCCTTTGTGCATGCTGTGCTCAACTGGAATGCCTTGTCTTATTTGTACAAGCTCCTACTGATCCTTCAAAACCCAACTCAAGTATCTCCTCCCTGCAAAAATATCCCTGACTCTCCCACACAAGGCAGTATTCCCTTCACACTGTATAAACTCCTTTATTTGGATATGTAACACACAGTTACATATGAATGCGTTTTTCAAATGAATACGTTTCTCTGATGTTCTTGAGGAAAGATACTCGTATTATGCTTTCCCATTTTCAAATGAATACGTTTCTCTGATGTCCTTGAGGAAAGATACTCGTATTACGTTTTTCCATTTTCAAATGAATACATTTCTCTGATGTTCTTGAGGAAAGATACTCGTATTTCTAACCCCAGTGCCAGTTACACAGTACATATTCAATAAATGTGTGTTGAATAAACAACAGTTCACCTTCATATATCCTGGACCAGTTTGTGATTTGGCTATTTTCCCCAAATTTTATGGATTTTTGAATGTAACTCTATGTGAGATTCCAACTTTCATAAATGCTTTCAGCTTTCAAGGTTTTTTTTTTAAATTATACAAATGTTGAACGAATGAATTATAATGACTAAATATAAAATGAAGAAATCTTAAGAAGTCTTAACTATTCACTAAGAATGGAAATTCCCCCTTTACAATCCTAACAAGGATCCACCTTCCTCTAAACTGATTGATCTGCTATCCCAAAACCTTTCACACAGGAAGTACTGTGCACACAGCACACAGCGGAATAAACATCCAATTAACTTGTGCTAAGGACAGGGGCACAAACCCTGGTTGCCCTGGTTTACAAAGTCACTGAGAGCTGACAATAGCAAAGAAACCGTTCTCATTAAGCTCAAAACTTCTGCTGGAGAGAAAGAACTGGGGAGGGTCTGATGATCCAGAAATATTTTCCCAGTCTGGACCAAGGTCCTACTCCCCCAGTCTCCAGAGGCAGCATTCCTCGGCCTCTGATTGTTCTCCTTCCCCCGGGGAACCAGCTTTTTCTCCTCTTATTTCTTCCCCACACCTGCCTGGAAACAGGTTCTTTTCCCAGGCTCACTCCAAGTAACCCCAAGAAAACACAGCAGCTTCATTGATTCTGTGTACAGGGTGGGCTAAAGCCCATGGGTCAGAGACTTAAAAGAGGAGCAGGCTGAGGGCCCTTCCAGGACAACTGAAGACTTCAAGAGACCGGCCCGGCCTGCCTCTAACCCTTCTCAGAGGTCCTGCCCAAAGCCCTCATCCTAGGGCCAGGCTGGACTGGGCTGAGGGCCTCCCAAGAGCGGCGACAACCTGAAGGAGAGAAGCTCTGGGGCTGCTTGAGGCGCCGGGATCAGCCCCATGATGGGGTCAAAGGTCAATATCTCCGCCGCCAAGAGGGCCCCGCGGGGAGCGGAAAGGCCGCGACAGGCACCGGAAGGTCGGAGGGACCAGCCCCTAGAGGAGCAAAGCGCTTCTCGCTCCGCTCCACCGCCCGGGCCCGGCCTCCCAGCCGCACTCAGCCTCAGCCAGCCTGAGCAGCTGTCCTCCCTTCCTCTTTCTCCCCTCCCCATCCCCCGTCACCACAGTCGTCCCCTAGGCGAGCGTAGGCCCCGCCCCTGGAGCCGCCTCGGGGCCAAGGCCTAGTCCGGCAGGAGCTGCAGGGGTTAGCAAGGTTCGAGGACCCGCCCGGGCCGGCGCCGCTTACCAAGCCCTGGGCTCCTCCTCCACCACCCGCGCCGCTCCCGGGCCCGCTCGCTCCCGACGCCGCCGACGCCGCCGCTCCTCCGGGCTCACGGACGCGTTCCCGACCTCCGCCGACCCTTCCCCCGTCCGCGGTGCCCCACCGGGTCCTAAAGCCCGCTGTGTGATAGGTACGTCCACGCCCGTTTGACCATGGTTCCCAGCAAGCATCACAAGGACTACAACTCCCGAAATGCACCGCGGGGAAGACCTTAGCAAAAGAAATGTCTATTGAGGGTCTTCTGGATGCAAGTCACAATAGCAGTTTTTTTAAATATAGGAGAATTATACATATACACTTTTTATTTTTTAAAGGTTTTGTTTGTTTGTTTGTTTGTTTGTTTGTTTGTTTGTTTGTTTGACACAGAGAGATCACAAGTAGGCAGAGAGACAGGCAGAGAGAAGGGGGGAAGCAGGCTCCCTGCTGAGCAGATGTGGGGCTCCATTCCAGGACCCTGAGATCATGACCGGAGCCCAAGGCAGAGGCTTTAACCCACTGAGCCACCCAGGAACCCCTATTACGCTTTTTAAATACGGTGGACTCTGAACTGGGCAATTCCACTTCTAGGAATAAAAATGTATATGTTCCATGTGGCACCTGGATGGTTCCTTGAGTTAAGCTTGACTCTTGGTCTCACCTCATGTCTCGATCTCAGGGTCCTGAGTTCAGGCCCCGCATTGGGCTTCACGCTGGGTGGTGAGACCACTTTAAAAAAAAAAAAAAGGTCTATGTTCCAGAATGTTTATTGCAACTTTGTAAATGAAAAATAGGAAACAGATCCATTCAACAAATATGTACTGTGTGCCTTCTATGTGTAAAGCATCATGTGTTAACTGGGCAGATAACCTCCCTGAGTCTTAGCTTTCTCTATGCAAAATGGAAGATTAAAAAAGATGGGCTGGGCAGTGTGTGTGCATGTGTGTATGTGCGCGCGCGCACAGGGTCCACACACCTGTATGTGTATACGAATGAAGAAAAGTCATTCAATCCTTTTTTATTTTTTTTAAGATTTTATTTTTATTTGACAGAGAGAGAGAAATCAAAAGTAGGCAGAAAGGCAGGCAGAGAGGGGGAAGCATGCTTCCCGCCGAGCAGAGAGCCCGATGTGGGCCTTGATTCCAGGACTGGAGATCAAGACCTGAGCCAAAGGCAGAGGGTCAATCCATTGAGCTACCCACGCGCCCCCTAGAGATTTTATTTTTAAGTAATCTCTACATCAGGGATGCCTGGGTGGCTCAGTCTGTTAAGTGTCTGCCTTTCCTGGGATCTGGTCCCGCATCCGGCTCCTTGCTCAAGAGGGAGCCTGCTTCTCCCTCTGCCTGTTGCTCCCCCTGCTTGTTCTCTAGTGCTTTCTCTCTGACAAATAAATAAATAAAATCTTA
The DNA here is from genome assembly GCA_028533885.1 of Nasua narica. NCBI lineage: Eukaryota > Metazoa > Chordata > Mammalia > Carnivora > Procyonidae > Nasua > Nasua narica. The sequence continues at coordinate 51,149,546 of CM052812.1, forward strand.
AAAAAATAATAATAATAATCTCTGCACCCAATGTGGGTCTTGAACCTACAACCTAGGGATCAAGAGTCACACGCTGGGGTGCTCAGGTCATGATCTCAGGGTCTTGGGATCCAGGCCCCATCGCATCAGGCTCTCTGCTCAGCAGGGAGCCTGCTTCCTCCTCTCTCTCTGCCTGTCTCTCTGCTTACTTGTGATCTCTCTCTTTCAAATAAATAAAATCTTTTAAAAAATAAAAAGATTTTTAAAAAAAGAGTCACATACTCCACCAACTGAGCCAGCCAGGCACCCTAAGGCATTCAATCCTTATAATGACTTTATGAAGTTTTAAATATTTCACAGGTGAGAAAAAGATGTGATTAGATAGCTTGCCTAATGCTCCAGAGTTAGTAAGAGGTGAAGAAGAATTTGAAGACAAATCTATCAGGAAAGTGATCTATAAAGACCTAGAAGCTCAAGTTCTTTTTTGGAAATTCTTTTTATTTTTTACTTTAAATTTTTTTCAATTTTTTTTAATTTTTCCTTTTTATTTTTCCTTCTTTATATTTCCTTACAGTAATGTAAGATGAGATTACTGGTAAAAAGATATGCCTTAATAGAATATTAGAGTGAGAAGGGGCAAAAGGAAAGTATCTTGAAGCAAACTCCAATAGTTCCTGAACACCAGTTGGAAGTCTCCTATCCAGCTGAACAAACCCCTTTTCATACCTGATTTCCTTTTTTTTTTGACATTCTTTTATTTATTTATTTATTTATTTATTTATTTATTTATTTATTTATTTATTTGAGAGAGAGTACAAGTAGAGAGGAGGGGCACAGGGAGAGGGAAAAGCAAACTCCCCACTGAACAAGGAGCCTGACGTGGGGCTCCATCCCAGGACCCTGAGATCATAACCTAAGCCAAAGGCAGATGCTTAACCAACTGAACCACCCAGGCACCCCCATACCTGATTTCCCTTTAAAAAAAGGTTTTTTGAGTACCTACTGAATACCCAATTCTGGGAGTAGTAAAAGCAATAATTATTAATACAATGCTGAGATTACGTTATAACAAAGTGGTAGATAGATGATAGATAGATAGATAGATAGATAGATAGATAGATAGATATACAATTAACTGTTTTAAGTATCAGACATCGAGTTATCAAGATCAGGCTTAGGAAGACTCAAGTTGTAAATTTTCTGGAAGTTCAGAGAAAGGAAACTTCCGTGTCAGTCTCTGGAGGCTTCCTGGGGGAAGGTGAAGATGGAATCAAGTCTTAGAGGACAGAGTATCAGGGTGAAGCAACGTAGTACTCTGTCCATGCCTATGTCCAGGATGTTAATTAAATACAGATTCAGACAAGAGTTAAGTTTAGAAGGCCATACACTGACCTCTGGAACACTGTGGGAATAAATCCTGACTGCCACGTACTTGCTGTGTAACTTTGGAATTACTTGAGCTCTTTAAACCTTAATTTCAGGGTGCCTGGCTGGCTCAGTTGGAAGAGCATGTGACTCTAGATCTTGAGTCGTGAGTTCAAGCTCCATATTGGGTGTAGAGATTACTAAAAATAAATAAACTAAAATAAATAAATAAACCTTGGTTTCCTACCTGGAAAATGGGGATAATAAAAGGCATATTGGTTTGGTTATCCAGCCTTGAACCCTTCCTCTCCTATTCTGGTAACCTCTTTCTTTGGGTAGTCTTGGTGGAAAACTAGGCCCTGAGGAACCAAGGTAAATGAGTTCTTCATGTGACCTGGACTTGGCCTCTAGGTGCAGCTTCCAAGGGCTTTAACTCTTGGTCAAAAGATTCAAAGATAGGAGCGCCTGGGTGACATGGTCAGTTGAGCATCCAACTCTTGGTTTTGGCACAGGTCATGATCTCATGGTCATGGTCTCATCGTCATGAGATTGAGGCCTGAGTCCAGCCCCACATCAACCTCTGAGATCATCGTGGAGTATGGTTGGGATTCTCTTTCCCTCTCCCTCTACTGCTCCTGCTAATTCTCTCTCTCTCTCTCCTCCCACCCCTGTCTCTGAAATGGATAAATAAATCCTAAAAAAAAAAAAGATGCAAAGGTGAAGGGATGGTTACAATTCATTCATAACATGTATATCCTGGCCAAATGATTTCTGTTGAAAAACAGCTGTGCTTCCTATTTCCTGGTCTTCAAAGAGTGTCTTGCTCCCTGCTGATTTTCCAAAGCTGCCCCTCCTGTGTCCTACAGGTTCTTTGAACCCCTTTTATATTAGCGTTCTAATAAATTTCACTTTTCCTTAAGCTAGCCTATTTCTGCAACTATTCTGTAACTCTTAGCCAAAAGGTTCCTAAGGGATATCACACACATAGACACGTGCTCACTCAGGCTTACTCATTCCTTCACCAAACATCTATTGAAGTCTTTCTTTGTGCCAGGCTCTTATCTAAAAGTGAGGATACAAAGATGAAAGAAATCCTATGACAACTAGAAACAGCTGAAGGAGGAGCAAATGTGGGCAGAAAGGTGATGTTTAGGGCATGTTGAGATTGAAATGTCTATGAGACATTCTGCCAGAAATATTTGGTAGACATGTAGGTACCCTTTACTGGACCTCAGATACCTAGGTTGTATATAAATATTTTTGAGCCATTGACTTAGTGGTAATTGTTCAAACCATGAAAAGGGAACAGCCTAGGAAGAGGATGCAAAAGAGAAAGAAAGGGAGAAAGGAAGAGAGGGAGGAAGGAAGGAAGGAAATAAATAGGGGTGCTTCGGTGGCTCAGTCAGTTAAGCCCCTGACTCTTGGTTTCAGCTCAGGTCATTATCCCAGAGCCATGACATTGAGCCCCACGTTGGGCTCTTCACTCAGTGTGGAGTCGGCTTGAGATTCTCTCTTCCTCTCCCTCTGCCCCTCCCGCTCATACTCTTCTGTCTCTAAAACAAATAAATAAATATTTTTTAAATATCAACATTTAAATACCAATAGAATTTAAATACCAACATTTATTGATGAACCAAATACTATCTAAAAAAAGAGGAAAACAATAGGAGAGAGAGACCGTGGAAATCACAGGAGGGACTTTCGAAAAGGAGGTTGTCAAACTTCTCAGAGAAAAAAAGGAAATAAAAATATCCTTGAAAACCTCACAAAAATCTACCTCAGGTAAGTCGTGGTTTGAGGAATAGAGTGAGGTGGCAGATGCTAGAGGATCTTTGCAAGAAACTTGATTAAAGGAAGAAGAGACGAAGCCACAGCGGTAGAAGTGATGGAGAGATGAGGATAGTGACTTCTAAGACTGGAGGGACTGGAGAGTGTGTCTATGCTGAGAGCAAGAGGACAGAGTGAGGCTGATGAAATAGAAGTGGATGCAAATTCTCACTGAAGTTGTTGGGGGAAGGAGAGAGAAGCCAGGAAGAGGAATTGGATTTGGAGGGAGAAGGAACACACTTGAGAGGGCTGTCAAGTAGGAAGGACTCCTGCATATCAATTTGTAGATGTTGCTAGAGAAATTACCGCACACTCAGTGCCTCTAATTTAATTTTGTTTTTTAGCAAATTCTTAGTTTTGGTGATGAATTGTTGATACAATAAAGTGGTATGGTTCAAGGACTCTAGACTCAGATTGCTTGTGATTGAAATCCCACCTCTGTCTCTACCTGCTGAATTGCCGTACGATCTTGGTCAATTCACTTAATCTCTCTGTGCTTCAGTTTCCATACCTGTGCCAGCGGCTTGTTGGGAGGGGTTGGGGGTGGGGGGATGGGGGGTGTTAGGGAGGGTTTACACACTAAGTATTAACTGTTATTATTCTTTTCCACTAGATAGTCAATTCCATGAGGTTGAAGTTTCTGTTTTGTTCAGGCCTCTCTACTCAGCCGGGAACTTAGTAGGTGCTCGAGAAAAATTTCATGACTATCTGAATGAAGGAGCTGGGGTGAAAGAGGCTTGGAGGGAAGGAAAGCCTTGGGAGTGTGACACTTTCAGTTCAGGGCTCAGCCTGAGAGATTCCTGAGTAAGGTTCTGCGTTGGGCCTACAACCCGACTCAAGGAGCGTGGGGAGTGCTGACGAGGAAGGAGGCGCTGAAACCCTTGGGTGCTCGCGAGGCTCCTCCCCGGCGAGGCTCCCGTGGCTCCTCCCCTGGCGGGCGGGTCGCGCCGGCGGGGCGTGAACGGGGCGGAGCCCAGAGCTAGCTCGGCGGGGCGGGGCGGGGCGGAGCTGACTCCCAGGGCCTGGCGTCGGCTCACCTCATCTACGGGGGACGGAAGTCTCCTCCCGGCTCTGTCTGCCCCCGGGAACCCCCGACCGAGCGCCGAACCTCGCCCCACAGGGCGGCCAGGCCCGGGCGTGCACCCGCGCGGGCGAACTATGAAGCGTATGGGGACTCTGCGGCTGCTTTCGGACCTCAGCCACTTTAGCGGCGGGGCCCGGCTCCGGGAGTTGCTGGCCGGGGACCCAGCCGTAAGAGTCCGCTGCAGCCCAGACGGCCGCCACCTGCTGCTCCTGCGACCCCCGGGGGCGCCGAGCCCGCAACTGCTGGTCGCGGTGCGTGGCCCTGGCGCGGAGCTGGAGCGTGCCTGGCCGGCTGGCCACCCCTCACCACTAGATGCCTTCTTCCTGCCGTGGCCGGCGCGACCGGCGCTGGTCCTGGTGTGGGAGAGTGGCCTAACCGAGGTGTGGGGCGCGGGAGTGGGGCCTGGCTGGCGGCTGCTGCGGAGCACCGAGCTGTGTCCAGGCGGTGGAGCCCGCGTGGTGGCCGTGGCGGCGCCCCGAGGCCGCCTGGTGTGGTGCGAGGAGCGGCAGGATGGCGCTGAGGGCTGGCTGGGGCCGCCTGCTGCTTTCAGCCACTGCGTGTGCGTCCAAACGCTGGAGCCCAGCGGGGAGGCCGGAACCAACCTGGGCCGCACACACATCCTGCTGCACCACTGCCCCTCTTTCGGGCTGCTGGCCTCCCGCAAGGACCTCTTCCTGGTGCCCACTGCCACTACGTGGCCTGGCGTGAGTCACATTCTGCTCATCTGGAGCCCGGGCAAGGGCAAGGTGATGGTGGCTGCCCCATGTCTTGGCCTCTCCCACAGTAAGAGCCTGAATCCCGGACGAGGGGACACATGGGACTTCCGGACACTGCTCCGAGGCCTTCCTGGGCTGCTGTCCCCCATGAAGCCATTGACTGTACATACCTGGGCCCCAACTCCCCAGGGCCTGTTGTTGCTTGACTTCAGGGGCACTGTGAGCCTGGTGCAGTCCCATGGTGGTACGCGGGCTGTGGGCACACTGCAGGAGGCACCTGCAGGCCTGGCAGGGTCCGCAGCACTGGGAACATTTCATGGGACTCTGGCTTGTGTGCTGGGCTCCACGTTGGAACTGCTGGACATGGGCAGCGGGCAGCTGCTGGAGAGAAAGGTCCTAAGTACAGACCGAGTACATTTACTGGCACCCCCAGCCCCTGGCATGGAGGATGAGGAAGAGCTGGAGACCCGAGGGGGTCTTCGTTTGCTTTCAGCCTTGGGTCTGTTTCGAGTAGGCTGGGAAGCCCCACAGGGCCTCGAGGTGCCTTCAGCTGAAGACCTGGTGTTTGAGGAGGCCTGCGAGTACTACCAGCGTCGGAGCCTGCGGGGTGCCCAGCTCACACCAGAGGAACTGAGACACAACAGCACATTCCGGGCACCTCAGACCCTGGCCTCCATTCTCCAGGGACATGTGTCCCCGTCTGCCCTATTGACCACACTGAGGGCTGAGCTTCGAGATTACCGGGCCTTAGATCAGCTCAAAGCCCACTTGGTGGCTGGGGACGATGAGGAGGCTGGCTGGACTGAGCTGGCAGAGCAGGAGGTGGCACGCCTGCTGAGGACCGAATTGGTGGGAGACCAGCTGGCCCAGCTCAACACTGTTTTCCAAGCCCTTCCTACAGCGGCCTGGGGTGCCATCCTTAGGGCCCTGCAGCTCCAGCCAGACGGGAATGGCAGACTGAGGTCCCATGCTCCCCCTGATGTATGGAAGAAGGTACTAGGAGGTACTTCAGCTGGAAAGGAACCCCCCAATGGGGTACTACCCGTCTTTGAACTTCTGTGCCAATGCCTCTGCCGGCTGGAGCCGCAATGGCTGCCACCCTTTGTGGAACTGGCACAGCAGCAGGGTGGGCCCGGCTGGGGGGCAGGGGTTCCAGGGCTGCCCCTGTACCGTCGAGCCCTGGCAGTCCTAGGGGAGGAGGGGACCAGGTCCGAGGCACTGGAGCTGGAGCTGCTTTTGGGCAGTGGGCGCCCCAAAGCTGTGCTCCAAGCTGTGGGGCAGCTGGTCCAAAAGGAGCAATGGAAGCGGGCTCTAGAAGCAGGCCTGGCCCTTGGCCCCTCCAGCCCCCTGCTTCGGAGTGAGATCTTCAAATTGCTCTTGGCCGAATTTGCCCGGCACCGTCAACTTGATGCTCACCTCCCTCTCCTTTGCCGCCTGTGCCCACCGGACCTGGCTCCAGCTGAGCTTCTGCTTCTACTAAGGACACACCTCCCAGATGAGTTGGAGCCCCCCACCCCCTTCCCTGAGCCTGGAACAGAGCCCCCTCTCACTGTGGGCTTGCTCAGAGCCCTGCTGGAGCAGACCGGGGCTCAAGGACGGCCCTCAGGCCCAGTTCTAAGCCTGTATGAGGACATCCTATGGGACCCAGGCACTCCACCCCCCACCCCACCTCGGGGACCTCTGACTGTCCTCCAGACATCAGACCACCCAGGCTTGGAGGCCTGGGCACCATCTGGACAGGGCCTCTGTGTGACTGACACAGGCTGAAATTCATTTCTAGGACACGGCAATCTTGGAAGGTGCCTAGGAGCTGGTGAAGAACCAGAGTGGCACCTACATGTGCAATACTTTCTTCTGGAGCAATTTTAAAATTTATATATATATACATATATTAAATATGTGATATATTAAATATATTTGGTCTTTGTCCTCAGGTTATTGTGCTGGTGCAGAGCTCCTAAAACCCTTGGAATTTCCTGAGCGATAGGAGTGTCTTTTGTTATTCATAAGGAGTCTCTTTAGATCACATCTACATTTATGCTACTGAGGTGGCACCCACCCTAAGGATGGGACTGGTCACCTGAAAGACCAGCTGAGCAGAGGGTCGGAACTTTCAGCCCCATCCCCAACATCCTGGGTGGGGAGTGGGGCTAGAGATTGAACTCTAGAAACTCCTGAATGAGGAAATTTGATGAGCCACACCTCAAGGTGCTGGAAAGGTGAGACCCCACAGAGAAGGCATAGGAGCTGCACACATACCCCTCTCCCCAACCTGTGCCTTGCCCTGTGGATCTCTTCCATCTGGCTATTCCTGAGTTGTAGCCTTTATAATAAACTTGTAGGGCGCCTGGGTGGCTCAGTTGGTTAAGCAACTGCCTCCGGCTCAGGTCGTGATCCCAGAGTCCTGGGATCGAGTCCCACATCTGGCTCCCAGCTCCACGGGGAGTCTGCTTCTCCCTCTGACCTTCTCCCCTCTCACGCTCTCTCTCACTGTCTCTATCTCAAATAAATAAAATCTTTAAAAAATAATAATAAATTTGTAAATGTAATTAAAGTGTTTCTCCAAATTCTGTGAGCCATTCTGGCAAATTGTCAAACCAATTTATAGCGTGGGAAGTCCCAGTTTATAGCCAGTGGGTCAGAAGTACAATGACTTGCAACTGGCATTTGAAGTGGGGTCAGTCTTGTGGGACAGAGACCTTAACCTGTGGGTCCCGCGCTAACCCCAGGTAGTTAGTGTCAGAACAGAATTGACATGGAGGACGCCCATCCAAGTACTAACCCGGCCTGGCCCTGCTTAGCTTCCCTGGTAGCTCGGTTGAGCAACTGCACTCAGCTCAGGTCATGATCCTGGAGTCCTGGGGGGATGGAGTCCCGCATTCTCCCTCTGACCTTCCCCCCTCATGCTCCTGCTCTCTCTTATCCTCTCTCTCTCTCTCGCTTAGATAGATAGATAGATAATAAGTAGATAAATAAATTAAATCTTTAAAAAAAAAAGGCACCTGGGGGATGCCTGGGTGGCTCAGTTGGTTGAGCAGCTGCCTTCGGCTCAGGTCATGATCCCAGCGTCCTGGGATCGAGTCCCGCATCGGGCTCCTTGCTCAATGGGGAGCCTGCTCCTCTCTCTCTGCCTCTGCCTGCCTCTCTGCCTGCTTGTGTTCTCTCTCTGTTAAATAAATAAATAAACCTTTAAAAAAAAAAAGGCACCTGGGTGGCTCAGTCGTTAAGTGTCCCTGGGGTCCTGGGATTAAGCCCTGCATCAGGCTCCCTGCTCTGCAGGAAGCCTGCTTCTCCCTCTCCCACTCCCACTGCTTGTGTTCCCTTTCTCGCTGTGTCTCTCACCGTCAAATAAATAAATAAAATCTTAAAAGTGAATAAATTAAATATTTAATTTAAAAAAAAAGGACACCCAGTTGTCTTTAGAGAATTAGTTGGTGTTGAAAAGCACTGCAGAAATACACATACAAGTTGTGTGTTTTTGAACAGCTGAGGGTCTCAGGGTTGTGGGTAATGGAGGGAGTAGTTGAATCTGAATTTGCTGGCTGAAGTGGCCACTTCTATTAGTGAAATAATTAACATTTATAAGTATTTCATATATGCCAGACACTCTGCTGGTCTTTAAAAATTCCCACATTCAATGTTTCTAATAACCCCAGAGGAAAAGGACTAATAGTATCCACATTTTTACAAGTGAGGAAATAAAGGGTTAGAAAGATTACTTGACAAGGTCAGCTAGAAAGGAACAACTCTGAGATCTGAGCCCCCTGACTGTACAGTCTAGGAGCTGCTACCTGCCTGGGCTTGAATGCACTCCTCATTCCCGGCTTGACGCTGGCTCTGTCACCTGCTGTGACAACGGGGATCTGCAGAGCTGCACGCTCCCTTCCCCCAAGACTTCTGAGACCAGGCTAGAATTGTGGGGGGCTCTGGGCCCATGCCTGTCCGCCCCAGGATTCCTGGAGCAGCCCCTGGTTGAGGGGAGGAGCTACCACAGACAGGAGAGCTAGTTTCAGAGCCCTTTGGCTTAGGAATGAGACGCACTGAAGCAGGGTTGCTGGGAGGGCCCACATTGCTGCTGACTCCCCAAGAAATAAAAGTATCTCCAGCGCTGATGTCTGTTACCTGGATTTAGTTGCAGGACTACCTCTGAAGAGGGCTTCCATGCCCACATCTATTCAGGTGACCCCTCAGCCTGGCTCTGGGTTTAGGGTAGGGCCCTGGATGCTGCTACTTACAATCATCCTGGGCCCCCAGTCATTCCTTGTCCAAGGCTTGGGACCAACATAAGGACCTCCGCCATTCAGCTTTATCCTCAGCTGGGACCTACAGCTTAGCATCTGCTCAGCCTCCTCCTGGGCACAAAGTGGCTCTTAGGCTTCTGTGGGATTTGGGACAGTTCCCTAGTCTCTCTGAGAAACGGGGGCAGCTCCTCAGGCTTGTCCAGGGCTGGTGTTATTCCTCAGCTTCATGGAAGTCCTGAGGTGGCTCTTCTGCATGGCCAAGTCCCCAGACGACTCCTTAGCCTCATTAAAGCCTAGGGATGGTACCTTGGCCTCATTCCAGGACTTGGATGGCCTTTGTCCTCACCTTCAAGCCAGGTTGTCTACCAACACCAGGAGTCAAGCCATCAGCCTTTAAGATACTGCTCCTCGCAGAGGCCCAGAACTGGGGCCTAGTCGTCCCTCAGCCTCCACCTCGGCCCCTTCCAGGTTTGGGAGGGGCTCCTCCTCCTCTTCTAGGTTTTGAGGCTGGGCCCATTCTGGCTCCTCAGAGAGAAGCTGGAAATGGACAAAAGCAGAAATCTGCTTCCCATTCATAATCCTGCTAAATCCTGGTTGTTTCTTCTCAGCCTAAGATTTGGCTTGGGTCTCTGTCTGTGCTCAGAAGAGAAGGAACTGTACTCAGTGAGCCCCTGAGGGCATGAACAGAAGAAGCAGACCAGGTTTGTTTGTTTGGTTGGTTGGTTGGTTTTTGGAGTTGTATGGCTCTAGGAAGTTCCTTAGGGCACCCACTAGTAGGGCCTCCTGGTGGGGAACCGCCCAGCCCAGCAGCTCTTAGGGGAGCAAGTGGGCGTAGGTGGAAACTTGCACCTGCTCTTACAGATTGGGCACTTATTTGCTGTGGTCCTTGCTTATGCCCCACCTCCAATGTAGGAGGTACAAGTGATCCCAAAACATGTGTCAGGACTTCAGAGAACAGCTTAGGGATGCAGATATTATCATGTGACTGGGTTCTGGTAGAGTGTGTGAGGCCATCAGAGAGATGACCCAGCTGTGGTCTTCCTGTGTCAAAGGACTCTGAATAGGTGAGTGGAGATCCCAAGTCTGAGGTCTTTGGTTGGTAGGGAGTGTTCTAGGGCCAGAGGTAGAAAGGATCCTTGGACAGGACATTGGGACCCAGGGAAATGGGTGATCTAAGAGCTGAGGTCTTTGATCTTGGGTGTCTGGGTAAAGAGGGGAGATCTAGGGCTGAAGGCTTTGAGCAGTGGACAAGGTCCCAAGTTCATGGCCCCTGGACAGAGGAAAAAAGGAGGGCCTGAGGTCCCTGGGTAGGTGAGGGAGAGGACCCTAGGCCAGTGGGTAGGAGCATTTCCACAGGGAGGTGTCACCTTTGGAGCTCTCTGATGTTCACTTGGCAGTAGCCTCTAGAAAGCTTGAAGGTGAAGCTAAAGGTAGGCAGGACCAGAATGCAGTCTGGGCAAAGGAAATAAAGTAAAGCCTAAGGCTCCACTATCTGCCTCTTTGGCCATGGGGCCCAATCCTCCCTTTTTCATCTCCCTACTGCATACCCATATTCCCAGCTCCAGCCTCCTACTTCCCCGCCCTCACCAGAGAATCCCCATTTGAATGCAGACCACAAGTTCTATGCCACCCGAAGGTGGACCACAGGACTACAACGACCTGAGTCTCTTCCAGCCTGCAGAAGCCCCAGACCAGACCCCAGCCCTCCCTCTCTGTGTGACCTGTAGGAAACTGGGCCTGGTGGCTAGGGTGAGCCACTGCCCAAACCACTCCAGCTCTCCTCCCATACACTGGCCTGGCCCTAGGCCCAGCCCTGCCCACCTGTCATTGAGACTGTTAACAGTGGGTTCCAAGTTGGTTTCCCTGTCTTCTCAAATCTGACCTTGCTTACCCAGAGTATTGCAACAAACAAATCGAATCAAGCTCAGTCAATATTCATGGTAAAGGCCAAACACATCTCTTTCCTCACGAATGGCCCTACTTCTCTTTCCAGTCTTCTCTCCACTCACTTCTTCCCACCCTCTGAAGAATATACGATACTTGGAACTACTTGTGTTTCCCTGAACTTGCTAGATTTCTCCCTCACTCTGTACCTTGGGCTTAGCAAGCTTTTCACTCTCTTCTCTGCCTGAACCCTTTAACCTACACTTCAAATGTCACCCCCTCTCTTAAGACTTCCCTACTCACCCCCAGTAGATGTAATGGTACCTTCTCCTGTTCTCCCACATCTCTTGGTCCATACTTCTAAAAAAGCATTTATCAAACTGTCTTGTGATTGCCTAGTTATTTGTCTCCCTCCCTGATTCACAGACAAGTTCCCAGAGGCCAGAGACGATGGTTACTTGTGCTTTTGTATCCTCGGCCTGTATCACAGCACCAGGGGCATAGTATGTTTGATTATAGATGCAGGAACTGACTGGCCCCTATGGCCTAGCGTGCAAAAGGATTAGGTTCTAGTCTTTCGGGATTCTCTGACTTTCTTCCCTTCTTCCCATAGGCCAGACTCACTGGTTGATCTGGAACTGAAATTGATGGGAATAGGTCAGCTGGATCTGAAGGAAGAACTAGACCACCTTGGACCATGGGTTGGCGGGGGGTGGGGGGTGGTAGTCGCTGAGCCAGGGCCATCTTGGGATTTGGGGTGAAGGTGTGAGGAAAGGACATAACTATACTACACAGGGCCCCCTGATCTCTAAACCAAGAAAGAAAGAGAGGTGGGAAAGCCTGGGTCAGTGAGGTTTACAGGGAGGGCTGGGTGGCAGGGACTAGTGGGGGTTGTGAGGTGAGGTCAAAAAACTGAGGATTAATTCCCACATTGAATATGGCTATGAGGGACCAAGTCCTTAGGAAGTATTCCACATTGTTCAAATGCATCAGACATGAGTTCACACTTTCTCTGTGTGGTCAGGGAAAGAGAGGGAGTCAGAGAGTGAGAAGGGGGCAGCTCTAGACCCGCAGCTCCATAGGGAGGGAATGCCTGGCATCTTTACTGCTCTGAAAAAAAGGGAAGAAAAATCTTCCCCCCTTAGGCCCCCACTCAGTGTCTGCTTAGGCACAGGCTCCCCCTGGTGGTTACTCTTAGCATCGCCATCTCCACCCGTTACCTTCAAACATGCACATACTTGCCCATTAATTGACTAAGGACTGAGGAAGCCTCTGGAGATGGTAAATTAAGGAGGTGGAGGTCAGGGTAGAATTCAGGGAGCAAAATCATGGAAGAGGAAAGGAACTTGGATTTGTGTTGGATGGTATCTCCCAGGAGAAAGAGGTCTGGAGCTGCCAGTGTGCTTCCTCTAGAGAGTTGGAACTCCACCAGCCTGACCTGGTTGGATACTTTGATCCAACTGGGGAGGAAGTTGAAGGCACAGCAGAGTTTCCTGAGAAGGCACAGTAAGGTCATATTTTATATGAATTTGAAATATAGGAATATGATGTCAGGCCTTATTCGAAATCAATAAAGTCTCTGGGGTGCTTGGGTGGCTCAGTCAGTTAGGCATCTGACTCTTGATTTTGGCCCAGGTCATGATCTCAGGGTCATGAGATAGAGCCCTGAGCCCCGTGTTGAGCCTACATGGGCTCATAGAGCTCCGAGCTCAGCAAGGAGTCTGCTTCTCTCTCCCTCTCTCTCTCTGTTCCCCCCAGTCACGCACTCTCTCTCACTCTCTAAAATAAATAGATATTTAAATAAATATTGTGTGTTTTTTTAAAAACACACAATAAAGTCTCACTTTATGCACAAAATGTGAAATGGAAGTGAATCTCCCCAAATGAAAACTTTTTCAAGAATCACAATTTAGGGGCGCCTGAGTGGCTCAGTGGGTTAAAGCCTCTGCCTTTGGCTCAGGTCATGATCTCAGGGTCCTGGGATCGAGCCCTGCATCGGGCTCTCTGCTCAGCAAGGAGCCTGACTCCTCCTCTCTCTCTGTCTGCCTCTCTGCCTTCTTGTGATCTCTGTCTCTCTCTCTCTCTCTGTCAAATAAATAAATAAATAACCTTTAAAAAAAAAAGAATCACAATTTAATGGCACGCCTGGGTGGCTTAGTCGGTTAAGCGATTAAGTGTCTACCTTCCACTCAGGCCATGATCCCAGGGACCTGGGATCAAATCCCACATCGAGCTCCCTGTTCATCGGGGAGCCTGCTTCTCCCTGCCTGCCACTCCCGCCTCCCACTGTTTGTACACTCTCAATCTCTCTCCCTCTCTCTCTCTCTCTCTCTGTCTCTCCTGTCTCTCTGACAAATAAATAAATAAAATCTTAAGAAAATCACAATTTCAAGGCTAATAGACAGTGTGCATTGTAAACTCTGCTTCCATTATTACTCGATGGGTCCCCATTTCTGTTGGTAACAAAAATTCAGGTGGGAAAGGAGGCTGAATCAGGTCATGAAGTCAGGACCGAGTGTCCAGGGTCACTCACCAGTTGTAGGCAGAAGTCTTGGAGCAGTTTCTCCTCTAATTGCTAGAGGGGGCGGGGCGCCTGGGTGGCTCAGTGGGTTGGAGCCTCTGCCTTCAGCTCGGGTCATGATCTCGGGGTCCTGAGATCGAGCCCCGCATCGGGCTCTCTGCTCAGTGGGGAGCCTGCTTCCTCCTCTCTCTCTGTCTGCCTCTCTGCCTGCTTGTGATCTCTCTCTGTCAAATAAATAAATAAAATCTTTAAGGAAAAAAATAATAATAATTGCTAGAGGGAAGGCATGGGCCTGGCTCCAAAGGTCTCTTCATTGGAGCAAGAATAAAGATGAGGAGAGACAGAGTCATAAAGATGAGTGAGAGGATAGAGTAGGACCAAGAGACAACCAGATGGGGATGGAAAGAGGGGCCTGAGAGAGACAGGGATATGTACTTTCTCTGGGGAGCAGACGAGGCTCTCAGTTGTGAATGGTGGGATGATTGAGGAAGGGGCAGAGAGGGGGGTCCCTTGGAGACTCTCACCAGAATTATAGCCGAAGTGTAGAGCCAGTGAGTTAGCTGGTCTAGGTCTGGTCTCCAGAGGTTTCCATCATCTGGGAAATAAAGGAAAAGGGAAAGAGCTGTGATGAGCTGTGGAAGGGGGAGAGTGGGATGGGGGTGCTTCTCCAAGAATGAGGATGGTCCACCTCATCCTGGGCCTCTCTCAGCTGAAGGTTCTGGAGAAGCAGACTGTCCAGGTCTTCCATAGGATTCAGGTCCTCAGACTTGGGCAGCCTGATTCCAAAGTGATACTCAGTCTTCTCAAAGTCTCTATTATCTTTGCTTTGTACTGGGGGGAAATGGAAAGAAGTGGACACTGTCCCCCCACAACGGCCCCCTGCAGGCTCTAGGAGCAGCCTGGAGCCACAGAATTAGAGGGCAGGGCTTCCCCAGCAGAAATGGACAGAGCCCTGACTTGGGTTGGAAGGCTACAGAGGGGAAAGGGAAGGAGAGGCTGAGAGAAGTTGTAGAAGCAGAGGGGATGCAGATATAGTCAAGGTCCTGGGCCAAGGCTAGGGAGACATGGACCTGAATATAAGTGAATCATTGTCTAAAGGGGAAATCAAGTGACCACTCACCACTGACTCGATTGGCTCACTGTTCTCATGGTCCCTTCAGGGACAGTGAAGGGTCAGTATGGGATAGGGGATTTATGGGGAGCTTTCCAGAGGGAGAAAGGACATATGGGTGATCCACTTTCCCCCTCCACCATACTGATCAGGCGGTAGTGAGCGCCCCAGGAAGTAGGCCTCCCCTGTAAATGTTGGGAAGGGAAGGACTTAAGGAGGCCTTTACAGGGCATAAGGGGAAGGCTGCTTCAGAAGAGAGGATGGGAATAGCTCCAGAGTAGAAAGTTTGGAAGTGCATGGCCAAGAGGGATCAAACCAGAGAAGCAGACTCAGAAAGACAGTGGGAACAGTGGCAGGATTTCTTACAACTTTGTGACTTCTCCCATACAAGATAGTTTCTCCTTGCAGAATGCAACACTTTCCCAGATGGCCCCAAGCTCTTCTAGCCTGTAGGAGGCAAGAAAGTGGGGAGAAAGGATGGACAACTGCAAGACTTGTATGGCTTCTAGGTCAGAAAGAGAATCCCCAGAGTGGGAGAGAAAAAACCCTATCTGAATCATTAGGCCCCGGCAAGAAAGGAGAAAACAGGGCTCAGAGAGCTAGCTAGGATTCAAGGAAGGACCCTTCTGGGGACTTTACCCTGATGGCCTCCCCAGCATAGTAAGACACCCCCAGTCCCACTTTAAGATCATATGGGGATTTATGGGGCACCTGGGTGGCTCAGTGGGTTAAAGCCTCTGCCTTTGGCTCAGGTCACGATCTCAGGGTCCTGGGATCCAGCCCCGCACAGGGCTCTCTGCTCAGCAGGGAGCCTGCTCCCCCCTCTCTCTCTGCCTGCTTGTGATCTCTTTCTCTCTGTCAAGTAGATAAATAAAATCTTAAAAAAAAAAAATCATATGGGGATTCATTTTCAAATCATATGGGGAAAAAAGTGTTTAACAATATCAGCTCGTGGGACGCCTGGGTGGCTTAGTTGGTTAAGCTGCTGCCTTTGGCTCGGGTCATGATCCCGGGGTCCTGGGATTGAGTCCCACATCGGGCCTGCTTCTCCTCTGCCTCTGCCTGCCACTCTGCCTGCTTGTGCTCTCTCTCCCTCTCTCTCTGATAAATAGATAAATAAAATCTTTAAAAAAAAAAAACCAGTATCAGCTCGTTAACATCTGGGAGCTGGAAGAAGAACAGGAGTGGGCAAAGACTGGAACCAGGAGTCTGCTTGTCTTACTAGCCTCATGGCGGCATAAACTCCTCTGTCCTCCACACTCCAGATCTTGATGTGAATTGGACACAATGCCCTCACTTTGCCCTATAGAGAATAGTAGTCTGGATTCTGCCAATGCTGGCCCTTCCCTACTACCAGCATTTGTGCACCTATATTTTAAAACATTCTATTTATTTATTTTAGACAGAGAGAGAGCATGCAAGCAGAGGGAGGCGCAGATGGAAAGGGAGAGGCAGAGAATTTCAAGCAAACTCCACTCCATGCTGAGCACAGAGCCCGAGGCAGGGGCTCAATCTCACAACTTGGAGATGATGACCTGAGCCAAAACCAAGAGTTGACGCTTTACCAACTGACTGAGCCATCCAGATACCCCTCACCTGTCCCACTTTAAAGGCTCTAGGCTGGGAATCAAGGTCTTCTCCATCATAGAGGAGGTTTTTTTTTTTTTTAAGATTTTATTTATTTATTTGACAGAGAGAGAGAGAGAGAGAGAGATCACAAGTAGGCAGAGAGGCAGGCAGAGAGGAGGGAAGCAGGCTCCCTGCTGAGCAGAGAGCCTGATGCGGGGCTCGATCTCAGGACCCTGAGATCGCTTTAACCCACTGAGCCACCCAGGAGCCCCCATAAAGGAGCTTCTTTTTTTTTTTTTTTTTAAGATTTTATTTATTTATTTATTTGAGAGAGAGAGAGGAAGCATGAGAGGGAGAGGTCAGATGGAGAACCAGACTCCCCGTTGAGGAGGGAGCCCGATGCAGGACTCGATCCAGGGACTCCAGGATCATGACCTGAGCCGAAGGCAGTTGCTTAACAACTGACCCACCCAGGCGCCCCAAGGAGCTTCTTAAAGTAGAGACAGATTTCTCCTCTCAGACTCAGGGACTCTCCGAGAGTGGGCTGAGATTTTCCCCCATTAAATTAGATACCTGCAGTGTGTTGGATTCTGGCCCCTAAAAGATATGACTATTGAGGATCCTGGGATTGATCTTATTTGGAATAAGGGTCCTTGTAGATGTAATTAAGGTAAGAATCTCAAAAGGAGATCATTCTGGACCAGGATCGGCCCTAAATCCAAGAGCAAGCATGCCTATAAGACAGACAAGGAGAAACCACAGAGATAGAAGGAGGGGTCCGTGTGAAGACAGAAGCAGACGAGAGTAGTGGGTCTATAAGCCAAGGAACACCAAGGATTGCTCCCAGCCACCAGAAGCTAGGAAAGACACATGGGACAGACAGAGTCCCCCTCAGAGCCTCCAGAACAAACGAATCCTGTGAACATTCTGATTTTGAACTTCTGGCCTCTAGAACTGTGAGAGAATAAATTTCTGTTGTTTTAAGAAATGAAGTTTATGGTAATTTGGTACAGCAACCCTAGAAAGTTAATATACACCTCGAGAATGAGGTCTGTGCGGGCGCCTGGCTGGCTCAGTAGTTAGGCGTCTGCCTTCAGCTCAGGTCATGATCCCCAGTCCTGGGATCGAGCCCCACGGTGGCTCCTTGCTCGGTGGGGCGTCTGCTTCTCCCTCTCCCTCTGCCTGCTTCTCCCTCTCCCTCTGCCTGCTGCTCCTGCTTGTATTCCCTCTCTCCCTCTGTCAAATAAATAAATAAAATATTTTTTAAAAAGAAGATTCCATCCATTAAAAAAAAAAAGAAGGATTGAGGTCTGTTCTCCCTCATCAGGTCTCCCTAAGAATAGGGTGTATATTTTGGGTGAAGGCTATATTTTCTGGGCCAGACTCAGGACGGCAAGAAAAGATAGATAATTTAAGGAGGTCCCTCACCAGGCTAAGGCTGAGGTTGAGCCTTAGGCCATGAACTTGTCCTTGCTGGCAGAGCTGCTCCCTGTACTTGCTCAGGGTAGTCTATTGCTGCTGCCCAGGATCTGAAGATCTTGGTCCAGCTGGTCCCTCCTCTTAGTGAGCTGAGAGACAAGGTCCCCATTGCTCTGCAGAAACTTCTTTGAAGCTTTGGTTGCTAGGAGAGGAGCCAAGAACAACAAACAGGACCCAGGCCTTGGTGTTGACAGTGGGAAGAGGACTTGGCTTTGACCTCAGCCCAGGGAGGCACTGCTCTGCCAGGCCAAGCTGAGGCCACCATCCTGGGGACTCCTTGGATAACATACACGTGCATGTGCATGCACACGCACACATGCACACAGAGAAAGAGCATTCACATGTCAAAGGACCTACCTATCAGTCACTTCAACTGTTCTTCCCGCCCTCCAAAGCCCAGAGGACAGGGGTTATGATGCCCACACTACAGATAAGGAAACTATGCTGCAAAACTGGCAAGCTGGATCCCTGGCTACCAGGTGAGAGCCAGGACTAGAAAGGAGACTAACTTGCAGGCTCTAGGCCAGTGCCCATCCCCTTCCCCCAGGGACCTGGGGAACCCCTCTCGGCTCCAGGATAGGAACACCAGCCATGAGTGGAAGGCCTTTGCTGCAAGATTTTAACTTTGGACTTGGGGAAGACAGGTGTATAAACAAAGGACCAAGAGCATTGAGACATATAAAGCAAAGGAGGTACATGTAAAACTACAACATCCTTCAGGTTTTTTGCTATTTTTATTATTTTTTTAAAGGGAGGGAGGGGCAGAGAAAGAAGGAGGGAGAAAATCTTAAGCAGGCTCCGTGCATAGCACTGGGCCTGACCTGGGCTTGATCTCGCAACCCTGAGATCATGACCTGAGCCAAAATCAAGAGTTAGACACTTAACTGACTGAGCCACCCCAGTGCCCCAACATCCTTCAGTTTTAATTAACTCTGACTCTTCAAGAGAACCTGCCTGCCCACTCTGATCTGGGGCATTCATCCTTGCTTTCACGCACTCTCAACGGTTAGAAATGTACCTGAGACTCAGGGGAGAAGAACTCACAGGGAGGGGCGCCTGGGTGGCTCAGTCAGTAAATGTCTGCCTTCGGCTCAGGCCATGATCCCCGGGTCCTAGAATTGAGCCCCATGTCAGGCTCCCTGCTTAGCAGGGAGCCTGCAGGCTTCTTTCTTTCTCCCTCTGCCTGCTGTTCCCCCTGCCTGTGTTCTCTCTCTCTGTAAAATAAATAAATAAAATCTTAAAAAAAAAAAAAAAAGAACTCACAAGGATTGGTGCATCTGGTAGGTCAGTCAGTTAAGCCTCCAACTGTTGATTTCAACTCAGGTCAAGATCTCAGAGTTGTGAGATCAAGCCTGGTATGGGGCCCCGCAATGGCCCTACTGTGAGCCCCAGGTTCAGTGGGGAGTTGGCTTAAGATTCTGTTTCTCCCTGTCTAAAATAAATAAATATATTCTTTAAAAATGATTTATTGGGACGCCTGGGTGGCTCAGTTGGTTAAGCAGCTGCCTTCGGCTCAGGTCATGATCCCGGGGTCCTGGGATCGAGTCCCACATCGGGCTCCTTGCTCGGCGGGGAGCCTGCTTCTCCCTCTGCCTCTGCCTGCCACTCTGCCTGCTTGTGCTCTCTCTCTCTCTGACAAATAAATAAAAATAAAATCTTTAAAAAAATGATTTATTTATTTATTTATTTATTAGAGAGAGAGAGAGAGAGAGAGAGCAAGCGCACAAGCTCATGCGCATGCCCACAAGCAAACAAGTGGCTGGGGTGGGGG
>CM052812.1:51169192-51179292 GCA_028533885.1 Nasua narica
AAAGAGAGAATCCCAAGCAGACTTTGTGTTGACCATGGAGCCAGAGTCGGGCCTTGATCCCACGACCCTGAGATCATGACCTGAGCTGAAATCAAGAGTCAGATGCTTGGGTTCCTGGGTGGCTCAGTTGGTTGGGCAACTGCCTTTGGCTCAGGTCATGATCCTAGAGTCCTGGGATCAAGTCCTGCATTGGGCTCCCTGCTCCACAGAGAGCCTCCCTCTGACCACTCTCTCTCTGTCTCAAATAAATAAAATAAAAATAAACCTTTAAAAAAAAAAGTCAGATGCTTAACCAACTGAGCCACCCAGGCACCCCAATAAATAAATCTTTTTTTTAAAGATTTTTTTAAAGATTTTATTTATTTATTTGACAGAGAGAGAGGAAGTGAGAGACAAGCAGGGGAAGCAGAAGAGGGAAATCAGGCTTCCTACCAAGCAGGGAGCCCAATGTGGGGCTCGATCTCAGCACCCTGGGATCATGACCTGAGCCAAAGCCCGATGCTTAACGACTGAGCCACCAGGTGTCCCTGAATAAATCTTAAAAAAAAAAAAAAAGATTTTATTTATTGATTTATTTGACAGAGAGAGGTCACAAGTAGGCAGAGAGGCAGGCAGAGGGGGGGGGTGGAAGCAGGCTCCCTGCTGAGCAGAGAGCCTGATGCAGGGCTCGATTCCAGGACCCTGAGATCATGACCTGAGCTGAAGGCAGAGGCCCAACCCACTGAGCCACCCAGGCACCCCTACATAAATCTTTAAAAAGAAAAACCTCACAAATATTTTTATCCTGGCTTCACCATCTATATTTACCTTGAATAACTTTCATAACCTCTGTGAGCCTCAACTTCCTCAGCCATAAAATAGGAAAAGTAATGGTATCTACTTTACGGGATAAGTTTTGAGGATTAAAAGAGAGAGAATGTGCCAAATACTACTGTAACTTGTAAATTCTATACATGTCACTTGGAGAGCACTCCTCGTTACAAAACTCAAGGATCTCTAAGGTCAGTTTAACTCTTTTACACAGGAGGAAACTGAGGCTCAGAAGTTAAATGATGGAGTAAAACTCACAAAGTACAGCAGAACCAGATCCTACAAAGGGGTTAGGTTCTAAAGCCACTGTCTGGGTCAAAAACTGGTAGAGTCAAAACATGAAAATTCCTCAAATCATCCATCAAATAAGGCGGGCCAGCCTCTCCATAAATCCCAGACACTCAGCTAGTTGAGAACCAATTGCTGTTTCAAAGCTTAAGCACCTGATTTGCAATTTGGCTTGCTTTGAGGGTCCATGTTGTGTGAAAAATGCTGGAATCACTGAACTCACACACAGCGTAACTGAGATGCCATCTCCTTCTCATCCTGCCAGTTATTTAAAATGGAATGGCTCTCGGCTCAGCGCAGAGTCCTACTGGCCCGAATGCACCATGGGGCAGCTCCCCTGTGGGCGAAGCTGGATCCAAATCCGATCGCTGTGCCACCCTCCCAAACATTCGTTCTTTCAGCTAGGGTGTCCTGACTGTTATCGGCGTGGGCCTACTATTCCGGAGTTTGCCGTGGGCTGGCCCACCCACAGCCACTCCCCAAACCCATCCCTCTCACTCTCAATCAGCTCAGACAAGGATGCCAGCAGGGGCTCTCGATGCTGTGATATTCTAATTATAAAAAGAAATATATAGGGGCGCGTGGGTGGCTCAGTCGGTTAAGCCTCCTACTCTTGGTTTCGACTCAGGTCATGATCTCAGGGTCTTGAGATTGAGCCCTGAGTGAGGCTCCATGCTCAGCAAGGAGTCTGCTTGGGACTCTCTCTCTCTCCCTTTCTGCCCCTCCTCCTTCTCTCTCTAAAATAAATAAATCTTAAATAAATAAATATATATATATATATAAATCTTTATATAAAACTATATATATATAATTGGTCTTCGTCTCCATTTCTGGCACAGTATTCCTAAAACCCTTGGAATTTCCTAAGTGATAAGAGCAATAAATGTGTCTTGAAATTCATAACAAGCCCCTTTCAACTACGCCTGAGTTTATATTAATTGGTGACTTCTGGAAAGCACCTAAGGTAGGGGGACTGGTTGCCAGTTGAACCAGCCATGTGATGGGAGGCTTGGCACTTCCGGGTCTCATCCCCCTCCCAGACTGCTAGGACAGGGTAAGGAACTTGAGGTTGAATCAGTCACCGATGGCCAATGATCTTACCAATCATATCTGGGTAATGAAGCCTCCATAAAACCCAAAAGGATGGGATTTGGAGAGATTTCAGTCTGGTGAACCGGAATACATCTACGTACCAGGAGTTTGGTGTATCCCAGGCTCCTCAGGGACAGAGTTCCTGTGTTCAGGACTCTTCTAGACTTTGTTCTAGGTATCTCTTTATCTGGCTGTTCATTCACATTCTTTAATGCCCTTTGTGATAAACTGGTAATCTAGTAAGTAAACTGGTTTCCTGAGTTCTGTGAGCTGCTCTAGCAAGTTAACCAAACTGAGGAGAGGATCATGGGAATATCCAATTTACAGCCAGTCTTCTAAGTATAAAAAAAGCAGGGGAGGAAGCTTGCTGGCTCAGTTGCAGAGCATATGACTCTTGATCTCAGGGTCGTGAGTTCCAGCTCCACAGTGGGTGAAGAGCTTACTTTATTTTTATTTTTTTTAAAGACTTATTTTTTTATGAGAAAGAGAGAGAGAGAGGGCGAGTAAATGCCAGGCAGGGGGCGGGGGTGGAAGGTACAGAGGGAGAGAGAATCCCAAGCAGACTCTGCACCCAGCACTGAGCCCAATGCAGGGCTCAATCCCATGACCTCAAGATCATGACCTGAACCGAAACTAAGAGTCGGATGCCCAACTGACTGCACCACCCAAGCACCCCAAACAAGAGCTTATAATAAGGGGGCTCCTGGGTGGCTCAGTGGTTAAGCATCTGCTTTCAGCTGGGGTCACGATCTCAGGGGCCTGGGATCCAGACCCTCATCGGGCACCCTGCTCAGCGGTGAGTCTGCTTCTTTCTCTGCCTCTGATCGCTTTCACTCTCTCTCAAATAAATAAATAAATAAATAAAATCTTAAAGAAAAAAAAAAAGCTTACAATAAAATAAAATAAAATAATAAAATAAAATAAAATACACTAAGTACAGCCAGTCAGAAGCACAGGTAACAACCTGGACTTGAGTCTGGTGTCTGAAGTAGGGGGCAGACTTGGGAGACCGAATCCTCGGCCTGTGGGGTCTGATGCTATCTCCAGGCAGACAGTGTCAGAATTGAGTCGAACTGTAGTATACTCAGCTGGTGGCGTAGAATGGCTTGGTGGGGTTGAAAAAAAACCAAACAAACTGAAGATGCACCATCCGACTTCCCACCCCTCCCCGTCTCACTGCAGACTGCCTCTGCCTTGGGGGGTGTGTGTGGTGGGGGGGGTTGGATTGGATTTTTCTGGTGGGATCCTGTCCATAGATAGTATTTATATCTACATCCTAGGAGGTAAAGGGAGCAGGGTCAGGACAGCAGGAATAAGGGAAAGTTTGAAGGAAAGGGTTTTCCTGCCCAAAATGATCCGGAGGAGAATGGAGAGAGAAAGGCGATTGAATGGGCTGGAGTCTTACATCTGTGACTGTGAGGCCAAGAATCTGACACTCTGCTGGGTGTGAGGGAGGCTCTCGAGGCTCATGGGGAGACTGGGATTGGAGGTGGGGGTGGGATCTGAGTCTGGGATGCCTAGGGAAACTCCCAGGGGTGGAGGGAGAGTTGAGTCTGGAGGACGGGCTTAAGGAGGAGTTATTTCTGAGGGAGTAGCCACTGTAGGAAATGGCCTCACATAGCTGCTTGTTGCTTAGGAAGCTGCAGATGTTCTAGGCCCTGGGGAGACAAGGCAAGAGGGCAAGGGGGAGGGAACTCAAAGCCAGGTCATAATTCAGAGTGGGGTTGAGAGAGTCAGAAGAGGAGAATGAGGTAGAGAACAGGTAAAGGTACGGCAGTTATGGAGTGATGTGAGGAATCGGGGATGAGGGAAAATGGAAAAGGATCAGGGGGCAGATGAGAGGAACTGGGGTTTAAGCAGGAGTTGGGTTTGGGGAGCTTTGCGTCATGAAAGGGGATGGTTCTCAGAGAGTTGGGGCCCAGAGAGTCAAAGTGGGGAGCAAATTGCACAGGGTGTGGAAGGGTCACAAGTTAGGATGGTATTTCCCTGAGACCAGAGGTGGCTCTGGCCTAAGGGACCAGTTTTCGGATAGGAGGGGTGAACACTGGGTAGGGGAAGGGCAACAAGTAAGAGAAGCCCCAACACGGCCTTCAGGAAGCAGGCAGGCAGGTCGGGGAGGGGAGGGGTGCTGGACGGACAGACTACCGGCCTCGCAGAAAGCCCACAGCAGCCAGACGACAGGCTGAGGCCAGACAGGAAGAGCACCAGACTGGAGATAAGGCAACCTCCAGGCCATTATGTAGCCAGCCTCGGATTTCAAGACCTGAGCAGAAAATCGGAGGGAATTCGGTCTTAGGCTTCAGCCAGACATATGGGTAGCTACTGCTAGTCTCACCTCCTGTGTGTGCAGGGCAGGGAAGGGTAGTGGCTGGGGTGGCCTCTAGAGGTCAGACCTACAAACAGAGCTCCCCTTATCTTCCTGTGGATGTCCCACCAACTGTCCTTGTTTTTTATGCTCTCAGCAAGTCTACATCTAGGTGGGGGAGGAGGTAGAGTGATGAGGCAGAAGGGACCCAATTAGCGAGCATCCCTTGAGGAAAAGGAGACAGCCTCTCCCTTGCCCCTCCTTCCACCATCCCCAAAGCTCCAGAGCCTCCGTGCTTTATTGCTAGACTGGCCCACATAACTTGCTAGTTCCCAAGTCTCCCATTCCACCACTCCAATCCTCCCACATGTCTCACTTTAGGGTCCCATCCATTCCTACTTCTGTGGACCTTGAAGCATCCCCTGGGGCAACCTGGCAGTGAGCTGGCTGGGAGAGGGGATGTGGGGGGATGATTTCTGGTCTGACAGGTGACAGGGACAGAGAAGTCCTTAACCACTGCCCCTACCCCTCATCTCCCAGGAACTCTGGCCTTATCACAATAGCTAATCTTTATTGAAAGCTTACTCTGTACCAGGCACTTTCTAAACTCCCTGTATCTATTCATCCCCCTAAGGATCCTAAAAGAGGTGCTGTTTTGATCCCCATTTTAGAGATGAGAAAGCAAGCTCGAAGAGGTTAAGTGACTGGGGCGCCTGGGTGGCTCAGTTGTTGAGCGTCTGCCTTCGGCTCAGGTCATGATCTCAGGGTCCTGAGATCGAGCCCTGCATAGGGCTTCCTGTTCGGCAGGAGGCCTGCTTCTCCCTCTCCCACTCCCCCTGCTTCTGTTCCCTCTCTCACTGTGTGTGTCTCTCTCTCTCTGTCAAATAAATAAAAATCTTAAAAAAAAAAAAGAGGTTAAATGACTTGTTGGGGGTTACCCGCCCATAAGTGGTTGGGCAAAGATCCAAACAGGGGCTTCTATAGCAAGAGCCAATGCTCTGAACCACTGCGGTGTGATTATAGCAGGGGTCCCTATTTTAGCTCATGGCACTAGTGTCCCCTCAGTTCCTCCCAACCTCAGCATTGCCTTCTGTCCTTCCTACCCATCACTCCCCATATTCAATGCACGGCCAAACCATAGCTATTCTCCCCACCCCAGTCCTAACACAGATGCCCCAATTTTGCCCTAATCAGGTGTTTGTAACTTCCCGCCAGGATTCTGTCTCTTTTATGGTTAGTGTTTGTTGTTCAAAAGGTAGCATGAGTAATTAAAGGAAATTTGAAAAATGGCAAAGAGAAGAAAAATTCACTTAGAATCCAATCATCTTATTATCTCCATTGTACTTTCTTCCCAGGTATTTTTTTTAAAGATTTTATTTATTTATTTGACAGAGAGAGGCACAACAAGAGAGGGAACACAAGCATGGGGAGTGGAAGAGAGAGAGGGAGAAGCAGGCTCCTCGCTGAGCAGGGAGTCCGATGTGGGACTCAATCCCAGGACTCTGGGATCATGACCTGAGCTGAAGGCAGACGCTTGACGACTGAGCCACCCAGGCGCCCCTCTTCCCATGTATTTTTACTAAGCCTAGACCTTTTTACATTATTAGAGTCACTTTGTATAATAATTCTTGATCCTACTTTTTCAGTTAACATTTATCATAAGGGTTTTTTTTCACATTCTTTTAATTTCTTGGTAAACATCATTTTGATGGCTGTGTAGCATTCTACTGTTAGGATGCCCCAGCCATTCTCCTAGCCATCGCTTTCTGAAGTTTCCTTATTTCTTGTATTATAAGTGATGCTGAGATTCCCAGAAATGGAATTAGTGAGTCAAATGATGTACACATTAACACAAGTTGCTTTTCTGAGAGATTAGTTCGCTCAAAGTGTATGATATTCTAGTCTCTTCACTTCATATCCTTCCCAGCATTAGGTGAGATTGTTGAAAATCTTTGCTTATTCAGTATAATTCCATCTAGATACTTCAAAAACAGTCAAAACCAGGATGCCTGGGTGGCTTAGTTGGTTAAGTGACTGCCTTTGGCTCAGGTCATGATCCCAGAGTCCTAGGATTGAGTCCTATGTCCGGCTCCCAGCCCCATGGGGATTCTCCTTCTCCCTCTGACCTTCTCCCTTCTCACGCTCTCTCTCTCAAATAAATAAAGTCTTTTTTAAAAAACTTTTAAAAATTTATATTAGTTATACAAAAAGATTGTAGCTCATATTTGTGTAAGATGTGTAAATATGTGTAATTTGCATAATATCGTGTACATATATATTTCCCAGTGTATCTGCTTTTTTTGAATGAAGTAGGAGGAGCAGGGATCTAGTTATTTATTTATTTATTAAGATTTTATTTGCCAGAGAGAGAAAGAGAGAGCACAAGCTGGGGGGGCAGCAGACAGAGGGAGAAGCAGGCAGAAATAGAAGCAGGCTCCCTGCTGAGCGAGGAGTCTGATGCAGGATTCAATCCTAGGACTCTGGGATCATGACCTGAACCAAAGGCAGCTGCTTAACTGACTGAGCCACCCAGACATCCTTGGTTTTTCATTTATACACACACATACCAAAGTTGTAAATTTAGTCTGTATGTAGTCAGACTGATCACTCACAAGGTACCTGACTGGCTCAGTTGGTGGAGCATGCAACTTTTGGCCTCAAAGTCATGAGTTCGAGCCCCACACTGGGGGTATAGTTTACTTAAAAAAACAAATTAATTAAAATAATTTTTTTAAAGACTTTATTTGTCAGAGAGAGACAGAGAGAAAGAGACCACACAAGCAGGTGGAGCGGCAGGCAGAGAGAGAAGCAGCCTCCCCGCTGAGCAAGGAGCCCAATCCGGGACTAAATCCCAGGACCCTGAGCTGAAGGCAGATGCTCAACTGACTGAGCCATCCAGGTGTCCCTAAAATTAAAAAAATGTTTAAACTGATCACTCTTGTCCATGTGTGCTTTTTTCTTTTTTATATTCAGGTGAAATTCACTCTTTACCTTTCTGATTTCTTCTATGGCGTTTAATATCTTATTTATTTATTTTTGTGACAGAGAGAGACAGAGCAAGAGAGGGAACACAAGGAGGGGGAGTGGGAGAGGGACAAGAAGGCTTCTCAAAGAGCAGGGACCCTGGGACGGAGCCCGATGTGGGGTTCAATCCCGGGAACCAGGGATCACGACCTGAGCCACAGGCAGTTGCTTAAGGACCGAGACACCCAGGCACCTCTCTTCTATGGCATTTAAACTTGCAAGTTTATCCTCCCCACCCATAGTCTTAGAAGGTTAATGAATACTATTTCATCTACCTTCTTCCTTCTGGTTTTATTTGCTTACATTTAATTCTTTATTCTTTAATTTTATGATAAGTTAGGATGTTTTTGTTTTGGCTTTTAAAGTTGCTAGCAGTACAGACTTCATTACCTCCTGACTGCCCCCCTTTTTTAGTCTTATACACTATGCCAAACTAATCTTATTAAAAAACAGATCTAACGAGGTCACTTCTCTGTTGGAAAACTGCAGGTGGCTTCCCATTCCCGATAAAATCAAGTCGAACTTCTCAGCCTGTCACTCAAAATGCTCCACAACGTAGGAAGGCTGTGGAGGGCAGTCTTGCTGATTCCTTCTCTCACATTCCACAGAGTACACACCATTCCTTCTCTCGACACCCCAAAAGGCCACAGTGCGCCCTTTGCTGCTATAGACCCACTTACTTCTCAGTTGCCTTCTCCCTAGACCCTCCCGCTTCAGTACCTTCCCCTAAAGCTTTCCCTCGACTTAGAATGTCGGTAGGTCCTCGCCAAAATCACCTGCCACAGCTCTCTCTCCTTTCAACAGACACGACCAATTTCACCTTCAACAAGCTTTCCCAGATCTCTGGTCAAAACATATTTCTCTCCCCATCGGTCTACAGCACTTGCCAGGTTTGTAATGCTGCTCCCTGATGCAGGCTTTTTACTCATATTGTGGCCAGGTCTGACTTTCCCTGCTCTGGGAGTTACTGGTGGGCGGGGACCAGGTCTTCATTGGGACCCACGCCTTAACTGGGACCACGCTTCCAGTAACAACCCATTAAAGATTTTTTTTTTATTTGAGAGAGAGAGTGAGCTAGAAAGAGAGCACAGGAGCAAGGGCAGAGGGAGGCGGAAAAGCTGACTCCCCCGCTGAGCAGGAAGCCCAACACAGGGCTTGATCCCGGGACCCCAGGATCATGACCTGAACAGAAGGCAGATACTTAACCAACTCAGCCACTCAGGCACCCCAACAACCCATTACATTTAGATGGAATTCAAAATCCTTGCTGACTCGATGACTTTGAGAAAGTTGCGTGGCCTCTCCTGGCCCTTAGTTTTCCCCCTTAGTTTCTGGCTGTTAGCATTCTCCTCTTCGTGACGGATAATAACAGCACCTAACCACAGAACTCTGGTAGCTTTTACTGAGATCATCGATATAAGGGATTTCTCACAATACCTGGTGCAGAATGGATGTTAACGGCTAACAACATCATCATCATCATCGACACCACAGTATTGTCCCATCTGGTCTTAGCCTCTCTCTTGTGACCATTTCCCCTTCGCTCACTAGACTCAGGTCCCACTGGGGTTCTATCCTTCCAACCTTTCCAGCATTTCCTGGCATTAGGACCTGTTTCCTCTACCTGAAATCCTCTCCTCTATGTTCTTCACCTGGTGGAGTACCCCTCACCCTTCATGTCTTAGCTGATAGAACCTGGAGAGGCCTTCCTTAACATACCGATTAAACCACTGAAGTGCCCCCTGCCAAAATAAAGTTTTAGGAATATAGGTATCACCTGCTTTTCAAAAGTTCATGTTAAAAAAAACCTCACGTTAAACCACTTCATTTTTATGAAAGACCTCCATTAGTATTTATTTTCAATAACTGAAAAAAGTCTGAAGATTTTCACTTTTGGGGCACCTGGGCGGCGCAATTAAGCACCTGACTCTTGGTTTCAGCTCAGGTCATGATGTCGGGACTGTGAGATCGAGCCCTACATCGGGCTCCAGGCTCAGCACAGAGTGTGCTTAGGAATCTCACTCACTCACTCACTCACTCGCTGACTCACTCACATTAATAAACAAACAAACAAATAAATACATCTGAAAAAAATCTGAAAGGTTATTTTTTGAGTCTAGAAATGCTCAAAAAAATGTCCATATAAATTACCGGTTATTGCCTCTTTCCTTTACACCATTTTGTTACAGGTTTCATAGGAATGCTCTACTTTTGGATAGTGGGGGAAATCTGTACATATAGCAAAGATAAATATATAAAAAGTAAAAAAGAATGATGGAATGATAGGAGAGGAGTGGGATGGGGATGGACCACAGATTTCACTTACTTCCAAGGTCCCGGCTTTCATGTTGATGAGTTCTTGTTACAGTATTATAAATAGATGTGTCCTGTGCATGGAACAATGAAAAGAATGTGTCATGAACCAAAGTTATGATTAATCTAATTCTGTGCACCTGACATCCTTAAAGGAAAAGAAGAGCAATTATGCTTACCTTCTCCAGACAAATTTTCTTGTTTGGGAGTGGTAGTGAGAAGATTCTTCTTCCCCAACCCTCTCTAGAGTTTTTCTCCAGGGACTGTC
>CM052812.1:51179792-51252218 GCA_028533885.1 Nasua narica
TTCCCCTCTCTCTCTGGCTCACTGCCTTCCCCCAAGCAGGGCAGAGTCCAAGCCTGGCAATCTACCTCTTCCCATGACCACTGCCTCTTCCAACACACACACACACACACACACAGGGAACTACAACTTTGTCACACACTTGCTGGCCCAGCAGCCCCGTAACACAACACAATACTGCGAAGCCATGCACTCAACAACATACCCTCATTTACGTACCTATAGCCTCCCATTCACACCCAGCAGTGATGCCTTCTCTGCTTTGTTCAGCACCTAGAGCTAGGCCTGGCACCTAGAGAGGGCTCAATGAACAAATAAATCCACCAAGACACGTCCCATAAACAAATGCATATAGGGGCCCCTGGGTGGCTCAGTGGGTTAGGGCTTCTGCCTTCAGCTCTGGTCATGATCTCAGGGTCCTGGGATAGAGCCCTGCATCGGGCTCTCTGCTAGGCGGGGAGCCTGCTTCCCCCTCTCTCTCTACCTGCCTCTCTGCCTACTTGTGATCTCTCTGTCAAATAAATAAATAAAACTTTTAAAAAATGCATAGATAAGCCTACATACATAGTCACACACGCAGGGTTCCATTACATACCCATATCTAAGCCCTCTCCCAGCCCGGCGGTCACATACATATGCGCTGGCACCACTCCGGCAAGAAAGCCAGGGGTACACACACCTAGTTCCGAACCCGGACGCACTGCAGGCAGGTGTTCCCTAGCACTCCCAGGGTGATCGGGCTGGTAAATGTCCATCGGGTCAGGCCTGCAGTGGAATGAAGTAGGCATGTGCATCAATGCAGGCGTTGGGGTCCTGAGGCAGTGGGCAGTGAAAAGCTGGGCTGGCAGCAGGAAGGGCCAAAGTAACTATGTGGATTGGAGAGGGGGTGGGAAGGGCCATGTAGTCCTCTCCTGTGGTTTCTTCCTGCCAGCTGTGGAGGTGAGAGTAGAGGTACAGGTCTGTGAGGCTACTTCGAATCCAAAGACTTTAGTGGGGGAATAGTCTGAGAGGCTGGTTTCCCCTGCTTGGCATGAAAATAGTCTGGGCAGAGGAAGTCGTAGGTGCTAAGATCCCATCCCCAGCCGACAGCAGAGTCTCCCTGTCTTGCCCATCTTCTTTAATGGTGGGAGAGAAGGGGACTTGGGAGGAGTAACCACCTGGAAAGGAGTCTAAAAAAGCAGGCTGTTCTTCCTTCTACCTAAGGAGGTTCCAGCTGCCCCCAGCAATGGCACCTAGGCACTGTCCTCCATGTCCCCAGCCAAAGTTAGCCAGCAGACAGACCACCCAGCTCCTCTCTTACTTCCTCCCCCAGGACCTAACACCAGAGGCCACCAGCTCAGGGAGCTCAGCGGGGCTGGCAGACTGGAGGCTGGGTAGGGGCAGGAATCTGACAAAAACAGGATCAAGTCTCCCAGTCAGTCTAACCACCCAAAGCTCCTCCAACCCCAGCCTCACCAAGGACCCCAGCCCTCCCCCAACAGTCCGATCCAGGGCCTTCTATCCCAGAAAACCTGCCTCGGGAAGGCCACCAGTCCGGCAGCCCCATGGCAGTCGGGGGTGAGGAACAACTGTCCCAGGGACAAGCCAACTTTTGAGGGAGACAAGAGCCAGTCTGGGACAGGAGGAGCAAGGGCAGAAAAGTGAGGGGAAATCTGAGATGAGACTGAAGGGGGATCCACAAGCTTAATTCCTACTTCCTTCCTAATAACTGGTTTCAGGGACTATAGGAAGGAGTGAGGGTGGGGGGAAAGACTGCTTGGGACTGAGTTGTTTGGGCATCAATGACCAACCAAGACAACACTCTCAAACCAAAAAGTCTCTTTATTGATCGGTACCATACATGACTCAAATGGCCCAAAAAAAAAAAAAAAAAAAAAAAAAAAAAAAAGGCATTACATTTGGGGTGGGACATCCATCTTCCCCACCCCTTCCCTCAGCTCCTGACACAATACCCTCCCAACAGAGGCAGCTGGAGTGAAGGAAACTGGGTGTGGGGGACCCCAGAATCCAGAAGAAGAGTAGGGGAGAGAGGTGATGCTAACACTTCTGGAACTGGCCACAGGAAAAGGCAGCGAAGCCACAGAGCTGGGCCCAGACCCATGGGACCCTACTCCTGGCCTCACCCTGGGCCCAGAGCCTCCAAGTGTCCAACTGTGAAACAGAGCTGAGGATCCTGGCTGCTTCCCCCCTCCCTTCTACGAGGAAGGGGAAGGAAGGGATATTGGAGATGAAGACCCTTTACTTCGGCTGGGGAATAGAGGTCTATTGCTCCCAGGTGGGCTGAGAGCTGGGCCATCCTCCGTGGCTCCTTCCCCTCTGTGGAGGACAGGGGAGGACTAGATACACAGTTTGAGGAGCTGGGGGGAAGAGAGCACTGGAGAGAGTGGATGAGCCCCACCCCCTCCATCCCATGCCTGCCCAACTGAGACAAAACAAAAAACACAGCAACAAACAAGGCGCTCCCTTCCCTCCACGCTTCCTAAGGGAGGGAGCCTCCCTTCCCCCCATCCAAGACAGCTGCTCTAGTGGAGGACTTGTAAAGAATATACACACCATGGGGGAGGGGGTTGGGGTGGAAGTGGGAGTCACAAGCACTAGGACAGCAGGCCAGAGTCCTGGAGGATAGGGAGACAGAGACAACAGCAGGGGTTGTCACAAAGATGAGGCCGTCAATGGCCTCCTACCCCAAGGCATGCCTTCCCCAACTCCAGTCACCCCAGAGGAAAAGGGAAGAGAGATGGCAAAGTATCTCCTTGGTCTGAAGCTCTCAAACTGTATAAAATGGTAATGCATACCCCCCACCCCCACACTCACCTCCACCTGGACCCTAAGCCCCACATTTGCCAGGAGTAGGGAGGTAGCTGGACTTTTTAATAAGGGAAGAAGGGGGTACAGGAGTGATTTTTTTTAAACTTACATTTTTAATAATATTATTTTTTAAAAAACTTGGGAGCTGGGAAAGGTGGCTGCAGGGAGGCCCCAGAGCTTTACCCCTCTACTATCAGCCACCCAGGGGAAGGTTTAGGAAAGGGGCAATCAACCAAGCCCCATAACTTTAAGTCCCTAAGGGTTGTGGGATAAACAACCCCAGGCTTGAAGGGGGTGGAATCAGGAGGATGGGGAACCCAGAACCTGGGGTGAAGTTGGAGCCAAATGCCCTAGGGGTGGTCAGGACATTTGTCAGAAGCCCAGGGTCCACGTAGGCATCCACATGAGTAACCCCTTCCCCCAAAAGGCTCTGCAGAGGCCAGGCCCAGCCCAGGGCCACTGGGGGGCAAATCTTGGCACCTGCCCCCAGCGAGTCCAGTTCCTCCCTGAAGTGGGTGGATGGAGGCTGCCCATTTTAGATGCTCAGTCTCTTCATTCTGTCTTCTGCTCCCTGGGGCTGCGAGGGGTGGGGCAGGCAGGCAGAGCACTGGGTGGCCATGGCAAGGCCTTTACTGAGAGGCCTGTGACGTGGGGTTCTCCGATTTGCTTTCTTGGCTGGATGGAGGCTTGCTGTTCCAGGGGCTGTTGGCGCCCAGGGCGGGGGAGTTGTTAAAGCTGTCCTCGTCGTCAATGCCGTTGGCCGCGTCAAACTGGGTGTTCTCCAGCCGGGTGATGAGCCTCTCGTCCTCGTCCCCGAACTCCCCGCCCATCAGGGTGGGCTCCCCCACCACCATCACATCCTGAGAGTGGCGGAGGTCCCCAAACATAATCGGGGCAGGGGCTCGCCCGGCCCAGGGCAGCAGAGAGCCCCAATACCCACCCAGGAACCTCTACACCCCCAACCCCTTCTCACCCCAATTTAAAACCCCAACTCCTCTGACACCCTCAGTCCCTGGAATCCTTCCCACTGAAGGACTGCAGAGCATCACAGCCTTTAACCCACAAACACTAGATTCTAGGAGAAGTCAATCTACTCCCCTTGCTCCCTAGTGCATCTCCCCCAAACCTCAGGGGACTCCTAAACTTCTGTCCACATGTAAGACAGAGGAAGCGGATAAAAAAAACACCAATGAGGAAAGCGTGTGCACGTGCATATGTGCATATTCTAGATTCGCACACGTTCAAACTCATGTGTCCCTCTGTCAGCGTGTGGGTCTCTAATGGTATATGTGCCTCCAAGCTGTCTCTCCTGAACATCCATGTTCTCACGGCTGTCTCTGTCCCTTTATGTCCTACGTTCTGTCTGAGTCTGTGATCACAACCACGGCATGGGACTGACAAGGACTCTCATCGGTGACAGGAGCCAGCCCATGCTGGCAGAGTACACCAGGAAAAACTGTCTTTGCTTCTATGCCTGCTAGTGAGCTCAGGCTGGGACGGGGTCAAGGGTTAGGGGTCAGCAGTAGGGCAGCCCAGAAGAGAGAAGAAAGCCGAGATGCTTACAGGTACCTGGCTGGAGAGGGCGAAGGTGCTGGCTGGGCTTTTCTTCTTGCTGTTGCTGTTGTTGGTGTTGCCGCCCCCCGAGCTCATGGTGCTGCCCCCGGACATCTTTCGTTTCCGCCGCTTGCTGGGCTGCTGCCGTGCGGGCTCCGCTGTGCCAGGGAAAGGAGATTCAGGAGGGGCAAGACCTCCAGTCCCTTGCTCCCCATGCTGGTTCCTGCAGAGCCTGAGCCTTCCCTGATCCCAATCGCGCAGGCCCGGGAGCGAGGAAGGGGCTTTGCCAGGGGACAGAACGAGGGCTGGGGAGCGTCATCGGATCCTGGTAAGAGCGGGGGTGGGTGGAAGGCACTCACCGGGGGGGGCTACCATGCGCTGCCACTTCTGGAAAAGGCAGGTCTTGAGGCAGTCACGGGGGCTGAGGCTGTAGGTCTTGTGGCGGGACATGAGCTCCTGCATGGGCTCGAGGATCACACAGAGCTGAGGGGAGACCGGGAGGTCACTCGTCAAGAGAGAGCGGACATGGAGCGGACACCAAATGGGATGGCGCAGACGCCGCGTGATCAGGGACTCACTCGGAGGTAGTTGAGAGTGGAATTGGACAGCCCACACCGGGTGATATTTTTGGAGAGCTGATCCAACATCTGGGGGTCCTGGGCCTAGGTGAGGAGAAAGAAGAGAACACTAGCACCTGGGGTGCATCTGCTCATCTGACCTATCACCTGAGCCTCGTGACACTCCTGAGGGAGAAGAGGAGCTGCTAGGAAAGCCATTCTTCAGACGAAGATACCCTCACCCTCTGTCTGCGGTCACGGGCACGAACCGGCAGGCTCTGCTCCAGCCACCCCGCCCAGCGCCTGCCCTCAACCCTGGCAGCCCGGGAGCCGCCCACGACTCACATGCATGGCAAGGATGCTGCGGGGGATGAGCTCTCGGTGCTGCCGGATGCTGAAGTGCCACGTCTTTATCCGCATCATGTCGTCAAACATGAACTCTAGGTACAACCGGCCCTCCACACACACCTGGAGACAAGCTTGTCACGTCTCTGCCCCCTCCCCACGTACCTGAAAGGCACCTGTTCTCCTGTTTGCTCACAACCCTCCCACTGAACACACTTCTGCCACCTGCCCCTGAATCTGGGCGCACAACTGCCCAAGACCACGCGCTCGCACACCTGTCACGCCCCCGGCCCCCCATACACGCGCACAGCAGCAATGTTGAACAGACCCTTGTCCTCTTCCCAAGTAGCTAGCGATAACACGCATCTGCTATAAGCTCAACGAGGGCAGGCTCTCACTCACTGGTGCACCCCTGCGGCCCAGAAAACCGTCACGTACAAGCTCAGTAAATGCCTGATGGCTGCTGCAGCATGCCTGCCCTCCCTTCTCGTCTTGCCACTTCCCGTTCTGCCTCCCTGGGGAACAGCTGAGCATATTTGGGGAGAAAGGAGGGGAATCAAACCCAGGTGCTTCAGTGTTCCACATCCAGCTGGGCTGCTGACCTGGGTGAACATGGGTTTGCCGTGCTGGGTCACCATGCTGCCTTGGTCACAGTCGAGGGACACAAAGTTGCTGTGGAATGCCTCCTTGGGATGCTTAAGCACATAGTACAGCTCCGTAGCACCCCCTTCAAAGATGCTGCGGAAGTAGCGTGGGATCAAGGTCCGGCCAATGGCTGTAGAGATGGGACAAACTCAATAGAAGGACTTCCAAAGGGGTCAGGCAGATGCCATCATTGTCAAAACAGATCCCCGGAAACAAATACCTACTCCCGGTCCTTAGATGGACACAGGAAGTATTACTCTCACAGCAGAACCAGCAGGACCCCCAGAGGCCACTCACTATATCTCTTTGGTCCATCCTCCAGGCAGAAAGTGATGGTTAACATGGCATCATCCTCAAAGAACTCAGTTGTGAAAGCATCCCACCAGAGATTGTCACACTCCTAAGGAGCACAGGGCAGGATGTTTGTATGTTTGTGTGTGTGTGTGTGTGTGTGTGTGTGTGTGTGTGTGTGTGAAGACAACCCACAGGGGTTCCCAGATGGTCTTCCCCCTCCCAGCCCTTTTCCCCAGGCCATACCTCTGTCCAGTTTTGAAGCCGTTTGTTAAGCTCAAATATTCTGTAGTCAGTTTGGTTGCCATATGGTGTGTGCCTCCTGGGGGAAGTGAAGAAGGGAGGTCAGTAGGAAAAGAGCATCCCCACTCCCCCCACTTCTGCCTTCACCCATATAATGGAAAGCACCTCCCTCCTTACTGGACTCCACTTACCCAATCCCTGGCTCCAGGTATGTAGGCGGGTACATGGGAGTTGGGCTGTGTAAGGGAAGAGGCTATGAGAACGGGGGTGGAAGACAGGAATTATTGGGGAATGTCACTCCCTCCCCCTTTCAGGCAGGATCCCATCTGCAGAAGAGATGGGAAGTGGATAAGACTCACCCCACATCCCGATCTAGCATGGTGCCGGGATGGAAGGGGGGGAAGGCGTTGCCGTTCGGGGGCTCCTTCGGTGAGTACAGCTTGAATGACTTTGAGGAACAACCTAGAAGGCAAAAGAAGGAAGGGTCCCCTGAGTCCCAGGGATCTTTCCTGGAAGTCTCCTAGACTGTGTGAATAGGGACTGGTCTTCCAGAGCCCCCTGGGTGGGTGGACTAGGGGAGGGGGATGACCCTAAGGAACACCTACCTCTGCTTCTAAATCTAGCTTCAATTTTGTTTTATCGTGTGAAACTACAAGTACTCAGCCCTAATACCCAAGACCACATTTCTTCATGTGGCTGAGCCCTGGATAATAGAATTGAAGCTGGGAAGAAATGTCAATACCATAAAATAAATGAATATCCAAACATTAGAATCTAATTTTGATAAATCCCCTTTTCATCTATATGTTGTTCAATCATCACAACCACCATGTGAGGTAGCAGGGTCAACTATAAAATCCCCATTTTACAGATAAGGCAATGGAAAGTTCAAGGGGACTTGCCAAAATCATGGAGCTAGTAACTGGCAGAACTAGGACTTGAGCCTAGATCTGATTCCCATATCCTGTAGTATTTCCACCCCTCTATTGCCCTCTGGAGACCAAGCTGGGGGAGGGTGTGTGTGTGTGTGTGTGTGTGTGTGAGAGAGAGAGAGAAATTTGCCAACTCCCTGCCCCTCCTCCACCCCCAGGGTCTCAGGAGGGCAGGGGATAGAAAGATAAAGGGGAGTGGGTGCCTGCTGGGTGCCTCCCACTAGATAACCAGTTGGGCCTTCTGCCTCCCCCACCAACGGCCGCTCCCTTATCAGCCCAGCCCCCTCCCCCACACCCACCATGGGTCTAGTATTGTCTCCAAACCAGAAACCCAAAGCCTCAACCTCCTTTCATTTCTGAGACTTGAAGTGGGGAAGGGAGACAGGCCTCCAGTGGAGTCCACTCTACTTACAAACCTAGGCCTGGGAAGGAACCTAGGCTCCAGGGGGCTCAGTCTAAGAGGAAAGTGGTAACTAGACAGAGGTCTCTGCTTAGATGCCTCTGTGCATGGGCACATGTGTCCCCTATCCACCTCAATGAGCAGCACACTATTCCTGGTATACTATTTCCTAGAAGTCTTACATTCATAATTGAGTATGAACCAGGCACCCCTGCAATCCTATCTTCCCCCTCTCAACCAGACAGGAGGGGAAACTGAGGCACAGCAACAAAGGTTCTAGCCCCTAGGTGCTTCCTAGCATCCCCAGAACATGACTACATTTGGAAGGGTGACCATATTGGCTGTATCTAAGCCCTCTCCCCAAATTAGATACAAAATCTATTTTGTTTCTTGGGGGAAGGACAAAAGAAGACCCTGTGCCAACATGCATCATTTAATTATCTCTCCAGGGCCCCCTCCTCACAATATGGGCAAAAAGAGGGTCCCAGAGGGGCCTACACTGCATGGTTCCTGCAGGTGCCAAGACTCAGAGCCTGTGTGTGCCTGCACACGTGTGTGCCTCACCCTGCCTAGCAGGCTTCCACCCTGAGCTCGCCCTGACATGCCTAGCAAGAGCTGGAACCCAGCAGCCCCAGGCGGGATCAGGGTGCCTGCAACAGGCCCCTGCCCAGTGCAGCACGATCTCTCACAGGCCACAACCACATGCTTCCAGCACAGCGCGCAGCCTTCACACGCCCGTCTGGCCTGAATGAGGAGCCTGTATCCTCGGGAAAGAGATAGTCCTCCCCCCGACCACCAGTCAGTCCCAAGTCTCCCCACTCGGTAGGTGGGTAGACTAAGGCCACGGAGGAAGCCCCAGCTCCCAGAGCCTACCAAAGGCCAGGTCTGGCCATTGAACCCAAGAGTCTAGATTATGAGACCTGGCCCTACCTAGGCCATCCTTTCCCCCAAAGCATCACGGCCCCTGCCCTACAGTTTCAAGGCTACTTGAAGAAATGTGTCAGCTCAAGACCCTCAGAAGAGAGGCAGCACACCTGGGTTCCTTTCTAATTCTGAAAAAAGTTTCAGAGTTTCAATTTCTCTCACCAGAGACCTGGCAGTCATTGCCTGGACTGGGTAACAGTTCTGAAGAGCTAAAGCCCAAAGCTCTGAGGCCTCTATTTACACCTCCAGTGAATGGACACAAGCAAACTCAGCATCTCTTCAGAGCCATAGCAACTCCCAGTAGCCCCAGCACAAGGGTTTGGGAGTGAGAAGAGAAGGGGAGGGAACATCACCCAGACCATCTGTCCCTGTTGCTGCCTGTCCCCAGCAGCAGGGGTAGAGGGAGCAAAGTGGGGGTGGGGGTGAAGGGGATGTGTCATCAGCCTTAGAGTCTGACAGAACCCTCCCCAAACACACACAACCTCTAGCAATCTGGGAGCCCCTAGGAGGAGGAAGAAGAGAGGAAGAGCCCAGAACTAGTAAAGTTTTCTCAGGATGGAAGCTGCATCCTGGGGCTGAGGGGGGCACCTCCAGCTGGGCATTTCCATGGTAACCAGACTGACCTAAGGGCAGGCCCCCTCCCTTTTGGGGGCTGACCACAGGTCAGCAGGCCTGAGAGCCCTGGCCTCTCTGCGTTGGGGCACCTCTTCCCCAGCTAGCATACCAGGCTGGGGCCAGACCCAGGATCTTCCACCCACCCCCAACAGGCTTGCAGGGTGCCCAGACTTACCTGGGAGAACTGAGGGGACCAGGAGAGGTGCAGGGAGCGGCTGGGAGCCCAGAGGGGCCTTGGCAGGGGTGAGGACTGAGGGGGACAACTTCAGCCGCTCATGTCCCGAGTGGGACAGGCAGGCCTGGCTGGGAGCTCCACTCCGAGGGCCGCACAAAGACTCGCACGCACAGCCTCGGCCCGCCCCACGGCGGCCACAGCCCCGGGGGAAAGTTACAATGGCCACTGGGCCGGGGGCTGGGGGCCAGGGGGCCGGCCTGGGGGGCGGGGGGCCGCGGGGAGTCCGGAGCCTTCTTTGTTTGCAAGGTTTCCCTCAACAATGGCTGCTCCGCTCTTTCCTCTCTCCTCCTCCTCCTCCTCCTCGGCTCTCCCCGCCGCCGCCTCTCGCTGCCTCTGCCTCCAAGCAGCCCGCCCGCCCTCCCCAGGCCAGCAGGCCCCTCCACCGGGGCACCAGGAGAGGCAGGGCCCGGCACTCACACTCACTCACACTTGCACACGCACAGACACACGCAGCGCCCGCCGGCTCCCTTCCTTTTCTCCCTTTCTATCCCTCCCTCCCCGCTCGCTCTCCGATCTCCGAGCCTCTCTCAGAATGAGGCCCCAGGGCGGGCGGAGGGTGGAGCTGCCCCCACCGGCCCCGCCCCCTCCCTGCGAGGAAAGAGGAAGAGGGAGAGAGGGAGGGAGGGAGGGAGAGACGGAGGCAGGCAGGGAGGACTGCTGAGAAAAACAAAAGAGAGACAGAGACCGAGAGAGACGAGAGGGAGAGATGGAGACAGAACAGATGGGGCCGGGAGAGATCTGGGTGGAGGGGAGGTGTGTGGGGCCAAGAACTGAAATGCCCCCAGCCCCAAGCCTGGTGCTCAGGGGTGAGTAGGCCAGCCAGACCCACTGGCAGGAATGGAGAAGGGTGTTCTCTCTGAAGACTCCCAGTATCTTCAAACTGCCTCCCCAACGTCCCCCAAATCTCTCTTCCTCTCCCCCAGTGATCTCTCAGGTTGGAAGGCTGGCCAGAGCTGCCATCCTGGGCTTCCGCCCCTGGTGAAATCCCAGAGCAGCTGGGGGGAGCCTCCAGGGGGTTATTTTTGACAGAGACACACTCTGCTTCAGCGGGTAAACAGTGACTGGGAGGAGGGGGACACTCCAGGCTCCCTCTCCCCAACCCAGCTAAGTTCCTATCCCCCTTCCCTAACCCCCACCACCAGAGTCTCGTGGGTGCAAGGGAAAGAGGCACTGTCTCAGCTAGAGAAGGCCAATTTGCCCACCCAAGGGTCCCCAGAAAGGACCTAGTGTGCTGCTGAGTCCTTCCCCCATCCCAGGGAAAAAATGGTATGTGGTTACTGAAGTAGGGCCTGCTTTCCAACGCAAGGGGAAAATTCCAAGACAAGAGGTGTTTCTAAAACTTGGGTAGTGGTCCAGGCCCTACACCTGGACGGACAGGAAAAAGGAAACACACACACACACACACACACACACACACACACACACACTGGAGGGGGTGAGGCCATAGACCTCCTATCGCTTTGCAATTTGAGTCTCTGCTCCTTATTCCCTGCCCTGCCCCCAACCACATTCCCACAGCCCCCGGCCAGACTTCTCCTGACATACACCCTGGCTGACTGGCAGTCCTACTGCACCTGGCTCCCTGCACACCCTCCGCACATGAATAACACATCTTCCTTCCACATAAATCAGAACCCGAGACACACTTCAACCTGCGACATACCTCCAACAACCAGGACACACACACACACACAGTCCACGACAGCCCTGGCTTCTGTACACGCTGGGACCTGCGACACATGCCTTTTGACCCCAACACGCGCCCCCAAGCTGCCTCATACCCCCAGAACCTGTGACAGACTATTACATTCACACACTGACCGTTTGTTATCCAGGGACTTGCCCCATAAAGCACCCGCCCTGAAACCTGCATACCATTCTCCATCATGTTCTCACCACAGGATATGCTCCAGCTTTCACACACATATTGAAATCTATGACATTCAGCCAGACCCTGCAACATACTGCCTACCACCAGGAACTGAAATATTCCATTGACCAAGTCTGAGATGACCACACTTCTCCCCTTTTGACAGGACAATTCCTGTCATTTGTTTTGTGCCTTTAAACTTCCCAAAGTGCATTCATAGGCAGTACCTCAAGAGGTCCTTACTGAAAACAGGGCCAAATATGATGCTAACTGTTCTCAGTGGATTACAGTGAGACAGAAGGGCCTGAACTGGAACCCTGGACTTCTAACCCCACTCATACAAGCCCAGCCCTAGGGCACGGCAGCCATTCCTATTCCCTTCCCCCTCCAAGGAATGGCCACTCCAGGCTCCAGATGACTGTCTACATGAGGAAGAGGGATGGGTGTGTGCTCTGGCTTCTGCCCCCAGTCTAGAGCTCAGAACCCCCACCCAGTCTGTCTCCTCAAATTTCAGAAAGAAAGGCCCCCAAATACCAAGATATATCAGGACTCTGGCCCATCACTCAAAAAGGGGCCCTGCTCCTGGTTCCCCTTCTCTAGCAAGTCTGCTCCTCTCAGTTCTGACTTAATTCCCCCACAGGAACAGAAGCAAAAGAGGTCTAGCTAAAGAAACAAGTTGGAGTCAGAAGGCCCTAAAATTGGTGGTGCAGGGAGGGGGGTGTGCAGTGAGAAGAAAGCATAGAGCAGCAAAGGACGACAAAGGTGAGGAAGGAGAGAAGAGTACCCGACCCCGAGGTGGAACTCTGAAGGGCAGCAGCCTGTCCCAACCCACAGGATAAGGTACCAGCACTGCCCCCTGCCCGGGCCCCTGGGGCTCCCTGACCCGGGCCTCCAGTGTGCCTGCCCCCCTTCCTTTGTCTGTGCCCGGCCTCCCGTTGGCCTGGCGCTCTGCCATCCTCCTCTCCTGGCTCCCAGCCGCCACCACTGCTGCCTCCTCCCCTCCCCCTACTCCTCCCTGCCTTAACCCTTCTGAGCCACATGCTGCCCCAGACAGGCCCGGGCTCCCTCAGCAACCTGCCCTGCCCCAGTGATGCCCCTCAGCAGAGGTTCTCCCTGCTCTGACCAAAGCTTCAGAAGCTATCACCTACCCCAGAAGTACTATGGGAGCTAGGGGGATAGGGGTGTGTATGTGTGTATCTTGTGGTGTTTCCTTCCGCGTTTGCATGTGTGTGGGTCTGCGTGTGCTCTGGCTTCCCTCAGTCACATGTGTGGGGCATGTGCTGTCTCTGCTGGGCTGGGGGAGGAGGAGGAGCCGGGAGACAGCAGAGCACAAAGGAGAGACTCAGACAGGCAGGCAGGCAGCAGGCAGGCGGCCTGCCAGGGCGCCTCAGGGCCCCCACCCCAGGCCGGCTCAAGTGGGGGCTGGGGGGCGGGTATTTGGGCCTGGACTGTACATGCTGCCATGATGCCCTTGTGTTCAACCATGTGCTCCCCCCATCCATACAAGCCTGGCCCCCTCCCTTACTCCAACTCCTCACATTCCCCACCCCCAGGCCACTCCGAGGCCACTCCAAGGCCCATTCCCGTTTGGTTCTCCTTGAAGTCTAACCTCCATCCACTCTCTGTGGTATCAATCCAAAAGACTTCTTTACATTCAGGAAAAAAAAAGCTCCCCACTCTTAGGCACCTTTTGCCCTCCTTTCCTCCAGCCAGGTCACCCAGACACACAAAAGGAACATGTCTTTTGGGGCACGAACTGAAGCTGTCCCCCACCACACACACATACCCCTGTGCATGGGTCCTCTTCCCATCCCCATGCTGCTCCCAGGGAAACTGAGGGGGAAACTTTATCCTTTCTCCTACCAGACCCAGGCATCTTGCCTCAACTTTAGGACCAACCTCATCTACCTCTAGCCTGACAACCCTTCCGCACTCACCTCCTACCCACTATTTGTAGGAACTAAGAATCAAAATTTAAGACTCAGCCCTCTAGCTTGTTCAAAGCCTTAGTTTCTGCTAAGTTCATGTGTGGTGATGGAAGATGAAGGCCATGGGAAGGACTCAGTGTGGATGGGTCTGAATGGGTACCCAGCATAGAGCAATTATAAAGAAAATACACATATAAACATGCACGCCAAGCTGGTAGGAGGAGGAAGGGCCAGGCAGGATTCCAGCTTGGCGAGCTCTTCCCTTTCCTCCTCTCCCCCACCCTCTGCAGAGGAGCCAGAGGTTCCCACACCTGGATGGATATTCCAGGATCCTCGGGCTCTGTCTACTAGTCCTCCCTCCCTTAAGGGTCCCTTGCCCTTAAACGTCAGCCTCAGCAGGCACTTTCAGTGTGTGCCCAGCCCAGCTTGGCCGGTGTCACATGATTTTCAAGGAAGCTTCCGCACTGGCAGCTTCCCTTGGGGACTGTGTGTATATGTTTGTTTGTGTGTGTGGTGGGGGTTTAGGTGTGGAGTATGGGGCTCCCCAGAGAACAGGGCATGTGGAGAAGCCAATGATCCAAACCACTCTAGATTCTGGGACACCTAACTTTCAGAAGAAAGCTAACTCCAGCCTGGGACAAGAGGAGGTCCTGCACATAATTCAAAAACTCAAGAGTCCTGAGAAGGAGGGTAGAC
This sequence comes from Nasua narica, assembly GCA_028533885.1. Lineage (NCBI taxonomy): Eukaryota > Metazoa > Chordata > Mammalia > Carnivora > Procyonidae > Nasua > Nasua narica. The sequence continues at coordinate 51,193,833 of CM052812.1, forward strand.
AGTGTTCTGAGGCCCTCTGAAGACCACCTCTCCAGTCACATAGTCTCTCTTTTCTCCTGGCATCGAGGCAGAGCCTTCCCCCTCCCCCAGGAAAGAACTAAGACCCAGGCTGTCACTAGCAAAGGCTGATAAGTGTTTTGGGGAGACAGGGATCTGGGCCTGAGTCCTCTTCCAAGTTCTCACTTTGGGGTCAAGTATTGCTCCCCTGAACTCGACTCCCACAAATCACTATTTCCTAACTTGCCGGGGAGCTGCCACATTCCCCCTCCCACTAGGGTGGAGATGCCAGACCCCGAGGGCCCAATTATCTGCCCCCTCCCCCCCAGAGTACCTCCTGTCCCTCAGGAGGACTAACCTTGCCTGGCAACAAGCAGGACAATTTGGAGGGGGGGCAAGACGGGCCCCAATCAATCCCTCCCCCCAAACAGTCCTCAGAAACAGCCTGGAGGGGGGGTAATCACAGGAATAGTAAGAGGGAATAGGCAGCAGGGAAGGGGGGGGGGCAACCCAAACCAGCCAATCACAACTCTATGATGACCTGAGGGGGGGTCAAAAGTCCAGACTCACTTCTGATTGGTTAACACCCTGGAATTCTGGGAATTTCAGCCCCCCAAGCCCCTCCTCAATTAGCGTCCCCCACCAAAACACACACACACACGTACACACACACACACACCCCCGCCACAGACACACAGACTACCCCTAGCACCCCCTCCGCTGCCTCTGGACTGCTGCGCATTTGCATTTGAGAGCCCTCCCCGGGACTAAGACCCCGCACACCCCTCACAGCCCCGACCTCCGCCATGCCATCCACACCTCCCACACAAGTTCTCGCCGAACAAGGGGTGAGGGATCTGTCGGGAGGGTCTGGGAGGGAGGGCCCGGGCGGCCGCGCGCCTTACTCACCAGGACAGGCACAGCCCACTGACATCTTCACATCGCCCGCCGCTGGGGGCCCAGCCGAGTCACGGTGCCCGCCCCGCGCGGGGACAGGCCGGGCATGAGCCGCCGCCGCCGCCCGCGGCCCCGCTGCCCTCGCCGCCGGCCCGGCCCGGCCTCGGCCCGGTGCTGGCGGCCCCTGGCTGCAGCGAGGGGCCTGTCAGGCGCGGAGCAGACAGGAAGGAAGCCAGGCAGGAAGGCGAGCTGCCTCTGCGGGTGTGCGCGCGGGTGTGCGTCTCCGGAGTGTGTGTCCGTGTGTGCGCGTGTGCGTGTGCGTGTCTGTGCGCTCCCGCCGCCCTCCCCGCCGCCAACGCCGCCGCCGCTCGCCCCCTCTCCCTCCCGCGTTCGCTCCCTCTCCCTCCCGCGTTCGCTCGCGCTCTCGCAGTCGTCGGCGCCCGCTCTCCAGCCCCAGTCGGGCTGGGCCGGGCTTTATTAATATGCTAATTGCCTGCTAGTGGGAGGGGAGAGCCGTGTCAAAGTGACCCGGGCGAGCGCGCAGCGAGCGACTACGTGCGTGCGCCGCGCGGCGGGCGGGCGGTGAGGGGCCGGGAGTGTTCAGGGAACGGCATGCATGTGACGCAGCTTTTAAAAAAGGAGACGAAGGCAGAGACCCCAGAGGGGAAGGGCGGGGGAGAAATAAGAGGCGAAGCCTCACACTCGGTGTCCGTCCTCCGGGTGCCGCCAAGTTGGGAGCGTAGCTGAGCCGCAGCCGGAGCCGGAGCGGGAGCGGGAGCTGGGACTGGGAGGAGGCGGAGCCAGGGTGGGCCGCGAGGTGTAGCTCTCCCCTCCACCTCGGCCGCGCTCGCGGAGGGAAAAGGGACTGGCGACACCCCCTCCCCCCCCTCATGCTCTCTGAGGCCCCCGTCTTATTCTCGAAGGGCCTTAAATCCCCTCCCCTCCCCCCTCCACCCCAACCTGGGCGGGGGAAGCGCTATCCTAATTCCTGTAGCAACCCTACTCACCTCCTCTCTAAATTAACCACCCCTCCCTTGCCTGCTAAACCTGTTAGGACTAGAGCCAAAAGGGTTAATTAAGTGGGGTCCCCGCCCTCCCCCGCCTAAGGGCTGAGATCTGCATTTTGCTGGGGGGAGGGGGCAGTGGAATGACCGCCAGGTTGGACTGGGGAGGGGGTAATCCGCTGGCCTGCCTTCCCCCTTGCGGGCTCTGACTCATCAGTCAAGACACTCTCCTCCCTTCCCCCTTTCTCCATCCAGTCTCGGCCTCCCCCCACTCCCCCCTCGCCTGCAAGCTGCTCTCCTTTGAGGGCCTCGAAACTGGGGAGAACAGGAAGCAGACCCCTCCAGTGCCCCCTACCCGTAGGGGCTGAGACGTTGGTGGGGGGTGGGAGGGATGAAAGCCTGCACGGTCAGTGTAAGAGGGGGAAGACTTCTTCCCCAGGGAGGAGCCTCCCAACCTTCAGGCACTCCTCAAGGACTCCCCAGCCCAGCCCTAGGAAGGGGGGTGTGCTCCATCTCCATCCCTTCCCAAAAGCCCAGCCTTAGCTGCCTCATGAACAGGAAATACCTATTAGCAGGGAAGAGGGAGGAGAAGGGAGCTGTCTGGAAGAGAGAGCTGACCCTCTCCCTTCTGGGGGGTCCCCAGCTGCCAGCTTAAGCTTTAAGGTAGGCTCCAGGAGTAGACACTGGGGACCTGGGCTGGTATACCCTCTCTAGAGCGTCTGGCCCAGACTGGGTAGGGGATCCTTCTCCCCTTTGTTACTTGGGGGAGGGGGTGCTTGATTGCCCCCACTCCTGCCCAGAGTCTTGCACAGCTGGCTTGACTAGCTGAGGGAGGGCTGCAGATGTGGAGGTTCAAGTGTTTATGAGACCCTCTTCTCTCCACCTTTGTTTTTGCTGAGGGAGCATGAAATGATGAGGAGATGCATAGTCTGGGGATTGAAAAGAGAGCCTGCCTAGAGAGGCAGACCCCCTCCATATGCTTAGGAGAGGGTGGGGGAGGGGAGCTGTGAGCATAGCCACACTCTTCACTCCAGCATTCCCATCCACCTTATGGATTCCCCCACCCCAGGGGTGGGAGGGGAGGGAGAGCTGCAGAGATGTGACTGAAGCCAACCGTATTTCCGCAGGTATTTCTTTGGCAGCATCCCCTGCCTGTATCTATCTCCTCCTCACGTTCCCCCAGGCAGAGGTCAGTACTAGAGGGAGTAAGGGGAATCTAAGGCAACAGAACCCCTGCCTGAAATTTGGGATATCTAGGTTTGAATTCCAGCTTTACCCCACTTTAGAGCAAATGACTTGAGACAACTGACTTCCTACTCCCTACCCTGAGCTCTGGCCTTACCCTCTGTTAATTGGTACCTGCGGCTTGGTGAGAATCATTAGACAAGGTATGCCCAGTCACCTATTCTGATGTGAGCCATGTAATCAGTTCTTAATATACTTTAGCTCTTCTCTGCTTTCTGTGAGATTGTCTCTTATTTCTAGAGTATCTGGAGTGGGCTGGATTGAACTGGAGGATTAGAGATAGTGTGGAGGAGAGGGACTGCCTGCTTTAAACCTTTTCTTTCTCTACTGTCCATGAGGTTGCCTTCCCCCAATCCTGTGACCACTTACCCCTGAGGCCACTCATTCCAAACAACTAGCTTGGCCAGATTCCATGGTGATCACCAATCACCTAGGTGGACAAAGGGGCTTGCAACCCACCCAATAGGGACTTTGCCTCCTCTGACTGAATCTGAAGTTCCCTTCTAGATTACACATGTGGAAGTTAGAAGTCAAGGAAGAAGCAAAAATGTGTCGAGTAAACAGTATGTACCAGGCAATGAGATCCCATTTACTTTTCATAACAACCTTGGGAGGAAGATGTTATTACCTCCCTTGCACAAGCAAGAAAACTGAGATTCAGAGAGATTAATCAATTTGAACTTGTCTGTAAAACATTCTTTTCCTTCTTCTTGACTACTAATTAGTTAATGCCTTCTTTGAACCTCAGTTTCTAGCTTCGCCTCCACCTGGGAAGGAACCCCTCCCACCCCAGCTGATCCAGTGACCCTGTTTTCTTTAAGGAAATATTATCTCAGTGCTGTTGAGTGGGTGATTAAGGTAAATCGTTTATGTCCTTGATGAAGCAGACTTACAGAGGTTAAATATCTTCCCCAAGGTCACCCAGCTAACAAGTACTCAACCCAGTGCTCTTCTCCCTGCCTTACTTCTAGTTATGGACCAGACCTGGGGAAGGAGAGGACACTTTGGGAGCAGTTTTCAGAATTGTGGTACAGGCAAAAATGGGAAGTTAACAGCTGCCTGGCAAAGGAACTGGGGTGTGGTAGGGAGGCAGGGAGCCTATGTGGAAGGTCCTTAATATAATGACATGTCCAGGAGGATGGCAAGCTTAGCTGCTTGGGCTGGATGGATATGAGCACCTAGTATTTTTTTCTTTTTGAGGTGAAATTACATGACATATGTTAATCATTTTAAAGTGAATAATTCGATGGCATTCCAGTATTTTTTAATACCAGTCATTAGTGCAAGATGGACTGTAGACATGGGATGAAGTGAAGTAGGAAGTACTGAGAAGAAGAGGTGAGATGAGGAAAGGGGAAGGGGAGGGGAATCCTGCAGAGAGGCAGGCAGCAGAAGCAACTAGGTCAGCTTGTTCCCAGAAAGCGGTGGGCTCCTGTTCCAGCTCCTAGAATCTGTCCCATCCAACTCCCTCTCTTGACCTTGACTTTGTCCTGCTCTATTTTCTCCCACATCTCTTTACTCCTGAAATACCCACAAATATTATTAGCATCACTCTCTTTCAAGGACAAATTCTCTTTTTCCATGGAGGGTGTAGATGATATATGTCTTATTAATGGCTAATTCCTAGCACCTTACAAAACACCTAAAACCTAGTATATGTCCTACGACTTTGCTGAATGATATAAGGATTTGGACAGGATTTATCTTCCCCTGCCCCAGCACATGATGCCTTTCCCTCTTGTCCATTTACCATCATTAGCACCATCACCATATACAACCACTACTTCGTTCTCTGCCAAAGCAGTTTCCTAAAGTGTGTAAGAAACTCCCAGGAAAGGGTGCTTGACTGGATCAGTCAGTAGAGCATGCAACTTTTGATTTCGGGGTTGTAAGGTTGAGCCCTACATTGGGTGTAGAGATTACTTAAAAATAAAATCTTAAGGAAAAAAAAAAACACTCATAACCTCCCAGAAACCTGTTAAATATGCAGAAGACCCCACCTCCGGATGGAAGAAATCTCCTCCCCCAGAAGGAAGAGGATCTGGGTAGTCTGCATTTTAAAGAAATTTCTCTGATGATTCTTATGCATGCCCATATTTGGGAATAGTTCTTTTTTTTTCCTAAAAGGGTCCCTGCCCTTCAGAGCATTCCCACCAAGTGGGTGAAACCTATTCATTCATTTCTCCTTCAATAAGCACCTGCTTAGTAGAGTCGTGGTACTAAGGAGCCTCACTGAGTCCCTCTGCCCCAATGGTTCAACCCTTCCTTAGCCTCACTTTTTCCCTCAGTAGAAGGGGGATAGTAATCTTTGTTTTTCTAATTCTTCTGGGGATATTGCAAGAATCCAATGACTAATGGCAGCAAACAAAAGACTACACCATTCCTGAAAAGTGAGTTTTGGGGACTAAAAATTAAGCACCAAAAGAGATAGTGCCCGAAGGGCTGCAGGTCCCCAGCAGAGTAACTACAGCCCAGGTATATTAATATTTAATGCTGTGGAACAAGTTAGCCTCAAACTTAGCTTTTATTTATTTATTTATTTATTTATTTATTTATTTGGCAGAGAGAGAGATCACAAGTAGGCAGAGAGGCAGGCATAGAGAGAGGGAAGCAGTCTCCCTGCTAAGCAAAGAGCCCGATGGAGCTTGCTTGATCCCAGGACCCTGAGATCATGACCTGAGCCAAAGACAAAGGCTTAATCCACTGAGCCACCCGGGGAACCCCTCAAACTTATCATTTTAAGACAACAAGCTTTTGTTATTTCACTCAGTTTCTTTGGGTCAGGAATCCAGAAGGGACTTAGCTGGTGTTTTAGCTCAGGGGCTCTCACAAGATTACAGTCAAGCTGTTGGGGTCCATAAGGTTTCACTGGGGCTAGAGAATCTGCTTCAAGTTCACTCTCATGATTGTTGGCAGGCCTCCCTTCTTCAGTGTTTCACTATGTGGGCTGTCCATAAGGCTGCTCTCACAATATGGCACATTACTTTCAGAGAGAGGGAAAGAGCACCTGGGCTAAAAAGCCTTCGTCTTTTGGTAACGTAATCTCAGAAGTGATGTATCGTCATTTCTACTTTATGTTATTGGTCATACAGATCAACCCTGCTACAATATAGGGGTTGGGGGGAGCTAGGAGGAGTGTGAATAAGAAGCAGAAATTATTGGGGGCCATCTGAAGGTTTCAGAACACACCATGTCTGGTCTTCAGTGTTGCAGGCCTAGAGATTCAATTTAAGTAGTGAATCAGAATACACCAGATTCAGGAGACTGACTCACACAAATTAAATACACATGAAACATTGTCTTGGTAGACTCTCCCTCTTCTCTGGAATACTTTAGTTAAACTCGTCTTCCTTTGGAACACAACACATGGGTAATGGGTTTGCACTTCAGATCCTATGTGCTGACTGTTCTTACCTCAGAATGCTCTATGAATGGCTAGGTCCTCCTTGTGCTACTGGTCTTACTTCACATGTCTCCTCAAAGGCCTTACCTGTTCACACCACATAAAATTGTTCCCGCTTACCTTTTCTACTCTCCATCCCAATTATTTTCTAATAGCACTTAATGGCTCTCTGATATTATTTTGACTCTTTATTTACTTGCAAATTGTCTCCCCAGTAGAATTTGAGCTCCACTAGGGAGGGTTTTTGTTTTTGTTTTCTGACTATTTTGTCATTGCTGTATCTCCACTATCTAAAACAGTGCCTAGTATATAGTAGGCACTCAATAAAGAAACCGGAACGCTGATTTGCTAAGTCACACTGGAAAATATGTCATGTGAACTGGGCATTTTGTCTCACTTAATCAACACATATTTTCAACGTAGAAAATGATATGGGAAGGGGTGACTCAGTCGTTAGCGTCTGTCTTTGACTCAGGTCATAATCCCAGGATCCTGGGATCGAGCCCTGCATCAGGCTGCCTACTCAGGGGAAGCCTGCTTCTCCCTCTCCGCTCCCCTACTTGTGTTACCTTTCTTGCTGTGTCTCTTTCTGTCAAATACATAAATCTTTAAAAAAGAAAGAAAGAAAATGAAATGGCAAGGCAGTTACTATATCCGATAAGTTTTTGGTGAGCATGGAGTCAAGCAAGGACACATGATTGGAGGTTCCCAGAGTTTGGTGGTTTATGAGGTTTTACTTTTTTTTTTTTTTTAAGATTTATTTATTTATTTTAGAGAAAGAGAGAGCGAGTGGGAGAGAGGGGCAGAGGGAGAAGGAGAGAGAGCATCTTAAGTAGATTCCCTGCTTAGCATGGAGCCCAACTTGACTTGACACAGGACTTCATCTCAGGATCTTGACAAGATCATGACCTGAGCTGATACTTAACTGTATCGGATACTTAACTGACTGAGGCACTCAGGTGCCCCTTTCATTTTATTTTTTTAATAAAAAAATTTTTTTAAGAATTATTTATTTATTTATTTGACAGAGAGAGAAAGAGAGATCACAAGTAGGCAGAGAGTCAGACAGAGAAAGAGGGGGAAGCAGGCTCCCTGCCGAGCAGAGAGCCCGATGTGGGGCTCGATCCCAGGACCCTGAGATCAGGACCTGAGACTAAGGCAGAGGGCTTAACCCACTGAGCCACCCAGGTGCCACCCCCCCAATTTTTTTTTTTTTTAAGTAATGTCTGCATCCATGGGGTGCCTGGGTAGCTCAGTCAGTTAAGCATCTGCCTTCAGCTCAGGTCATGATCCCAGAGTCCCAGAATCGAGTCCACATCAGGCTCCCTGCTCAACGGGGAGTCTGTTTCTCCCTCTGGCCCTCCCCCATCTCATTCTCTCTCTCTCTCTCAGAATAAATAAATAAAAATCTTTTTTAAAAATAAGTAAATAAAGGGGCGCCTGGGTGGCTCCGTGGGTTAAGCCTCTGCCTTCAGCTCGGGTCATGATCTCGGGGTCCTGGAATCGAGCCCCGCATCGGGCTCTCTGCTTGGCAGGGAGCCTGCTTCCTCCTCTCTCTCTGCCTGCCTCTCTGTCTACTTGTGATCTCTCCCTGTCAAATAAATAAATAAAATGTTAAAAAAATTAAAAAAAATAAGTAAATAAAGTAATATCTACATCCAATGTGGGGCTTGAATGCACAATGCTGAGATCAGAAGTTGCATGCTCTACAAACTGAGCCAGGCAGGCAGGCACCCCTGAGGTTTTCCTTTATGACTCTTAGAAATGCACCTGCCAAGGGCACCTGGGTGTGTCAGTTGGTTGAGCATCTGCCTTCAGCTCAGGTCTGGGATCAAGTCTGGCTCTGGGCTCCCTGCTCAACATGGAACCTGTTTTTTCCTCTCCGGCTCCCACTGCTTGTGCTCGATCTCTCTCTATCTTTCCCTCTCTGTCAAAGAAATAAAATCAGAAAGAGAGAGAGAGGGAGAGAGGAAGGAAGGGAGGGAGGGAGGGAGGGAGGGAGGAAGGAAGGAAAGAAGGAAGGAAGGAAGGAAGGAAGGAAGGAAGGAAGGAAGGAAGGAAGGAAGGAAGGAAAAAAAATGCACCTACTAGGCACCTGACTGGCTCAGTTGGTGGACCATGTGACTCTTGATCTAAGGGTTGTGATTTCAAGCTCCATGTTGTGTGTAGAGATTACTTAAAAATAAAATCTTTAAAAAAAAAGAGGGGCACCTGGGTGGCTCAGTGGGTTAAGGCCTCTGTCTTCAGCTCAGGTCATGATCTTGGGGTCCTGGGATCAAGCCCCACATCGGGCTCTCTGCTCAGCAGGGAGCCTGGTTCCCCCTCTCTCTCTACCTGCCTCTCTGCCTACTTGTAATCTCTCTCTCTCTCTCTCTCTCTGTCAAATAAATAAATAAAATCTTTAAAAAATTTAAAAATTTAAAAAAAAAAGGAAGAAATGCAACTGCCAAGGAGACAAGGAACCATGACACACCTGCCTGGGTGGCACTGGAGATCCAAAGATATATTCTTATCTTTTTTTAAAATATTTTATTTACTTATTTGACAGAGAGAGAGTGAGAGAGCACAAGCAGGCGCGCCCCCCCCTTTTAAAAGATTTTATTTTATTATTTATTTATTTGACAGAGAGAGAGATCACAAGTAGGCAGAGAGGCAGGCAGAGAGAGAGGAGGAAGCAGGCTCCCCGCTGAGCAGAGAGCCCGATGCGGGACTCGATTCCAGGACTCTGGGATAATGACCTGAGCTGAAGGCAGAGGCCTTAACCCACTGAGCCACCCAGGCGCCCAGATATTATTTATTTATTTGACAGAGAGAGAGACAAACAAGGGGAGCAGCAGGCAGAGGGAGAGGGAGAAGCAGGCTCACTGCTAAGCAAGGAGCCTGATTGGGGACTGGTCCCAGGCCCCTGAGACCATGGCCTGGGATGAAATCAAGAGTCGGACCAAATGAGCCACCCAGGTGCCCCTATATATTCTTATCTTTTTGAGTAGATTCCATGCAGACGTCATACTTAAGAGAATAGATTGTTTTATCGGATGATGAAAAAACAAAAATGGCACAGTTTTCTGCTTTAACATTAATCTTCTTCCCAAAGCCCTATCACCAGAGTAATGACCATAAGTAGAGCCCAAATCACCAGTATTTACAGGGCATCTCTTAGAATTTGTTCCTTTTAGGGAGCACCTGGATGGCTCAGTGGGTTAAAGCCTCTGCGTTCAGCTCAGGTCATGATCTCAGGGTCCTGTGATCGAGCCCCGCATCAGGCTCTGGGGAGCCTGCTTACCTCTGCCTCTGCCTGCCTCTCTGCCTACTTGTGATGTCTCTCCTCTCTGTCAAATAAATAAATAAAATATTTAAGGAAAAAATTTTAAAAAAGAATTTGTTCCTTCCAGGCTGCATTTCCTGCCCATGGGTCCTGTCCCGGTGCTATAATAAAATCACTTTATGGAGAAAAAAAAAAATGTTTCTTCCATAGGGGAACAATTGTGCCATCCCGTATTGGTTCTTAATGATTTCTCATAGGCAAATTATTTCCAAATTTGACAATTTCATGACAAAATGGTGAACGGATTCAGTTGAGGAATTTGTGACTTTTAAAGCCTATTTGGGAAGACAAAACTAATACAGCTGAAATGTTAAGAAAATAAAAGGAGGTTGTATTAATCTACCGAGGCTGCCATAACAGAATACCACAGACTAAGTGGCCTAAACAACAGAAATTTATTTTCTCATAGTTTTAGAGGCTGGTAGTTCAAGATCAAGGTACTCGCAGGACTGGTTTCTGGTGAGACTTCTTTCCCTGGCTTACAGGTCTCCCTTTCTCTTCTGACACCAGTACTATTGGATTAGGCTCCCATCTTTATGATGTTATTAAATTTAATTACCTCCATAAAATCTCTATCTCCAAATACATTCATATTGGGGCTGGAGTCCTTCAACATATAAATTTTGCCTGGATGAGGAGGATGGTTACAATTCAGTCTATAACAGAGGTTCTTTCTTTTCATGAATTTTTTTTGTGTGTGTGAGAATGTATATTGATATAACCTTCCTAAAGGGTAGCTTGGCATTATCCACTGAAATTTCAAATGTATACCTCCTTTAACTCAGCAATCTCATTGGAAGGAAACTATTCCATAGACAGAATGTACAAAAGGGAGAAGATACATGTATGCGTGTACAAGAATGTTCACTGTAACTTACTCTGTAATAGTGAAAAATTTGAAATAACTTAAATATAATTTAAATAATAGTATAGTCATTTAATGGAACTGGTACTCACTAAGGTATCAGTAAATAAGATCTCAGTAAAGACTAGTATATTGTTAGTATATTGAAAAAAAGCAAGTTGTAGAATCATATATGGAATGGTTACTTTTTAAAAAATATTTTATTTATTTATTTGACACAGAGAGAGATCACAAGTAGGCAGAGTCAGGCAGAGAGAGGGGGGGAAGCAGGCTCCCCGCTGAGCAGACAGCCGGATGTGGGATGTGGGGCTGGATCCCAGGACCCTGAGATCATGACCTGAGCTGAAGGCAGAGGCTTTAACCCACTGATCCACCCAGGCACCCCCCGGAATGGTTACTTTTTAAAAATTTTTTTCTTGGTAAAAACTTTTTTTTTAAAGATTTTTATTTATTTATTAGAGAGAGAGAGAGAGAGAGCACAAGCAGGAAAAGCAGCAGGCAGAGGGAGAAGCAGGCTCCCTGCTGAGCAAGGGATGTGGGACTTAATCCCAGGACCTGGGATCATGACCTGAGCAGAAGGCAGGAACTTAAGCAACGGAGTCACCCAGCCATCCTGATTTTTTATTTTTTTATTTTTAAGTAATCTCTACATCCAATGTAGAGCTCAAATTTTCCCTATATATTTTACATGTATACAAAAAGGGTGGATGAATACACACCAAAGGCGACAAGGATTAAATCTGGAGAGTAGAACTGGAGTTTGCAGGCCAAGAACATTTTTTATATAGTTTTATGCTATTTGACTTTTTTTTTTTACATTTGTTTATTTGAAAGAGAGACAGAGAGCATGGGCACATGGGGGAGAGGGAGGAGCATAGGGAGAGGAAGAGAGAAACTTAGGCAGAATCTGCCCTGAGTGCCAGCGCTACTGGGGCTGGACCTCCCGACCGACCCCGAGATCATGACCTGAAGCTGGAACCACAGAGTCAGACGCTCAACCAACTGCACTACCCTCTTCAGCATCCCTGAAATGATTTTTGAACTTTTGTTAATAGAAAACTTCTTTAAAAATAAGAAAACAATAAGAAAGAGCTTCTAAAAGGCAAACAAAGAGTCCCCTGGGTGGCTCAGCCGTTAATCTAATCTGCTGCCTTCAGCTCAGGTTATGATCCCAGAGCCCTGGGATCCAGCCCTGCATTGGGCTCCCTGCTCAGCAGGAAGCCTGCTTCTCCCTCTCCCATTCCCCCTGCTTATGTTCCCTCTCTTGCTGTGTCTCTCTCTCTCTGTCAAGTAAATAAATAATAATCTTAAAAAATAAATAAAAGGGAAATGAATGACTAACAGTGATATTGATGGACTGTGGAAATATAGAGAGGGATCACAGTTGGTTGGGATGATCAGAAAAGCTTTCCTGGATAAAAGAGGGCATGAAAGATGTTTCCAAGTCTGAATATTTGCAAACAGAAAAACAAAGGCAGGAGCACACCATTTGTCATTGTAGGACAGCAATATGTTGTGTGTAGCAGCAGGAAATACCTTTGGTAATGAGGTGCCAGTGTAGGTTTCTGAGTTAGCCCAGAGAGACTCTAAGAATGTATTTTAAGATTAAGCACTACAAACTTCCATTTATAAGATAACTTAGTAGTAGACAGGTAATGTGCAACATTACATAGCTAATACTGCTGTATGATATATAGGAAAGTTGTTAAAGAGTACATCTCATCACAAGGAGAAAAAAATTTTTTATTTTACCTATGTGAGAAGATGGGTTAGCTGAAGCTATGGTGCTAATCATGTCACAGTACTCGTAAATCAAACAATCATGATACGTGCCTTAAACTTATACAGTGGTGTATATTAAGTATTTTCCAATGAAACTAGAAATAAAGGAAGATTAAACAACAACAACAACAAAAGATTTAAACTAGCGATAGTGGCGCAGTATGAGATTGGGTGAAGGTTAGCTCCTGGAGTGCGGGTGCCCACTAGGGGGTGCTGATTCAAAGCCTAGGCCCACTTGGACTACGTGGTAAAAGGAAAGTACCGCATTATAGAATGTCAGATAAAGAAGGCGTTTGGACAGATGGACAAATTAGGAAAATAAAGAGATGTGTAAATGTTAACCCTCCCCTTATTACTTCGCGCTCCCCAACCCACAGGAAACAAAACTGAGTATGACAGTATGACTGTAGCACGTGCCGCGGAGTCGGCTTAAAGCAACTACTATTCCCAGACTCCCTTGCGAAGTCAGGGCCCTCTTTCCAGGGACGAGTAGGTCCCGCCGCAAGGCCTTTTGGGATCCGTAGTTTTGCAGTGTCTTCCGGGAATTGTAGTTCCCTTCCCGCAATTTGCTGGGCGAGGCGGCGCCGGCGACCAGAGCTGCGCTGGGTGTTCAGGGGCCAAGATGGCGGCGCGCCGGGGACGGAGAGACGGAGTCGCGCCGTCTCCGAGTGGGGGCCCCGGACCCGACCCCGGCGGTGGAGTCCGCGGCAGCAGTTGGGGGAGTCGGAGCCAAACGCCGTATGGGACTGTGGGCTCTGTGAGTGGCGGGGAGCAGGTGAGAGGCTGGCGGGCGGCCCGCGGCTGGCAGCAAAGCGGCGTGTGCCGGGCGGTGACACGTGGACGCCACAGGAAAGGGAGGAAGCACTCGGGAGGCGATGCCGGCTGGCTGCGGGAGACGGGTTGGGCCGAACGGACCTGGGCTGTTTGCTGGAGGGACGCAGGCAGAGGCGGGGGTGCCCACGGGCATTCCTCCGGAACGCCGGAGGGGCATAGCCGGGTGTTGGAAACATGGCCCATGGTGGGGGGTCAGAGATTCGGCCTTGCAATCCAGGGTTAAGACATCCCTCTAAGGATGCCGAATGGGGCTGCCCCTAGCACACACAGCGCCGCAGTGCCTTTTCGGAGCCACGTGGGGTGGGGGGAGCAATTTTCCCGGGAGAACTTGTCGGCTTCCCCTCCCCCTCTAGGCGGCTCTGGCACCCACGTGGGTTGGGCTTCGGGTGGGGAGGGGTGGCCCGCGGGTCCACGTGGGGGCGGGAAGGGGATGTCCACGTGGCTCCCGCTCCCGGCTGCCCGGCATCTCATATCGGCGTTGGAGCCGCACTGCTGGGAACTGGGTGTGTCTCAGCCCGTCCCGCCATCTCCGACCCGGTTGGGGGCCCCTGGCCGAGAAGGAAGGTAGGGGCTGCTAGAGTCCACTTTGCCCAGGGTCTTGGAGTAGTTTTTTTTCTCCTGCATTGGTCCACGGCGCCTCGATAGCGAACGGTGAAGGACCTTCCAGATGTGCGGGGAGGCAGTTTCTTGCGGATGATGGAGTGTGTTGGGGAGGACAGAAGCCTGAGGTGAAAGGGCTGTGGAGTAAGCTTATGATGGCTTCTGTCTGACCGGCTTGTGGTGGCCTGTGAGTCATGGGCACTGGCGTTTTGGTTGCCTGTGGACCTGCCTCATCCGTGATTCAAGGGGCACGGGGAGTGTCAACGTATACAAGGGACAAGCCTAAGTAAGGGAAAGAGAATCCTTTCTCCTTCCGTTTTTCCTTCAGCCTCTTTTGAGGAAGTAGCTAAGGCTTGCTTCTGTGAAGTAAAAGTTGAGGTGATCTGTATTTAAAGCCCTTTGGGATTTTGCTGGGGATGGGAAAAGTTGGAGGCGATTTAAGAACTATTCAACACTGAACATTTATTGGGTGGGTGTGGCTTCTGTCAGATTCTGTTTCCTTGGTCTTCACTTCTCCATACTTAGAAAGTATTATCATCTCACTCCTGGGCAGAGGGCTTCTTAAAAGTTGCCACCTAGAGTGGTGGGCCAGACTTCGTCTGAACTGTTACCTCTTAAGCAATTAAGCTGAGTCCTTGAAAGCTTTTGGGTGTTTTGTTTAGCTTTGGTTTGGTTTTGGTTCTAGGTGGGAATTGGGCTGTAGGCTACCAGGTAATGTCGGTTGCAGCAGACCAGTCCCGGCCCTAGCTTGGGAGCTGCTCACCTTTTAGAGGAGAGGCAGGAAGGATCCAGACCCAGCTGTAATCCAATTTAGGTGGTTATCTGGGGTTGGAGAGGGTCTTGTGGAGAGATTGTTTCCTCTCTGACCTCCCACCTAAGAAAGGTGGATTATGTGGAAGCTAGACAGTCAATCAATATTTATTGAGATACTGTGTTCAGACATAAGGGATTCTGGGGTAAACAACACATAGTCCCCATTCTCTAGGATCATATGGTGGGATAGACAGACAATAAGATGAGTGGGACCAAAGGAAAGTGCAGCATATTTGGGATTATATAGTGAGCAGTAGTAATCTACATTGCAGGGTCTGGGAAAGGACATTTTAAGTTGAGATTTGAAGGCTGGGTGTTGTGGGAGAGGGAAGCTTTCATCAGAGGAAATAGTATAGGATGGCCTTGAAGTGGGAGAGAACCTGGCTTATTGAAGAAATGGAGATGTTGCATAGAGAGAGAGGCACAGTGGTAAGAGAGGACACATACTGGAACAGAGGAGCCTGGTGGGAAAGACTAGGAACCCTATAAGTCATATTAAGGAGTTTAAATCTAGTGCCAAGAGCAGTAAGATGTCATTGGAGGGGTGTAGGGAGGGTCTCAAAAAGTGATCAGATATGTATTCTTAAGTTTGTAGTTGGCTTTGAACCCTGTAGGGACAAGACTGCGTGAGAGAGAGCCAGTTGGGAGGTTGCTGAGGTTAGAGATGCTGGTGGCTGTCTTTTAGCCTGGGTTTAGCCCCTAGAGGATTTTAGTAGTCTGAGTGCTGTGCTCTTTGGGGATTGAGGGATAGGTGACATCAGGGGAAGAGGGATAGGTGTCTCTGATTGGGGCTCCAGTACCTGCCTAATGGGGGTGGTGAGTGGGTCCCAGAGCTGGGCATTGTTTTAAGATTCTGGCCTAGTGGCTGGGTCAGGTAGGTGGCAGGGCAAGTTGAGATGCAGCCTCCTTGCTCACCCAGGAGTGTTTGCTGAGCCAGGTGCTATTCAACTGCTGGTTGTAATTATAGGATTGTGAGGGCTTGGGAGGAGTTAGTGCCTAAAACCTGTCACCTTTCACTTCCTCTCTGGACTTGGCCTCCTAAAATGTATCTAGCCTTTCCTCTTTCTGGGCACTGGAACTAACTCCCCAGCTTGGTTAGGAGGGTGGGTATGGGGTATAGTCATACCTGTTGCTTTTTTTTTCTTTTTTTCCCCTTGGAAAAGGTGCAGTTTCTTTTTGCTGCGGAAGGGGCTGGGGAATTAGCTTGTTCTTATCTGTTCCTGTTCTTTGGCCTTCATCATCTGTTTCCTATAGTGGAGATACCCCTTGGTTCTGGCCCCATTCTAGCTACTTCTGGCCCTGCCCACGCCCACGCTCTTGACAGGCCTGGGCGGGTGGCTCCTTGCCTGACAAGGCTGAAGATGTTGCTAGTTTTCAGGCAAGTGGTGGGGTGGGGCTTTTCCATGTACTAAATCAAGTTTTCTCTTGTGCTCACATGGTCAAGGTGGGAGACTTTTCTTTTGGGACTACCACTGAGAGGTTGAGTGACACATTGTAGGGTCTTCAAAGTAAAAAAAATGTGAATTAAGTGTGAATGTCAACTATGTGTAAGACACTGTGCCAGGCATCATGGATCCTCAGGAAGTGTAAGCACAGTTTAAACCCTTCTAAGACCCAAGAAGGATGTAGTCTAGTATGGTACAAAGTGTTATTTGCTCCAGAGGAACTTAGAATCTGATTTTAGTAATGATGCAAGAAATATGATTGCCAGAAAAATGCTACAGAAACCTGATTGGATTTAGGGGTATGAGGAGAGATCAGCATGGGTTGGGGAAGCCCGAGCTGTCTTGAACAAGGTCAGGTTTGAGCTAAGCAGAGAAGAAAGGCCTGAGTGGGACTTGAGGAGCCGAAATCGCCTCCTGGCTGACTACCTCTCCTTTGGTGTACCCCTCAGACTGTCTGCCTTTACCACTGCCAGCACACAACTCTTCTGGACAATTTTGATCTTTCTCACGTTTATACTCCCTAGTTTAATAATCTTCCGTGGCACCAACTGTTTTTGGATGAAGTCCAAACTTTTTTTTTGCCTAGGAGGTCCTTGAACACTGCCATCCTGACTGGTGCTTTGGCTCATGGGTTGTACTTCTCTGCCCAGCAAGTCCAGAGGTTTGGTTGGGTTTGGGGGGGCTTCTGCTGAGTCTGAGGCCATTGGTGGAGGGCTGAGCTCCTGGTTTACAGAGCCTATCACGCAGCTTCCCCGGAGGTCCTATGACCTGCAGCCCTTACGACCATCCTGTTTGCCCCAGATGCTGCTGCATGAGGAGGGGGATGATTCCGGTTTTGTCAGTCTATCTCGGCTTGGCCCCTGCCTGAGGGACAAGGACCTGGAGATGGAGGAGCTGATACTGCAGGATGAGACACTGCTGGGGACCATGCAGAGCTACATGGATGCCTCCCTCATCTCCCTCATCGAGGATTTTGGGAGCCTTGGGGAGGTGAGCTGGGGCTGGGCTTAAATGTCTTCAGGTGGGAGCTTTGCATTGGAGGCTATGGCTCAGTGGCTCTGCTTTCCCAGGATTTTGGTTCCTGGATATCCAAACCAAGTCCTTGAAGTGTGTTTTTTGTCTGTCAGAGTTGGGCTGCAAGATGCTAGACCATGTCCCATGTGAGGATGCCCCGGCAGGCTTGCACAGTAGTCCAAGGCCTTTCCCTCTGCATGGGCCCCCAACTTACATGTCCAGAGGGTTCTAATTTTTTTTAGTCCAATTCTATCTTAGCCAAGGGTTGTCTGCTGAGCATCCACATCTTCCCTGAGGGTGGAGGGAGTAAATGAAACACAAGCCTAGCCTCAATTCTGACGGGCTTCTCTTGGCACTAGAGAGGTGGGAGATGGCAGTGAATGAGATTGGAGCCCAAGCCTTCTGGCGTTCAGATCTCTCTGGGACATTGAGCTGAACTCAGCCTGGGAGACTATTTCTCTTGGCGTTGAGTCCTTCTCAGTGGCCAGTAGATCATTAGGGATGATGGTGGGACCTTCCTGTTGTCTCTCTGGAGCAGAGCAGATTATCTCTGGAGGACCAGAATGAAGTGTCACTGCTCACAGCTCTGACAGAGATCTTGGACAATGCAGATTCCGAGAACCTGTCTCCGTTTGACAGCATTCCTGACTCAGAACTGCTTGTGTCACCTCGGGAGGGCTCCTCTGTGAGTGTGGGACCGGCGTGGGGGGGTAAGGGGTGGGTGGGTGGGTGGTGCAAAGGTTAGAGTCACAACTGTGGGCCTTCTCATATAGTTGTGAAGCACGAACTCATCTCAGGTCTTTTCCTCCCTCTCAGCTGCACAAGCTGCTCACCCTCTCCCGGACACCCCCAGAACGTGACCTCATCACCCCGGTTGACCCATTGGGGCCCAGCACAGGCAGTAGTAGAGTGAGTGGAGTAAGCCTGACCAAGGGAGCCTCAGGGACTCCCAGGAGGGAGTGTGTGGGGACAGGCCTGGCAAAATGTATCCCCGGAGAAAACTTCTGCAGCTTCTCCTCTTTCCTACAGGTTGAGATATCTCTCTCAGATCCTCCTTGGGACTTCTCTCCACCTTCCTTCTTAGAGACCTCGTCCCCTAAGCTTCCTAGCTGGAGACCCCCAAGATCAAGAGCCCGCCGGGGCCAGTCCCCTCCTCCCCAGCAGCGTAGTGATGGGGAAGAAGAGGAGGACATGGCCAGCTTCAGGGGCCAGATGCTTGCTGCAGAGCCCGACAACTCCGTGAGCAGTATCCCAGACTTCCCTATGCACCTGGCCTGCCCTGAGGAGGAAGATAAAACTGCAGCAGCAGAGATGGCAGTGCAGACAGCTGGCGACGAGAGCATCTCCTCCCTGAGTGAGCTGGTGCGGGCCATGCATCCATACTGCCTACCCAGCCTCACTCAGCTGACGTCACTCGAGGATGAGCTTCAGGAGCAGCCGGATGATTTGACACTGCCTGAGGACTGTGTGGTGCTCGAGATTGTGGGCCAGGCAGCCGCAGCTGGTAATGACCTGGAGATTCCAGTTGTGGTACGGCAGATCCCTGCTGGGACCCAGCCTGTGCTCCTGGATGACTCGCTAGAGGCCAGTCCAGCTTTGAAGCTGCTCATGCCTACGCTAGAGTCAGAGACAGAGGCTGCTGTGCCCAAGGAAGACCTCTGCCCTGAGAAAGAGGGGTTGTCAGTGGACTCAGAGGAAAAGCTGGAGTCAGTCTGCTTGTTGGAGCCCAGGGAGGTCATGGAGCCAATGATGCCCAAGGGGTCTCAGAACCCACCAGCCAACACAGTCCTGAGCTCCCAGAGAGCTCGAAAGGGCAGGAAGAAGAAGAGCAAAGAGCAGCCAGCAGCCAGTGCAGAAGGCTATGCCAGGAGGCTGAGGTCAGCTTCTCGCGGGCAGTCTACCATGGCTACAGAGGTGACCTCTCAGGCAGGAAACTTGCCTCAGGAGGAACTTCAAAGAGAGATTGGGCCTCCTCGTAGTAGAGGGAAGCCCCGGGCTTGGGCTCGGGCCTGGGCAGCTGCCTTGGAGAAACCTAGCTCTGGGAACTTGGAGAGTAGTGCTGGGCAAGCTAGGTCTGACAAAGAAGATCCTTTAGACCTTTACTCCAATCTGGTCGACAGCATCCAAGCCAACCCTGTTCCAACCCATGTCTCTGCTTCAGCCGACCCCATACCACTTGCCTCTGTTGAAACCAAACCCACTGAAGTTAATCCTGTTCTAGCTGATCCTGTACCTGTTAATCCTGCATTGGCTGATCTTGCTTCTGCAAACTCAGAGCTGGTTGACCCTCTCCCAGTTGACCCAGTGCTGATTGACCCAGTCCTGGCTGACTCAGCAGAAATTGACTCTTCAGTGGTTGTTCCCATCTCAGATGACTTACCACCAGGTGACCCTGTCCTAGTCAGCTCGGCGTCAGTTGACTCTGTTCCCAACGACCTGGCTCCAGTTGATCCTGTGCTAGTTAAGTCTAGGCTGTCTGATCCCAGACGTGGTGCCACGTCATCAGTCCAGGGGAGTCTAGCTCCCCAGATCCTTCTGGAGTCAGAGTCCTTGGACTCCCTAAAGGCCATCATCCCTGAAGTCCAGGAGGTTGTGGGTCCTCTGAAGGTAGAAAGTAGTACCAGTGCCACAACCCAGGAAGCCAGACCTCGGCCTCTTAGCCTATCAGAGTACCGGCGGCGAAGGCAACAGCGCCAAGCAGAGGGAGAAGAGAGAAGTCCCCACCCCCCAGCTGGGAAGTGGCCCAGTCTCCCAGAGACCCCCACAGGACTAGCAGACATCCCTTGTCTTGTCATCCCACCAGCCCCATCCAAGAAGACAACTCTGCAGAGAAGCCCTGTGGTTCCTCCTGAGCCTTGCTCTGTGCCTGTGGGTCCCAGCCCTGCTTCTCCTAGTCCTGAGCCACCTGCAAGCAAAGCTATCGCCTCAACTCCCACTGATCAGCTGCCATCCCAAGAGCTGTCACTACCAGCAAGACCCCCACCTCCTACTGTGCAGTCCATGCCTCCCAAAATGCCCACTGCTTTGCCTTTCCCCCCAAGTGGGGTAGGCATGACCCCCATGCTGCCCCTTCCTACAAGCGGGCAAGGGATCCCCAGTCTGCCCCCACCACCCTTGCAGCCTCCCAGTCTTCCAATGTCTATGGGGCCAGTGCCACCTGATCCCTATACTCATTATGCTCCTGTGCCACCCTGGCCATGTTATCCCCCTGTATCCCCTTCTGGCTATCCTTGCCTGCCCCCCCCACCAACAGTGCCCCTAGTATCTGGTACTCCTGGCACCTATGCTGTGCCCCCCACTTGCAATGTGCCTTGGGTACCCCCTCCAGCCCCAGTCCCACCTTATAGCTCCAGCTGTGCCTATGGGCCCTTGGCATGGGGCCCAGGGCTGCAACACCCTCCATTCTGGCCTACTGTGCCACCACCTCCTTTGCCTCTAGCATCTGTTGGGAGAGCTCTTCCCCCACCCAAGGTGGAGCCCAGTGGCATTCCAGCTGGCCCTTCTGAAAGTGTACTTCCTGGGCCAGTGGCTCCTCCCCTCAGTCTTGGGTCAGCTGGCCAGGGAGCTCCACAGGTAGAGCCCACCAAGGAGGTCAAGTCAGTGCCTGTGTCTCCCCATCTGAAACACAAGGTGTCCTCCCCAGTACAAAGCCCCCAGATCAAGTCTCCACTATGCCTGTCTTCTGAGAGTGTGGCCATTGAGGAGCCTGTATCAGAGAGGCTAAAGTCTGAGATCCAGGAGACCAAGCCCAGGGAGAAGCCCCCCTCTCCTGTTGCCAAGGCTGTTCCCACACCCACATCTGTACCAAAGCAGAGCACTATAACTAAGCTGCCTGCTGTCCACCCAGCCCGCCTAAGGAAACTCTCCTTCCTGCCTACTCCAAGGACTCAAGGCCCTGAGGACGTGGTACAGGCTTTCATCAGTGAGATTGGTAAGTGCCACACAGTTTGTTGACGTGAGTGAAGAGCATGGGGCTTGGATGGTGAGCATACTCTATAGAACAGGACAAACTGGGGCACCCAGGTGGCTCAGTGGGTTAATCCTCTGCCTTCGGCTCAGGTCATGATCTCAGGGTCCTGGGATCGAGCCCCACATTGGGCTCTCTGCTTAGCAGGGAGCCTGCTTCCCCCTCTCTCTCTGTCAAATAAATAAAATCTTTAAGAAAATAAAAATAAAAAAATAGAACAAGACAAACCCCCTTGATGGGGCTGGGCTTTGTGGATTTGTTTGGAGGGTAGTTTTGTTTGTTTGGAGTGTTCTTGAGGCAGAGCTCTGGGTTTGTTTGATTCTTTCCTGCTTTGCATTGCTGTCTTTGTTTCCTTAGTAAGGTGGGCAGGAGGAGCATAAAGGGAGAAGTGAGATGATTGGGGAATTCTAGGACCTGGGTACTTCCGTTTCCAATCCTGTGTTGTGTGCTTCCATAGGAATTGAGGCATCGGACCTGTCCAGTCTACTGGAGCAGTTTGAGAAATCTGAAGGTGAGGAACCTGGGTAGCTATGCTGAACCCTTTAGTGTTACTATTTTCTTTGGACCCCACCCTGTAGTTACTTAGATGGAAGGAAGGGAGTATTGGAGGGGCAGGCTCAGAGAATTAATCTCATTCTGATAGGAGTGGGCAGACAAGGTTCACCTACAGTGCAAACTAAGCCAGGGAGAGGGGGGTGGTACCGCATGGCAAGAACTATCAAGAGTAAATGGACATGACGATCCAAGAGGGTTGGGTTGGTTGGGGACATTTTTCTAGAGGATAGTAGCGTTCCAGCTGGGCCTTGAAAGACAGGATGCGTGCGTGGGAATAAAGGCAGAGGTATAGGAAGGCTTGTGTGTGATGTGTTTGGAAGGCAGGGGAAGGCTCAGCTTTCTCAGTACAAAGCAGGGCCCGAGATGCTGTGGAGGGTATTGTGTCCTGTTCTCAAGGAGCTTATGGTCTAATTGGGGAAGAAAATTACAGAAATGACTCCTGAATTAGTAACAAGTATCTATATAGTACAAGGGAAAATCTAAAATATGATAAGTGTAGAACAAATAGACCACAAGTCCAGGAAGTTAGTTAGGTCACATAGAACCTTACATGCTAGGCTTAGAAGTTTGGGCTCTATCTCAGATTCAGTGAGTAATTAGCAGATGTCTCTGAGCAGAGACATGATTAAAAATAGTACTGGCGTGCCCACTAGAAGAGAATGGATCTCTCCGGGGAGAGCACAGTGAAATACATAGGTAAAGTGGATTTTCCTTCTTTGGGTCTCAAAGCCAGCCCTTCTGTACCTCCTTAGTCTGGAACATCTGGTTGGCCTTTTAACTAATTTGGTTTCTTTGCAGCCAAAAAGGAGTGCCCTCCCCCGGCTCCTGCTGACAGTCTGGCTGTAGGAAACTCAGGGTGAGTATGGAGACATACAAGCGAGTTACCCTACAGCTGTTGGTCAGCAGCCGGCCGGCGCTTCAGGACCGTCATCTGGATGCCTCTGCTGTAGGGACTTTTAGTTAGCTTTAGAGTCTTTCCCTGTTGCCCTGTGCCCCACTCAGCCCGTCACTATTGGCCACTGTCTTGGGTGGTGAGATAGGAGGATGTGTACCATCCCCTGCTGATGCCAGTCTGGGATTCCACATGTCCTGGAGGTGCTTTTTATCTTTTGGCAAATTGTGCCTTTGGGGACTTCTTCCTTTCTTTAACAAACTTTTAAGCTTGCTCAACACTGGTGATGGTATAAGATCAAGTGGGGAAGATGTTCATGGCTAGGGCTCTCCTTACTCCTTGGAGGAGGCACCCTGGACGTCCTTGTTGCCCAGTCTTCCAGCACCGAGAGGCCTTTTTTCATTTATCATGTTCATGCTACCCTATCCTATTCTGCCAGGCATATTCCCATCCACATTGATTTTGGGTTGTTTTGAGCTAGGGAGGCAGGGCTCCTGGCTTAAAGGAAGTGGGGTTATTCAAGATCATAGCCAGCCTGCCTCCTAGAATTGAACAGAGCCGAGCTGAGACCCAACCTACATTTTGGTCACTAAGAGCCCATTGTGCTGGAGGAGAGTAATAGGGCCAGTTTGTGTATCCCATTCTTTTCTGCACACACCCCTCTCCCATTGCTTTGTGAGGAAAACGGATGTACAAGATGTTGAGGAGGCAATGAACCAGGCTTTCCCTTTTCCCCCCTGCCAGCAGCGTTGACACTCCCCAGGAGAAGAGGCCCCTAGACCGGTTACAAGCCCCAGAACTGGCCAACGTGGCAGGTGGGTTCAGAGTGGGGAACTCTGGCTTTGATTAGTATGCAGCAAATGTTTATAGAGCCTGCCCTGTACTGGGTGTGTGTAGATGTTGGGAATACAGAGCTTTTGATCCTCATCCTTGAGGTTCTCATAGTCCAGGGAGCGGAGTTACAAACCAACGACCTGAGAGGTTGTATGTTAAAGAAGCCTTTGTGGTTTATAGTGGGGTCTGAGATGGGACAGTCAGGGGAGGGTTATATATAGAAGGTATAATCCCTGAAGCAGAGGTTTGAGAAAATCACTGCTACCAATCAGATAGATTTAGGGGCTGGGGCATTCTAGGGAGATGGAGCAGCTGGCGTGAACTGAAGAGACAAAACCAGCCTGGTATATTTGGGGGAGTTGCGAGTTGTTTGGTTTGGCTGGAGTACAGTGGCTAATGGGGATGGTGGGTAGAACTAACGCAAGAGATGAAGCTGAAGTGGTAAGTAGGAGGTCAGATTATGGGAACTTTGAATGCTGTGTTAAGTTGTTTGGACTTTATCTCGTGCATTGAAGAAGCAATTGGTTTTGGGGTGCTCCCTCTAGCAGGAATGTAGAAGACAGGATAGAAGGGTGTGAATCCTGAGGTAGGAGATTATTGGAAGATGACTACATGAATCCAGGCAGGATGCAGCCCTGAAGTCAGGCAGTGCTGGGGGGAGGGCTGGGTCTAAGAATGGAGAAGTGGACCGGACAGGAGCTGGTCACTAGCTAGGTTTGGGCAGTGAGAGGTTGAGGGGTTCAGGAGGACCCTAGTTGGCTGGGTTTCTGTTGCTTCATCCCCAAGGTAGGGAACTTGGGGAAAGGAGTAGTTGCAACAGTGGGAGAAGTTGGGCTGTTGACCATTGTTGGTTACTTTGTGACATGAGGTGGGGGTCTCTGGAGCCTATATACGCAGTGTTTGGAAGTGTAGAATCGGATCTCATCCTGCTATCTCCATCCTCCCTCCCCTCACAGGGCTCACCCCACCAGCTACCCCTCCCCACCAATTATGGAAGCCCCTGGCTGCTGTCTCACTGCTGGCCAAAGCCAAATCTCCTAAGTCTACCGCCCAGGAGGGAACCCTGAAGCCTGAAGGAGTTACAGAGGCCAAACATCCAGCTGCAACCCGCCTCCAAGAAGGGGTCCATGGCCCTAGTCCAGTCCATGTGGGCTCTGGGGATCACGACTATTGTGTCCGGAGCAGGACTCCCCCCAAAAAGACGCCTGCCCTAGTCATTCCAGAGGTGGGCTCCCGATGGAACGTCAAACGCCATCAGGACATCACCATCAAACCCGTCTTGTCCCTGGGCCCAGTCATCCCCCTGCCCCCACGCACAGCGGCCTCACAGGAGCCACTTGATCACAGGACTAGCAGCAAGCAGGCAGATCCCCCTTGCCTCGCCCCATCTGCCTTGCTGTCCCCTGAGGCCTCGCCTTGCCGGAATGACATGAACACTAGGACTCCCCCTGAGCCCTCAGCCAAGCAGCGGTCAGTGCGCTGTTACCGAAAAGCCTGCAGGTCAGCCAGCCCCCCGAGCCGGGGCTGGCAGGGCTGCCGTGGCCGCAGCAGCCGTTCTGTCAGCTCTGGGTCCAACCGGACCAGCGAAGCATCCTCCTCTTCATCCTCATCGTCGTCTTCCTCATCCCGGTCCCGGTCCCGGTCCCTCTCCCCCCCACACAAGAGGTGGCGAAGGTGAGCTCTGATGGCCTGTTAGGTCCTCTTCATTTAAGAAGTCCACGTCCTCTCCTCCAGTCTACTTTGAAAGCTTTTGCACATTGAATTTGATACTTTCAGGCTCTAAGGCTTCCACTTCTGTCCTTGGCTTTTGTCTTCTCCCCCTTTCTTGGATTATTGAAGGAGGCAAGCTGTGAGAAGATAGCTTCTGTCCCCTATTTGAGTTTGGGGTATCCCTGAAGTCTCCTGCTTCCTTGAGCCCTGCCTTGGGGAGACCATTAGAGTTGGATCTTGCCTGTGTTTAATCTGTCACGTACTCTATCACTCCTCACTTCTGCTCTTTTCTTGGTGGGCTGTCGGAAGGTGGAATAGTGGGTTGTTGGTGGCAGTTCTTCTAATCATCTGTTGAGGACAGAGTCTGGACAGTTCCTTTGTTATTGTGGCCTCATTTATTTTTGGGCGGTACCTTTTTCTCAGTAACAGACCCAAATTTTCCTGCTTAATGCATGAAGAATTCTTGGTTTGGGAACCAGAATGACCTCTTGAGAAATGATCTCTACTACAGGTCTAGCAAGTCACTTCCCTTTTACGCCATGGTCACAGCACTGCTATGAGACATGTTAGGGGAGCAGGAACCCAGAGGTACCCCCAGCTAGTTAGAAGACCTAGGACCCAGCCCTTTATCTCTGAGTCTCCATTTATTTTTCTTCTTACTGACTTGTTAAATATTTTTGTTCGTTGCATGATTGAAAATAACTATGATTTGTGCCCAAACACTCTAAAACATTCCAGATACATCTAAAGTTCATGAGGGCCTCAGTTTGGTCATCTGTGGAGTGCTTCTAGACCTCTTTTGCTCTGCTTTGTCTTTGGGCCTGAGCTTCCTGACAGGGAGGCAAGGCTGGGGCCAAGGTGAGGTAAGTAAGTAGAATATTTTTACACCACTCCCAGCATTCCCACCTGCCCCTTTATCCTCCAGATCCAGTTGCAGTTCCTCTGGACGTTCCCGAAGATGCTCTTCTTCTTCTTCCTCCTCATCTTCCTCCTCATCTTCCTCATCTTCCTCATCCAGTTCCCGAAGCCGGTCCCGCTCCCCATCCCCCCGACGGAGAAGTGACAGGAGGCGGCGGTGAGTATGTGATCATGGAGTCTGCATCTGGGATGCAAATGCCCGAGAGTTCTGAGACTTGAGGTATCTAATGTCTGGGGGGCTGATGGCACCTTCTCATGTCAGGTACGGCTCTTACCGTTCACATGACCATTACCAAAGGCAGAGAGTGCTGCAGAAAGAGCGTGCAATAGTGAGTAGAGGAACAGGTCTTGGGAGGATGGGGCTTGCCCCTGGGCCATGAGCTTTGAGTGTCTTCTACATCGGTAGCATTGGGTCACGGTGTGTCAATTTTCCTTGTTCCTACATAGGAGGAGAGAAGAGTGGTCTTCATTGGAAAGATTCCTGGCCGCATGACTAGGTCAGAACTGAAACAGAGGTTCTCTGTTTTCGGAGAGATTGAGGAGTGCACTATCCACTTCCGTGTCCAAGGGTAAGCTTGGGCCCTAAGGTCAGAATGTCCTTTTCTTCCCATTCATCTACCGTGATGCTTGCTTCCCTCTTGCTCTGGTGTGCTAGGCAATGTAGGCTGACAGCTTCACTCCCCCAATCAGAGGGTTGGTCATTTGGGGAATGAGAAGAACCACTCCAGTCCCTCTTTCTACCCTGGGAAGTACTTGTTTTCCAGGGCATGCGCCCAGATAGCCATCCTAGCCTTGTCTCATCTTCCTCACCAGTGACAACTACGGCTTCGTCACTTACCGCTATGCTGAGGAGGCATTTGCAGCCATTGAGAGTGGCCACAAGCTGAGGCAGGCAGATGAACAACCCTTTGATCTCTGCTTTGGGGGCCGCAGGCAGTTCTGCAAGAGAAGCTATTCCGATCTTGGTGAGTGGAAGAGACCCTGAAGCTTTGGTATACTTCATATTGTCCCCAGAAGGGTTCCCAGCCTTTTTGAGAGTGGGGCTTTCCTTTATGGAGCTGACTTAATGCTGAATGTGACACACAAAGAACCTAGGGGGTGGGATGAGAGGAGAAATGGGGGCTTTCTTGTTTTTTTGACTTAAAACCAGGGTGATATTATTTCCATCCATTATTGGGGTGGGAGGAGGCTGGCTATTTGAGGACCTTGTGGTAGGAAAGTGTTGTCAGAGACCTTGATGTCTGTCTCTATTTTTATAGACTCCAACCGGGAAGACTTTGACCCTGCTCCTGTAAAGAGCAAATTTGATTCTCTTGACTTTGACACATTGTTGAAACAGGCCCAGAAGAACCTCAGGAGGTAACCCTGGGCCCTTCTCCCCCTTCCCTTTTTCTTTGGAGGTGTCCAACCTCCTCCATCCCCCTTCCCCCACTTAAGGGGAGAGAGCTGCTAGTGAGGAGATGACTGTTTTATAAAGAAATGGAAAAAAGTGAAATAAAAAATGTGTTAAATCAGATTTTTTAAAGGGTTATTCATTTTTTATAACAGACATTGAAACAAGTTAACTTGCATTCCTATGTTCCGATGGGGTGAGGGGTTCCCCAGTGTTTGGAAGATCTAAGTCACTATGCAGACTAATAAATATGAACTAGAGATAATTCCCAAGTGCTGTTGTGCTTCTTTCAATGGTGCTGGTGCCAGACATACTCACTTTTCCAATCTGAACACAATCAGGGACCTGGTTACCTCCATTTAGTTCCTAGGACCTCTCTTTGGTCAGGTGCAAAATCCTGTTGGACTTGAAACTTTGCTGCTTAGGATGTGTTGTCAGTCAGTAAAATCAGTTTTGTAGGGCAGTGCTTCTCAAGCTTTAAAAGGGAATTTGAATTATCTGGTGATCTTTTTAGAATGCAGATTCTGACTTCCACCTTGGGGCCTGAGATTCTGCATTTCAAACAAGGGGATGCTGATCCTATAGTCCCAAGGAAGGGATTTTTACCATTAAAGACCTAGAGGAAGGGGCACCTGGGTGGCTTAGTACTTAAGTGTTTGCCTTTGACTCAGGTTATGATCCCAGGGTCCTGGGATCGAGCCCCACGAGCCCCAGAGCCCCACATCGGGCTCTCTGCTCAGCGGGAAACCTGCTTCTCCCTCTCCCACATCCGCCGCTTGTGTTCCCTCTTTTGCTGTGTCTCTCTCTGTCAAACAAACAAACAAATAAATAAATAAATAAAATCTTTTTTTTTTTTTTAAGGACCTAGAGGAAGCTCATACTTGTTCCAAATAAAGGTTTTCTAAACTGAGGCTTACATGTACATGTATGTGCCATTTTAGCTTGAGCACAATGCTTGGCACACAACAGGTTTCAGAGGAATGCATGCATGTGCATAGACATGGGTAAGAGGGAGATCTGTAAGAGTTTATCTAGGAGAGTGCCTATTTTGAGAAGAGCAAAGGAGAGGTATGTCCCCTGAGAAAGTGGGTCCTTACCTTTCCTGACAGTTATTAATGGGGAAGTAATCAAACGGTAGTGGGTAAAGGGATTGATGTCTGCTAATGTGAACTGAAATGTAATAGAACTTGGAATTAACTTGGCAGGCCTGGGCATTAATTTTTGAATACTCACCACAGAGGCAGTTGGAGGGTTTTCTAGTTCTTCCACAGGGAGAGTTCAGGTGTGAACCGTGATTCAGGAGATAGAAGGGTAATTTCCAGGATTATAGGTTTGCAGAGATTGCTGCTGCTGTGTCACTCAGGGTTGGTGCCCAGTGACTTTTCCCTTCATGGAGCTGACTTAATGCTGAATGAATAGGTAAGGGGGAGAGAGTTGTCTCATAGGCAAATCATGATTGAAAGAGGGGCAATTTTAGGGATCGTCTATTACCACTATTACCATGGATAATCTGGAGAATCCTCTGCAGTGGAGGTGGGAATTGGGATGGTATCTGATATAGGGCCTCTCTGGGTGTTCCAGAAAAGGAAAATGAAGGGTGGGAATCGGCTGGCGCCGAGAATGGGCATGATTGGGAGATCCCGTGACCAAGTCTAGAGAGTCCGAAGACAGCTCAAGCCTGCTGGTCCACTTTACTCTGGAATGCAAATCCCAGCTCTGAAAAAAAAAAAAAACGGTGGCTCTCGCTGAAAGGGCGCGGGAAGTCTGAAGTTTTCCCGCCACTGGCGAGGGCGTGGTGCGTGACGTCAGGGCTCCGCCCTTACCAAGATGGCGACACTTGTGGCACCGGAAAGAGCTTATAGATTTCACCTCGATCCTGCCACCAATGTGGAGGCTGGACTGCCTTGTGGAGTATGCCCGCCCCTTCCGCCGTACGCCCGCGCCGCGCGATGACGTCGCAACGGATCCGCCCTCACCCCTCCGGGTTCCCGAGTTCCGGAGTCGTGAGCGTCGGCAACGGTAGTGACGCGTATTGCCCGGAGGATGGCGGACGCCAGCTTGCGCCGCGTGGTTCCCAGCGATCTGT
This sequence comes from Nasua narica, assembly GCA_028533885.1. NCBI lineage: Eukaryota > Metazoa > Chordata > Mammalia > Carnivora > Procyonidae > Nasua > Nasua narica. The sequence goes on from CM052812.1 coordinate 51,223,412, forward strand.
ATCCCCTCGTGCTCGGCTTTCTGCGCGATAACCAGCTCTCGGAGGTGGCCAATAAATTCGCCAAGGCAACAGGCGCTGTGAGTGCGGGCTCGGGACAAGGGCTGGGGTGGTATGACCACAGGTCTTTGGGTCCTGACAGGTTTAGGTTTCCGGGCACCGAGGTCTCTAGGGTCCGCCAATCCGTCAGTATCTGCGGGGCTTTTGTGCCGAGCTCTCAGCGGTGACCCAGGAGCCTGGAGCCTCGCCCACGAAGTCTCACTAGATAGCGTTGAGTCTTGTTGCTTTTTTCTGTGGAGTGGTGCAGCGACGGCAGCGTGGGATCCTCGTGGCCCAGGTCACGTGGCTGGCGGAGTGCGGCGAGCGGGAGGGAGCGTGGTGTCCCACTGGAGGCATTGGATGGTCTTGGTTCTTTTCTTGGGTTTTACGTTGGCTGATGCAAAACGTGACTTGACCTTAACTCTCAGTCGAATTTACCCGAGACTCAAAGATGAAATTGCTTTAGAAATGAGGGATAGGATTTTCGTTAGTAAAGAAGAAAGTGAGAGTAGAGGTATACTAAAGCAGAATTGAGCATCATAGCCTTATCAAGCAGTGGGTTTGGATCTTTGACTTCTGGAATCAAACACATCTAAATTTGGAACCAGGCTTTCTTACTTAAGATGTATAACCTGAACAGCTTGCTGAATCTCTCAGAGTTTGTTTCTATTTCTATGGGGATGCCATCATCCATTTTATAAAACTTGTGTGAATTTCAGTAACGTGATAAATATGAAGTGCCAATCCCAGTGCCTGGTGCTCAGGAAGCATCAGTGAGTGAAAGCTGTTGTCATAGCTATGGTAATACAGGCTGTTCCAAACACATGTAAAAAGTGGTCCAGGGATGTGAAAGGCTTGGAATCTTTCCCAAGAAAAGCAATCATGGGTCTCCTGGGTGGCTCGGTTAAGCATCAGGTCATTATCTCAGGGTCCTGGGATCAAGCCCCACGTTGGGCACTCCATTCAGTGGGTAGCTTGCTTCTCCCTCTGCCCCTCCCCCTGCTTGTGCTTGCTCTCTCTGTCAAGTGAATAAAGTCTTTAATTAAGAAAAAAAAGAAAATCGTGATGCATGGAAAACATTTTGAGAGAGGGTAGTGTGTAGTCTTTGACGGTCTTCTTAGCCTGTGACTAAGAAGCTAAGTTTGTTCTTTGTAGCAGAATCGGGCTGCACAGATAGAATCAAATCAGCTTCAGAAAGGACTTCTTTAAGCTGGGATAGCCTGCCTTGTGATCTCCTACAACTGCTTTCATATTGGAACTGTTTTTGAATTGACCATTAGGGAGGCTGCAGAAAGTATTTTCCCAATAGGCTGGATGGGCCTTTCAGAATTAGGAATTTTTATATGACAAAAACTAATCTTTCTGGAAGGCTTACGGAGGGCCAGATGGTGTTTCTAGATGCTAAGTCCTTTATACGCATTATCTTTAATTCTCTCAACAACTTAATAAGATATACAGTGTTATTTCCATGTTACAGAGAAATAAACAGTCTTGAAAAGATTAAATAATTTGCTCAGGGTCACACAGTAATAACAGGCAGAGGTGAGTTTCACATCTGTACACATGTAACTCTAAGCGTATACTCTTGTAGGTACTGCAATGTTTTGCCATTTTTTTTGCATCAGCTAATCTATTAATCATTGTAACTAATAGCTGAAAGTAATTTTTGTACGAGTATATAACTTAGCTTTTTAACCAGTTTTGGAGGCTGGTTTCCAATGAGATGGTGTTATAAACCACATTGCAGGAAACGCCCTCTTCTGTTAATGTTTGTGTTCTTGTTTCATGGGTAAGCATAAATTCCTAGACAATGCATTGCTAGCTTAAAGGGAAAGCACACTAAAAGATTTTATTTGAGAGAGAGCATGGGCATATGTGAACACAAGGGGGGCAGGGTCAGAGAGAGAGAGGAGGAGATGTAGACTCCCTGCTGAGGAGAGAGCCAGTCACCTGTCACTGGACTGGATCCCAGGACCCCAGGATTATGAGCTGAGCTGAAGGCAGTCGCTTAACCGACTGAGTTGCCCAGGTACCCTGAGAGAGCACATTTTTTTAAAGACTCTGATAAATAGGATTGACTGGGGATAGATGGTGACAGAAACTGTAGGAGTAGCCCAAGTTTTTGATGTCAAAAATTGGAAAGTACATAAATAGGTTTTTTTCTCCTAATTTATGCAAGTAGGAGAAGTCTTACAAAGATGTAACATTTATACCAAATATAGCATGTATAAAAGAGGTCACTTTTTTTTTTTAAGATTTTATTTATTTATTTGAGAGAGAGAGCAAGCGAGCATGAGCAGGGGAGAAAGAGAGAAGCAGACTCCCTGCCAAGCGGGGAGCCCGATGCGGGGCCCCATCCCAGGACCTGAGATCATGACCTGAGCTGAAGGTAGACTCTTAACTGACTGAGCCATCAGGCATCCCAGAGCAGGGTACTTTTAAAGAGAGAATAAAATAAAACCTGATTTCCCCCTAGAACAACCAGGATAAAATTTTCTTACTGAGTTTTTTTTCTCCTATAGACCCAACAGGACGCCAACGCCTCTTCTCTCTTAGACATCTACAGCTTTTGGCTCAAGTAAGTCTTCCCTGTACCACTGTGACTGTTTTTTCCCCTAAGGAGTTGGGCTGTGTTCCTTGGTGTGGGAAGGTCCTGGTCCCCCAGAAGTTAGCCTCATCTACCTCAGCAGGTCCACCAAGGCCCCAAAGCGGAAGAAGGTACAGGCAAATGGACCAGTGACTAAGAAGGCTAAGAAGAAGACTTCATCTAGTGATAGCAGTGAGGACAGTAGTGAGGAGGAAGAACCCCAAGGACCTCCAGCTAAGAAAGCTGGTAAGGCTGGGCAAGGAGTTGGGGTTAGTGGTTCCCAGAAAGGGATTTGTATACCTTTTTTATACCTGCTATACCACACGGTTGATTCTCACTGGGGTCTGTGGTTTTGTTCAGCTATACCTGCCAAGCGGGCCAGTTTGCCTCAGCATCCTGGAAAGGCTGCAGCCAAAGCATCAGAGAGCAGCAGCAGTGAAGAATCCAGTGATGAGGAGGAGGACAATGACAAAAAGAAAAAGCCTGTTCAGGTTTGCAACTTTGGGAAGGAAAGAGGTTGTTGAAGGGATTAGAAAGAAGAAACCTAAAGTCCTGGCTTATAGCTTGGAACCAAGGGATGGTAGTGGGTATGTAACAGGTGACCATGGGGGCACCTGGCTGGCTCAGTAGAGCATGGGACTCTTGATTTCAGAGTTACATGTTTGAGCCCCATGTTGGGTGTAGAGATTACTTAAAAGATAAATAAATAAGGGGTGCGTGGGTGACCCAGTCGGTTAAGCCTGCCATTCTTGGTTTCGGCTCAGGTCATGATCCCAGGGTTCTGGGATCTCTGGGATCTCTGATCAGCAGGGGCTGTGCTTTTCTGCCTCCCTTACCCTCTGCCCTTCCTCCCACTCCCAAGCGTGTGTGAGCATGCATGCATCCTCTCCCTATAATAAAATGAATCTTCAAATACATAAATACATAAAATATGTAACAGGTGACCATGGCGGAGAAAATACAAGTATGAAGCTTGGAAAGGATACGTGAGGGTGAAGTTGCACTCTGAATCTAGAGGAACTCATTCTGTTTCCCAGGTGGTGTTTGGTTTTTCTGGGACACTGTCTAAGATCCCAAGAGTAAGAGTATGTTTTGTAGACAGGTATTGGAAGCTCTTAAGTAGGGAATGGCAGGGACAGGGTTGAGTTTTTCTTTCTTTTTTTTTTTTTAAGATTTTATTTTTTGAAAGAGAGAGCATGCACGTGCACACACGTGGGGGGGCAGGGGGCAGAGGGAAAGAGAGAAGCAAACTCTCCACTGAGCAGGGAGCCAGATGCAGGGCTCAATCCCAGGACCCTGAGGTCATGACCTGAGCTGAAGGCAGACGCTTAACTGACTAAGCCACCCAGGAGTCCCTTTTCTTCCCTCCCTCCCTTTCCACCCTCCTTCCTTCCTTCCGTCTGTCCGTCCGTCCGTCCTTCCATTCTTCCATTCTTCCTTCCCTTTTTCTTAAGATTTTTAAATTATTTTTAATTTAGTAATCTCTACACCCGGTGTGGGACTCAAACTCACAACCCCAAGATCAAGCTGCATGCTCTACTCACTGAGCCAGCCAGGCACCCCAATATTTTTGTTTCTCATGAAGAATTTGGTGTCCTTTTCAGATGCTATCTTAAGTACACTCTGTGTCACACCTGGTGCTTGAATTCATGACCCCAAGATGAAGAGTTGAACACACTACTAAGTCATCCAGGCACCCTCAGATGTTGTCTTGCTCAGCTTTTCTTAGCTCTTCCTGCTCTAAGGATGGTTTCCACCTTAGGATGCCCTTTGGGGGGGTAGCGCCTGGGTGGCTCAGTGGGTTAAAGCCTCTGCCTTCGGCTCAGGTCATGATCTCAGGGTCCTGGTATCGAGCCCCACATCGGGCTCTCTGCTCAGCAGGGAGCCTGCTTCCCCGTCTGTCTCTGCCTGCCTCTCTGCCTACTTGTGATCTCTCTCCTCTCTGTCAAATAAATAAATAAAAAATCTTTAAAGAAAAAAAAAAAGGATACCCTTTGGGTACCCAGAACCTCTTGCTGATTCTCCTCATTGTGTGTTTCCTCACAGAAGGGAGTTAAGCCCCAACCCAAGGCAATCAAAGCTCCTCCTAAGAAGGCCAAGAGCTCTGATTCTGATTCAGACTCAAGTTCAGAAGATGAGTCACCAAAGAACCAGAAGCCAAAGACAACACCTGTGGCAGCTAAAGCTCAGACTAAAGTCTCGGCCAAACCAGGTATATTTCCATTCCCAAGAGGCCAGGCTGGGGACTAGCTCGCTCTGGGGACTACTATTGAAATTGCTCATTCAGGGGCACCTGGGTGGCTCAGTCAGTTGAGCTTCTGCCTTGAGCTCAGGTCATGATCTCACGGTCCTGAGATTGAGCCCCATGTTGGGCTCCATGCTGGGCATGGAGCCTGCTTAAGAGTCTCTCTCTCCCTCTCCCTTTGCTGTTCCCCATCCCATGTGTGCATGTGTGTGCATATGCGCTCACTCTCTTTCTCTCTTTCTCTCAAAAAAAATTGCTCATTTAGCACAGGGGTGAAATGGTACTGGTTGTTGAGCTAGAAATATTGTTTAGTGTCTTTTTTTTTTCTTAAAGAGGCTTTTTATTAATAAGTGGAACATTTCATAATTAGGGGTTAGTAACTAGAGAAACTGCAGTGAGGAAAAATGTGTTTTAAAAAATGGTATCCAGAGGCACCTGGGTGGCTCAGTCGGTTGGGTGTCCCAACTCTTGATTTCGACTTGGGTCCTGATACCAGGGACGTGGGATTGGGCCCCATGTTGGGCTCCACTCAGCAGAGGTCTGCTTGAGGAATCTCTCTTTCCCTCTCCCTGTCCCCCCAGTCTTGTGTGCCCTTTCTTTGTCTCTCAAATAAGTTAATCTCTATTATTATTTTTTTTAATTTATCTTCTCTCAAAGATTTTATTTGAGGGAGAGAGACAGCGAGAGAGAGCAAGAGCAGGGAGGAGAGGGAGAAGCAGGCTCCCCACTAAGGAAGGAGCCTGTTGTGGGGCTCAATCCCAGGATGCTGGGATCATGACCTGAGCCAAAAGCAGACATTTAACTGACTGAGGCACCCAGGCGCCCCCCAAAATAAAGAAATCTTTTTTTAATAAATCTTTTTCTTAAAGATTTTATTTATTTATTTGACAGAGAGAGAGATCACAAGTAGGCAGAGAGGCAAGCAGAGAGAGAGAGGGGGAAGCAGGCTCCCTGCTGAGCAGAGAGCCTAATGCGGGGCTCGATCCCAGGACCCTGAGATCATGACCTGAGCTGAAGGCAGAGGCTATAACCCACTGAGCCACCCAGGTGCCCCTGAATAAATCTTTAAAATAAAGGTATCTGTTTGCCATTCTTGTTCATTTCATAGATGATTTACATTTCCATAAATGCCATTCTGTTATAAGTACTTGTGCATCTTTTGTGCTTTTCACTCCCATCATTTCTCCTATGCATTTACTCCATGGGACATGTAAGAATTTAAACTTTTTTCTGTAGTATTCTTGTGATGACAGGTTATAATTTATAGGAGCTTCTCTGAATGAAGGAGTAAAAGATTTCGTAGAGTACATTTGAATTGTTTACATCATAACTTTTTTTTCGTTTTTAAGATTTTATTTGAGAGAGAGAGAGAGAGAGAGAGAATGGTCATACATGAGCTGGAGGTGGAGCAGAGTGAGAGAGACAAACAGACTCCCTCTGAGCCCAGAGCCCAGTGGAGGCCTTGAGAGTATGATCTGAGATCATGACCTGAGCCGAAGTGAAGAGTCAACGCTTAATAGACTGAACCACCCAGGAGCCACTAGATCATATCATTTGTTAAAGATAGTTTTATGCTTGAAATTTGTCAGGAAAGTCATCTTTTGATTGTCAGCCGTGGTCTCCCTCATGCCTGCTCTAAAGACAAGAGAATTTGGGCACCTCAGTGGCTCAATCATTAAGCGTCTGCCTTTGGTTTGGGTTATGATCCGATCGGGTCCTGGATTGAGCCTCACATTGGGCTCCCTGCTCGGCGGGAAACCTGCTTCTCTCTCTCTCACTCCCCCTGCTTATGTTCCCTCTCTCACTGTCTTTCTGTCAAATAAATAAAATCTTTTTGAGCAATAACTAAGGCAAGAGAATTGACAGACTCCTAAGTTCTAAGCTAACAGGTTTTGAGGGTCCATTAAGGCCTTGATAATTCCTTTTTTTTTTTTTTTAAAGGTTTATTTATTTATTTATTTATTTATTTATTTGAGACAGAGAGAGACAAGTAGGCAGAGAGGCAGGCAGAAAGAGAGGGGAAAGCAGGCACCCTGCTGAGCAGAGAGCCTGATGCGGGGCTCGATCCCAGGACCTGAGAAGGCAGAGGCTTTAACCCACTGAGCCACCCAGGCGCCCCAAGGCCTTGATACTTCTTACCCTTATTTTTTTTTTCCTTCATAGGTACGCCAGCTCGTGTGGCACCTAAACTAACCAATGGTAAAGCGGCCAGCAAGAAGAGCAGCAGCAGCAGCAGCGATGACTCAGAGGAGGAGGAGGAGGCAGCAGCCATACCTAAGAAGGTTGGGGCCATAACTTTACCAGGGGACGGTGGGGTGGGGGGGTGAGGGTGTCTCCATTTCCTGGCAGGATTAGTTGGACCAACTTTTTCCTGTGGTAACTGATTTTCTCTGTATGTTGCAGACTGTACCTAAAAAGCAAGTTGTGGCCAAGGCCCCAGTGAAAGGAACGGCTGCCCCCACCCAGAAGAGTTCCAGCAGTGAGGACTCCTCCAGTGAGGAGGAGGAGGAAGAGCAGCAAAAACCCATGAAGAAAAAACCAGGTGAGATATTTTTTTTCCTTAAAGATTTATTTATTCATTTTTTTAGAGAGCAGGAGCGAGCATGCGCACAAGGTGGGGGCGGGGGGAGCGGCAGAGGGAAAGGGAGAGAATCCCAAGTAGACTCCCTACTGAGCATGGAGCCCCACCACACTTGTCTTTTGTTTGTTTGTTAAGATTTTATTTGTTTATTTCACGGAGGAGAGAGAGCATGTGCGGCAGTGCGTAAGCAGCGGGAAGCAAGTCCCTATAGTTTTTTTTTTTTTAAACAGGTCCCTATAGTTCAGTCCCCCCACCTTCTGCTGCCCCATCCAAGAAGTCCCTGGGAACCCATGCTCCCAAGAAAGCTGCAGAGAAGAAACAGCCTGTGGAGAGCAGTGAGGACAGTAGCGATGAGTCTGGTGAGTCCCCACCATGGAGAGTAGGTTTGGGGAGTAGATGAAGAATAGAAAAGACAAAAATGCCTCTGTGCCTTTTGTTTTTCACTGAAGCAAGACAGGGCTTAAGTTTCTGTGTGGGTCTTTGCAGCTTCCTTTTTGTTGGGTTGGGTTGGACTGTGGTCCCAGCCTAATGCCATAGTTTCTCTCCAGATTCAAGTTCTGAGGAAGAAAAGAAACCCCCAGCTAAGGCAGTCATCTCTAAAGCAACCACTAAACCAGTTCCAGCAAAGAAAGCACCAGAGAGCTCTTCAGACAGCTCAGGTGAGGCTTATGGAGGTCCTCAGGGCGGTGGGAGCTCCAGAGGCTCTCTTCAGTCTGATTTCTATTTATTCTTTGCTCTCTGTCCAGACTCTGACAGTTCTGAGGATGAAGCTCCTTCCAAACCAACTGGTACCACCAAGAATCTACCAAGTAGGCCGGTTGCCACTCCTAAGCAACCAGGAGCTAAACCAGCCACATCTCCCAAGCAACCTGCAGGTAGTGGCCAGAAGCCTCTCACCAGAAAGGCTGATAGCAGCTCCAGCGAGGAGGAGAGCAGTTCTAGTGAAGAGGAAAAGATAAAGAAGACTGTGGTCACCCCCAAGTCCAAGGCAGCAGCCAAAGCAGCTCCATCTTTGCCTGCCAAACAGGCCTCCCAGGGTGGCGGGGACAGCAGCTCTGATTCAGATAGTTCGAGCAGTGAGGAAGAGAAGGAAGAGAAGATGCCAAAATCTCCAGTTAAAAAGAAGCCACAGAAGGCAGCAGGAGTTGTAGCTTCTTCCAAGGCAGCTTCCACAAAGAAAACAAAGGCCGAGAGCAGCAGCAGTTCTTCCTCTGATGATTCCAGTGAGGAAGAAGAGAAGGAGAAGCCCAAGGGCAAGGGCAGTGTAAGGCCACAAGCCCTCAAGACCAATGGGACCTCTGCAGTGACTACACAGAATGGAAAAGCAGACAGAGATAGCAATGAGGAAGAAGGAAAGAAAAAGGCAGCAGTAGCAGTTTCTAAGCCAGGTCTATATCCGAAGAGTCTGCCTCCTTGGTTTGTCCTCCCAAATATGGGTGGGATACACTTGGGGGATGGTGTAGGGAGAGGAGGCCCACAAATAGGCCTCGTTGTATGCCCTCGGTGTGGGAACCTGGGAGGAGGAACAGGAAACTGGGGTCCTGAGTCTGGCTTTTTGTTTTGTAGGTTCAGGAAAGAAGCGGAAGCAGAATGAGTTTGCTAAGGAGGCAGAGACTCCTCAAGCCAAGAAGATAAAGCCCCAGACCCCCAACACATTTCCAAAAAGGAAGAAAGTAAGTTATCTTTTGTCGGGGGCCAGCCTTTAAAGAGTAGAAAGGGGCACCTGAGTGGCTCAGTTGGTTAAGCCTCCAACTCTTGATTTCCTCTCAGCTTGTGATCTCAGGGTGAGATCAAGCCCTGTGTAGGGCTTCTGTGCTCAGTGTGGAGTCTGCTTGAGATTCTCTCTGCCCCTCTCAATCAATCTTTATTAAAAAAACAAAAAACAAAATAGAAAAATCTGGGGGTACCTGGGTGGCTCAGTGGGTTAAAGCCTCTGCCTTCGGCTCAGGTCATGATCTCAGGGTCCTGGGATTGAGTTCCACATGGGGCTCTCTGCTCAGCAGGGAGCTTGCTTCCCCCTCTCTCTGCCTGCCTCTCTGCCTACATGTGATCTCTCTCTGTCAAATAAATAAAATCTTTTAAAAAAATATTTCAAATAAAAAAAGGAAAGAAAGAAAAACCTGCGATCATCTTGACAACTCTCTGCCTGGCCTGGCACTGGTTCACATGTGTAGCTGCGAGGGCTTTTCTGTTAAATGTCACTCTGTCTTTATTTCCTACTTCATTCTTCTCCAGGGAGAAAAAAGGGCCTCATCCCCATTCCGAAGGATCAGGGAGGAGGAAATTGAAGTAGATGCTCGAGTGGCAGACAATTCCTTTGATGCCAAGGTGAGGGGAGAGGGTGTTTGCTGTTCTTCAGGGGGCTGGGTGGAAGAGAGGGCAGTTTTTTGGTTCATGTTGCCTTGAGCAGGGAGACGAAAGTATCAGGGCCTTGGTGTTGTCCTTCTGTGTATTAACCACTTCTCTCTGCTTACCAGCGGGGTGCAGCTGGAGACTGGGGGGAACGCGCCAATCAGGTTCTGAAGTTCACCAAAGGCAAATCGTTCCGGCATGAGAAAACCAAGAAGAAGCGGGGCAGCTACCGGGGAGGCTCCATCTCTGTCCAGGTCAATTCCGTTAAGTTTGACAGCGAGTGACCTGGGGCCATCTGTGGTGAAGCAGGGGTGATGATCCGAGACCACTTAACTTTCCCCAGTGGGCCTGGGAAACCCTCAGCTCTATTAAGGAAGGGTCTTGGCGAGGACAGCAGTCTAGAATTGGTCCGGAGACTTTGCATTGTAACATGTTCTCTGGTCCTCTTCTGTGTTCGTAGTTTTGTACAGATTTGTTTTTGAGTGTTGAGTAGCAAGGACAACATAAGGGGAGTATTCTTTTTTAAGAAAAAGAAAAATTTTAGTTGTTCCTTTCTCCCTGTTCTGTGGAAGTCCTCATACTGAGAAATTTGTATATTTTATATTAAATCATTTCCTATTGATTTTTGTGTGATTTCACAGGTGGGTTCCCACAGATAAAATCTTAGCTATTGCCCAAGATGTAGTAAAGGTCACATTATGAGTTTTTACAACTGGAGATTTCTGCCTGTTGTGCGCATTCATCCGTCCCACCCCTCACAGCTTTGGGAAGGGGCAGTTAAGAATGGTTAATGTATATGTTTGCTAAGCATGCACTGTGTAGCTCATCCTCTTTCATGGGGTTTAGGACTGATGTTTTCAGTGAGCATGGACTTAACTACTTTTTGGGATAAAATTCACTTTTGTTACAGGCAAAATTCTGGTGTAGTGTGAATGCCGTGGGGTTCGTCTGAATATTTTGTTTTCTATAATTTTAACATTTAATGTTTGCAGTACATGTTTAGTTTTTTAATTTGAAAGCATAAACTTTTCTATTGTTCAGACTTTTTTTGATGACCCTTAATAGTACTAAATTGAGGACTGCATTTCCTTGTTTTTTACATTTTAGAGAGCAAAATAACAATTTGAAAAGTGCATATCACTTGGTATTTCTGTTTTAGTAACAGTGGTGACACAAAATTAGTTTCATTAACTCCTATGTGATTGGAAATCACTGATCAAGAAAGTGAAAGAATAAAAACTATAACTAAAAACCTCAATCCTCAGTAGGAATTAGATTATATTAGGTGAATTTATAAGTAACGTGTATGTGCTAATGGAAATGGGAAGAACCTTTATAAAGCATATTAGGTGGTAAAACTTGAGTAGGATGGGGTTGGGAGAGCATCCCAACAAGATTGTTGTTTGTAGTTGGAACATGGGAACAATTGATGTGCCCCTTTCGGAACCTTAACTGTCAGTAACAGTGGAGGTAACAGTAAAAAAACCAGTGAGCGGAAATCCCACTCTGAGGCCAAGTCAGCTGATCATAAAGCTGTAGGAGGTGACAGTGCTTGGCCAGAGCGAGATGGAGAGGGAAGAGGCAACAGCAGACTCTGGAGGCTGGGGCTGTTCTCGTGGTGGGAAAGTGTGCCCTCGCTTCATGGATGAGGGAGGTGAGGTTTGAAGATTTAGCCTCCCCTTGTTCGGATTCCATACTGGCCAAGTAACTTGATAGTAAGTTGGTTTTCCATGTAACTGCCTCTAGGAAGAACACACACCGTTCATGCTGACATAGGTACGTCAGTCTGCACGGTAAGAGTTACCCATCTTACTACAAAATAATAAACTGGCTGGTTTATAATGTGTCTTGGGAGTTTTTTATTGTGAGTCCAAAGCCCGCCTATCTACTCAAACCAGAACAACTTGAATGCCAGTTAGAGGGCTGGTGTGAGACTTGTGAGTTCACTGCAGAACTTTCTTGGCAGCAGCTTAGTGGCTTTTCTTGGCCATACCTTGTCTCATGGTGCCTGGCCCAGGCCATAGTCCAGACTGTGCATAGTCTAAACTGGGGTTGGCAGAATGGCCTATGGGCGAGCCCGGCTCATGGCTTGTTTTTGTAATGCTTTGATGCTAAGAATGGTTTTTACATTTTAATTCAATGTATTTATTTGTTTTTAAGTAGGTACCGCACCCAACATAGGGCTTGGTTTTTTACATTTTAAAAGTGCTTGGAGGAATATGTGGCTGACTTTTAAGTGGCTCACAGGGCTTACGGTATTTACTAACTGGCCCTCTATGGAAAACATTTGCTAATTCCTTGTCTAAGTCAGTGATTTCACAATTCTGACTGAAAATTAGAATCATCTGGGAAACTTAAAATAATACTGAGACCCAGGGGCCCGTCCCAGACCAGCTGAGTGTCAGACCCCTGGTGCTGTCTGGTGAGGCCTGGGTGTAAGAATTTTTTTTTAAGCTTCTGGGCAATTCTAGTATGAGCAGCTGAGGTTGAAAGCCACTAAGAGTGTTTGAAAATAATTGAATTGGGGCACCTTGGTGACTTGGCTGAGCGTCCGACTCTTGGTCGTGGGTCATGGCAGTGAGCCCTGCGTCGGCTCCGCCCTCAGTCCGCTGGAGATTCCTTCTCCCTTTGCCCCTCCCCTGCTGGCGGGCCTGCTCTAGCTCTAAAATAAATAAATCTTTAAAAAAATGGTATTTTTTTTATTCCTCTCATGCTTTCACTTTCAGATATACTGGTAAAATCTGATAGAATAAAATGAAAATTAAATTTCCATCTTAGCTCTATTTCCTGGGACTTGATTCTGTGTCTCCATAGTTTCTCTGAATGTGCTTTTATATGCTGCCTTACACAAATCATCTTTTTCCTTACACAAATGGGAGAGCTTGCTATACGCAGTGTTTCAGAAGTTTGGAGCTCGTTTTATAACACAGCAGCTCCGTTTTAGTGGCTGCATGGTACTCTATTGTATGGAACTGTATATGTGATTCAAGGTAGTAACATTGGTAGATGTTTCGGTTTTTTCAGTATTTTGCTACTACAAATAGAGCCACAGTGGTTATTCGTTTCATTGTTGTTTTTATTTTGTTTTGTTTTTTATTTTTTATTTTTATTTTTTTAAAGATTTTATTTTATTTATTTGATAGAGACAGAGAGATCACGAGTAGGCAGAGAGGCAGATAGAGAAAGAGGGGGAAGCAGGCTCCCTGCTGAGCAGAGAGCCCAATGTGGGGCTCGATCCCAGGACCCTGAGTTCATGACCTGAACCGAAAGCAGAGGCTTTAACCCACTGAGCCACCCAGGCGCCCCTATTTTGTTTTGTTTTTTAAAGTAAACTCTATTTCCAGTGTGGGACTCAAACTCACAACCCCGAGATCAAGAGTCACGCTCCTCAGACTGAACCAGCCAGGTGCCCTGCACAGTGAATGTTCTTATACATGAAACTGAGTATCTGGATTTAAAAAAAATTTTTTTATAAGAATTTATTCTTGGGGCCCCTGGGTGGCGCAGTTGGTTGAGCGACTGCCTTTGGCTCAGGTCATGATCCCGGAGTCACGGGATCGAGTCCCACATCGGGCTCCCGGCTCCATGGGGAGTCCGCTTCTCACTCTGACCTTCTCCCTTCTCATGCTCTCTCTCACTCTCTCTCTTCCCAAATAAATAAATAAATAAATAAATAAATAAATAAATAAATAAAATCTTTAAAAAAAAAAAGAATTTATTCTTAATTGTACATCAGGACCTAAAACACCATTCTAGCTATAGATGGCAACAGATGCAATGATAGGAAAGCCAGATGTTTAAACAGAAATGGAGTTAAGGATCATCATTGCCTCAGGCACAAGGAACAGTTTATCTTTTGCCATGTTTCTTAATTCCACCTGTGGTGGGAAGGGGCCTTCCCCATGGCCTTCGCTTTAAGCTCCTCCTCGAGTTTCTTCTTTCTGTTTCTGCTTGAAAGTCTTATCTTCCTCGTCCCATCTTCTTGGCCTGCTTCTTGGGCTGTTCCAGGGGTTTCTTGCTATTCTTGTGGCCAGACATGGCACCTGCTGCCCTGTGAGGATATTTTTCTAGGAATTACTCTTTACAGTGACGGTTAGGTTAAAGGATATGTACGTTTAACATTTTGATTATTATTGCCCTCCAAAGCCATTGTACTAATTTGTATTTCCAGTAACAGTTTATAAAAGTACTGCCCTCTTCCCCAAAAGTTGGATAAATGAAAGTGCTGAGTCTCTCTTTAAAAAGTTTTTTGGGGGCTGCCTGGGTGGTTCAGTTGGTTAAGCATCTGCCTTTGGCCCAGGTCATGATTCTGGAGTCCCAGGATCAAGCCCCATGTCCTGCACCCTGCTCAGTGGGGAGTCAGCTTCTCCCTCTTCCTCTATCCTTCCCCCTTGCTTCTGCTCTCTCACTTAATCTTTCAAATAAGTAAAATCTTTTTTAAAGAGGTTTTTTTTTTAAACTGGGGTAAAGTATACATAACCTTTGCCATTTTTAACCATTTTATTTTATTTTAAGTAGTCTCTGCCCCCAACATGGAGCTCAGACTCATCGCCTGGGGATCAAGAGTCATTTGCTTCACCGACTGAGCCAGCCAGGCACTCCAAGGCTCTTTTTAAAAAAATTGTGGTAAAAAGCATTAAATTTACCATCTTAGTTTTTTTTTTTTAAAGATTTTATTTATTTATTTGACAGAGACAGAGAGGAAACACAAGGAGGGGGGACTGGGAGAGGGAGAAGAAGGCCTCCCACGGAGCAGGGAAGCCTGATGGAGAGCTCCATCCCAGGATCTGGGATCATGACCTGAGCCAAAGGCAGACGCTTAACAACTGAACCACCCAGGTGTCCCTTAAATATTTTTCTTTTTTTTAAAGATTTTATTTATTTATTTGACAGAGAAAGAGCAGGAGAGTCCAAGCAGGGAGAGTGGCAGAAGGAGAGGGAGAAGCAGGCTCCTTGCTGAGCAGGGAGCCCGATGTGGGACTTGATCCCAGGATGCAGGGATCATGACCTGAGCCGAAGGCAGTTGCTTAATCAACCAGGCACCCCTAAATACATATATTTTTAATTGAAGTATAATTTACATATATTTAGTTTCAGGTATACAACATAATTCAACATTTATATATATTATAATTTCTTAGGATTTTTTTAAAGATTTATTTATTTTAGAGAGAGCACTGAAAGGGAGAAGGAGAGAAGCAGACTTCCTGCGGAGCATAGAGCCTGATGCAGGGCTCAGTCCCACAACCCATGAGATCATGACCTGAGCCGAAATCAAGAGTTGGATGCTTAAGCAACTGAGCCACCGAGGTGCCCTTATATTTACACATATATATACATTTATATACATTAGGAAGTGATCACAAGTCTAGTTATCATCTGTCACCGTGCAGTTATTACAGTATTGACTATATTCCCTATGTTGTACTTTACATCCCTGTGATTGATTTTATAACTGGAAGCTTGTACCCCTTAATTCCCTTCCTATTTTGCCCATGCTCCTACTCTCCTTCATTCCCGCTGAGTAGGCAGCCTGATGAGGGGCTCGATCCCAGGACCACCTGAGCCAAATGCAGATGCTTAACGACAGAGCCACCGAGGTGCCCCTGAAATTTATATTTTTAATATTTTGAGGAACCTCCATACTCTTTTCCACAGTGGCTGCACCAATTATGTTCCCATCAACAGTATGAGAGTTCCCTTTTATCTACATCCTTACTAACACTTGTTATTCTTGAGACTAGCCATTTAGACAGATGTGGGGTAATATCTCCTTGTGTTTTTTGGGTTTTTTTTTAAGGTTTTTTGTGTTTTTTGTTTAAGATTTTATTTATTTGAAAGGGAGAGAGATTACAAGTAGGCAGAGAGAGAGGGGGAAGCAGGCTTCCTGCTGAGCAGAGAGCCGGATGCGAAACTCGATCCCAGGACCCTGAGATCATGATCTGAGCCGAAGGCAGAGGCTTTAACCCACTGAGCCACCCAGGCCCCTCTCGTGTTTTTGACTTGTATTTCTCTGATGATTAGTGATGTTGAACATCTTTTCATGTGTTCATTGGCTGTCTGTATGTCTTTTTTTTAAAAAAATGTCTAAGTCCTCTGCCCATTTAATTGGATTGTTTGGTTTTTTGGTGTTGAGTTATATGAGTTTGTGTATTTTGGATATTAACTCCTTATTGGAGCTGTCATTTGCAAATATATTCTCCCATTCGGTAGGTTGCCTTTTTTGTTAATGGTTTTCTTTGCTGTGCAAAAGCTTTTCAGTTTGCTGGAGTTCCTTCTTTTTTCACTCTTCTTTTTTTTTCTTTTCTCTTATTCTATTTTATTTTTATTTTATTTTTGCTTTTGTTGCCCCTGCCTGAGGAGACAAAGGCTCCCCAAATTATTGCTAAGACCAGTGTTCTTTTTTTTCTCCCCGAAAAGCAACATTTAATTACTCTGGTCCTCCAGCCATAGAGGCTGGCTCAGTATGGGAGTCACTTCTCCTGGTTTCTGGGGAAACAAGGCTGCCTCTCATTTTGTGCTCCTGCTGCAAGGCATGCTGGGTGTCCTGGGGTGCTCCCTGCTCTTGGCCTTTGGTGAGATCCCCAGTGCTGCTGTGACTGGATGTGGTGAAAGACAGAACACTGTGGGTGCTCGGAGCACGCACCCAACAGACTGGGTGCCCATTCGAACCTGGTTTATCGTTCTTCCTAAGACACCTGTAGAATGCGCCTTCTCGCTGACCATCAGCATCTCTTCTTTCCTGGCCACCAGCTGGACAGAATCACCCTCCAGGCCTTTGAGGAGGGTGCCCTGCAGGCCTGGGGTCCCTCGTACTCCTCACTGTGTGCAGACAGCCTAGACTGGACTCCAGCCATCAGAATTGACTGGGAGTCTGAAGTGTCAGTCTGCCTTTGTTTTCTTTTAGGAGTTTTATGGCCTCAGGCTTTTGGTTTTTTTTAATAAAGATTTTACTTATTAATGTATCAGAGAGTACAAGTAGGGGGAGCAACAGGCAGAGGGAGAGGGAGAGGCAGACTCCCCACTGAGCAAGGAGCCCGATGTGGGGCTCCATCCCAGGACCCAGGGATCATGACCTGAGCCGAAGGCAGATGCTTTTTTTTTTTTTTTTTAAAGGCAGATGCTTAACAACTGAGCCTTCCAGGTGTCCTGGCCGCCTCAGCTTTTATATTTAGGTTTTTAGTCCATTTTGACTTTATTTTTGTATATGGCTTAAGAAGGGGTCGTTTCATTGTTTTGTGTGCAGTTATTCAGTTTTCCTAGCACCATTTATTGAAGAGACTGTCATAGTCCCCTCCTTTGTCATAGATTATTTGACCATATAAACATGGGTTTATTTTTGAGATCTCTTCTGTTCCATTGATCAATGTTTTTGTGCCAGCATCATACTGTTTTGATTACTGTAGCTTTGTAGCATAGTTTGAAATCTGGGAGTGTAATACCTGCACCTTTGTTTTTCTTTCTAAAGATTGCTTTGGCTATTCAGGGTCTTCTGTGGTTCCACATAGATTTTAGGATTATTCTATTTTTGTGGAAAAAAATTTTCAATTATTTATTTATTTTTTAAAAAGATTTTATTTATTTGACAGAGAGAGAGAGATCACAAGTAGGCAGAGAGGCAGGGAGAGGGAAAGGGGGAAGCAGGCTCCCCGCTGAACAGAGAGCCCAATGCGGGGCTCAATCCCAGGCCCTGAGATCATGACCTGAGCCAAAGGCAGAGGCTTTAACCCACTGAGCCATCCCCAGGTGCCCCCCCAATTTTTTAATTAAAGAAATGTTGGGGGGTATGCCTGGGATGGCTCAGTCAGTTAAGTATCTGCCTTCAGCTTGTGTCTGTCCTGGGATTGAGCCCCCCGTCGGGCTCCCTGCTCAGCAGGAAGTCTGCTTCCTCCTCTGCCTGTCCCCTGCTCATACTATGGCTCTCTCTTTCTCTCAAATAAAATCTTAAAAAAAAAGATTAAAAAAAATTTTAATCTACTTTTATTTATTTCTTAGAGATTTTATTTTGGGGGCACCTGGGTGGCTCAGTTAAGTGTCTAGTCTGCCTTCGGCTCAGGTCATGATCCTAGAATCCTGGGATCAAGCCCCACATTGGGCACTCTGCTCAGCGGGGCGCCTGCCTCTCTCCCTCCCTCTGCCTGCTGTTCTGCCTACTTGTGCTTGCTTTCTCTGTCAGATAAATAAATAAGATCTTTTAAAAAAAAAATTTTATTTTTTAAGTAATCTTTACAACATGTTGTCGGTGTTTTGATATGGATTGCATTGAATCTGTAGATTGCTTTGGGTAGTATGGACATTTTAACATTTTCAGAGTATAGATCTTTCACCTCAGTTAAATTTATTCTTAGGTATTTTATTATTTATTTATTTATTTTAAAAATATTTTATTTATTTATTTGAGAGAGAGAGAGCATGAGAGGGGAGAAGGTCAGAGGGAGAAGCAGACTCCCCGCAGAGCTGGGAGCCCGATATGGGACTCAATCCCCGGACTCCGGGATCATGACATGAGCCAAAGGCAGTTGCTTAACCAACTGAGCCACCCAGGCGCCCGGTATTTTATTTTTGATGCAGTTGTGTAAAAGGGATTTTTTTTTAAAAGATTTTTATTTGACAGCAGAGCGAGTGAGAGAGAACATGAGTTGGGGGAGGGGCAGAGTGAGAGGGAGAAGTAGACTCCCCAATGAGCAGAGAGCCTGACGTGGGGGTTCTATCCCAGGACCCCAAGATCATCATCTGAGCTGAAGACACACGCTTAACCAGCTGAGCCACCTAGGCGACTCTCTCTCTCTTTTTTTAAACGTTTATTTTATTTTATTTATTTTTTTAAAAGAGATTTTATTTATTTATTTGACAGAGAGAGATCACAGGTAGGCAGAGAGGCAGACAGAGAGAGGGGGGGAGCAGGCTCCCTGCTGAGCAGAGAGCCCGATGCGGGGCTCCCCAGGACCCTGAGATCATGACCTGAGCCAAAGGCAGAGGCTTAAACCACTGAGCCACCCTAAACGTTTAATTTAGAGAGAGAGAGCAAGAACGTGAATGGGGGGAGGGACAGAGGGAGAGGATCTCAATCAGACTGCACACTGAAAGAAGAAACCCCCCCAGTGTGGGACTCTATCTCACGACCCTGAGCTCATGACTGAGCCACCCAGGCACCCGCAAAGGGATTGTTTTCTCTTTCTCTTTCTAAGTGTTGGTTATTAGTGTAAAGAAATGTAACAGGTTTCTGTATTCATTTTGTATCCTGCATCTTTATTGAATTCAATGATTAGTTCTAATAGTTTCTTGGTTCCAGTAGTTTCTTGGAGTCTTCAGGATTTTCTGTATATAGTATGATGTCATCTGCAAACAATGACAGTTTTACTTTTTCCTTAACAATGATTGCCTTGTATTTCTTTTTCTTTCCTGATTGCTGTGGCTAGGACTTCCAGTACTATGTTGAATAAAAGTGGCAGGAGTGGACATTCCTGTCTTGTTCCTCATCTTAGAGAAGAAGCTTTCAGCTTCTCACTGTTGAGTATGATGTTGATTTGTCATATATGACTTTTATTTTTTTAAAGATTTTACTTATTTTAAGTAAGCCTCTGCCTTCAGCTTGGGTCATGATCCCAGGGTCCTGGGATGGAGCCCCATGTTGGGCTCCCTGCTCAGTGGGGAGTCTACTTCTCCCTCTCTCTCGGCCTGCTGCTCCCCTTGCTTGTGTGTGCTCTCTCTCTCTGTGAAATAAATAAAATCTTAAAGAAAAGAAAGATTTTGGTTATTGATTTATTTTAGAGAGAGAGCATGCACCAGAGTTGAGAGGAAGGGCAAAGGGAGAAGAGAAAGAGACTCCCAAGTAGTTGTGGGGCTCAGTCTCACAACCCTGAGATCATGACCTGAACTGAAATCAAGAGTCACTCAACCCAATGAGCTACCCAGCACCCCTTGGCCTTTATTATTTTGAGGTATATTCCCACTCTGTCCACTTTGTGGAGAATTTTTATTATAAATGGATGTTGAATTTTTTCAAATGCTTTTTGTGCATCTGTTGAGATGATCATATGATTTTATCCTTCATTTTGTTAATTTGTATCATGTTGATTGATTCACAGATATCAAATGATTTTTGCAATCCTGGAATAAATCCCATTTGATTGTGGTATATGATCCTTTTAATGTATTGTTGAATTCAGTTTGAGGATATGTTGTTGAAAATTTTTATATCTATGTTCATCAAGGATATTGGCCTGTAATTTCTTTTTTTTTGGAGTGTCTTTGTGTGGTTTTGGTATCAGGGTAATGCTAGTCTCCAATCTTAACTTTTTTTTTCTTTTGTGGTAATCTCTACCCCCATCCCACGATGGGTGGGTTCAAGATTGTAGAGTTCAAGATTGGCTTGAACTCACAACCCCAAGATCAAGAGTCGCATGCTCTTCTGACTGAGACAGCCAGGTGCCCCAATCTTAACCATTTTTAAGATTTTACTTATTTATTTATTTGAGAGAGAGAGAGCAAGTGAGCTAGCTGGGGGAGGAGCAGAGGGAGAGGGACAAGCAGGCTCCAAACCCAGTGTGGAGCCTAATGCGGGGCTCGATCTCATGACCCTGAGATCTTGACCTGAGCCCAAATCAAGAGTCAGACGTTTAACCGACTGAGCCATCACGTGCCCCCTTAATCAATTTTAAGTGTACAGTTCAGTAGTGTTCAGCATATTGATACTGTTGTGCAACAGATCTCTAAAACTTACTCATTATGCAAAACTGAAATTACAGTCATTAAACACTAATTTCTTATAATCTTTGGCAACCATCTTTCTACTTTCTATGATTTTGACTACTTTGGATAACTCATGAGTGGGGTCATACAATATCTTTTGTGTGTGACTTGCTTATTTTAGCATAATATTCTCACGATTTACCCATAATGTAGCATGTGACAGGATTTTTTTTGAAAGCCTCATAAAATTCCATTATATGTATATACCACATTTTATTTATCCATTCCATTGCTTTATTCTGCATTTCTCTTACACATTCAGTCATTTGTATTTTTTTTTCCCATGAAGTATGACCAACCCTGTCTCATATTTTATTTTTTTTTCTGTCTCCTATTTTAATTGGATTATTTATCTTATTTGTCAGAGAGAGAGCTTACAAGCAGGCAGAGGGAGAAGCAGGCTCTCTGATGAGCAAGGAGCCTGATGCCTGACTTGATCCTAGGACCCTGGGAACCTGAGTTGAAGGCAGATGCTTAACTGACTGAATCATCCAGGTGTCCCTGGATTATTTATCTTTTTCTTAATGGTTTGTAAGTGCTCTTGATGTAGTAAAGAGATTAGCCCTGGAGCACCTGACTGGCTCAGTTGGTGGAGCATGCAATGCTTGATCCTGGGGTTGTGGGTTCGAGCCCCATGTTGGATATAGAGATTATTTCAAAATAAAATTTAAAAAAAGAACAATAAGAAAAATAAAGAGATTATCCCTTAATCGCAGATTAAAACTTTTTTTCAGGCATTTTCATTTTAATAATGGAATATAATATGTATTCATTAACTTTTCTCCTTAAAATAGTTGAATCATTGTAAGCTTACTGTTTTTTTAAGTTGTTTTTTTTTTTTTTTTTAAAGATTTTATTTATTTATTTGACTGAGAGAGATCACAAGTAGGCAGAGAGACAGGCAGAGAGAGAGGGGGAAGCAGGCTCCCTGCCGAGCAGAGAGCCCGATGCGGGGCTCAACCCCAGGACTCCGAGACCACGACCCGAGCCAAAGGCAGAGGCCTCAACCCACTGAGCCACCCAGGCGCCCCGGTGGTTTTTTTTTTTTTTAAATTTAAGTAATTTCTATACCCAACGTGGCACTCAAACTTGTAACCCTGAGATTGAGTTGCATGCTCTTCTGACTGAGTCAGCCAGGAGCCCCAGCTAATTGTTTATTGTTTAAACTGTGGCTTAGGGGTGCCTAGGTGGCTCAGTCGTTAAATACCTGCCTTCGGCTCAGATCATGATCCCAGGGTCCTGGTGTCAAGTCCCATATCAGGCTGCCTACTCAGTGGGAAGCCTGCTTCTCCCTCTCCCACTCCCCCTTCTTGTGTTACCTCTCTTGCTGTGTCTCTGTCAAATAAATAAATAAAATCTTAAAAAAATAAACTGTGGCTTGTTTTTTTTCTTTTGCATTTTATAAATATAACCCCTCCTAGCCTTGTTTGCCTTTTTAACTTAGTAGACTCCTTTCCCCTTAGGGCCTTACAGAGCTCAATCTGCTGTATATATACATTACGAGTGTGTGTGTGTGTGTATGTGTGTGTGTGTGTATACAGGTAAAGAGTTACACAAATGAAGTAGTTTAGTAAATTGTCTAACACAACATTTACTAGAAAGATTATTTAATCCCTCTGAGTTTACTTTCTCATATTTAAAATGACAGAGTATTTTTTTTTTATCTCATCTATAAAATCTGACTACCCTAGAGGACTGTTTTAAGGACTGAGGCACTTAGCGCAGTCCCTGTCACATCATAAGGGCTCTATGACTGCCACTTGCACAATAAAAGGAGATTTGGGGAGTAACATTCCTTGGTGTCCTTGTGCTATGCAACATACCTTTTGAACAAAGTCCTGAGTCATATCTTAGAGTTAATGGTTATATCCAGGCAATGTTTTTTTGTTGTTCTTTTATGTTCGTCTCTTTAGCATCTTCATTCATGATGCTGAATATTGATAGCGCAGAATTGATCCTATTTCTTAGAAACTTTAGGTTTGTGAGGGATCTAGAATTCCCACCCAATGCTGATGGGTTTAAGTACTGTTGCTGAAATCCATAAATTCAGTGAATCACACACATGATGGCTCGTGCTTCTCTGCAGTGTACCTAATTCATATGGGCAAAAGTTAAGAGACTTTTGAACACCTTGTAGGTTTGTGCTTTGCAGGTTATATCCGCACTGCAACCCAAACCTATTAGATCAAGGTTTCTCACCCTCAGCACCATTACCATTTTGGGCCAGATAATTCTTTGTCGTGGAGGACTGTCCTGTGCTTTGTAGTTTGTGTGGCAGCATCCCTGGCCTCTACCAGTGGTGTCAGTATCATCTCCCAGTTTGGACAGCCAAAAATGCTCTTGATAGATATCTAGGAATAAACCTAACCAAAGAGGCAAAAGGATCTTTTCTCAGAATACTATAGAACACTCATGAAAGAAATTGAAGAAGACACAGAAACGGAAAAATGCTCCATGCTTGTCGGTTGGAAGAACAAATATTGTTAAAATGTCTATTGCTACTTAGAGCAATCTACACATTCAATGTAATCCCTACAAAAAACCATCAAGTTTTTTCAGAGCTGGAACAAATAATCCTAAGATTTGTATGGAACAAGAAAAGACCCCCAGTAGCCAAAGGAATGTTAAAAAAGAAATCCCAAACTACTGGCATCACAATTACAGACTTCAAGCTCTATTACAAAGCTCTAATCATCAAGACAGTATGGTACTGACACAAGAAGACACAGATCAATGGAACAGAATAGAGAACCCAGAAATGGACCTTCAACTCTGTGGTCACTAATCTTTGACAAAGCAGGAGAGAATGTTCAATGGAAAAAAGACAGTCTCTTTAACAAATGGGGTTAGAAAAATTGGACAGCCACATGCAGAAGAATGAAACTGGACCATTTTCTTACACCACACACAAAAATAGACTCCAAATGGATGAAAGACCTCACTGAAACAGGAATCCATCAAAATCCTAGAGGAGGGGACACCTGAGTGGCTCATTTGGCTAAGTGTCTGCCTTTGACTCAGGTCATGATCCCAAGGTGCTGGTATGAGCCCCGAATCAGGCTCCTTGCTCAGCAGAGAGCCTGCTTCTCCCTCTGCCTACCTCTCCCCATGCTTGTGCTTGTGCGCCCTCTGTCTCTGTCTGACAAATATTTAAAAAAAAATCTTAGAGGAGAACAAAGGCAGCAACCTCTTGAACCTCAGCCGCAGCAACTTCTTCCTAGAAATATCACCAAAGGCAAGGGAAGCAAGGGCAAAAATAAACTATTGGGACTTCATCAAGATAAAAAGTTTTTGCATAGCAAAGGAAACAGTCAACAAAACCAAAAGACAACCAACAGAATGGGATTTGCAAATGACATCAGATAAAGGGCTAGCATCCAATATCTATAAAGAACTTATCAACTCAACACCCAAAGAATAAATAATCCAATCAAGAAATGGGCAGAAGACATGAACAGACATTTCTTCAAAGAAGATGTCCAAATGGCCAACAGACACATGAAAAAATGTTCCACATCACTGGGCATCAGGGAAATACAAATCAAAACCACAGTGAGATACCACCTCATACCAGTCAGAATGGCTAAAATTAACAAGTCAGGAAACAACAGATGTTGGCGAGTATGCGGAGAAAGGGGGACCCTCCTACACTGTTGGTGGGAATGCAAGGTGGTGCAGCCACTCTGGAAAACAGTATGGAGGGTCTTCAAAAAGTTGAAAATAGAGATCCCGTATGACCCAGCAATTGCAGTACTGGGTATTTACCTTAAAGATACAAATGTAGTGAGCTGAAGCTCTCTGGTCGCTAGTCTGTTCTGGTTTTCTATGAGAGGTGACCAGTTAACCTGCACCCCATGTTTATTGCAGCAATCTTCACAATAGGCAAATTGTGGAAAGAATCCAGATGTCTATCAACAGATGAATGGATAGAGGGGATGTGATACACACACACACACAATGGAATACTACTCAGCCATCAAAAAAGAAATCTTGTCATTTGCAACGACATGGATGGAACTAGAGGCTATTATGCTAAGTGAAATAAGTCAATCAGAGAGAGAGAATTATCGTATGATCTCACTGATATGTGGAATTTAAGAAACAAAGCAGAAGATCATAGGGGAAGAGAGGAAAAACTAAAACAAGATGAAACCAGAGAGGGAGACAAGCCATAAGAGAGTCTTAATCTCAGGAAACAAACTGAGGGTTGCTGGAGTGGAGGGGGTGGTGGGAGGCACGGGCAATGGACTTTGGGGAGGGTATGTGCTATGGTGAGCGCTGTGAATTGTCTAAGACTGATGAATCACAGACCTGTACCCCTGAAATCAATAATACATTATATGTTAATTGAATTTAAATTTTTAAAAATTGAAAAATAAAATTTTAAAAAATGTTCCTGGGGTGCCTGGGTGGCTCAGTGGGTTAAAGCCTCTGCCTTCAGCTTAGGTCATGATCTCAGGGTCCTGGGATCGAGCCCCACATTGGGCTCTCTGCTCGGCGGGGAGCCTGCTTCCCCCTCTCTCTCTGCCTGCCTCTCTGCCTACTTGTGATCTCTCTTTCTCTGTCAAATAAATAAATAAAGTCTTTTAAAAAGAAAATGCTCCTGATAGTGCTACATGTCCCCTGGGAGACGAAATTGCCCCTAGTTGAGAAACAGCTGAGTATCAAGTAATTTGCTTAGGGTTGATAAAACTGCAACTTATGGCACATTGACATAAGAATTCAGTCTCTGTCCTTTGAATACCATCTACCTGTCTTCAGCATTGTTTGAGTATCTATATTGTACCAGCCATAGAACTCTTTGAGAGCTCAGTGTCTAATAGGGGAAGTTGGACTTGGGAACAGTTCTGTACACCATGCTGGGTCCTTACACCAAGGGCCAGAGTAGCACCCCAAAGGGGACAAGCAAGGAAAGACTTAGCTGGCATTGGCCCATGATTCTGAGAAGAGTAGTAGCTTCACATAGAAGGAAGGCACATGCCATTGCAAGAAAGAGGAAAATTTTCTAGTGGGAGAACAGGAACTTTGGGATGGAGCAAGTGGAGGGTGTGTGGGAGGTAGGGGCAAGATAATGCTCTCTGTTCAATGGCAGTGGCCTTTGGTACCCAGATCAGGAGTTACTACTTTGTTTGGTCCACCTGTGTATGTTAGGAGATGAGTATAGTCCAGTGCAGTGCTCCTGGCACTAATACAGCTGCCAGGAAAGCCAAGTTCCGACTGGTCACTGAGTTCTCATCTGTTCCCTGCAGAGCCTGCTTAAACCGTCTGCAGTTACCAAAGAAGCCAGTAGATGGGACTCTTGCCCACTGTTGTGTGAAGGTTGGCTTCCTTAGTCCAGTTATATTCAACAGATTCCGACAACCTGCTGTCAACCTTTGGATATGGAGATGAATAAGATAGGCAGGCCCTCATTTGAAGACCCTTGGTTCTGGAGAGTGGGGAGGGAGGCTCTCTGGTCTCTAGTCTGTTCTGGTTATCTATGAGAGGTGACCAGTTAACCTGAAAGCTAGCAAGAGGCAACATGGCTTATAATGGAGCCATGATGTTCACCGTGGAAGCCTCAGCCTTCCCCTCAGGTTTTCATAAGGCGAACTACCGACAGGTCCGCATCCTTATGGAAACTGCAGACCTGTGTCCTTCCTAGGCCTGGAAGCTCAGAGGCTCTGGCACTCATCCCTTGTCTTCCCCGTGTCCCCACTTCTCCCAGCATAATTTCCTTAAGGAGGTCAGAATTGAGGAGAACAAATGGCCAGGCTTCCACCTTGGAAGTGGGTTGGAGGGTGGGGGAGTACAGAGTATTTCAATGAATTAACCTTCCAGATATAGAAAATCATCCATTTAGCAATTACGAGTGCTTGCTATGTGCCAGGCACATACGTGATTCTGTGTGAGAGATGATGAGGATACAATCATGAATGAAAAAAAAAACAAAACAAAAAAACAAGACACAGTTCCAGCAACCAAAGTTTATCCAGGCTAATGAGCAAAGATATTAATCATTACAAGTAAATACATAAATGTAAACCTAAGTACAATGAAGGCAATGTGCAATGAGCTATAAAAATGTGTAGTGGGGGGGCGCCCGGATGGCTCAGTTGGTTGGGCGACTGCCTTTGGCTCGGGTCATGACCCCCGAGTCCCGGGATCGAGTCCCATATCGGGTTCCCGGCTCTGTGGGAAGTCTGCTTCTCCCTCTGACCTTCTCCCTTCTCATTCTCTCTCTCTCTCTCTCTTTTTCTCTCTCTCTCTCTCCCTCTCTCTAAAATAAATGAAATAAAATAAAAATTATTAAAAAAAATGTGTAATGGGCAGCTGACCCATGTGGTGGTGGGACTTCCTCACAGATTGGGTGACCATGTAATTTATTATCTAAACTGGGATGCTTTTGAGAGTGAAAGGGAAAACAGTTAATTAGGCTGAGATAAACAGGTATAAACTGAGAGTGCCCTAGGTAAGCCAGGACATATGGTCAACATAGTAATAGAAATTTTTACTGAGGAAGTGATGTTTCAGCTGAGATTTGATGGTGAGAGTTAATTAGGTGAAGGGGGAAGGGCTGTGTGTATTTTCCAGCTAAAGGGAATAGCATGTATAAAAGGCCATTTTAACCTGAGTGTGTCATCTGTTTCCTGTTGGACTTAATACTTATTAATATTTTCTTTTTTTTTTTTTTAAAGATTTTACTTATTTATTTGACAGAGAGAGAGAGAGATCACAAGTAGGCAGAGAGGCAGTCGAAAAGAGAGGGGGAAGCAGGCTCCCCGCTGAGCAGAGAGCCCGATGCGGGGCTCAATCCCAGGACCCTGAGATCATGACCTGAGCCGAAAGCAGAGGCTTTAACCCACTGAGCCACCCAGGCGCCCCTTAATATTTTCTTTTAAAATTAGTGTTTTTGTCTGTTCTTTAAGAAAATTTTCTTGGGGCACCTAGGTGGCTTAATCTGTTAAGCATCTGCCTTCATAATGACAGGGTCCTGACATCGAACTCTTTGTTGGGCTCCCTGCTCAGTGGAGAGTCTGCTTCTCCTTCTCTTTCTGCCTGTCCCCCTGCTTGAGTTCTCTTGCTCTCAAATAAATAAATAATGAAATCTTTAAAAAAAAATAAGAAATGTTTAGAAAAAATTTTTTTCTTTATCCTGAGGTAATGAAAATATTCTATATTATCTTTTTAAAAATTATTATATTTAAATTCAGTTAATTAACATATATCATTAGTTTCAGACATAGAGTTCAGTTATTCATCCATTGCATGTAACACCCAGTACTCATTATATCCTATGCCCTTCTTAATGACCATCACCAAGTTAACCCATCCCCCCATCCTATATTATCTTCTAAAAGCTTTATTATTTGTTTTCATTATTTTGGTCTATAGTTTACCTGATTTTAATTTTTCAGTCCTCCTGTATTTATAGAGAGTATCTTATTATGGCCCAGCAAATGGTCTGTCTTGGTGACTATTTCGTGTGTATTTGAAAAGAACGTATATTTTGGTATTGTTGGTGGAATGTTCTATAAATGTCAACTAGAACAAGTTCATTGGTAGTACTGTAAAGTCTTCTACATCTTTGCTGATTTTCTGTCTACTTGTTCAATTACTGAGAGAGAGATTTTGAAACAACTATGATTATGGATTTGTCTTTTTTTCTCCTTTCTGTTCTCTTAGCTTTTTCCGATATTAGTAGAGCCATTCCAACTTTGTTTTATTTATTATTTATTTATTTATTTTAAGATTTTATTTCACAGAGAGAGATCACAAGTAGGCAGAGAGGCAGGCAGAGAGAGAGGGGGAAGCAGGCTCCCCGCCTAGCAGAGAGCCCGATGCAGGGCTCTATCCCAGGACCCTGAGATCATGACCAGAGCTGAAGGCAGAGGCCCTAACCCACTGAGCCACCCAGGGGCCCCTATATGCATTTGTTTATGGGACTATCTTGGTGGATTTATTTGTTCATTGAGCCCTCTCTAGGTGCCAGGCCTAGCTCTAGGTGCTGAACAAAGCAGAGAAGGCATCACTGCTGGGTGTGAATGGGAGGCTATAGGTACGTAAATGAGGGTATGTTGTTGAGTGCATGGCTTGGCAGTATTGTGTTGTGTTACGGGGCTGCTGGGCCAGCAAGTGTGTGACAAAGTTGTAGTTCCCTGTGTGTGTGTGTGTGTGTGTGTTGGAAGAGGCAGTGGTCATGGGAAGAGGTAGATTGCCAGGCTTGGACTCTGCCCTGCTTGGGGGAAGGCAGTGAGCCAGAGAGAGAGGGGAA
>CM052812.1:51252718-51266144 GCA_028533885.1 Nasua narica
GACAGTCCCTGGAGAAAAACTCTAGAGAGGGTTGGGGAAGAAGAATCTTCTCACTACCACTCCCAAACAAGAAAATTTGTCTGGAGAAGGTAAGCATAATTGCTCTTCTTTTCCTTTAAGGATGTCAGGTGCACAGAATTAGATTAATCATAACTTTGGTTCATGACACATTCTTTTCATTGTTCCATGCACAGGACACGTTTTTTAATAATACTGTTACAAGAACTCATCAACATGAAAGCCGAGACCTTGGAAGTAAGTGAAATCTGTGGTCGATCCCCATCCCACTCCTCTCCCATCATTCCATCATTCTTTTTTCCTTTTTATATTTTTATCTTTGCTATATGTACAGATTTCCCTATTTTCCTATTCTTCTAGCTATTTTTTTAAAGGTTTTTTATTTGTTTGACAGAGAGAGAGAGATCACAAGTAGGCAGAGAGGCAGGCAGAGAGAGAGGGGGAAGCAGGCTCCCTGCTGAGCAGAGGGCCCAATGTGGGGCTTGATCCCAGGACCCTTGAGATCATGACCTGAGCCGAAGGCTGAGGCTTTAACCCACTGAGCCACCCAGGCACCCCAAAGAATATATTTTTTAAAAGATTTTATTTATTTTGAGAGAGAGAAAACTGGAGCAGGGAGAGGGGCAGAGGGAAAAGCAGGCTCCCCACTGAGCAGGGAACCCAATGCAGGGCTCCATCCTAGGACTCTGGGATCATAACCTGAACCAAAGGCAGATGCTTAACCGACTGAGCCACCCAGGTACTCCTATACAAAAAAAAAAAAAAATCTTAAGAACATAAAACAACCATATAAAAAATTGGATAAAAGACATACATAGATTGCAGAAAATGAAGTTAAAATAGCCAATATAGAAAGATAGTCAACCACACTAATACTTAAATAAACAGAAATTGACACACATAACAGATGTGTAACACATATAACAGGTCATGTTTACGTACTAGTTTGGCAAAGACATGAAAGATTAATGAAATCCAGTAAGGGAGTGAGAAAATAGGCATTCTTATATATTGTTAGTAAGTGTACAAATTCGTGCAGCTCTTAAGGAGGACAATTTGGTGATATCTTTTGAAATTTTATTTTTTTTTAAGATTGTATTTTTTTGAGAGAGAGAACGAAGGAGCAGTGGGGAGGGGCAGAGGGGGAGAGAGAGAGGGAAGCTGATTCCCTGCTGAGCAATAAGCCCTATACAGAGTTTGATCCCAGGACAGGGAGATCACAACCTGAGCAGAAGGCAGATGCTTAACTGAGCCACCCAAACACCCCATCTTTTGAAATTTTGAATGTTATGCCCTTTGTCTGACTAATTTCATTTTTAGGAAGAGGTATTCTAGACAATTACACAAGTGGAAAATTATATATTAACAAGAATCAACACTGACAGAAAGAGACACTAAGTACTTGTTTAGTATACCAACAAAGAAAGAGCAGCAAAATAAGAAAAAAAAATTTGAATATTTGATATTCCTTTTTTTGTAAGATTTTATTTTTAAGTAATGTCTACACTCAACATGGGGCTTGAATTTACAACCCCAAGATCAAGTCTTATGTTCTACTGACAGCTAGTCAGGCACCTCTTGATATTTGGTATTCTAAAACAGTATTGAGTAAATCATCTTGAGAAAAAGCAACTTTGCTGGAATTTCTTACACTTGACTTAACATCGGTATTGTTTTTATTTTTATTTTTTATACAGGGGTAGGAAGGAACATTGTCATATTTCCAATGTTTAATAATTTTGAAGGGATTGCAATCCAATCTTAAAAGCAACGTTTATTGTTAATTAGTGTAGTTTACTTATGTGTATAATAATAAATTTATACAATAGTATTTTGGCTGACTTAAAGATGAGACACTATTAGACTGGAGTGTAGCAATACAACACTATGTGCTTACTCCAGACCAGCCCATCAAAAATAGTATAGCGCTTTATTTTTATTTATTTTTTAAAGATTTATTTATCCACTTCCAGAGAGAGAGAGAGAGAGAGGAGCAGAGGAAAAAGCAGAGGAGAGAATCTCAAGGAGACTCCCTGCTGGGTGGAGAGCCCAATGCAGGGCTCGATCTCACAATCCTGAGATCATGACCTGAGCAGATGTCAAGAGTTGGGCACTTAACCCACTGAGCTAACCCATGCCCCAGTAGTATAGTGCTTTAGATGCTCATGTGGTGGGCGCCTGGATGGCTCAGTCGTTGAGCATCTGCCTTTGAGCTCAGGTCATGATCCCAGCATCCTGGGGTGGAGCCCCATATTGGGCTTCCTGCTCACCGGGGAGCCTATTTCTCCCTCTCCAGCCTCCTTCTCCCTATCCAGCTCCCCCATGCTTGAGTTCTCTCTCGCCATCGTCCTCTGTCAAATAAATAAATAAAATTAAAAAAAATAAAGACTCATGTGGTGTTGACAGATACTGAAACATGAGGTATGGAGGAGGCCTAGGAATGTGTGTAAGGCAGGAACTGGAACCTGGTCCATATTTAGAATTTGAAATGCGTGCTCCCAGATGGCCTAAGGATTTCTGAAAAAATCAGAATCATTGGAAAGATATATCATTAGCTGGGATCTGCTGGAATGGGCTGGACCAAACAGCATAGCTGGGTTTTGTTAAGAGCAGTGGCTCCAGTCTGTATGTAGAATGTCCACAAAGTCTAGAAACACAGATAATAGCATTTTTACTTTGAAAAATACTATTATTGAAGATGCCTTTGATGGTGTGTTGCTTCACTGGTGTTTCTAGACTGTGGTGGTCGGGAATCCTGAGTACTGTTTTGTTTTTTTTTAAGAATTTTTATTTATTTATTTGATACAGAGAGAGAGATCACAAGTAGGCAGAGAGGTAGGTGGAGAGAGAGGAGGAAGCAGGCTCCCCGCTGAGCAGAGAGGGGGCTCGATCCCAGGACCCTGAGATCGTGACCTGAGCCGAAGGTAGCGGCTTAACCAACTGAGCCACCCAGGCGCCCCAGGAATCCTGAGTACTTTCTGAGGCTCTCAGAAAGTCGGTTCAGTGAAGGGGGCATCTGTAGTGTCAAGGAATGACCTAAGTCTTTAGGAGCTCAACATCTCTGCTGTGGGAATTCCCTCTGGTTGCGATAGAGGAATTATCCCTTTGTCGGGAGGGTTTTGAGCACTAAAGGTTGGCAGCAACGGCAGCTGCTGAGGTAGTGACCAGGCAGACAGCCATGACACTGAAGAAAAGAAAAGGTCAGCAGCAACCTAAGCCCCATTATGATTAATTGGCAGCAATGTGGGCATTGGCCTGTGGACAACAGGGTGACAGCAGCCAGCAGACCAGCAATAGCAGTTGAAACGAAAGCTGATGGCTTACAGAGCTGTTGGCAGCTGTTTTGATTATGTCAATAATAAATATCTCCACCCCCACCTCTAAAACCCTTAGATAAATAACTATAGAGGGAGATCCTGGGGCCAAAGCTTGACAACTTGGGTGTTGCTATAAATGTGACCCATCAGGGGATGGTGGGGAACCTGTGAATATATCAGTCTCTGATGAGGGAAATCTGCTAGTCCCTTAATCAAAGGAACTGTAAGTCACATATTCAAAAAATTGAACACTCTGAATACAGTACTAGGAGTCCTTTTGTTTTCAAATAAATACTTGGATCTTCTTTCAGATGTATACTTTACCTTGTTTACTGTGACTCCACTTGTTTTCAAAGTGTATGTATTGTTTTAAATGTGTATTTTATTTTAATTAGCATTAGTACCCCCTGCCATTTTCAAAATAGATACTACAACAACGTTTTTAATATTTTGAAATTTGTTTACTTGTGTGGACCAGGGCCTTCTTCACCTCTAGATCCCAAAATGATTTCTGGAAAAATTGGGGAGAGAACAGGTCTTGAGTTGACTTCTGTTTGAGAAAACCCATGAAACCAATGTGTTGAGAACTGAGGTGAAATACTACCCAGATTCTGATTGGGAGAAGCTCCTCTTACTTCTTTCTGCATGCGGATTTTTTACATAAATGCCAAAAATCGTGTTTCAAAACTTCTGCATTGTGATCTTATTTCAATAATATTACAGGGGCACCTCGCTGGCTCACTTAGTAGAGCATGCAACTCTTGATCTCAGGGTTCTAAGTTTAAGTCCTTTGTTGGGTGTAGAGATTACTTAAAAATAAAATCTTAAATAATAATAGTAATACATACACAATGGAATATGACACAATTATTAAAGTTAATACAGTAAGGAAAAAGATGTAGCAGGATACACTTCAAGTTCCTAAGATTGACTATCAAAGTAGCATAAGTGGAGGTAAACTTTGTAATGATGCATATTATAATCTCTGAAGTAATCGCTAGAAGCATAATAAGAGAAAGTACAACTAAAAGGCCAAACAGCAGTGAAAATTTGAAATGCAAAAGGATATGAAAAAGGAGGAATATAAGAACAAAGAACAGATGGGAAAAATAGAAAACAAATATCAAGATGGTAGTTTTAAGGCCATCTATATCAACAGTTACATTAAATGTGTCTGGTTTAGAGGCACTTGGGTGGCTCGGTCAGTTAAAGCATCTGCCTTCAGTTCAGGTCATGATCCTGGAGTGCCAGGATCAGGCTCCCTGTTCACTGGGGAGTCTTCTTCTCCCTCAGATCCTCCCCTGCCTTGTGCTCTCTTTCTATCACTCTCTCTCAAATAAATAAAATCATTTAAAAAATGTGAATGATCTAAATGCTCCAAAAAAACAAAAACAAAAACAAAAACCCACTCCAATAAGAAAGAATATCAGGTTCTTTCACCTCTACCACCAACATGCAATGTAGATTGAGAAAGACCCAGAATTTGGGGCCACATGAACCATGGCCAAGGCTGCATGGGCAAGTACCCAGAGGATTGGGGTAATAATGCCAGTGGCGTGCAACATCACAGGATCAACTTTGACAAATATCACCCAGGTTACTTTGGGAAGGTTGTTTGAGGTAGTGTCACTTAAAGAGGAACTAGAGCTTGCCCAGCTGTCAACCGTAATAACTGTGGACCTTGATCAGTGAGCAGACATTGGTAAATGGTGCTGAAAACAAGACTGAAGCTACTTCTGTCATTGATGTGGTATAATTTGGGTTCTGGGGAAGGGAAAACTACCAAAGCAGCCTGTCACCCTAAAGGTCAAATTCATCAATAGAAAAGTTAAGAAGAATAAGGGGAGCAGGTGGTGTCATTGTAGCTGGAAGCCACATACAGGGAAGTTCATTAAATGCTAACAAGTGCTTTAACAAAAAGGAAAGAATGTCAGACTGTATATAAAAGAACAACAACAATAAAACCCACAAATCCACTTACATGGTACTTATAAGAGATACACGTTGGCTTATCATTCAAAATGCATTTGATACAATCATCAATTAACAAAATAAAGGAGAAAAACGTGATTTTGACCTTTTTAAATTTTTTAATTTAATTTTCTAAAATTTTTAAAAATTTATTTGACTGTGACAGAGAGATCACGAGTAGGCAGAGGCAGGCAGAAAGAGAGGAGGAAGCAGGCTCCCTGCTGAGCAGAGAGCCCCATATGGGGCTCGATCCCAGGACCCCGAGATCATGACCTGAGCCGAAGGCAGAGGCTTTAACCCACTGAGCCACCCAGGAGCCCATGACCTTTTTTAAAATCAATAGACTTTATATTTTAGAGAAATTTTAGGTTCACAGAAAAAATGAAACAGAAAGTACAGAGAGCTCCCATGTTCCCCTTGATCCCATATACACATAGCCTTTCTCACTATTAACATCACTCATCAGGGGTGCCTGGCTGGCTCAGTCAGTAGAGTATGTGATTCTTGATCTTAGGTCATGAGTTTCAGCCCCATGTTGGGTGTAGAGATTAGTTTAAAAAAATTGTTTTATGGCCTAGAATATGATCTGTCTTGGTAAATGTTCCATGTACACCTGAGAAGGATGTGTATTCTGGAGTTTAGTGGAGGGTTCTATAGATGTCAGTTAGGTCAGATTGTATAAGCCACTCTGAAGAACACAAAAATGTGTTCTTCAAATCTGTTATCTATTGATTTTCTGTCTGGTTTTCTAACAGTTGCTTAGGGAAAAGTGCTAAAATCTCCAATTACAATTATGGATTTGTCTGTTTCTTATTTTCAATATACCACTTCAACTTTCATTTGATTTTTATTTGTATGATAGACATTTTCCCATCCCTTTACTTTTAAATATCTGTTTATATTTGAGTTTCTTGTAGACAACATGTGGTTGGGTTTTAGTATTTTTCCAATCTGATCATCATTACATTTTAATTGGGTATTTACAACATTTACATTTAATGTAATTATCAGTATGGTTGAATTTGAAGCTATCATCTGGACTACGTACTTCTTATTTGTCTCATCTTCTCTGTTACTTTGTTCTTGTCTCCCTGCTTTCCTTTGGATTTACTATTTTTCATAATTCCATTTTGTCTCCACTATTTGACATATTAGTTATACCCTTATTTTTTTAGTTGTTGCTCTGGAGTATATAAAATACATTTTACTTTTTAAAAGATTTTATTTTTTAAAGTAATCTCAATACTGAATGTGAAGCTCAAACTCACAACCTCAAGATCAAGTTACCTTGATCTTGCCTCAACATGCTCTATTTATTGAGCCACCAGGCAACCCTGGAGTACATAAAATGCATTGTATTTTATTTTTAATTTTTTAAAAAATATTTCTTTCTATTTTAAGATTTTATTTATTTATTTGACAGAGAAAGAGATAACAAGTAGGCAGAGAGGCAGGCAGAGAGAGTGGGGGGAAGCAGGCTCCCCCCTGAGCAGAGAGCCTGATTAGGGGCTCCATCCCAGGCTCAGGTCCCAGGCTCGATCCCTTCGGGGATCATGACCTGAGCCGAAGGCAGAGGCTTTAACCCACTTTTACCCAGGAGCCCCTTATTTTTAATTGTTTAAAGATTTTACTTATTTATTTGAGAGAGAGGGAGAGGGTGCATGAGCAGGGTGAGGGGCAGAGGGAGAAGCAGACTCCCTGCTGAACAGAGAGTCCAAGTCTCCATCCCAAGTCCCTGGGATCATGACTCAAAGGCAGGTGCTCAACTGACTGAGCCACCCAGGTGCCTCTATAAAATACATTCAAATATCATTTTACATTCAACTAACATATCACTTCATGTATAGTATAAGAAAATTACAATAGTATATATTCATTTTTTCCCTCTCATCCTTTGATCTATTGTGGTCATCTATTTTGCTTTTATATATGCTATAAACCCCACTGTTGTCAGTTTCACTTTCAGGAACCAGTTATCTTTTTAAAAGATTAAAGAATAAAGAAATATCTTTTACATTTACCAGTATATTTACTATTTCTGGCACTCTACATTCTGTTATATAGATCCAAATTTCCCCATGCCATCATTTCCTTCTGCCTGGAGAACCTCCTTTATCATCTTGTAGAACATGAATTTTCTCTTTCATCAAAATTCAAGTGACTGAATTTTCTCATCTTTTGTTTGTCTAAAAAAATATTTCCTTTGCCTTCATTTTGTTACTGTGGTAAAATATAAATAGCATAAAAATTTCCACTTTAACAGTTTTAAGTGTACAATTTAGTGGCATTAATTATATTTACACTGGTTGTACAACCATCACCATTATTTCCAAAACTTGTTCATTACCCCACACAGAAATTCTACCCATTAAGAAATAACTCCCATTACCCCCTGCTCTCAGCCCCTAGTAACCTCTAATTTACTTTGTATCTCTATGAAATGGCCAATTTTAGATATTTCATCTATGTGGAATCAGACAATATTTATCTTTTTGTGTGTGGCTTCTTTTCACTTAGTGTAATTTTACAAGGTTCATCCATGTTGTAGCAAGTATCAGAACTTCATTCCTTCGTTTGGCTGAATAATACCCATTATACGTATATACCACATTTTGTTTATTCATTCATCTGTTGATGGATAATTGGGTTGTTTCTGCTTTTTGGTCATTGTAAATAATCCTGGAATGAACATTTGCCTATAAGTACCTGTTTGAGTACATATATTCAGTTTTTTGGGGTTTGTACGAAGGAGTGGAATTTATGAGTCATATGGTTATTGTATATTTAACTTTTTCTCCATTTACTTATTTTTTAAATTAACATATAGTGTATTGTTTGTTTCAGAGATCTGGGTCTATGACTCATCAGTCTTACACAATTTACAGTGCTCATCATAGCACATACCCTCCCCAATGTCCATCACCCAGCCACCCCATCCCACGCAACTCCCTCCACTCCAGCAACCCTCAGTTTGTTTCCTGAGATTAAGAGTCTCTTATGGTTTGTTTCCCTCTCTGGTTTTGTCTTGTTTTATTTTTTCCTCTCTTCCCCTATGATCCTCTACTTTGTTTCTTAAAATTCCACATATTGGTGAGATCAAACAATAATTGTCTTTCTCTGATCGACTTATTTCACTTAGCATAATAGCCTCTAGTTCCATCCATGTCATTGCAAATGGCAAGATTTTGGAGTTTTTTTTTATGGCTACATAATATTCCATAGTATATATACACCACATCTTCTTTATCCATTCATCTGTTGATGGACATCTATGCTCTTTCAATAGTTTGGCTACAGTGGACATTGCTGCTATAAACATTGGGGTGCATGTGCCCCTTCGGATCACTACATCTGTATCTTTAGGGTAAATATCCAGTAGTGCGATTCCTGGGTCATAGGGTAGCTCTATTTTCAACTTTTTAAAGAACCTCCATACTGTTTTCCAGAGTGGCTGCATAAGCTTGCGTTCCCACCAACAGTATAGAAGGTTTCCCCTTTCTCCGCATCCTCGTCAACATCTGTTGTTTCCTGACTTGTTAATTTTAGCCATTCTGACCGTGTGAGGTGGTATCCCATCGTGGTTTTGATTTGTATTTCCCTGATGCTGAGTGACATGGAACATTTTTTCATGTGTCTGTTGGCCATTTGGATGTCTTCTTTGGAGAAATATCTGTTCATGTCTTCTGCCCATTTCTATTATGCTAGGTGAAATATGTCGATCAGAGAAAGACAGTTATGATCTCACTGATATGAGGAATTTGAGAAACAAGACAGAGGATCATAGAGGAAGGGAGGGTAAAATGAGACAAGATGAAACCAGAGAGGGAGACAAACCATAAGACACTCTTGATCTCAGGAAACAAACAGGGTTGCTGGAGTGGAGGGTGGTGGGAGGGATGGGGTGGCTGGGTAATGGACACTGGGGATGGTGTGTGCTATGCTGAGTGCTGTGAATTGTGTAATACTGATTAATTACAGTCTTGTAGCCTTGAAACAAATAATATATGTTAATAAAAAAAGACAAAAAAAACAAAACCAATATTTGTTCTTCCAATCCATGAGTATGGACTGTTTTCCCATTTCTTTGTGTCTTCCTCAATATTTTCATGAGTATTCTATTTTTTTTCTGAATACAGATTCTTTGCCTCCTTGGTTAGATTTATTCCTAGGTATCTTATGGTTTTGGGTGCAATTATAAATGGGATCTACTCCTTAATTTCTCTTTCTTCTGTCTCAATTTTGGTGTATAGAAATGCAACTGATTTTTGTGCATTGATTTTATATCCTGACACTTTACTGAATTCCTATATGAGTTCTAGAAGTTTTGGAGTGGACTCTTTTGGGTTTTCCACATAAAGTATCATATCATCTGCAGAGACTGAGAGTTTAACTTCTTCTTTGCTGATTCAGATGCCTTTTATTTATTTTTGTTGTCTGATTGCTCAGGCTAGGACCTCTAGCACTATGTTGAACAGTAGTGGAGATAGTAGACATCCCTGCCATGTTCCTGACCTTAGGGAAAAAGCTCTCAGTTTTTCCCCATTGAGAATGATATTCGTTGTGGGCTTTTCATATATGGCTTTTATGATATTGAGGTATGTCCCCTCTATCCCTACACTGTGAAGAGTTTTCATCAAGAAAGGATGCTGGGGGTGCCTGGGTGGCTCAGTCATTAAGCGTCTGCCTTCTGCTCAGGTCATGATCCCAGGACTTGGGATCAAGCCCCTCATCGGGCTCCCTGCTCTGCGGGAGGTCTGTTCTCCCTCTCCCACTCCCCTTGCTTGTGTTCCCTCTCTCACTATTTCTCTCTCTGTCAAAAAAATAAATAAAATCTTTAAAAACATATTTTTTAAAAAAAGAAAGGATGCTGTACTTTGTCAAATGCCTTTTCCACATCTATTGAGTGGATCATATGGTTCTTGTCCTTTGTTTTAGCTGTGTAGTGCATCACATTGATTGATTTGCAGATGTCAAATCAACCTTGCAGCCCAGGAGTACATCCCACTTGGTTGTAGTGAATAATCCTTTTAATGTACTGTTGGATCCTATTGGGTAGTATTTTGGTGAGAATTTTTGCATCAATTTTCATCAGTGATATTGGTCTGTAATTCTTTTTGGATGGGGTGTTTGGTTTTGGGATCAAGGTATTGCTGGAGGCGCCTGGGTGGCTCAGTCGGATAAGCGTCTATCTTTGGCTCAGATCATAATATCAGGGTCTTGGGACTGAGCCCCACAGTGGGCTCCTTGCTCAGTGGCGAGCCTGCTTCTCCCTCTCTCTCTGCCTGTTGCTCCCCCTGCTTGTGCTCTCTCTCTCTCTCTCTGGGTCTTGGGACTGAGCCCCACAGTGGGCTCCTTGCTCAGTGGCAAGCCTGCTTCTCCCTCTCCCTCTGCCTGTTGCTCCCCCTGCTTGTGCTCTCTCTCTCTCTGTGTCAAATAAATAAATAAAATCTTAAATTAAAAAAAAGTAATGCTGACCTCATAGAAAGAGTTTGGAAGTTTTCCTTCCATTTCTATTTTTTGAAACAGCTTCAGAAGAATAGGTATAAATTCTTCTTTAAATCTTTGGCAGAATCCCCCTTGGAATCCATCTGGCCCGGGGCTCTTGTTTGTTGGGAGATTTTGGATTACTGCTCCAATTTCCTTCCTGGTTATGGGTCTGTTCAGGCTTACTATTTCTTCCTGTTTCAGTTTTGATATTTTATACATCTCTAGGAGTGCATCTATTTCTTCCAGATTGCCCAATTTGTTGGCATATAGTTGTTCTTAATATGTTCTTATAATTGTATTCTTTAGTATTGGTTGTTATATCTTCTCTTTCATTCATGATTTTACTTACTTGGGTCCTTTCTCTTTTCTTTTTGATAAGTCTGGCCAGGAGCTTATCAATCTTATTTTTTTAAAGATTTTTTATTTATTTATTTGACAGAGAGAGAGATCACAAGTAGGCAGAGAGGCAGGCAGAGAGAGAGGGGGAAGCAGGCTCCCTGCTGAGCAGAGGGCCCGATGTGGGGCTCGATCCCAGGACCCTGGGATCATGACCTGGGCCGAAGGCAGAGGCTTAACCCACTGAGCCACCCAGGCACCCCAATCTTATTAATTCTTTCAAAGAATCAGCTCTTAGTATCATTGATTTGTTCTACTGTTCTTTTGGTTTCTATTTCATTGATAGAATGAAATCTGCTCTAATCTTTAGTATTTCTCTTCTCCTGCTGGGTTTAGGCTCTATTTGCTGTTCTTTCTCCAGCTCCTTTGGGTGTAAGGTTAAGTTGTGTAATGGAGACCTTTCTTGTTTCTTGAAAAAGCTTGTATTGTCATATACTTTCCTCTTAGAACTGCTTTTGCTGCATCCCAAAGATTTTGAACAGTTGTGTTTTCATTTCACTTGTTTCCATGAATTTTTAAAATTCTTCCTTAATTTCCTGGTTGACCCATTCTTTCTTTAGTAGGATGCTCTTTAGCCTCCATGTATTTGAGTTCTTTCCAAATTTCCTCTTGTGATTGAGTTCTAGTTTCAAAGCATTGTGGCCCAAAAAGTGTAGGGAATGATCCCAGTCTTTCGGTACCAGTTGAGACCTGATTTGTGACCCAGTATATGACCTATTCTGCAGAATGTTACATGTGCATTTGAGAACAATGTGTATGCTGTTGCTTTAGTATGGAATGTTCTGAATATATTGGTAACGTCCATCTGGTTCAGTGTGTCATTCAAAACCCTTGTTTCCTTGGTGATTTTCTGCTTGATCTGTCCATTGAATTGAAGGGATGTTAAAGTCCCCTACTATTATTGTATTATTATTATTATTATTATTATTATTATTATTATTGAAAGATTTTATTTTATTTGACACAGAGAGAGAGACAGTGAGAGAGGGGGAGTGGGAGAGGGAGAACTGGCTTCTCGTGGAGCAGGGAGCCTGATGTGGGGCTTGATCCCAGGACCCTGGGATCATGACCTGAGTTGGAGGCAGATGCTTAGTTACTGAGCCACCCAGGCGCCCCTATTATTGTATTATTATCAATATGTTTCTTTCTTTCTTTCTTTTAAGATTTTATTTGCTTATTTGTCAGAGAGAGAGAGAGAGTGTGTGTGTGCAAGCAGGGGAAGCAGCAGGCAGATGGAGAAGCAGGCTCCCTGATGAGAAAGGAGCCTGATGTTGATCTCGAACTTGATCTGATGTTGATCTGAACTTGATCCCAGGACCCTGATATCATGACCTGAGCTGAAGTGTGACGCCTAACTGATTGAGCCACATAGGCATCCCTTGATATGTTTCTTTTATTAATTGGTTCATATAATTGGCTGCTCCCATGTTAGGGGATAAATATTTATAATTATTAGATCTTCCTGTTGGATAGACCCTCTAATTATGATATAGTGTCCTTCCTCATCTCTTATTACAGTCTTTGGTTTAAAATCTAATCTGTCTGATATAAGGATTACCACCTCAGCTTTCTTTTGATGTCCATTAGCATGATAAATGGTTTTCCACCCCCTCACTTTAAATTTGGAGGTTACTTCCAGTCTAAATAAGTCTCTTATAGAACAGCATATCAATGGATCTTGCTTTTTTTGTCCAGTCTGATACCCTGTGTCTTTTGATTGGGACATTTAGCCCATTTACACTCAGAGTAACTGTTAAAAGATATGAATTTAGTGCCATTGTATTACCTGTAAAGTGACTGTTATTGTACATTATCTCTGTTACTTTCTGGTCTATGTTACTTTTGGGCTCTCTCTTTGCTTAGAGGATCCCTTTTAATATTTCTTTCTCTCTTTTTTTTTTTAAATGTTGCTGTTTCTTTTCTTTTCTTTTTTTTTAAGATTTTATTAATTAATTAATTAATTTATTTATTTATTTATTTTTTAAAGATTTTATTTATTTTATTTTAACAGAGAGAGAACACAAGCAGGCAGAGAGGGAGGCAGAAGCAGCGAGAAGCAGGCTCCCTGCTGAGCAAGGAGCCCGATGTGGGACTTGATCCCAAGACGCCGGGACCATGACCGAGCCAAAGGCAGTCGCTCAACCAACTGAGCCACCCGGTGTCCCAAGATTTTATTTATTTATTTGACAGAGAGAGGTCACAAGCAGGCAGAGAGGCAGGCGGGGGGGGGGGGGGGG
>CM052812.1:51266244-51288551 GCA_028533885.1 Nasua narica
GATCACAGATTCTTTCAGTTTCTGTTTGTCCTGGAAGCTTTTTATCACTCTGGTTTTGGATGACATCCTAGCTGGATAAAGGATTTTTGGCTGCATATTTTTCTCATTTAGTACCCTGAATATATCATGCCAGTCCTTTCTGGCCTGCAAGGTCTCTGTGGATAGGTCTGCTGCCGATCTAATGTTTCTACTATGGACCTCTTGTCCTGAGCTGCTTTTAAGAGTTTCTCTTTGTCTCTGAGATTTGTAAGTTTCACTATTATGAAATAGGAGTATTGACCTATTTTTATTGATTTTGAAGGGGTTCTCTGTGCCTCCTGGATTTTGAAGCCCATTTCCTCCCCCAAATTAGGGAAATTCTCCACTATAATTTTCCCTAATATACCTTCTGCCCCTCTCTCTCTTTCCTCTTCTTCTGGGATCCCAATTATTCTAATATTGTTCTGCTTTATGGTATCACTTATATCTCAAATTCTTCCCTCATGACCCAGTAGTTGTTTATCTCTTTTTCTCAGTTTATTTTCCATCATTTGTTCTTCTATATCACTAATTTTCTCTTCTGCCTCATTTATCCTACAGTTAGAGCCTCCTCCTGTTTTTGTTTTTTGTTTGTTTTTAATGAGAGGAGAACATGTTTCTTTATCTCATGCAGCATACATGAACATGAGAGAAATTCGGTGATGGGTAACTCAAAGAGGTGGTCAGGAATTGCACTTATATAGCATCTTCATGAAGAATGATACACTTTTAGAAAAGTAACAAGGATAAAGGCCCAGGTTTTAGGCTTCCAATCGCATCAAACTGTGGGCAGGTGAATACATGGGGGGAACCTAAGAGGGTAATATTTGTTTGTGTGGGTCCATCTCACTGCTGACTTTCTATCTTAATGCTCTAAAAGTTCCCCAGGAGAGAGGATATCTCAGAAGAATCTGTTTTTCATCAGAGAAGGGAAACTCCAGGATGGCTTCTTTCCGTATCTCTTTGATCTCAATTGCCGTTAGCTCAAAGTAATCCTTATGTCAAAGGGGCATATTTCGGGGTGGCATATTTTGATTCACCTATTCAATTGGTAGATTGATTTACTATTCACAGAATAGAACGTGATTTACAGAATCTACATCCTAATAGCTTTGATCTCAATCTGGTTTTGAAGTGTGTGCATGGTTGTTAGGTTAAACAGGGTTAATACACAATTTTTTAGTAGAGTTTAAGAGTTTGGGGTGCCTTGTTTTCCCATTTCTTAGATATAATTCCCTACTTGTAGTGCCTGTCAAAGGGGCAGGCCTGCAAGGCCATGTTTCTACCAGGTGACCAATCAGCCACAGCTGATTGTAGAAAGGGTAGATATTTGCTCCAATGTCAACCATCCTTTACTTCTTTCTTTCTTTTTTTTAAAGTTAACATATAATGTATTATTTGCTTCAGGGGTACAGGTCTGTGAATCATCGGTCTTACAAAATTCCCAGCACTCACCATAGCACATACCCTCCCCATTGTCCAGAACCCAGTCACCTTATCCCTCCCTCCCACCCCCCAGCAACCCTCAGTTTGCTGGGATTAAGAGTCTCTTATGGTTTGTCTCCATCCCTGGTCCCATCTTGTTTCATTTTTTTCCCTCTGTATCCCCCAAAACCCCTTGCCCTGCCTCTCAAATTCCTCATATCAGAGAGATCATATGATAATTGTCTTTCTCTGATTGACTTATTTCACTTTACTTCTTTCTTATTCTTTTGTCCCCCACATTCAATAAAATATAATACATGGTGGATTCTCTTTTCTCTGTATCTATATGTTTTCTCTTCCCCATTGTTAATGGACTGATTTATGCTCTCATTCCATCTTGCT
Organism: Nasua narica; assembly: GCA_028533885.1. Classification (NCBI taxonomy): domain Eukaryota; kingdom Metazoa; phylum Chordata; class Mammalia; order Carnivora; family Procyonidae; genus Nasua; species Nasua narica. The sequence continues at coordinate 51,268,090 of CM052812.1, forward strand.
TGATTTCAAGTTTCTCAACTGGTCTCAAGCTGAATTTTCTTAAGGCACTATTTTAATTATGTAATTCTCTCACTCAAAATACCTCTATGATTTCCCTATTGTCTACTGAATTTAGCTTAGTACATGAGGTCTTTTTCTAATCTGTTCTCCCATAATTTTTCTATTTGTGCACTCCTCTAGTAATAATGGAGGTTTGCTGTATCTCAGAATGAGTGCTTACATTTCCACATATTCATTCCTAACCCGTTTCTCCGATTTTATGCCTCTCCCCATCTATACCCTTCAGCACATCCCTCACTATGTGGCTCTCTCCCCAGGCACTTTTTGAGAACAGTGACTATTTTCACAGGGAAATGAACATGGATGGAAAGTAGAAAGGTAAGAGTAGGGTTACATTTTGAAGTTAGGATATCCTTTTTTTTTTTTTTAATTTGACACACAGCAAGAGAGGGAACAAAGCAGGGGGAGTAGGAGAGGGAGAAGCAGGCCTCCTGCTAAGCAGGGAGCCCAACGTGATGCTCAATCCCAGGACCCTGGCATCATGACCTGAGCCAAAGGCAGGCACTTAACGACTGAGCTACTCAGGTGCCCAAAGTTAGGATATCTTATATCACACCCTGATCTTATACAATGATCATACTCTGCAATCTCTCTACCCTCACCTTTCCTCTCCTCTGGCCTAAACCTTGCACCTTCATTGGTGCTTTACAGATATTAGCTGAGTTAAATCATCTACTATTTATAGACTTCATAGTTCAGATTAATTGTGTTTTTTACCTCTCTCATTTTCAAACAGCGGCTACGTTGTTCCACATCTGGATTTGTTTGGAGTCAAAACTTTAACTGACTCCCAAAAGATAAAGTTTATAAAAATGTAGAGAACGGTAAGTATTTACATGTTTTTTTTTTTTTTAAGATTTTATTTATTTGACAGAGAGATCACAAGTAGGCAGAGAGGCAGGCAGAGAGAGAGAGAGAGAGAGAGGGAAGCAGGCTCCCTGCTGAGCAGAGAGCCCGATGCGGGGCTCAATCCAGGACCCTGAGATCATGACCTGAGCCGAAGGCAGAGGCTTTAACCCACTGAGCCACCCAGGCGCCCCTGTATTTACATGTTTTAATGCCTATAGCCAAACTCATTTTATATAGCTGTTATTTCCTGATTGGTTTTTTACAGAATGTCAGTAGTGAAACTATGTAGATTGCAAAAAGACTGTAAGCATTAACAGATTATAAATATTTCTGGGAAAATTAGCAATACAAGCAGAAAACCATGAAATTCCTAACAAATAAACCCAGCAATGCCACTCTGCTAAATCACTACTGTTTTCAAGAGTCTCCATTTTTTATCACATCCCATTAATAGCCTCTTTTAAATTTCAACTTGGTTGAATTTTAGCTCTTTTATTTCTTCAGAAAGGGATTCTCTAGTGTCTTCTATGCTTTTTCCAAGCATAGCTAGTATGCTCAGCTAGTATCTTTATAATCACTATTCTGAACTCTAGTTCTGACATCTTACTTATTAGGTCCCTGGCAGTCAGTACTGCCTCGTTCTCTCTCTCTCTTTTTTTTTTCTTGTTCTCTTTTTTTGAGGTGAGTTTTTCTATCTTGTCCTTCTGTTCAGAGAAGAATAGATGAACAAGAGAACAAAATACTAAAGTGGCAACAATGACCCCAGAGAAATATACACTAAACAAATCAGAAGAGACCTGAAGCCTGGGGAAAAAGGGAAAAATAAAAAAAATAGAATATAATCAGACAGGTGAGCAGAATAGAGCAATACACTGGATTCTGTGTGTATTTTGGTCTGTTTTTTTAGAAAACTAGATCCCAAAATTGTAAAGAAAGAAAACTTAGGTATGTTCAAAAATAAAATTAAATATAATGAAAGGATAGAATGTAACTGTAAAAATGAAAATTAAAAGACAAGCAAAAACAGAAGAGGGGGGGAAAAAACCAACAAAAAAAGGAAAGGATATAAACAGACAGGTAAACAGAACAAAGCAATACACTATCTCCTGAGTGTATTTTGGTCAGTTTTTTAGAAGAAACTACATCTAAAGATTGTAAAGAAAGAAAGGAAAAAAAAACATATATATATATACACACACACACACAAATAAATACATTCAAAGGATAGAATGCAACTGTAAAAGTGAAAATTAAAGAAGACTTCAACAAAACAAAATATGATCAGACAGGCAGACAGGTGACATATACTAGATTTTGAGTACACTAGAACATACACTAGAACAGAGCCATACACTAGATTTTGGGTGTATTTTAGTCTGTTAGAAGAAACTGCACCCCAAAATTGTGAAGAAAGAAAGACTAATATATATACAGAAGTAAGATTAAGTATAATGAAGGGATAGAATGTAACTGTAAAAATGAAAATTAAAAAAGATTTAAAAAAGGAGTTGATAAGAGAGTGGTTGAGAAAGGGAAGAAAAAAATTAAAAATAAAGTTGAAAGACTAAAGAATCATGGAGAAAAAGCCATGAATTTTATGTGGTGTATCTCCCTAATTCTGGAGTTTTGCAGTTCTCATTGATTGATAAACTTGGTCTTGGCTGGATGTTCTTGCTGATCTTCTGGGGAAGGAGCCTGTTGCTTTGATTCTAAAGTGTCTTTGTCTGAGGAAGAATTGTATCGCCCTTGCCAGAGGCCAGGTTATGTAGTCCGCTCCAGTTTGCTCTCTGTAGCTTTCATTCTCTGAATGCTTTCCTTACAGCTATGGAGGATGGGAATGAAAATGGCAGCCTCCCAATCTCTGGCCTGGAGGAGCTGAGAGCTCAGGGTACCACTCCTCAGCGCACCCTCAGGGAAAAGCAGTCAATCACTCCTGTTTTCCTGGTCTTTGGCTGCCCGTGCTCACCTGTGACTGAGCATTTCTATCTCTGGCACATGGCCCTGTTTGGGGTCTCTAAACCCTGCAGATTCCTGCAGCATGCTCCCGGCAGCTCCTCCTGGGGGAGGAAGGAGGGTCTCGAGGAAGGACGGTTTATGGCAACCTCAAGCTGAGAGCCCACTCTTTGGTTCACTGTTCGTAGCTGGCTTCCCCGCTCCAATACCTGGGAGCTCTGCCACAGTCAGGCACCCCTGGTCTTCCTGTGACCCCAAGGATCCTAAGACCACATGTCCCACCTACTGTTCTGCACCACTTAGCCACCTGAGCGACATCCCTCACCTGAGCAGACTTCTAAGCATTCTGATCTTGTGCTCCCCTACTCTATCACTTGCCAATAGCTGGCTGATCGAGGCTCCCTACCACCCCCTCAGCAGTCTACCTTCGCATAAATCACCTCGGGTTCACTTCTCCTCACCTCTTACCTTGCGGAAAGTGGTTGCTTTTCTATTCTCAGAGTTGTAGCTATGTTCTTCGACCTCCAAATGAGTTCACAGGTGTTCAGAATGATTTGATTGTTATCTACCTGAATTCCTGGGACCAGATGAAATTAAGGTCTCCTACTCCTCTGCCATCTTGGACTCCTTGCTGGTTAGTTTCTATTATATTTCTTCAGATCACTAATCTTTTCTTCAGCATCTGCTTTATCCCATCCATTGTGTTCTCCATTTCATATAATGTATTTTTTTTATATCTAGATGTTTCATCAGTGATCTTTCTTATATTTTCATTTTCTCTAATTTTTGTGACCATGTTTTCCCCTGCCTTTTTGAACTTATAGAGCATTTTAAAAAATATTTTATTTATTTATTTGACAGAGCACAGCAGAGGGAGAAGGGGAAGGAGAAGTGGAGGAAAAGGGAGAAGCAGACTCCCCACTAAACAGGGACCCAATGTGGGACTTGATCCCAGGACCCAGGATCATAACCTGAGCTGAAGCATACACTTGACTAATTGAGCCACCCAAGCACCCTAGAGTCTTTTTATAATCACTGCTTTTATGTCCTTGTTTGTTAGTTCCATCACATTATTATTTTTGGATCTGTTTTTATCGGTTGACATTTTTCTTTTTTTTTTTTTTTAAAGATTTTTTATTTATTTATTTCAACAGAGAGAGAACGCAAGCAGGCAGAGAGGCAGGCAGAGGTAGAGAGAGGAGCAGGCTCCCCGCCGAGCAAGGAGCCCGATGCGGGACTCGATCCCAGGACGCTGAGATCATGACCTGAGCCGAAGGCAGCTGCTTAACCAACTGAGCCACCCAGGCGTCCCTCTTTTTTTTTTTTTTTTTTTTTAAACAACATTGTTCAGCTCTTATTTACCAGTAGCTCCTCTATCTTCTCCCTGCCAGCTGCTGGGCCCTCTTCCACACTCTGTTTCAGAAGAGGACTTCTTTGGCCTTATCAGTGGTGATCTTATGGGAGTAGAGGTCAGTGGAAAGAGCTGGCAGACAGTAGTGTACCTCCTCTGGGTCCAACCAGGCCAAACTTTCCTTCAGCAGATGTTCCAGAACTTGCCTCACTTAGTATCCTATTTAAGACTGGCTTTGATCTCCCTGATATTCATATGGCCATTTTCCCTGCCAGCAGCAACACCTAGTATGATCTCTACTGAAATCGGAACAGACTGATGAGGTAAGTGTCACCCACAAGTGTGAAGCCAGTGGCTTTAGTTATTTAATGACCCTGATCAGATTGTCCTGACTGACGTCCTGGGCAAATTTTCTTCTTCCTTTTAATACCTATTGATGTAGGTCCTCCGAAGTTCTCCAAAGAAGTTTCATTTGGATCTTTTTTGTATCTTTCATTTTAGGGGAAATGGAAGGGCTAGGCACACTTTCATAATTTATATCCCCAGCATCTCAGACCAAATTCCTTATTCAGAAGTCAGAGGATCCACACCAGTGGTGGCACACATGTCCTGGAACTGTACTTGGAACTTGAGGATGCTTCTGGATCTTCTGCTTGTGCTTGCTGGCAAATGGCCCCAGAATGGTCTTGAATACATCCAACTCTTTGACATCTGGGCCAGTGATACCCAGCCAAAACAGTCCCTTGCTTCTTATAGCTGGCCTAGGCAGGCTGGCTATATCCTTGCTATCAGTTGGTGGGCCACCCTGCTGCCAGGACCCTGGGTCTCTGCATCCTTAAATCCACCACTGGCCTCTATTGATTGATTTTTTTTTTTAAAGATTTTATTTATTAGGAAAGAGAGAGATTGAGAGAGAGCATGAGAAGGGAGAAGGTCAGAGTGAGAAGCGGACTCCCCACGGAGCTGGGAGCCCGATGTGGGACTCGATCCTGGGACTCCGGGATCATGACCTGAGCTGAAGGCAGTCGCTCAACCAACTGCGCCACCCAGGGGCCCTATTGATTGATTTTTATCCTGTTTATGGATAATATTTTCTTACTTTTTTTTTTTTTGGATGGTTAGGTTTTTTTGAATCGGACATTGTGACTTTTACATCATTTTTAAATCTGCATTAGAGTTCCTTAAAAAGCTAAACAGGTTTACTTTTTGACCCCAAAATTTCATTCTTATGTATATACCCAGAAATATTGAAAATAGGCACTCAAACAAATACATGTATGCTAATGTTCATTATAGTGTTATTCACAAGAGTCAAAGGTTGAAACAACCAAAGTGTCCATCAACAGATGAATGAATAAACAAAATATGGTATATACATACAATGGAATATTAATCAGCCATAGAAAAGAATGAAGTTCTGGTACATGGATAAGCCTTGTAAACATAATGCTAAGTGAAAGAAGTCAGACATAAAAGGAAAAAATATTTTATGATTCCATTTATGAGAAATATCTGACATAGGCAGATTCACAGAGATGGAAAGTAGATGAGAGGTTATCAGGGGCTTCGGGGTGAGAAAAATGGGAAATTATTGCTTAGTGGGAAGTTTCTATTTGGGGTTATAAAAATTTTTGGAAATAGATAATAGTGGTGGTTGCAGAACATTGTGAAAATAATGCGACTGAATTCTACACTTTAAAATAGTTAAAATGGGGTCACCTGGGTGGCTCAGATGGTTAAGCATCTGCCTTTGGCTCAGGTCCTGATCCCCAGGTCCTGGGATCAAGCATAAAATTTCAAATTTCAAAAGATGGGGTGCTTTTACCACTCTTGATTTCAGCTCAGGTCATGATCTCAGGATTGTGTGAGGCTGTTTAGGGCTCCACATTCAACATGGAGTCTGCTTGAGAGTCTCTCTCCCTCTGCCGCTGTCCCTCTCCCCACTCATGCTCTCTCTCAAAATAAATAAATATAATCTTTAAAATATAGTGTGTCTGGGTGGCTCTGTCAGTTAAATGTCTGCCTTTGGCTCAGGTTGTGATCCCAGGGTCCTGGAATCAAGTTCCATGTAGGGCTTGCTGCTCATCAGGGAGTCTGCTTCTCCCTCTCTCTCCCCTTTTCCCCCCTGTTTGCTCTTTCTCTCTCAAATATATAAATAAAATCTTTAATAAAATAATAAAATAAAATCTATATCTATATAATATATAGAAAAATATAAATCTCCCTATGTATAGATTTTTAAACATTATACCTATATATTATATATAAATAATATAGATGCATAAATTATAAATTATGTTATATAAAAAAATATATATATGTCATTCCTTCCCTTAAAACCTTAAATGCTTCTCAATTTAAACTTATTATAAAGTTATAATAAGGGCGCCTGGGTGGCTCAGTTCGTTAAGCATCTGCCTTTGGCTCAGGTCATGATCCCAAGGTCCTGGGATCAAGCCCTACATCAGTCTCTGTACTCAGTGAGGAGCCTGCTTTTCCCTCTCCCTCTGCCAGCCACTCGCCCTGCTTGTGTACTCTCTCTCTGTCAAATAAATTAATTAAAATGAAAAAAATTATTAAAATTGTAGTTCTCGTCTTTATATATTTCATCACATTAAAAAAAAAAAAGGATTGCTTTGGCAGCTGTGAAGAAATCAGACAATAAATTAAGGTTACTGCAGGAGTTTAGGTTAAAGACGATGATGTTTTGTTTACCCTTCCAGGTTCACTCTGTCCTTCTCTGGAAGTTGACCAATGTTGATTGATTAACTAGCTCCTAAGCCCTCTGGCTTCTGGTTGAACTTAGCCGAGGTGCAACACTGGCAAGAGATCAGAGAGTGAAAGGATCTCAGTCTGCAAGGTTGCTGTGAGCACCTCTGGCAATGATAACAGGTAACAACAGCTCTTGTCAGGCAGCCTTCTCCACAAAGCTCTGTGTGTCTCTGTATTTTAGAAATGGCTCCCTTCCCCCATTCCTTCCTTATAGGGATAAAGTGGCCACCACCTGTATTTCCCTACACCAGTATATTAGTTTAATAGTTCCCTTATTAAACTTTTCTAGAACTACCCAAATTGAGTGTGCTATTAGTTTCCTGCCTTAGATCCATTTGGATGTATGGACAGAGCAAGGAATATATTTGGCGGTAGAACCTTGAGGTTTCAACAGATTGGACAGTGTGACAGACATGGTCCTGGCTCTCAGAAAAGTTCTAATAAATTGGGGGAGGCAGGATGACACAGTCAGGAAAACAAAAAACAAAAAACACAATTCAGGCTCATACCAACTAGCAAGAGTCCAGGTATGGACTCAGGTTCTAAGGTGGTGGAACTAGCTACTGAATGCACTGATCCAAAGAGTACTCATGAACTATTTCCCTATCTCGGGGACAGAACTGACATTTCTCCATGCTCTCAGATATACAGAAGAGAAACCAAAGGAAATTGGTTATTTTCCACAGAGGAATCAGAAAAGTGACCCCACAAGGAGGCAGTGGAAATTGAGATTTGGAAATGATCCCAGGAGAAGATCTAATCAGCTGGGCGAAATGTCAGGATGCAGACACTGGCTTGCGATGGCTCAGTCTCCCAATCAATCTGGAGATATTCAGGCCTGAGGGTTAATTAAATAACACCCTGTTTCATCCACTAGTTGGCCTCCTGAGCCCATTCTGTCCCTGAAGCCATGTATAGGACTAACTGGGGGCGATTTCTCTATCAAAGACCCTACACTACTTCTATAGCTCCAACTATGTCCCCATTTTTCCTCTTTTCCCTGAATGCCTCTCATCCATTCTGGCCCTTCCAACTGCTGAAAGGCACACATTAGCCCTACATCCCTGATAAGTGGCCAACCATCTGAGATCAGGTTTTCTTGGTTCATACTGGAAATCCTTAATGTCTTGTTTACCTTGCTTATTTCCCTTTGATTCAACATGGAGGATTCTGATTGGGGTGTAACTCCCACAATATGACCCCTAGATCTTGAGCCCCAGGACCTGTTCTCTGAGGCCTGCTAGTTGTTTCAGCTCAGCTTTCAGACCAAGGCCCTTTGTGGGCCAGCACAGTAAACGTTCTTTCTTATCACACCCACTTTATTCCCACAGGAAGCACTTACCCACTCCATCTTAGTCTCTTCCATGCTCTAAGGATCCAGTCACCTTCACAAATTCACAGCTTCTGGTTGACTGTATGATCTCAGACACATTACTTAACCTCTGTATGCCTTAAGTTCTTACTAAGTTCTTGGCCCATGCCTAGCACATGGCAAAACTCAGTAAATGTTAGTTGTTGTTGTTGTTGTTATAATTGTATTTTTAAAACATCAATATGTTCATATAACAGATATGACCCACTTCAAATTTGAATCTAAAAGTAATCATATTTATGGATCACCTGGGTGGCTCAGTTTGTTAAGTGGCTGCCTTCAGCTCAGGTCGTGATCCCAGGGTCCTAGGATCGAGTCCCACATCCGGCTCCTGGCTCAGTGGAGAGTCTGCTTCTCCCTCTCACTCTGCCTGCTGCTCTCCCTGCTTGTACTCTCCCTCTATGCTAAATGAATAAATACAATCTTCAAAAGAATAAGTAAAAATAATCATATTTCTCTCTTTAAAAAATTCTGAGTCTAAATTCAGTTTATTTTTTAAAAGATTTCATTTATTTTATTTGAGAGAAAGAGAGTATATGCAGGTGGGGTAGGGGCAGAGGGAGAGGGAGATAATCCCAAGCTAACCCCAAGTGATAATCTCCACGCTGAGCACAGAGCCCCATACAGGGCTCGATCCCATGATGCTGAGTTCAGGATCAAGCCAAAATCAAGAGTCAGACTCCCAACCAACTGAGCCACCCGGATACCTCTAAATTAGGTTTATTTTTGTACCTGTTTTATTTTAGCTTTCTTTTCTTCTTTTTTTTTTTAAAAGATTTTATTTATTTATTTGACAGAGAGAGTGAGAGATCACAAGTAGGCAGAGAGGCAGGCAGAGAGAGAGGGGGAAGCAGGCTCCCTGCTGAGCAGAGGGCCCGATGCGGGGCTCGATCCCAGGACCCTGGGATCATGACCTGGGCTGAAGGCAGAGGCTTAACCCACTGAGCCACCCAGGTGCCCCTCTTTTCTTTTCTATCCTTTTCTTTTCTTTTTTAATTAAAGTAAGCTCTACACCCAATGTGGAGCTTGAGCTCATGGCCCTGAGATCAAGAGTTGCATGCTCTACCTTGTGAACCAGCCAGGTACCTTGTGATTCTATTTTAGCTATTTATTTCTTAACTAGTATGCCCAGAAGAAATTCCAAAAATGTCAAAAGGCCCACCACTTCTTCTATTCACCCAGTTCACCTTCCCATAGACATCTTTCTTAACAATTCTTTCCTTAGATATAAAATATTTCCATCACCATGAAAAGTTTCCTTTACCCCATTGCAATCAATCCCCTTACCTAACACTTAAGTCTGTCCAACCATTGACCTGCTTTCTGCCACTGTGATTTTGTGGTTTTTTTCGAATCTCATATAAAGATTAGAGCAGAAATAAATGATATAGAAACTAAAAAACATTAGAACAGTTTGATGAAACCAGGAGCTGGCTCTTTGAAAAAAATCAGTAAAATTGAGGGTTGTTGGTGGCGAGAGGGATGGAAGGATGGGGTAACTGGGTGATGGACATTAAGGAGGGCATGTGATGTAATGAGCACTGGGCATTATATATGACTGATGAATCACAGACCTATACCTCTGGAACCAGTGCTACATTATATGGTAATTAGTTGCATTTAAATTAAAAAAAATTTTAAAGATTTTATCCATTTATCTGATAGAGCACAAGTTAGGGGGGCAGCAGAGGGAGAGGGAGAAGCAGGCTCCCCACTGAGCAAGGAGCCCGACATGGGACCCAATCCCAGTGGGTTTAGGACCTGAGCCAAAGGCAGACGTTTAACCAACTGAGCCACCCATCCACCCAAACCTGAGTCATTTTTTATTGGATCCCAATAAAAAAATGTTTAAAAAATTGGTAAACCTCTAGCCAGACTTATCAAGAAAAAAGAGAAAGGACTCAAATAAAAATAATTTGATATGTGACATCACAATATGTAGTCTTTTGCATTTGACTTCTTTCACTTAGCTTAATGTTTTTCTTTCTTTCTTTCTCTTTCTCTCTCTCTCTCTCTCTCTCTCTCTCTCTCTCTTTCTTTCTTTCTTTCTTTCAGGTTGGTGATGTTGACAGTAGATGGATGTGAGACAGGCTGGCATCAGGGAGGTCCTTGAGAAGAAAGGCAGGCGCAGCCCACAAGACAGAGACAATCCTTAGCAGGACTGGTGAGCAGATGGCAAAGACAAAGCCAGGGTGGCTTCTCTCTAGCCACTTTCAACCTTTCTTTTTAGTCCCTACATCTGGTAGTCTGCCCCATCTTGCATAGCCTCCTTCTAACCCGGGCTGGTGGCTTAGACAGCAGGGGTCACTATGGGCTCTTGGTGGAGCCATGGCCTTCAAGAATTCATTTGTTCAATAACAGTTAACAAGTGAAGAACTGAGGATTCTTCAAAGATGACTTGGATACAGGCTTGCTTTCAAAAACTTTGAAATGTAGTTTAGACTCTGAAGAACCTGTGGAGAGTTTTGATTTATTTTTTCCCGGCCCCTAGCAACACCCTCTCCCTAACCAGTGTTTTTCAAATTACAAGATGCAGCCTATTAGTGGGTCATGATGGGCATATTTTTTTAAGTAGTCTCCACCCCCAGTGTGGAACACCACGCGGGGCTTTAACTCATGACCCTAAGATCAAGACCTGATCTGGGATCAAGAGTTGAACGCTTAGGGGCGCCTGGGTGGCTCAGTGGGTTAAGGCCTCTGCCTTCAGCTCAGGTCATGATCTCAGGATCCTGGGATCGAGCCCAACATTGAGCTCTCTGCTCAGCAGGGAGCCTGCTTCCCCCTCTCTCTCTGCCTACTTGTGATCTCTCTCTCTGTCAAATAAATAAATAAAATTTAAAAAAAGAAAAAAGAGTTCAATGCTTAACCAAAGGAGCCACCCAGGCGCGCCATTATGGGCATTTTTAAGCAATGAAGTACAGTGTAATAAAAATATCAGATACAACATGAAAAGGATGTGTATGTTTTGAAACATGTTGTTTCCAATATATGTGTATGTATGGAGTTACAACATAACATGTATTTCTCCTTGTGTGTCTCAGTCAAAAAATTACTAAAGCCTTGTGGATTGATATTTCCCCTGGGAGTTGTAGCCTCTTCAATCTTCTGACTCTCATTAATAGTTTCCAAACTCTAATGAGCAAAAGAATCACCTGGGAAACTTGTTGAAACTATAATTCCTAAGCCCTACCTACCTCCAAATATGTTCAAATTCAGAAGGCTGGGGTGAACCCAGGAGACTTCATTTTTTTTAAAAGATACGTATTTATTTATTTGAGAGAAAGAATGCACGAGCAGGGTGAGCAACAGGCAGAGGGAGAGGGAGAAGTAGACTCCTTGACCAGTGATCACCCCCCACCGCCACCATCGATGTGGGCTTTATCCCAGGACCCTGGGATCATGACCCAAGCTGAATGCAGATGTTTAAGCTTAACCAACTGAGTCACCCCAGCACCCCAGGAGACTTCATTTTTAACAAGCTGGAGATGACAGTTTAAATGATCTATGGACCCCAGTTTGAAAGGCCCTGCTTGACCTCACCTTGGCCAGTTTCATCCACAACCGAGTTCAGTGGTATCCTCTACCCTGAGTGTTGAAGGCAGATTGACAGCCTGAGTTCTAGACAACTGGTTATTGGATCCTCTGATCTGGATGTTCCTTGCATTCATAGGGCCCAAACTGAACCCCTCTCCCTCTCACCCCACTATTCAAATTTATTCCTCTTCCATTGTTTCCCATCTTTGTGAGTGGATGCACTATATCCCCTGTCAACCAAACCAAAATAAAAGAGAGAGAGGAATAAAAAATGGGCCCCCAGAGTTAAGCCTGGGCGCAGGATTGACTTTGTAAGTGTGTAACCTGTGCAACCCCACAGGGCCCTGCACTTAGAAATGCCCTACACCCAGTTTCATGTTCTGCTGTCACTATCTTGATAGTCTTCATAATTTTATTTTTATTTTTTTAAAGATTTTATCTATTTCTCTGACACACAGAGAGAATGAGCACAGGCAAGGGGGGCAGCAGAGGTAGAGGGAGAAGCAGGCTCCGCTGAGCAGGGAGTCCTATCTGGGGCTCAATCCCAGGACCCTGAGATCACAGCCCGAGCCAAAGGCAGACACCCAACAGACTGAGCCACCCAGGTGCCCCGAGAGTCTTCATAATTTTAGAACAAGGGACCTTATTTTTTTATTTGGTGTTAGGCCCCACAAATTATATAACCTGCCTTGCCTAGGAGCCTGGGAGCCTGGTGGTGAATTTAAATAGAAATAAGGAAGTTGGGGGGAGCCTGGGTGGCTCAATCATTGTCTTGCCTTCAGCTCAGGTCATGGTCTCAGGGTCCTGGGATCGAGCCCCGTGTCGGGGTTCCTGCTCAGCGGAGAGCCTGCTTTTCCCTCTCCTCTGCCTACTTGTGCTCTCTATCTCTCTGTCAAAGAAATAAATAAAATCTTGGGACGCCTGAGTGGCTCAGTTGGTTGAGCAGCTGCCTTTGGCTCAGGTCATGATCCCGGCATCGTGGGATCGAGTCTCGCATCGGGCTCCTTGCTCCGCAGGGAGCCTGCTCCTCTCTCTGCCTCTGCCTGCCTCTCTGCCTGCTTGCATTCTCTCTCTGTTAAATGAATAAATAAAATCTTTAAAAATAAACAAATAAATAAATAAATAAAATCTTTTTTAAAAAAAGAAATAGGGAAGTCAGCAAAAAGAACAGGTCTAGGAAGAAAATGGGCTGGGTTTCTACACCTGAATGTGAGCTGTTTGTAACTCAGATTAGCCAAGTGGAGAAGTCCAGTGGGAAGTTGGAAATATGAGCAAGAACAGAGAACAGAGATCAAGATGAAAGATAAGTAGTTTGGAGTTAGCCAAATAGACGTAGCAGGTAAAATCATGAAAGAGAATTAGCCAGGAAAGAGAGTACACAGTGAGAAAGGAATAAGGGACAGGGACAGGACTTTTAAAAATAATACCATTAAAGAGGTAGGAGGAAGAACCAGCAAAGGCACAGGAAGAAATGTAGAAGCAAAACCAAGACAGTAAAAATACTGGGGCAAGAAGGTGTTTGGACATGGCCATGTAGGATCTGAGGGGGAAAGTAGGAGCAGAAAAGCCAATTTAGGGCCAGAACAATTCAACCCAAGAAATTTCAATCACTTATTATTAGTTTTGAACATTTATTGATTATAAAAATAATTTTAAAAATACTCATATTTCACCATCCAGACAAATTGTTAGCATTTGGGTGCATTTCCTTCTAATGATTGTTTTTAGCATAGTTTTCTTCCATATTTTTTCCTCTGGAGAAAGTTTACAAATATTTTATCTATAGTCTTCCATGATTTTGCTCCACAAATCTGGTCTCATATCCTACATTTTAAAAATTTTACATTCTATGTCATTAAAAACATTTTTCCCTGGAAGTATAGCATTCCAAAATCTTGTGACATCAATTTTAAAATATCGCGAAAGAAAATGTAAAATACTTCTAATTTTGTTCCTATAATCTCACCCACCCCATCAAATGATTTCATGTTTTAGTGTTTCTTTCAAACTTCGATCTTGAAAAACATCATCAGTAAGGCACCTGGGTGGCTCAGTCGGTTAAGCGTCTGCCTTGGGCTCAGGTCATGATCCCAGGGTCTTGGGATCAAACACTGCATGGGCTCCCTGCTCAGTGGGGAGTCTGTTTCTCCCTCTCCGTCTGCTTGCCCTTCCCCCTGCTTCTTCTCTTTCTCTCTCTCTCTGTCAAATAAATAAATAAAATCTTAAAAAAAATTTAAAACATAATCACTTTGAGGTAACTGAGGTAATAGGTTAGATACAGTTTTTTTTTTTAACTTTTTTTTAAAGATTTGTATTTATTTATTTGACAGAGAGAGAGAGATCACAAGCAGGCAGAGAGGCAGGCAGAGAGAGAGGGGGAAGCAGGCTCCCTGCTGAGCAGAGAGCCCGATGCAGGGCTCGATCCCAGGACCCTGAGACCATGACCTGAGCCGAAGACAGAGGCTTTAACCCACCGAGCGACCCAGGCGCCCCTAGATACAGTTTTTTTTTTTAAGCAACGTTTTTTTTTTAAGGATTTTATTTGTTTATTTGACAGAGAGAAAGAGATCACAAGTAGGCGGGGTGGGGGGGGAAGCAGGCTCCCTGCTGAGCAGAGAGCCCAATGCAGGGCTTGATCCCAGGACCCCGAGATCATGACCTGAGCCGTAGGCAGAGGCTTTAACCCACTGAGCCACCCAGGCACCCCTAGATACAGTTTTAAATATTGTTTTCTTTCATGTTATTTTACAAACATGGTTTCATGTTTCTCCATGCTCTGGTAGCTATAAGCCGTTTTGCACTGTTAAGTGTTTAATAATTTAATCACCTGTTGACGTAAATGTTTCATTACATACAGGTTTTTTTTTTTTCTTTTGGCCTATATCACTGGGTTTTAAATTTCTAGGTGAGGGGCTGGGTCAAAGTATACCAGTTGGCTCTTGCTAAGTGTTACCTAAGCGTGCTTCTAGAAGGATTAAGTCAGTTTACCTGGCCACTAGCTGGTATGGATGTATCTTTTCCCAGGGCTTTGACTGGCGTTGGGTATTTAATTTTTACTTGATTTAATGGCTGTTAATTGCGACCATACTATACATATAGTCTTTAATTTGCATTTCCATAATTACTAAGGAAGTCGAGTCTTTAAAATATATATATATATATTTACTGTTTGTATTTCCCCTAGATGCCTATTCAATTCAAAGCAACAGACATATTTTGAGTACTGTCTATGTGCCAAGTGCCGTGTGCTTCCCTCAAGGATGAGTGCCCTAACAAAAATGATCATTTGGGACAGGGTAGGGGAGTCAGGTAGTACAGAAAATATATAATTAACGTTACCTCCATTCGTAGAAGCACAATATCAGCAGGCAACTTGGGCGAAGTCCTGTGGGTGGACTACAGAGAAGGAAGGCGTTGACTGTTTGAAGCAGGTTAGGTTTCACAGGTCAAGTGCCTTTAGAGCTACGGCCAAACAAAGAGTAGGATTTGTCAGGGTGAGAAGATGTCTAGAGAGATAAAACAATGTGGAGAGAGGCAAAGCAGTTGAAAAACATAAAATACAATACTTGTGAATGGAGTTGTGACTTTTCTAAAGCTAGAATGTGGAGTCCTGGGATGGAGGGATGATGAAACTTTGGCTAGAAAGGAAGAGTCAAGGCTAAGCTCAGGATTCTGGTCTTTGGCCTGATAATTTTTTTTGTTCTTAAAGAGGAGTGGCATGAGATAATGTGTCTTTTAGGACCATCTCTCTGGAAACTAATGACAGGTAGATTTGGAGACACTGAAGTCTATAAAATGAGCCTACCTATGTTTTTAGCCACTAACCAAGGGTCAGAGATAAGACTAAGGGTCCAACTTTTTTTTTTTTTAAACATTTTATTTATTTATTTGACAAAGAGGAGAGAGATCACAAGAAGGCAGAGAGGCAGGCAGAGAGAGAAGGAGAAGCAGGCTCCCCGCTGAGCCGAGATCCGGCTGTGGGGCTCAATCCCAGGACTGTGAGATCATGACCTGAGCCAAAGGCAGAGGCTTTAATCCACTGAGCCACCCAGGCACCCCAGGGTCAAGCTTTTTAGGTAGTATTCACATTAACTCTTTATCTTAAAACCGTTCCCATTTTATAACTTTAAATTTTTAAAAAATTGTGAGAAAATAGAGGTAACATAAATTTTACAATCTTTAAGTGTGTAATTCAGTATTGTTAAGTATATTTCACATTGTTGTGCAACCAGTCACCAGATTGTGATTTTCCTTTTAAGTTAATTTAATTCAGTTTTATTAAAAAGAAATTATATAAATTTACCTTTTTTGGCAAAGTTACTGATGTTTGCTTAACACTTTACATTATATAGTGATCCTTAACTAAATATATGATCTCATTTGATCCTCATAAACATCATTCTGAGGTAGATATTATCCCCATTTTCCAGATGAGAAAGCTGAGGCCAAGAGCCAAAAGACCAGACAAGCTTGGGGTGTGTGTTTATCCTGGGGAAACAAAGAGTGTCACCCAGATTTGTACACTGAGGATTTCACCCATCCAGTCATGTAGCAAATATTATCCGAGTACCTAGTGTGTGCCCGTGTTAGGAGAATGATATTGAGCAAAAGAGACATATTCCCTGCATTTATGGAGCTTAAGGACTAGTGGAGTAAACAAGCATTCACTGAGAAATAATAAGGCGTGCCTGGCTGACTCAGTTAGTGGAACATGTGACTCTTGATCTTAGGGTTGTGAGTTCAAGTCCCACATTGGGTGTAGAAATTGCTAAATAAAATATTTAGGGGTGCCTGGGTGGCTCAGTCAGGTAGGCATCAGACTCTTGATTTCAGCTCAGATCATTCCCTCAGGGTCCTAGGATCGAGCTCCCTGTCCAGCTCCATGCTCAGAGGAGAGTCTGCTTGAGATTCTCTCTCTCTCCTTCTGCCTCTCCCCTGCCCATGGTTATGTGAGCACATGTGTGCGCTCTCTCTCAAACAAATAAATAAATCTTAAAAAAAAAAAAAATAGGGGCGGGGCACCTGAGTAACTCAGTTTGCCTTCAGCTCAGGTCATGATCTCAGGGTTCTGAGATCAAGCTTGAGGCAGGGTCTCTGCTCAGCAGGAAGTCTACTTCTCCCTCTCCCTCTGTGCTCTCCCTGTCTCTCTCTCTCTCTCAAATAAATAAATAAAACATTTTTTAAAAATACCACTTCTTCCAAAAAATAAAATAAAACCTTTAAACTTCACGGAAAGACAACATAAAATATCTTCACTTGAGAGAAACTCAGGACTGAGTATACTTATGCTATATGCATTTGTAAACTTTCCAAAATGATTGACCCTACATTTCCATGTGTCTGTCTAATCTACAGTATCCTTTCCTTGATATTATGTGATTTGTATACTGACCCCCAACCGTGTGAGGTCAGCAGGCAAGCATGACTGTCTATATTTTACTCATGAAAAATTCAAGTTTCTTTTTTTTTTCTTTTTTTTAAGATTTTATTTATTTATTTGACAGAGAGAGTGAGAGATCACAAGTAGGCAGAGAGGCAGGCAGAGAGAGAAGGAGAAGCAGGCTCCTTGCTGAGCAGAGAGCCCCATGCAGGGCTCGATCCCAGGACCCTGAGATCATGACCTGAGCTGAAGGCAGAGGCTTTAACCCACTGAGCCACCCAGGCGCCCTGAAAAATTCAAATTTCAAAGAGGTTAGATAACTTGCTGAAAACAACATGACTAGTTAATGGTGAAGCTGGGATTTTAATCCAGGTCTTGCAACACCAAATTGTGTTATTCTTGTAGTATTCATATCTTCATTTATTCATTCATCCATCAAATATGCACTGAGCACCTCCTGAGTGTCAGCCTACATATGAAGCAGTAAAGAGCCCCTGAAGGGGAGCGTCTACATGGTTCAGCTGGTTGTGTCTGCCTTCGGGTTGGGTCATGGTCTCAGGGTCCTGGAATCAAGCCCCATGGCGGGCTCCCTACTCAGTGGGGGTCTGCTTCTCCCTCTCCCTCTGCGTCTTCCCCCACTTGTGTGTGCTTCTGCTTCCCCTTGCACCTTCCTCTTTTTCTCTCTCTCTCCCCCTCTCAAATAAATGAATAAAATCTTTTAGGAAGGAAAAAAAAAAAAGAGCCACTGAAGGGTTTGAAGCAGGAAAGCAGAGTGATCCAATTTAGATTTTATTTTATTAAAGATTTTATTTATTTATTAGAAAGCATGAGGAGAGCATGAGCAGGGGCAGGAGCAGAGGGAGAGGGAAAAGCAGGCTCCCTGCTGAGCAGGGAAGCCCGACTACGTGGCCAGTACCCTGGGATCATGACCTGAGCCTAAGGCAGACACTTAACCAACTAAGCCACCCAGGCGCCCTTCCAGTGTAGGTTTTAGATGAGAGCTCAATGATGGTTTCCAAAATATGGTCTGGGATCACCTACTGGGTCTGAATCTCTGGGACTGCAGCTCAGGAATATCACAATCAGCCAGGTTTGGGAATCCCTTTCCAATTCTAATGCAGTGAAGAGAGAAAAGCACCATATTAGAGAAGGAGGTGGTACGACCAGTTAACATGACTAAACTAATGGCTGTAGTGGGAGCCAACCAGGTGAGAGATGATGAAGTACAGAGACAAAGGGATACACTTGAGGGTCGTTTAGATAGCATCCACACCGCTCATTCTCTCTATCAAATAAGTAAATTAAATCTTTATTTTCTTTTAAAGATTTTAATTATTTACTTGACACAGGGAGAGAGAGATCCAGAGAGGGAACACAAGCAGAGGGAATGGGAGAGGGAGAAGCAGGCTTCCCGCTGAACAAGAAGCCCAATGTGGAACTCGATTCCAGGACCCTGGGATCATGACCTGAGCTGAAGGCAGATGCTTAACGACTGAGCCACCCAGGCGCCCCAATAAATAAAATCTTTTTAAAAAAATATTAAAAGTATCTCCTTTCCACCACAACCACAGACCTGAAGAGGGCAGATGGGACTATGGGGGAGATTAATCTTCATCCAGAGTCTGGGTTCCCCAGGGACTCAGGGAGGCAGGAAACTGACACCCGAATTTCTGAATGCAGGCATCAGAGGCTGAGGACGCCTCCACTCTCTCCTCACTGCCAGGTAGGTCAGGATTAAAGCAAATTGAGGCAAAGGGTATGGTTGGTAGTACCGGGGAAGACTGGCCTGTGTGGGTACTGGCAAGGCCACAGGGGCTAAGCCAAGCAGGTGCGCACGGAGGTGTGGGAGAAAAGGATGGGACAGTGGGCGTGATGGGATCCCACCTCAGGCGTTTGGGTTGGGATGTGAGAAGCCCCTGGGAGGAGGTGTCCTTGAGGATGACCAATCAGAGAGCGAGTTACGGCCCAGGGGCAGGACAGGGGCGTATGTTAGTCGAGATTGGATAACTCCTGGCTCTGGGAGGGGCCGCCCCCACCCCCCACCCCACCCCCGGGTCTGCAGTTTTGCAATTCAGTTTCATATACCGCAGTGGCGGTGGTGGTGGAAGTAGTCTGAATGTGCCCCACGTGCCTGAATCTGACGCTTCTCGCTTGCCACGGAGTTCCCTGGGTCCTGCCTGCGTTTTTGTCTTGTCCCAAAGTTCGCCCCATCCTCGGTGCCCTCACCTCTAGCCCAGCTTCTCAAGCTCCAGACCTCGACGTCTACAGAACTAAATGGTCACAGCCATGAATGCCTCGGACGAAATAGAGATGTTGGAGCCTTATAACTTCGAGGTGTTCTGGGACTTGAGGCCCCTTTTGGAGGAGTACTGGTGAGACCTGGGGAAGGCTAAGGGCCGTGCCAGGGTCCTGACCTTGATGACTGCTATTTGGAGTGGGTTGGGGTTCGGGGAGGAGACACTGGATGCCTGCAATGATTTTCTTTGTTTCTTTTTCTTTTCTTTTCTTTTCTTTTTTCTTTTCTTTTCTTTTCTTTTCTTTTCTTTTCTTTTCTTTCTTTCTTTCTTTCTTTCTTTCTTTCTTTCTTTCTTTCTTTCTTTCTTTCAGATTTCAATTATTTATTTGAGAGAGACAGAAAGCATGAGCAGGGGGTGGGGCAGAGGGAAAGGGAGAAGCAGGCTCTTGGCTGAAGGGAGTTCAGTGTGGGACTTGATCCCAGGACCTGGGATCATGACCCAAGCTGAAGACAGATGTTTAACCAACTGGGCCATCCAGGCGCCCCTGCTATGATTTTCTTTTCTTTTCTTTTTTAAAAGATTTTATTTATTTGAGAGAGAGAGAGAGAGAGAGAGGAAGCATGAGAGGGAGAGATCAGAGGGAGAAGCAGACTCCCCGCTGAGCAGGGAACCTGATGCGGGACTTGGTCCAGGGACTCCAGGATCATGACCTGAGCCGAAAGCAGTTGCTTAACAACTGAGCCACCCAGGCGCCCCCCTGCTATGATTTTCTTAAAGAGCAAAGGTATTGGGCTCCCCTGTACTATCTCCATATCCCTGTTGTCCAAGGTGCAGTTAGCATGACATCTCAAAGAGATTAGATCTGGAGGAAAGAAAGAAAGAAAGAAAGAAAGAAAGAAAGAAAGAAAGAAAGAAAGAAAGAAAGAAAGAAAGAAAGAAAGAAAGAAAGAAAGA
>CM052812.1:51288651-51316514 GCA_028533885.1 Nasua narica
GAGGAAAGTAGGAGACAGAAACTGAGGGGAAAGAGGGTAGTGAGAAATGATCTCTGAGGAAGGGGTTGATCTGAACTCCTCCTATCCCTTGTAGAGAGACGACTCTCCTCTGTCCTTTGTGGCTGTATGTGCAGGTGTGCAGGCATAGTGCTGGTGCCCAGGGACAGTCTGCTCTTCACAATTATCACTTTGTTCCCCAAATGCTCCATTGTCCCCGCTACGGAAAAGGAGACACAGTTAGGGAGCTGTTTCAAGATTTCTCCAGTTGCTTCGACTTTTCCCTAAAGCTCCTCAGAGGTGTTTGTGGACTGACTTTGTGCTCCAGCCAATTTGCATGACCGAACCAGGCAGAAACTACTGCCACATTCTTCTTAACACCAGAGGCCTGGGTTGGTTCTAGGCATGGACCCAGCAATTGTCACCCACTCACAATTCCACTGAGAGCAATACTCACAGAAACCTTGAACACAGCCCCCGCCCTGTGCCTGGTGCTTTATATACCTTAACACTGTCAGAGGAGGAGTGTTATTTCTCCTTTATAATAAGGAAACTGAGGCTCAGAGAACTAAGTAGTTTTTTCCCAAAGTTACACAGCTAGTAAATGGCAGAGTTGGGACTCCAACCCAGAGCACTGACCTTGAGAGATGAGTGGGCATTCCTCTAACCAGCACCCACCCATAAGCCTATCCCCTCTGCCTTCTGCCTGCCAGGGCAACCTCATTCCCCATAGCTCTGGTCTACCTGCTGCTCATCTTTGTGGGGCAGAACTACATGAAGGCACGGAAGGGCTTCAACCTGCAGGGGCCTCTGATCCTTTGGTCCCTCTGCCTTGCAATCTTCAGGTAAGATTCCCACCACCCCCAATCTCTACTCCCTGCCTGTCCTGTAGACCCTAGACCCTCATTCTATCCCTAAAAGATTTCTGGAAACCCCAAGTGACTCAATGGCCCAAGTTGCCTTCTAACTCTCTCCCTAACCCATTCCCTCAGCTCCAGCTCCTTCCCCAACTTGCATCTGCCTCCCATTTATTACCCTATTTTCTTTCTTCCACAGGCCCCATACTGGCAACCTCTGCGCTCGCTCTCTCTCTCTCTCTCTCTCTCTCTCTCTCTCTCTCTCATGAATCCTCTTGTGCTCATGGAGTCTGTGTACTTTTAACAATTTTCTCCAGCCTTTAATGCTTTCATCATCTAATACCCTCTCCCAAGACCTTCTGATAACTCCTCTAATCCCTCCTTCCCAGATTTCATCCCCCAAACTCTTGTCATCTCCCTAGTCCTATGCCCATCCCTTCCCAGGTTCCCACCCATCCCAAGAACCCTAGTCCCTAACTCAATTTTCAGTCCCATCCTCCAGCATTCCCTGGTCCTTCCCCAGCCTTCCTCTCCTCTAGATTACTGATTGGATCCTGGCCCCAAAATCTCAGAAGCTGTGACCCATTCTGCAGGAAGGGGGTAAATGGTGGAGCTTGGGGCAGTGACCTGCCAGGCCAAGGGGGAATTGGTGTCTGGGGATGACCCTTACACCCTTTTCCTCTGTCCCATTTCAGTATCCTGGGGGCACTGAGGACATGGGCGCATATGGGTATGCTGCTACTTAGGGGGTCCCTAAAGCAGACTGTGTGCTTCTCCATCTTCGTCAATACTCCTATAATAAGATTCTGGTCCTGGCTCTTTGTTCTCAGCAAGATCATTGAACTTGGTGAGTGGCAAGGCTTTGTCTCTCTGGTGCCCAGTCAACTGCATCCCTCCTCAGGCCCCCCCCTCACATGGAGAGTCCTTTCCCCACCCCTGGGTCCTAACAACCCCTCTTACCCCAGCCCCTCTTTAAATTATTTGCCACAAAGACCCTTCTCCATGCCCTGGGAATTCCCCTACGTCCCTATATCCATCATGGAGGGTGGTTCCAACACTGGGTGGTATGCCAACTATGACTCCCCATCTCCCAGGAGACACAGCCTTCATCGTCCTGCGTAAGCGGCCACTCATCTTTGTGCACTGGTACCACCACAGCACAGTGCTAGTGTACACGAGCTTTGGCTACAAGAACAAGGTGTCTGCAGGAGGCTGGTTCATGACCATGAACTACGGTGTGCACGCCATCATGTACATCTACTACACTCTGAGGGCTGCCAAACTGAAGCCCCCCACGTGGTTCCCTATGCTCATCACCAGCCTGCAAATCCTACAGATGTTTATGGGAACCATTGTTTGCATCCTAACTTACATGTGGCGACAGGAGCAGGGATGCCACACCACAACAGGACACTTTTTCTGGTCCCTTGTCTTGTATATGACCTATTTCATCCTCTTTGCCCACTTCTTCCACCAAACCTACATAGTGCCCAAGGTCAAAGCCAAGACCAAGAGCCAGTGAAGAGTTGGAGGAAAAGGAGCCCCAGGCTCTCTCCCTGCCACGGCACCCAGGGATTGAGCTTAGGTTTGGGAGAATAATTAGGATGCCTTCCCTACATGGTTTTTTCCCATGGAATCTGTGCCCCAAGGTGGCAGGAAGTTATATCAGGCAAGAAGTGCCAGCTGTGGGTGGGGTGTAATCTAGTACTTTGATGTTTATATTTTTAATGTAAAGGCCAAGCAAGCCCTGGGATGGGGGTAGAACTGAGGAGGATCCCCAGAGCTGAGTTATTTATATTTCTATCCAGAAATCTTCTTGCTCCATTTTTTAAATTAAAGATTTCAACAAGTCTTTTCGGGTTTTGAGATTTGGGGGAAGAGGACTGCTGTGATGGGAGAGGGCTGCTGGCAGCAGGATGATCACTGAGAAACCTAAGAAGGTGTGTGGAAAGATGAGGGGCACACACACGCAGACACTCAATAAGAATTCTAGGCCTGGTAGGCACTTAATAAATGTCTGTTACAGACCAGAATTTTATTGCTATTAGAGACCCAAGCCCCTCATAGAAACAATGAGAAACAGGTGCAGAAAGGCGGTGTAACTTATCTAAGGTCATAGGCTTCCTAGGTTGCAGAACTGTCACCTGCAAGTAAGCGTTCCTGACCAGAACTTCCAGTTTTCCTCCATGAGACCACGAGGTGGCGCCGCAGCACCAGCTTTGGCCAACGCCAGCCAAGTAGCTGGTCTCTAAACCACACTTCACTTAAGCGCACGCAGGTGCCCCCATCTGCTCCAGGAATCCCCCAGCTGTCCCATTCCGGGTTGGGAGCCGAGAGGGGACTGGAGCCCTAGAAGCCCGGACCCTCGCTTCTTTCCTGTGCACCCAGCTCTCCTTTAGACGTGGGGGAGCATAAGGGGAGGGGGCTCAACCGCAACTCTGAATCATCAGGCCTTTGGCAGTCCGCGCACGTTTATTTCGTTTATCTTTGAAAATGGGGGAGGGGAGTCTGGAGAAGGCGGGGTGGGCCAAGGGTCAGTTGGCCCTCGGGGAACTGGTCCCTGTTCCTGGCCTTAGTCCCAGGGGCGTGGACTGTGTGTAGGGTGTGTAGGGCCCAGTCCACCCCTCGGGGCCGGCAGGGGGAAGGCTCTCTTCTGAGCTGGCCGCTCCCCCCTCCCCGAGCTGCCCCAACACCCCTCTCAGACCCCGGGGTAGGGGCAAGCCAGTCAAGACGACCCCAGTCGGGGGAGGCTGTGAATTCTCGCCCCCGCCCTCGGGGATGGTCGACGGACCGGGCCATTCATACCGGCCGTTCCACGGCGTACTGGCACGGACTGAGGTTGGCGGCCGGGGGCGGCCCGGGCACGGCGGGATAGCTGAAAGAGGCGTGCTGTTTGGCCTTGAGCCTCAGGCTGGCCAGACTCGAGTTACACGGGTCCCGATATACGTAGGGAGAGGAGGCGGCTGCGGCTGCGGCTGCAGCGGCCGAGGCGTAAGGGCAGGACACTGCCCCGGACGACACTGCGGCCGGAGCCAGCCCGGGGGGCCCCCCGCCCAGGCCCTGCAGGGCCCCGGGTCCTGGCACGGCGCCCGGGGCGGCTGCGGCCGAGGGCACCATGGAGGCGGCGATGGAGCTGGGTGGCGAGAAGACGGGCTGCGAAGCCAGAGGCCCCACGTTGACCGAGTTGAAAGCGAACGGGAAGGTCTTGGCGGCGAGCGGCGGGCCGAGCGCCTTGGGTGGCCAATTGCCGTACGAGTAGCCGGGGTACACCTCCTCGTAGGGCGGCACCAGCCCCCCGAGTGGCGCGGCGAAGCCGCCCTTGCACAGCTCCGCCTGCTGGCTGCGCTCGCGCTTCCGCCACTTGGCGCGCCGGTTCTTGAACCACACCTGCGGGCGGCGGAGAAGGGCTGTCAGGGCCGGAGCCGGGCGGGGGGCCGGCCTGGGTCAGCGCGGCTGGCGGCTGGGTCACAGAGACCGGGGTTCGGGCCAGGACCGCGCAGACGAGGAAAGAAACGGAAGTGGGGCAGCCAGGCTGGGGGTGGGAGGAGCGCACGGAGTCCTCGGGCTGAGAACAGGACTGGGCGGCAGGACTGAGTCAGGGGCGATAGGGTCTGGGGGGGCGCGTAGGATGGAATCAAGGAGGGGTGAAGAAGAGAACGGGAGACATTGCAGGGGGAGAAGGAATGAACGGCCTGGAGCGGCAGGGTAGATGGAGGCGGAGCAGAGGCCGGAGGCTGGTGCAAGGGAGACTGTGCGGGGCAGCAGACGGAGACCGGCACGTCGGGTGTGGGGCGGAGGGTAGGCAGTCAGGGCAGAAGCGCCGGCTGCGGGCGCCAGGGCTGCTCGCTGAGTGGCCACTGAGAAGGGGGCCCGGGCTGGAGAGGGAAGGCGGGCGGGGCGGGTACCGGAGGGCTGCGGGTTGGGGAGGGCCGTACCCGCACGCGGGCTTCGGTGAGGTTGGTCCACACCGCGATCTCTTCGCGCGTACTCATGTCAGGGTAGCGGTTCCTCTGGAAGGTCGCCTCCAGCTCCTGCAGCTGCTGGCTGGTGAAGTGGGTGCGCTGCCGCCGCTGCTTCTTCTTCAGCGAGCCGTCTTCGGGGGAGCCCCCGGGCAGCGAAGCCGAGGCCTTCTCCGAGTCTGGGGGCCGAGGTGGGGGCAGGTCACAGGGCGCCCAGGCGGATTCTGGGCGTAAGGGGATTCTGCGGCTGGAGGACCTCCTCCACCGACCCCTCACTCCCACCCGGCCTTCCACTGCCCTATCTCACCCCCAGGAGGGATCGAACTGTTATCTCCCCTTCCCCCAGTAGGGGGTGCGCTCACCGCTGTGCTCTTGGCCCTTGCACCCGTGTTCTGCGAGGGGCGGGTGGGGAGTGCCGGCATCTGACAGCGAGAGGGCCGGGCTCCGGGCCTCCGCCTCGCTGAGCAGGCCGAACTCCATGGAGGGAGGACTCTAGAAGGAGAGAAGACACAAACCAGGTCGATGGGGATAAAATCTCCCAGTTATCCGGTTGGTTCCCAGTAGTGTTTCCCCTCAAGTTCACTGCCCCTTTCTCAGCTACCAACATAAAGCTACCCCTGTGTGGGGTACCCTAGGATAGAATAGGGAAACAGCAGCCTGAGGGGAGAAAGGTGTATACCCAGGGCTATTATGCACAGACACGCACACTCGACTAGACTGTGTTTTGTTCACTGCTGGGCACCTAGCTAGAACTCTGCCTGGTGCACAGTTGGTGTGCAACAGATACTTCTTGAGTCCTCTAAGGAAAACCACGCTATTGCACACCACATACTGTAGACCATATCCTCCAAAACTTCAGTTCCTTCTCACATGTATGTCCAGTACTCACACAAACTCACACCTGCCCTCAGCCCATCACACCTGAACACAGCCCGAACCTCTGTTACTCCCCAGTGGGACAGATTTGATTCCGAACCAGGCCCTGGATAATCACTGCTATTATTTATGGATACTTACTCTGGGCCTCTTTACCTCATTATCTCTCTCCTCCCAGGAATGCATCAATCTTAAATATCACCCTTGTTCAGGTGAGAAAACAGACTTGAAGTAACCACTAAGCTCACACAGCTTGTGCATGGTGAATCTGGGATCGGAACCAGGTCTGGGAAACTCATAAACGACAGCCTTTTCTTCATTTGCTTTTTCAAATTGTGTTCCTGAGGGAACAAGTTCCAGAAACCTCCTCAGGGACTGGAACTTGGGTTGAGCCTCAGGGATAGGAGTCTAGCTTGGCCTTGCGTGGGTCTGCTTCAACCAGGGCAGTCCTGCTTTGGCCTGGTTTGTTTATGCTTTCTAGAGAGATAGCATTTGAAGAAAGGGTTCCAGGATCAAAAACAAGTTTACAAATGCCTAGGCATCCTGGCCTTGTCTGCCTCGGTGCCTGTGCAGACACATGACACACCCCTACCAGAGCCTCTACCGGCGCTCCCCCTGCCTCACCCCCAGGAGCCAATGTGAGCTGCTTCGAGCCACCTTCCCGCCCTCATTCTCTATCCCAAACCTTGCTTGACATGGCCCAGGAGACGGCCCGGGTCCCTCTCCAAGTCTCCCCAGCAGAGTCCCCCTTGCTGCTGGCTCTCCCAAGCCCCCTCTGGTGGGAGGAGGAGAAAGGGGCACTAGTGAGGCTGGAGAACTCTGGAGGGACACCTCTTGGCCAGAGGAGAACCAGAGGAGGCTAGGGGCAGAGGAACAGGGGTGAAGAGCTAGGTAGGAGGGGTCCATCTGCCTCTCCATTAACTGGGACTTAATCCAGGCCGTGCAGGGTGGCATTAATGTGGAGGATTAGCCTAGATTGAGATGTGTGTCACTTGGCTGCTCTGAATTTATAAGGAGCCTCTCTCTGGGAGGCGCAGATGGGCAGCGCCCTGTATTTGCACATGGAAATGCACCCGTCAACCAGCTGAGGGAGGACAGCTGCCCCCCAACCTCTCAAACAAGTATGGGGGTGCAACAGAGGTCAAGGCAGGAGGTTGAGAACAAGTCCCTGTTCTTTGTGCAGGGAGAGGAGTCTAGGCTTGGACCTTTTCCTAGGGTTGGAGAGGCAGGACTGAAGGGAACTAGGGGTGGGGGATACTCAGCTCACCTCTCCTTCCAGGTCTAAGGTCAGGAGTCAGAGGCTTGGGGCTGGCCCAGCGATGCTCTGATGGAAGGGAGATGCCCTCGGGTGAGACCTGTGGCAGCCCTGACTAGTAGTTCTTCCCAAACAGCTCAAAAGGCTTAGAACTGAGAGCTGGAAAAAGGGGTGCTCTGAAGTCTCTTCTTACTTTATACCCAAGATGGTCTCAAAATGCAAGCCATGCCCCCTGGCTTCTCCAGAGGCCATGAGAACAGCACCGCTGGGAAAACCACTGGGTTCACCTGTAGGGAAAACTAAATCCCACTAGTGCCATTTGTCTTTCTAGTCTGCCTGGGCTCCAGATTTCCAGGATTCCAAACACCCCTTCCCCCAGCATTCCATACCTGTGTCTCCGTTTCACCCTCCACTGCAGCAGAGGGAGGCAGGGCGAAGAAAGATAAGGGCCAGAGTAAGAGGTGAGGCCGAGAGAGCAGAGTTCAGGCTGCGTGTCCCCAGAGACAGACACACACACATGCAGACACACACGGGCCCCCGCTCAGACAAAATAAGCACTTGGACTTGGAGCTAGAGGCACACAAACACATACTCTCCCCCACATGCGCTCCCACATTCAGGCAGACAGACCCACACCGTCACACAGTCTCCTCTCTCTGTGACAGGGACAGCTGCCTTGGGTGTTTTGGAGCTAGCCATCACTCTCCCCGCCCCCCCTTTCCTGGCCCCTCTGAACCTCAGCTCTCAGTCCTGACTCTGTGCGGGGGAGGGGGGCCGGGGGGGAGGGGAGGCCAAGGGGACCAGGGGAATGGTCTATACTGAGCGGCTACTGGGGTGGGGAGAAGTCTGAGGGAAGAGGATGGCTTGAAGGTAGAGGGTGGAATCTGCCCAGGCCCCTCCCTGGAAAACAATCTGGAATAGCTGGAAAAAATTAGGTTTGCGGACAAAAGATCTGAGTTCATGTCCTGGATCCCCAACTTACTAGCTGTGTGTTCTTGGCAAAATACTTCACCTCTCTGGACATATTTTTTCATCTCTAAAAGGGAGCTCATACTCCCTTCCCTACTTACCTCTAGTATTGTAGGAAGGTTAAAAAAATGTAAAAATGAATGGGGATAAACTCTATCCAAGTTGCTTCCCCGCCCCCCCCCCATTCATTGAACAGATGTCTCTTTGGCACTGTCTATGAGCTGGGCATTGAGTAAGGCCCTGAGGATAGAGTGGTAAGATCTCACCCTTGTCTCTGCCCTTGCTTGAGTTTACCTTCCTAGGCCCTGTATCACCCAGTGAAGATTTCCTCTGGTGAATAAGGGGCAGTATGCTGCATTTGAGAGTGGGATGCAAACGTGTGTTGTGAATACTCTGCCTGAACATAAAGGAGGGCCCTTTATCCTAATAAGGTAACAGCAAAATGGGCAGAGTAACCGAAGCCAAGAGCCACTGGTACAGGGAAGAAGGAAATCTTCAGGCTCTTGACTGGGGTAGGACTAGTGGAAAGAGGGGTGGAGGCCGAGAAGAGTCCTGCCCGCGAGCCGCAAAAGACAACACCACAGCCAGGCAGGCAACAGAGGATAGACAGTGGGGGGCACAGCCCTCCTGCAGACTTGCGTCCGGGTGGGCTAGCCAGGCAGAGGCTGGGGGCGCCAGGCTGTTGTCTGAGCTGGAGACAGGCTGGCTGAGGATTAAGCTCCCCCAAACTGTTGGAGGTCAGGAAGCTAGGGAGTTGGGCCTGAGGCTGGGGGCTTCGCCTCACTCGGTGGACAGGGACAAGCAGTAGGTCTGGAAGCTGCAGGATCGGATGCTGGTCGGAAAGACCATGCAGGGCCAGAGAGTCAGGTGATAACAAGGGTGCTGACTCTGGCTCTGGGAGGGGCCGCCCCCCCTTCCTGACACACCCTACCGGGGATATACGGGCCAGGCTCCGCGCTCTCAGGGGGACAAGTCCCACTCTGGGGAGAAGAAAGGACCTGCACGCGTGCTCTGATTCTGAAGTACAGGCTGGACTAACAGCAACCCTGTCATGGACCACAGCGAGAACGAAATACTCAAGATATATTAAAGTGGGGAGCACAGGTTATCCCAGGTTAGAGAGGTCAGAGAGGGGAGGCTATGGTTTCCAAGTGACCCAAGCTCATGACAAGAATACAACGGCTACGTGTGCCCACTTTCGCCCTGACACCAAAGGGGCAAATCAGGGTCGCAGTCAGAGAGCCCCCAAGCAGTAATGGAGCCTCTCTCCATTGCAATCATGATGCCTGCGCGGGAGGCATACCCCAGAACTGAGATGGGAGAAACCCCTGGAAGATGGAAGGGGTAGAGTCGTGGCACTGCGACTCAGCTCGGCAAGTAGCAAGTTGGTGCTAGAGTATAAACCAGGGCCCTTAGCTAGCATGGAACCCACCTAGAAACCTGGACCTGAAGCAAGGCCCTTCATTCATTAGGGATGCTGAAGACCCAACCTGCCTGGTCTGCTGAGCTGCAGTGAGCACGTGACGGCAAATCAGAGAGCC
This sequence comes from Nasua narica, assembly GCA_028533885.1. Lineage (NCBI taxonomy): Eukaryota > Metazoa > Chordata > Mammalia > Carnivora > Procyonidae > Nasua > Nasua narica. Next base: position 51,298,106 of record CM052812.1, read on the forward strand.
GTAGACAAAGATCACAGACCCAAGGGAAAAGCCTAAGACTCGAGTGGAGGCAGCAATGATTCGATGCAGTTAATTTATCAAGGAGTAAATTAGGGATCAGAGACATGGGCCCCCACACCCACTGCTCCTTTTCCTTCCTTCCTTCCTTCCGCAAGTGTTAGGTGCTAGGACAGACCCCCAAGGATGGTAAGGTACAGACCCTAATTTCTAGGAGCCTACAGTCTGGGGAGGCAGACAGGATGGACAAAGATGGGCTAAATAGGCCTAATTCTCACACTGGGCGGGGAGGTCAGAGAGATGGAAGCCCACGTAAGGTGGTATCAACTTATGGGGCCCAGAGAATGTAGCACATGGAGGAGCTGGGAACTGGGGAGGCAGAGAAGGAGCAGAGGCTTCTGAATATTAGAGCAGTACTGGGAATGAGCTGGCAGGTTCTGAGGGCAACAGGCAGCCTGACGTGGCCAGGGTCTCAGTTCGGGCAAAGGGAGATTATTGGAGGAAGACAGGTCAGGCTGAGGGGGCCTCCAGGGAAGGGCACGGGGTGGTGCTTCAGGTTTGATAGAATCTAAGCTAGCATATCTCCAGTTTTTCCATCGACCGCCCCATGAGCAGTAAGAGAGAGCATCCCTCAGGAAACTGGGAGCACAACCTCAAGCAGCTGCTACCAATATGAAATTTCTTTGAGATCTCCAGCCTTATGTTAAAAAATGAAGCAAGTTTTGCATTCTATTCCATGCTTAAGTATATTTATTTTGATATAAAAATAAAGTTTTCTCTCCACATCTCCAAGTGACACCTTCAAGTGACATCACCCCGCCAGGAAGATGGGCCACATTTAGCCAGCAACATCATGGCCCTTCTACTCTTATCTTGCCTGCTCTCTCCATCCCCCCCTTTTGAGAAGCAGTACTCCAAGCAGTGGGAGTCACTGGAGGCTTGTAGACAGGAAAGAAACATAAGAGCAGCATCTCTGGGACTTTTATTTGGCTGTGGTGAGCAGAATGGACTGGGGCAGGAGAAAGGTGGGAAAGGGGGAACTTAACTGAAAAGTGTAAAGAAGGCCTTGGGGAGGACAATGGAGAAGGAGTAGAGGGAATTTTGAAAGCAGCTCTCATTCCCCCACTGTCTAATCTTCTTTCCCTTTCTGTCCCCATCATCCTCATCGTGGGTCCCTGCCCATGACCATGGGCTAGACACTCCAGATAATCCCAAAGCTCAGGACCTAATGGATCTTTCGGATTAGCTGTTTTCTTCTTCCTCCCCACACTCTAGGACGTATCATTTGGAGCGAATAGAGAAGAAAAGATTTGAGTGGCTCTGTCCTTCTCTCATGCCTATCCCCAGCTCAGCTCCTGCCTGCCTCGCTTTCCCCTCCTGGACCTGTGTCCCAGGCCCATATTTACATCCTTGAGCAGGAAGCAGGCAGAGATCAGATCAAGATATTTGGCCTGGTTGCAGAGTTAAGCATTTGGGGAGCTCCCTAGATCTCTTCTTGGAGAGGAGCAGGGGTAATGGCTGGCATTGGAAGCTTGGGATAGAGTTCCATCTGTCATTGAGAATCTTCCCATGTCTGGATCAGGGGTGCTATTAGGCTTCTCTAAGACTTGAGACCCCATCCTTCCAAGCAAAGATTCTATGATTACAGGGGACCTACAGTTTGGGCATAATAATAGCAATAATGTTTCTTACTTCTGTGATGCTTCTCCATTTGCCAAGGGCTTTCAAAGACATGATTTCATTTAACTCTTACAACCACCTTGGGTAGCAGGAATATCCATCCTCATTTCACCTCTAAGAAGACAAATTTGTCCGAGCTGACACAGATTGAAGAGATTCAAATCCAGTTCTCCTAAAACCAGGGTCTGAGCTCTTTCCACGCCTTGCCCCCTCTACCCCAGCAGTTATATGTGGTTCTGACATGCGCTGATCCTCCCAATCCCTGAACGATTACATTTCCACTTCCTGCCTCTATCTCCTCTCTGGAAAGGAGCTCTGGAAGTTTGCTGCCCATTGTGTGCCAAGGAACATTTTCCTATTCATCTTGAGCTTGCATCCCTCCAGTTCTATGAGGCCCCCTCATCTCCCATTTCAGAATTTGAGGAGCAAACAAATCTGCTTATCTAGGCCTCTCATTATTTGTGGATTTCCATCCTATTTCACCTTCCAGACACCTAAAGTTTGAAGTTTGCTCTCTCTAGCAGCCCCTGGCTTCCCATTCTGTGGATCATTCTGACTCCTCTCTGGGTCCATAACATTCTCTCTAAAAGCCAGTGACTGGGCATGCACTCAACTACATGGTTTTATGCAAGGGTGGGAGAAAGTTCTGTCTTTTGTTTCCACTCATCTTCATTATAATGCCATTGCTTTTTGGCCTTTTTGGCAAATGCAGAACTTTGGGCTAAGGTCTTCAGGGAACCATCTGCAATGCCTTCCCTATTCCTTTCCTGACTCAGAGACTTTCATTTTATCCATAATTTCAGTGATTTTCAGAGTTGATGGGAGTACAAGCCCCTGAAAAGTGTATCTGCATATGGTGGGAGTAATTGGGGTGTATCTTTACATTTATCAAAAGGGAGCAAGGACCAAAAAGGTTGAGAAACAATGTTCTGGACAGTGATAAGCAAACCTTAAAATTGAGGAATGGAGGTGAGAGTGTGGTGAATACCCATTGTATGTCATTCACGGGTGGAGGTTGAGAGGTTGAGACCCACTTGTTTAGATTACTGATTGCTAAATACATCAGCTTGAACTTATCCCATGAAAACTCAGTCCCCACCTGAGTTGTTTTGCTTACTTACACAGACTAGGAAAGTTCTCTCTTCTCTGTTCCCTTTAGCTTAACCGGGCTTTCATTAAAGAGTTGGGGTCAGGGTGGATGGTCACTGTATGGGTCCAAAGGAATCAGGGCCCTTTCCCAGCTACAGAGAAAACAAAAGGGACAGTTGGGTAGGGCTGAGACATCCTTCCCAATCAGTCTTGGAGGGCCATCTAGGCCCCATGTTGACCTGGGATTCCAGGTCTGAATTCCATGTGTCTCTTTCCTCCTTCCTCTCAGCCATCAGGGTGGTGTTGGGATTGGTGGCATTGATAGAGCCAAAAGGGAAATAAAACCACACGATTTGCTTTGCTAAAGGGCTGCAGTTTTCTCTTTGGGCCTGGGCTCCTGGAGGGAGCCTTTAGCCTGCTGACAACCAGGTAGGAATCCAGGGCTATCTGATCAGCTGTATTGGAATTAGGGATTGACTCGCAGAGTTTGTGGGGAAGCCGAAGCTGTCAGGGAGGCTTGTGTTGGACTCCTCCTTACCCTCCCATTGCCCTTGTGGTTCATTTCCCCTTTTCCTTATCTTCTATTAGTGGTCCTGCCGTTGGCTTTCTCTCCTCAAATTTGGATTCTAGAAGTGCCCGGTGATGTTCAGATCTAGTCTGGGTTGGAAAGGGAATGTCCCCCAGCGCCACTGCACTCCAAAGCCAGGCCTTTACTCTCACTTGTGTGCTCCCAGCACCCTCTCACCCCCACCCCGTATCCCCTAGGAGCAGAAAGTAGTTTGCAAAGTGTGAGCCGGGATTTGAGGCGACCCACCACAGCGAAACCCACTGCACACGCAGCTGAGCAAGGCGCGGCTGGGTACATGGACATGCCACTCGGCCAGGGACATTCTGTCCGCCCCTGCCGGACACAGCGCCTGCTCCGGAGAGACCCACCTAGCCTCCTCGGACATTCTGTCCGCTCTGAGCCCCGCGCGCTGCGGACATTCCGTCCAATTCCATGCGGCTCCAGGCCGAGACCCATCCGAACCCTGACACCCAAGCCCGACATGCCAGCCCCGTCGCCTAGTCACTAGGGCTGCCCAGCTCCGGCCCTGCCGCCCGCACAGCGGCCATCTGACCCGGTCGCAGCCAGGTTCCCACAACACAGCTCCTATCCAAACTGCGAAGCGGCAGGGAAGAGAAGAGTGTGCGACCAGACTCACCCCTGTTCGCAGACCCTAGAGTCTGAGCCCTGGGCGAGGGGCGTCCGGAGCCGCCAACTGCCCTCACGCTATGCGGCCGCCGCCAGCTCCCCCCGCTGGCAAGGGCCTCGGCAACCCCTTTCGCTCCCTGGCTGCCTGCCCCGCGCCCCCGAATTCCAGGGCGCTTTCTGGTTATGATTTCCCGACTCTACTCCTTGCTTCGCGGAGCTCCTGTCCTGGCTTCATGTCTCCGGCTTCCCACTGGATCCCCTGAGTCTTCCTCTTGTCTGTCCCCCGAGTCCCGACGCTTAGTTTTCCTTTTCCTAAGTCCTGGCCCCGGGTCTGCAGTACGCCCTCCCAGTCTAGACCCGTTCCCCAGGCACTGTTCCCCAGTTCAGCCAGCCAGGTCCCGCTTTAGGGATCCCAAAGTTTGGTCGTGGCCCCTCGGCCCCATGAACCCCTGTCCCCGCATGGTCGAGCACTCACAGTGAGTCCCGCAACAGGCAGGCTCCCAGCAGCGGCGGCGGCGGCGGCAGTCTGGAGGGCAGGCAGGGGCCAGGGGCCGGGCACCCGGCCGGGGTGGGGGCCGCCCCCCTGCGCCCGGGCCGCCGCTCTGCTCCGGCGCTCTCGGACTCAGAGGGAGAGAGTGAGCCTCGCGGCGGACTGCCACCCCCCACCGGCGCCCATTCACTTTATGGCAGCCCAGGGCGCCCCCAGCCCGCCGCGGCAAGCCTCGCGCGTCGGGCCCCGCCTCCTTCCAGCTGCGCCGCCCGGGCTCCACCCTTTCCAGCTGTGAATTTTCGGGCCCCGCCTTCGGGGGAGGGGTCCGGCCGGCGCGCCGCCAAGAAGCCCGCCCCTTGGCCAATCGGAGGCTCTCCTCAGCATCTGGGCCACGCCCCTCCCACGTGGCTGAAACTTCGCAGAGCAAGAACGTTTTGGCAGAGCTAAGCAAGTACCAAGAGGGCGAGAGTATAGTGGCCTGGTGGCTCCGGATAAGTGGGGCGAGGCCGCCACCCTGAGCAATGTGCAGTGGTGCCGGGGGACAGGGCAGCCGGGGCGCCTGGTGGGAGGGCGCATGGTTAGGGAGAGGCCGCTGGGTTTCAGCGCTTTGTTGCCGCTCACGTTTCGCACTTGTTTCTCCACTTGTTGCTGTCTATCTCTCCGCGTTTTTGTCTCTGCTCCAGTCCTCCCACATTGCCTTTCTTTCTTCTTCTTTCTCCTCCGCCGCTTGCCCTTGCTGTTTGTCCCTCTTCTCCATCCTCCGCCACTTTGAAAGACTAATGTTATCTTTCTCCATGCTCTTTTTCTTCACGTTTTTCTCTTTCTCTTCTATGCTATCTCCCACCCTCTCCCCACACCTTGCCTCTCTTCCAAGTAAGGCAGCTTCATGGACAAAGCAGGGTTTCGAATGAGGCAAACCAAGGAGTCATTCTCACCCTGCTACCGACTTTCTAACACTGCCACCATCACTGAGTGACCTTGGACAAGTAACTTAACTATCATGCCCCCTACTCCTGCCTAACCCTCAGAATTAAAGGAAGCTCTCGCTGTTCAGTACTTAGGCTGGGCACTCAGGCCTGGGTGGTTCACCTGTTAGTCTGCACCCTTGGCTTTGTCCAGGCTATGCTCTCCCAGCCTTAAGAGGACTAGCATCTCCCTGGTGATACCAGGTTAACTCCTGTGGGCAAGGTGTGGCCTTGGTGCTTGCTAGCTAGGGAGTTGCAAGGAATAGGACAGATGTCCCAAGGAACATGTGGAGTCAGACTGGGTAGGTTGGGTGACCCCGAGGGCCCTAAGCCCTATAACATAGTGTGCTCCTAAAGGAAATCTGACCAGTCATGTCTCTGCAATGGCTCCTGATTGTTAGGATAAAGGCTAAACTCCCTAGCCTGGCATACAAGACTTTCAGCACCTGACCTTGTCTTTTTTTTTTTTTTTTTTTTCCGGTTAAAGCACAGGGACAGGACCCATAGGCAGGAAGAGCTGCCTGGACCTGACCCTGTCTTAATCTCCAATTTCTGAGTGTTTTCCTGACATCTCTGGCCTCTATTCTGACAGTAACATGTTTCAAATCTTCATCTTGCCAAATCCTACTCATTTTCCTAAGCTCTAATCAGGTTTCATTTTCTCTGAGAAACTTTTCCTGAACTTCCAAGATAGCCAGATGTCTAGCTTCTTGCTCCCACAACCCTCTTACACATTCCCTCTATTATCCCTCTCGCCATACTGAAGAGATCAGCTAATATGATGTCCTCTATGATGCTAAAATTGAAGAGGGCAAGTACCATGTTTTCCCCATATTTCTATTTTGAGGCATAATGTAGGACTCAATACTGAAATCTAAGAGGGAGATGTTCTGCCTGGTAAGATGATGGGTCAGTTCATCTTTCTTGCCCTCATTTCTAACACAATCTCATTCATGCTTTAAATTTTTTTTAAATTTTTTAAAAGATTTTATTTTTAAGTAATCTCTACATCCTACGTGGGGCTTGAACTCATAACCCTGAGATCTAGAGTTACATGCTCCATTGATAGAGCCAGCCAGGTGACCCAACCATTCATGCTTTTGGGTTGATTAATTTTTGGAGGTATATTAGAGTGGAGATGAGGAAGACAGGGAGTTTTGGTCCACTTAGGATTTCCCAATTGGCTCAATCTGAGACAGGACCAAATCCCAATTTTCTTTTCTTTTTTTAAAAATATTTTATTTTATTTATTTGACAGAGAGGAGAGAGGTCACAAGTAGGCAGAGAGGCAGGCAGAGAGAGAGGGGGAAGCAGGCTCCCTGCTGACCATAAAGCCCAATGCAGGGCTCGATCCCAGGACCCTGAGATCATGACCTGAGCCGAAGGCAGAGGCTTTAACCCACTGAGCCACTCAGGTGCCCCCAAATCCCAGTTTTCGAATGAAAATGGGAATGGCTCAGATGAACTGTGGAAAGAGGTGCTAAGGTGGTCGTGTCTTCTTTCTCTGACTCTCTTTGGTTGAAAGAAGCAAGATCCTCAAGCTGGACCTAGAGTTCAGGAGCCCAAAGTGCAGGTGCAGGGAGCTGTTGAGGAGTTCTTCAGGTCATCTGGATTTGGGTCATCCATAAATGGGAAGAAATGGGAGAAAGTCAGTATCTTTTCCCATTCCCTCAGCAGTCTCTTCAGGTCTACCCAGATAGCTGGACTCTATCCCAGCAGATAGGCTGAGAATTCTACCACTCAATCAGCAAGAGAAAACCCGCCTGTCTTCTTTCCACACACTTTTGACTTTTAGGTAATTCTAACTATCCTGACAACCTCTATCATCTCTTGCAAGGGGAGAGGCAGCTGGGGGTAGAAGAGTGAATACTGGGGTGGGCATCTAGTCCTTAGGCCCCTTAGCATTTCCAAGGCATACAGGAAAGTCTTAAGTTTCCTCTCACTGGTGATGTTGACTAACTCCCATGATTAGCTTTTTTCCAGGTAGGTAAGGAGCGTCCAAGGCTTAGTATGAGGAGCAGAGTTGGGCGTCACACTAAGGCATAAGACGTAGTGAGAGGCAGTGAAAAGGAGAGCTGGACTGAGAGTGAGGATACCTGGGTTTGTCTCTCTGCTCTATTAACTAGCTATGTGAACGTGGGGGACCATCTTTCCACACTGGGACTCGGTTTTCTGCTTTGTTAATTGAGGCCTGAATTAGATATCCAAGATTTCTGCCTACTCTCATTTTCTCTATTTCTGGATGATACGAATGGGAACAAGACACAAAAACATTTGGGATGGGACAGACACGTGTATGAGAAGCCAAACAGGACAGGCAGATGGTAGGGTGGGGGAGGGGAGGTTGGACTACATTGAAGGACTGGTCCTAGGACGGAAAAAACCTAGAGCTGCCTCGAAAGGAAGTGATGCCTCAAGGGGCAAGATACTGGCCTAGATGACTTTGAGAGGTGGTTGCCGGTGGTGGACAGGGGAGTAGGGTGGACCGCTCACGCTCTCAAAACAGACCCCGCCCCCTTTCCAGCAAATCGTAGCTTTCCTCCCCATAATCCCCAGCAGCCACTGCTAAACCGCGCAATGCAACCGAACTCTACCTAACTCCACCTCTCTAACCGCTCGGCACAATTTCTCATTTTTATTGGCTTTTATAACTGTCACTCAGAGAGTCTCCGTATCCGTTGGTTGTCCCACCTATCCTTTTCTTTCCCTTGTAATCTCGCTTTCTTAGGATGGACCTGCCCCCCGAAGCCAATTCCCTTTTTCTATTGGGTATCTGGAATGTCACTTCTCACAATACAAAGCTATGATTGGCTGTGCGTGCCAGGGCTCGCGCAGTTACCAGGCAGCGGGCTAGACTGAGGCTAGTTACCACGTCAGTGAGCTGACAGGGAAGGTAGCCGGCTCCACCGCCCGTTCCGGCCGAGTCTTCCTGGCCGACTGTGCGGTCCCTGACTTCGGCCTCAACTTCCAGGAAACGGGCTCCTTCCCTTCTCCCATCTGCCACCAGAGCCGGGAGAGTCGCTTAAAGACGCCTTCGGGGCCCGGGCTGGACATGAGCAGCGGCTGCGGGTCCTGGGACTAGGCCCCGCCATTTTGGATCCGCTGACAGGTCAGCGAAGTCTCTTCTTAGAGTTCCAGTGTCGTGAAGGCCGCCCTGACATCGCCATAGGGAATGAGGGGAGGCGGGCCCTTAAGTTGGACGAGCCGGGTGGCTTAAAAACGCAGGGGCAATAATAAAACAGGAAGAGATTGTTGTGGGAGAGAACTGGGAGGCATGCAGGGGGCAAAGGTCAGGCCCCTGCGGCCGGAGGGGAGACTTCAGCTCTGACTTCTGATCCCTTTTCGGTGCCTGAATCTTTCTTCCTGTGTTCCCAGGCTTCACCTAGCCTTTGGCTCCCCTCTTCTAGAGCTTTCTATATCCTAAGAAGTCCAGTCCTCAAAAGCTGAGAGCAAAACTAAAGAACATTGGATCTACTTTTTAGGGTTGATTTTTAGACCTTAGAAATGAGGTCTCTGCAGATCCTGTACAGCGTCCACTTCTGTGTGACTGCTTCCTTAATACAGCTGAACTGCTTCATTAATACTGGATGATGAACTGGTGCAACCTAGACTCAGGTAGTGAGAAGAGGTGTGGAAGGATTGAGGCCAGTCTTATGGAGACCTGGGCTAAGAGAAGACTTTCCACTTCTGGGGCAGCTCAACTGCCAGTCTGGGTCTGTATGTAAACACTGGCCTTATCTTCTGAGACTGTTTCTTCCTTTACACGGTCTTTTACAGATATTCTCTTCTGGTGTATGTTTTGGTTGGCATCCCCCCCCCCCCCCCCAAGGTGTTCTCTTCATTTGGCCTAAAGAGATGGTGATCCACAAGGGAGCCACTTTATTATGATATATTTGGCTGAGAACAGAGGGGGATTTGAGTATTGGTGAAGTTCAGTACTGTTGGCCTTTTATTTTAGTGGGTAACAAGGGTCACGAAAGATGTTCAGGTAATTTAAAAGTGGTAGGGTCAGCAGAGGAGCATAACTCCAACGAGTAGTTTATGGCACCGTGGTAACCTTTGATAAACTGCTGTATTGTAAAACTGTAAAATTCCCCAAGGGTAAAGAGTGCCTTCAGAAATGAGGAATAGTGTAAATAGTATATTTTAGTGCACAATAAATAAGTTTTTATGCCATTAATTCAGGTATATAAGGCACTTCTCTGGGCCCTGTGGAGGATTCAAATAGAAAGGTCTGTTTTGGGATTGCTCTGTTTAACTTACCCACTTCTTAAAAGCAGTAGCATATATGTGCAATGACCTACCTAGAGCATGAGCTGGGGAAAAGCAGTATCAACCTAATGCCTTTCAGAAAGTAATAGACACTCAAAAAGTGTTATCTGTACCTGGAATTAGTTGTAGTTTGTGGTCCTGACTTGTAGCCTGGTTCTGGCCTTGGCAGTCAGCACTTTGCATGGTGAGGTAGTGACAAGGAATATCAAACCTCATTGTGTTAGAAGGAGAAACTGTATAGGATTGACAGTGACTAAACTTAGTTTCTTCTTACCTAATGCCCTCTGCCGTCCTGAAATTGTGTGTGTGTGTGTGTGTGTGTGTGTGTGTGTGTGTGTGTGTTGTTGGTGGGGGATAGCGTTGTTTGTATTTATTGATTTTAAGTAAGTGGGATGGAAAGGGTCCAGGAAGCAAATTTGTATTTTAACTTGCTGATCTAAGTTGCAGAATTTCTCCAAAAAAAAAAAAAAAAAAAAGTGGCTTATGAAATGACATAGACTAGGAAGTATCTAGGTTTGATGAACCTGCCTTGCTTACCTGGGTTGATGTGCCCTGTTGAGCCTTGTTGAGTTGATAGGCTTTGCATAATATGCAATCTAGTCTTTGAGTAGATGGTGTGGCCAATCTAGCATCTTTTTAGTTGGGCCTGGAGGTGAGTAGATGGTGTGGCCAATCTAGCATCTTTTTAGTGGGGCCTCAGGCATCAAAGGTTTCCCCCTTTCTTTACCAAAAGGTCATTTTCTAGGTAGGAATAGTTTTTCACCCCTAATCCTCACCCCAAATCAGAAAATTTGTTCTTCAGGACTTGAATTTGAGCTGTATTTCAGAGATGACTGTAGACAGTGTCTTCTAATCTTGATAATGATGCTTATTGGCTCAGGTGGGAGCTCAGGTTGTAGACACCTCTCATTATGAGTAGCTGGGCACCAATCCCAGTTGAACTTGTTCTCAGAGTTCCACTACTATTTCACCTTCCAGAATGCAGGATGACTGCCACTTTTAGATAATAATTTCATTCATAGGGTACTTAGACTGGCTAGTGTGGGCAGCTAGAGAGGCAAAAGATGCATCTCCTGCTTTTAAGGAGACACACTGTATTTAAACAGTACTCTCTGGAACGATCATCCTTGTCTTTGTTTGCCACTTCTGTTGATTGATTATAGTCTGTCCCTGTGGTTCAGTGTGACTGATTAGAATGATTCTGCTGTTGGGGCAATGGTGAAGTTGAGTTGAAAGAAGGGGAGGTTTGTTTTACCATCAGCCTGCAAAGGCTTGTGTAAATATAACTGGCAGCTGTTTAGGTTTTATTGTTCTTTTTCTATATTTTAGTATGTTCAACAGCAGTCGTTTAATTAAATAAAAACATAATAGAGCAGTCTATTGATTTGGAGCCCCAGTCATAGTGGAAGTGATCAGTGATCATGGAAGTAACAATTTGTTGCCATCACATAAACCAAGGATTATAAATTTAAGTGCCTGAGTATCAGGCAGGTAATATAAATGAGCAAAGTAAGCCAGGTATGAATGTATGAGGATGTAGTGGGGACTGTCGTTACTGGCGTGTGGGCACAGTATGCCCAATCTTCCTATATTTCAGGAGAAACTTGAAATTCAGATCATTGTGTTTTAAACTCTTGGCTACTAGTTAAAGTCTAAAAACCTTTTCCAGATAGGACACACATGTCTGTGGATTGTATTCAATCCATCATGGATGGATGATGACCACTGATAGACAGGCAGGCATGCCTTAAGAGATTTAATCACTGTAGTTCTCTATGTATCATCACACAGGCTAACTTTTTATCTTTGTCCTACTCTGTAAACTGTCACCCTTAGTTGTCACTTTAAGTGCTGTGAGTGGTTAAAAGATGAGTGAGAAAGAGAAATATTGTTTCATTTTTCATCTCCAAGCTGGGAGAAAGGACATCTTCGGACATATCTTAGTGGCTCACCTTGCATATCACCTTAGGATAGACTGGGAATCTCCATAGAGGGAGGAGGTGTCATGGCAGAGTTGAGGTATACTGGTCACCTGATTATTATACAGCTGATTTTCCACTCGTGGCCTGTTAGGGCACCAACTCTTTCTAGTTTGACTTTCACTTAACCTCCACCCTTTGGGTAAATTTCTTGATCCAGTAAGTTGTTTACTAATTCAATAATTCTTGGTCACTGTGCTTTATTAGCACAAACTATGCTATATTTCTTGGCCAGCTCTGGGAATCTTACAAGCTGCATATTTAGTGCTTCTCTGGAATATTTGAAAGATTGAGCGAAGATAAACCTTGCAAGGGCCAGTTGGGTCATTTAGCTTCTGTCCTCTCAGAAAGCCCATCAGTTTTCTTGGTTTGCACAGCTCTGTATTAGACACCAAAGCACCATGAAGCAGACAGTCTTTTCCTTTGGAGAATCTAATTTCTTACTGGATAAGAACAACCTTTTTTTTTTTTCTGAGGTTTTATTTTTTTTTTTGAAGATTTTATTTATTTTTTTATTTTAACAGAGAGAGAACACAAGCAGGCAGAGAGGCAGGTAGAGGCAGAGAGAGGAGCAGGCTCCCTGCTGAGCAAGGAGCCCGATGTGGGACTCGATCCCAGGATCCTGGGACCATGACCCGAGCCGAAGGCAGCTGCTCAACCAACTGAGCCACCCAGGCGTCCCGGTTTTATTTATTTGAAAGAGAGAAAACACACACACACACACACACACACACACACACACACACATATGTGTTGTAGGGAGGGGCAAAGGAAGAGGGAGAAGCAGACTCCTCACTGAGCAGGGAGCCTTGGGGCTCCATCCCAGGACCCAGAGATCAGAATCTGAGCTGAAGGCAGACGCTTAACTGACTGAGCCACCCAGGTGCCCAAGAATTACATATTTCTGAGAAGAAATGTGAACATGCATATAGCACATGAGGAGACTTCAGGAAAATAGATGTGAAAATATAATAGACTGGTGGGTAATGTGGTCTCTTCTTGTCTATAGAGTAGCTTGTGTGGAATTTGTAACTTCTGATAGAGAAACAAATATGGGATGCAGAATAAGGTTTGCCTGTCTGGCCTAGGGTCCTTGTCTTCTCTGAAGACATTGTTCTCACACGAGCTGATGTGAGCTATACTATATTGAGAGTCAGTTTTTGATGTTAGGTCATCCATTTGTTCATTTGCTCCTTCAGTATTTATCATTTATCTTACAGGCATTGGGGATAAAAAGGTGTCTTCCTTTTTATCATGGTGTCTTCCTGAGATGCCTATAGACTCATGGGAGAGACAGACTAAATGAACAATTATAAATCAGCATAAGTTCTTTAAAGCTATGTACAGTGTAATGGGATGACAGAAAGGACTACTAATACTCTCTGGGGGAGTGGGTTAGCTAGAGAAGATCTCACAGAGCAGGCATTATAATAACAACTAATTTTTGGAGGGTTTAAATAGTGCTGATACCATGCTAGGTGCTTTACAGTCTTATGGAGCCTCACAACAAACAGCTGAGGAGGTACTATCTTCATTTTGTAATGGAGAATTGTAAACTGGGGCTCAAAAAGGCTAAGAAACTTGGCTGAGATTGTAAAGATGGTAATAAGTCTGTTTTGCTTCTGAAGCTGGTTCTTGTAACGACAGGGGTATTCTGACTTTCTCATTCACTTTTGGTTGGATTGAGTAAGGGTTTACAAGGTGGACAAGAGTGAGAAAAAAATATTCAAAACAGAAAAGGAATAACAAATGCAAAGCCAGACAACAAAGACCATGATTTTAAAAAAGAAGGAACTTTCGATGGTCTATTTCATACATCGAGAATATACATAGCATATATGGGGCATCAGTGTCCCCTACCCAGCTTAAAAAACAAAATATCACCACAACGAGGCCGCTTGTATATCCTTCTCTGTTAGTCACATTCCCCCTCCCCATGGCCACTATTCTAAATTTTTGTAAGTTTTCTGGAGTATAGTCTTAGCAGTGGACTTGCTGAGATAAAGGATATGAAGTTCTTCAATTTTGCCAGATGATGCCAAATTGTAATCCAGATGGGTGTATCAAGTTACATACTCACTAGCCACTTGCTCTGCATTTTTCCAACTCCTAATATTGTCAGATTAGATTTTTGTGCTGTAAAATGATATTTCATAAACATTTAATAATTTTCTTGATTATTAATGGAGCTAATAATGTACTCATATATTTATTTGCTGTTTGTATTTCCTTATTCTGTGAAATGCCTATTCATATCTCTTGCCAATTTGGGGAAGGGTTTATATGTCTATTCTTACAGTTTTTGTAACATTTTATATTATGGATATTGCTTCTTTAGTTATATGTATAAGATATACCTGTATTTTCTCTGAGTTTGTGACTATCTTTTCCAACTCTTTTTCATGGTGTTTTTTGAAAAAATGTCTTTAGTTTTTTTTTTTTTTTAAAGATTTTATTTATTTATTTGAGAGACAGAGAAAGTGAGAGAGAGCATGAGAGGAGAGAAGGTTAGAGGAAGAAGCAGACTCCCCGTGGAGCTGGGAGCCCGATGTGGGACTTGATCCTGGAACTCAAGGATCATGACCTGAGCCGAAGGCAGTTGCTCAACCAACTGAGCCACCCAGGCGCCCAAAATGTCTTTAGTTTTAACATGGTTTAATTTACCAGTTTTTTTAAGCTGGGTATGCTTATTGTTTTCTGTTTAAGTGCTTCTCTTCTATGCTGAGATTAAAAATATTCTTGTATATTCTAAAAGTTTTCAAATTTGCTTTTTCACATTTCAGTCTTTAATTCATTTGAAATAGACCACGATGTAAGGATCCAATTTATTGTTTCTGTTTCTCGTGCTTTTGTTTAGATCTAGAGGGAGTTGCTAGTTGATAGAGTGACTCCTCTTTGGATCCTCTTGGGGTGAGTAACTGGGATGCCACAAAGCACCAGGGGAATGCTATAGACTCAGCTTTAAACAGACAGTACTTTCAAAGGATATATGAGGCCTAGAGTCTCTAGGCCAGTGGCTTATCTGGTTGGGGATGTTAGTTGCTGCTTATTTGGTTGTTCCTTCTCATGTTATTTCTGATACAAGATAGACCTTAAATTCTTTTCTACTATACTTATATGAGGTCTCTGAAGGCTTTTGTGATTTTGTTTTTGTTTTAGAAATGAATGCCTTTTTTTTAATTTAATTTTTTTGAAGATTTTATTTATTAGAGCTCAAGAGAATGAGAGAGAGTGGGAAAGAGTGAGAAAGCGCAGGACCATGAGCACGGGGAGAGAGGTAGAGAGAGAGAGGGAGAAGCAGAGTCCCCACTGAGCAGGGAGCCTGATGGAGGCCTTGATCCCGGGACCCTAGGATCATGACCTGAGCTGAAGGCAGACGTTTAACTGACTGAGCCACCCAGGCGCACTCTTTCTGACCTTGTGACAAGGGGTTCTAGGAAGTGGTTCATCTGAGCTTCCCATTTGAAGCTGAAGGGCAGATTCCCTTGGAAGAATCCCTCTGTGAGGAGATGCTCAGAGGCCTGACAGGAGATTAAGCAACTCTGTATGGTCCTTGAAAATAATTCCTCTTTATTCTCTAGTTGTTTCTTTTTTACTAAGAAAAGAAGTTTGAGAAAATGATTTTTTGCTTAGATCTTCACTGTCTTAGAAAGTTCTTAGCTTCTTAGCTTTTGGTGCTTACTAACTTTTGATCGAATGTTAGGTTGATTACTTCAGTTGGAATCCCAGTTCAAAATTTATTTTCTCGGGGTGCCTGGGTGGCTCAGTGGGTTAAAGCCTCTGCCTTCAGCTCAGGTCATGATCCCAGGGTTCTGGGATCGAGCCCCACATCGGGCTCTCTGCTCGGCAGGGAGCCTGCTTCCCCCTTTCTCTCTGCCTGCCTCTCTGCCTCCTTGTGATCTCTTTCTCTCTCTCTGTCAAATAAATAAAAATCTTTAAAAAAAAATTTATTTTCTCTGGGAAGCCTTCCAAATAGCTGGTAGATCCTTTAATTAATTAATTAATTGGCAGGGTTTTTTTTTTTTCCCCCAATTTGTATTATAGTGTTGTTGTTTACCTGTTGCTGTGTTATTTTCAGTATGGGTGTTTTCTCTCATTCTCTTAGTTCTTTGAAAGAGAAATTAAATATTCTTATTTTATTTTATTTTAAGATTTTATTTATTTATTTGAGAGACAGAGAAAGTGAGAGAGAGCATGAGAGGAGAGAAGGTTAGAGGAAGAAGCAGACTCCCCGCAGAGCCGGGAGCCCGATGTGGGACTTGATCCCAGAACTCAAGGATCATGACCTGAGCGAAGACAGTTGCTCAACCAACTAAGCCACGTAGGCGCCCAATATTCTTATTTTATAGTGTCCCTTTATAGACCTTCCAAAATATATTTTTTAAAGATTTTATTTATTTATTTTAGAGATAGACTTTAAGCAGGGTGAAAAGCAGAGAGAGAGGGACAAGTAGATTCCATGCTGAGTGCAGAGCCTGACACAGGGCTAGATCTCACAACCCTGAGATCATGACTCCAGATGAAATCAGGAGTCTGACCCTTAACCGACTGTGCCACCTAGGCACGCCCAAAATATATTTTTTAATTGTAGGTATTCAGTACACCTACTGAATAATAACTATATATTGAAGGCCCTCCATAGTATGCCCCACACTTGCTGTTCTAGCTTTACCTCCTATTATTTCCCTAGGAATAATATTCCAGCCAGTTTGGAATAATCATGATCCCCTAAATACCCACTGAATTTTCCTATCTATGAGCCTTTGCCCTTACTATTCTTTCCTTATATTTTTGACTGTTTGAATCTGGTCTGGTGGCGCCTAGGTGGCTCAGTCAGTTAAGCATCTGGCTCTTGATTTAAGCTCAGATCATGGTCTTGGATCCCTGAGGTCAAGCCTCGTGTTGTCAGGCTCCATGCTCTGTGAGGAGTCGGCTTCTCTCCTTTTCCCTCTGCCCCTCTCCCTGCTCACTCTGTTACACTCTTTCTCAAATAAAAAAATAAATCTTAAAAAACCCACCCTGAATCCTGTCTTCCAGTTGCCTTTTCGGAGCCCTCTGCCAGAAGTAATTTTCTTTGTTCCACTACTGTGACGCTGTGTATTACTCATGCATTGGAGATATATATGGGTTTGTGTGTATATGGATGTGTTTTATCTAATCTACTAGATTATGAATTGCTTGTGGGTGGGTAGTGACAATTCTGTATGCTGTGCCTAGTATTTTGCTTAGCATGTATTAGGTAATGTTTGATTGACTGAAGTAAATGTTAGCTAATTAACTTTGATGGCTGCTCTTAATCATTTACATATGGAATAATACAACTACTCTTCACTATTCTATTTTTTAAAATACTTTTTAAAAATTATTTTATTTTATTTTTGTATTATTTGTTTATTTTAAAGATTTTATTTATTTATTTGTCAGAGAGAGAGAGAGAGTGCACAAGCAGGGGGAGTGGCAGGCAGAGGGAGAAGCCTGATGTGGGACTTGGTCCCAGGGACCCTGGGATTATGACCTGAGCCAAAGGCAGACGCTTAATGACTGAGCCACCCAGGTGTCCTTTTAAGTATTTTTTTTTAAAGATTTATGTATTTGTGAGCTCACCGCACAAGCGCAAGTTGGGGGTAGGGGCAGAGGGAGAGAATCTTCAAGCAGGCCCCCCACTAAGTGGACTTCTGGATCTCATCACCCATGAGATCATTACCCAAGCAGAAACCAAGAGTCGGTGGCTCAACTGACTGAGCCACCCAGGTACCCTTGCACTATTCTAATTTAAAAATAGGTAATAGGTAGTATATAAGTGTGACACAAAATTCAATAGGTACAGAAGAATATGCAGAGAAAATTAAGTCTTCCTCTCATCCCAGTTCCCCACTTCCCTTCTTTTTTTTTTTTAAGATTTTATTTATTTATTTATTAGAGAGAGAGAGAGAGAAAATGAGAGAGAGGAAGAGGTCAGATGTAGAAGCAGACTCCCCGCTGAGGAGGGAGCCCGACGCGGGACTCGATCCAGGGACTCCAGGATCATGACCTGAGCCAAAGGCAGTTGCTCAACAACTGAGCCACCCAGGCGCCCCCCCCCCCCCCCACTCCCTTCTTTGGAGGCAACCTCTGTTAGCCATTTCTTCAAAATCCTTCCAGAGGTATAAAGCATATTCATCTTGCCTAAATAATTTAAGGAAGGAACGATACTAGAGATTTTATCTTTTCTCTTCTGATACTTTGAATTATTTTTTGATTTGATCATCTTCTATTTCTTGGTTCTCCTCCTCCTTATTGTTGTTATGTTCTCATTGTTCAATCTTCTTAGGAGAAAACATTGCTGTGTGCTTAGAGCATTTGGAAAGCAGATAAGTCTCTTGGGACTAACCTAGTTGTTTGTTTGTTTGTTTGTTTCTTTTTTTTTTTTTCCAGTCACAACCGAGAACTTTATTGGACATGGCTCGGCTCAGGGCCTCGCAGGCCCAGCGCACTGGCCCCGCGGCCCCGGCAGCCGGGGCTGGGGGAGGGTGGTTCCATCCAACGAGTCTCAGAGCAAACGGAAACCCCACAACGCAACACTACCTAAGATTACTATATAGTTGGGAGACGGAGGGCTGCTCCACAGACGGATAAACAGATCAAATCTTTATAAATAATAAACATCCAGTGAAGAGAAAATGACAACTCTAATTCATCCTTATACACAGGGCACTCTAGGGCAGATGAGTGGGGTGGCAGAGGCCTGCGTCCTCACTGGTCA
>CM052812.1:51317014-51379130 GCA_028533885.1 Nasua narica
GGCCGAGGCGCCCATGACCGCGAAAAAGGAGGCGTATTCGGGGCCGTTCTTGGCCTCGGACATGTCTGCGGGTGGGGAGAGGGCGAGCTCAGCGGGCTGAGGCGGGGGAGAGGACGGGCCGGGCACGGCGAGCGAGCACGAGCGGAGTAATCAGGCGGCTGCGAAGGCGACCCGGCCCGTCAGCCGCTGCGCTCTAAATCTCTTTCTTTTTTTTAAAAGAATTTATTTATTCATGAGAGACAGAGAGAGAGGCAGAGGGAGAAGCAGGCTCCCCACTGAGCAGGGAGCCTGATGTGGGACTTGATCCCAGGACCCCGGGATCATGACCTGAGCTGAAGGCAGATGCTTAACCATCTGAGTCACCCAGGCGCCCACTTTTTTTTTAAAACCTAGTTGTTTCTTTAAATGGTCATTAAAATAAATGTTTTGTTATGTTGGATTCTCTTGTGGATTCGAAGGAAGTATTATGATCCTGGACAAAATTTATACCTGCCTTTTTCCCTTTATTATAATGGTTTTCATACTTCTTGCATTCTGGGGGGCCCTGTCTTATGCAAAATGTGCAAATGGTCCTACTGGAAGAATATTTTTTTCTGTATATCAATGGCTCATTTTGTTTTAGATCCCATTAAACTCTGTAAATGCCTCATGGGCAGAAATTATATCTTATCTCTTTCATCGTTATTAATTTTAGGTTATATTGATGATATAGTAATATATTCTCCTTATAAAAAATTAAAACATTATAGATAAGGCTAAAGTATCCTCTGATTATACCCTGATTTCACAATATTGTCTCTAGAGATAACTATGGTTGTTGAGTCTGGGGTACATCTGCCCAGATATCTTTTTTTTTAATATTTATTTATTTGGGGGAGAGAGAGAGTGTGTGCATGTAATGAACAGGGGATGTGTGGGAGGGTGGTGGGCACAGAGGGAAAGAATCTCAAGCAGACTCCCCACTGAGTGGAGAGCTGGACATGGGCCTGATCTCACCCTGAGACCATGACCTAAGCAGAAATCAAGAGTCAGACACACAGCCAACTGAGCCACCCAGGTGCCCCCTGCCCAGACCTTTTGTTCTCTGTTTACGCATGTATATATTATCTGGACAAAATACATCGAGTATACTTAGCAACATGGATGACTCACAATGTTTCAAGGAAAAAGGTCAAATTGCAGAAAAATAGTGCAATATTATACTAAATAAAGTATAAAAATATGCAGAATAATACTATTATTTAAAATATGTATCAATAAAGTAAAAGTATATAAAGCAACATAAAAGTTTAATAAACATCAGATTTAGAATACTGAGACCTATGGATGAAAGAAAGGAGGATATGATTAGGGAGAATACACAGAGACTTCAGTTATACTATTCTTAATCTGGATACTGGCTGTTCTATTGCTTTTTATATTGTACTGTATGTTACATATTGCATATTTTCTTTTTTTTTTTTTAAGGATTTATTTATTTATTTGACAGAGAGAGACACAGCGAGAGAGGGAACACAAGCAGAAGGAATGGGAGAGAGAGAAGCAGGGAGCCTGATGTGGGCCTCAATCCCAGTACCCTGGGATCATGACCTGAGCCAAAGGCAGCCACTTAACGACTGAACCACAAAAGCTCTCCCACATATTGCATATTTTCAAATACAAATCTAGTATTTTATATAAGGTGGGTAGGTTGGTTGATTTTTTTTTTTTTTAAGATTTTATTTATTTATTTGACAGAGAGAGAGATCACAAGTAGGCAGAGAGAGGGAGGGGGAAGCAGGCTTCCTGCTGAGCAGAGAGCCGGATGCAGAACTCGATCCCAGGACCCTGAGATCATGACCTGAGCTGAAGGCAGAGGCTTTAACCCACTGAGCCACCCGAGTGCCCCGGCTGGTTGATTTTTACATAAATGGTAACATAGAGTTACCATTTTTGTTTTTCATTCCGTATGTCTGAGAGCTCTATCCATGTCTTATTTGCTTTGTATCCTTAGAACTCTGAAAGATTCCATATACATAGTAGGTGCTTAATAATTAGTATTTGTGGAATTCTTTCTTCCCTTACTCTGATAGCCTTACTGTTTTAACTTTCCTGGAGCCTGATCTAAATGTTTGTCTTAACTGTATGTCCCTGTCACCATTTCCCTTTCTGCTTTTTAAAATTTTTTCCTTGTGAGGAAGGTTTCTAAATAATGGGAAGTGGAAAGTGGCTTTACATGCTCCTAGGGTTTTCTCTATGCCGAGAAGATGTTCTGGTTTTTTTTTTGTTTTTTTTTTTTCACCTGGGAAGAGAATTAAATATCTTTTCTAAGTGCTGTTTTAGGCAGCAAAGAAAATCCTGTGATAATTCAGTTGGGAACACTTAAAGTACTAAAGTAGTATTTTAACTTCACTTAAGAGATTCATACAGATGGAGCTTTAAAATGAGTCTACCTTTCAGTCTGTCTTATTAGAGAGTTCCTGCTCTAAGCAAGTGCACTTGATCTTTCATAACTTTTTAAGGGTAGTATCACTGCCACTGTCCAGTTTTCTGGAGCTGACTTGGTAGAATCGATGTAATCTATAAGTGGACACTGTAAGTGTGGTTCCAAACCAAGGCCATTTTTCTAACAGCCTTCATTCTTTTCTTTTAACTTAAACTTCTGTTGTTACTTTATTGAGAGAATAAAAACCAAAGGGAAGATCTGAAATATATCTTTAATAAACTAGTAACACAGATGCATCTGTATACCTAAAATCCTCACAGGAGAGATTTTGAGGACAGTCGACTGAAAAATTTGAGATGCTTGCTCAAAAGCACCTAGAGATTGCTAGGTGCTTTTGAGAATTTTCTGAATTGCTACTTTTTCAGTTGTATCTTGAACATCTGGAGACCTCTAGGAGAGCTAGGTAGCTGGATTCATGACATAAGATGGACTTCATCCCATCCTGGTATTACTGGTGGGAAATTATGGTACTGAGAAGTTAAATCATAATTCTGACCTTATCAGGTACTGATTTAAATATGGATATGCTCTGAATAACTAAATATTAACTAACTTTTAACTGTTTTGGTAGGTTTACCAGGATGGTGGATAAAAATATTTACATCATTCAAGGGGAGATTAACATTGTGGTTGGGGCAATCAAACGAAATGCCCGTTGGAGCACTCATACTCCACTGGTAAGTGGGGAATGGGCAAATAGCTTGGTCACTGAGTTATAAGGGATCTGATACATGGTTAAAACAGTAATCAATTTCTCTGTAATAATGAGAGTAGTAGAAACTCAGAGTTGTTCTTGGTATCAAGGACCCTTTTATTTTTTTGAAGGCTTATTTATTTATTTTAGAGAGAGAATGCATGAGTGGGAGGAGGGGCAGAGGAAGAGAAAAGGGGAAGCAGACTGACGTGGGGCCTGAGCTCACGACCCTGAGATCATGACCTGAGCTGAAACCAGGAGTTGAACGCTTAGCCAACTGAGCCACCCAGGCACCCCTATCAAGGACCCTTCTGTTTTATTCTAACTAGTGTCAAATTTATAGACCTTTTTTTTCTCTGGGACCCAAAAGATGATACTATTCTTCTAGCTTTTTTTTTTAAGATTTTATTTATGTATTTGACAGAGAGGAGAGAGATCACAGAGAGGCAGAGAGACAGGCAGAGAGAGAAGGAGAAGCAGGCTCCTCACTGAGCAGAGAGCCCGATGCGGGGCTCGATCCCAGGACCCTGAGATCATGACCTGAGCCGAAGGCAGAGGCTTTAACCCACTGAGCCACCCAGGCACCCCATCTTCTAGCTATTTTTGTAGACAAACGAAGGTAGTACTTGGTACCTCTTAAAATATGCCTCAAAATGTCAGAAAGATGCCTTACTTTTAGATTCCCTAGGACTATAATTAGCTTTCAGATTGATAACATGCAGTGTGGCATGTGGTGGTACTCCTTGGGAGTATATAGAGCAGACCAGATCTTGCCAATCAGATGACTAAGAAACTTATGTATTGTAAAGCTGGCTTTCTTTGTTGCACGTGTATGTTCAAGGATATTTTTTGCATAGTTGTATAAAACAATGTTTGGCACAATTATAAAAACAAGTTTTGATATTTCCAACTCAGTGAATATATGTATGTATGTTTGGAAATTTCTCATGTTTGTTTATAAAAATGGATCGTTTAGGGGTGCCTTGCTGGCTCAGTTGGTAGAGTGTGTGGCTCTTGGATCTCACAAACTTATAAGTGTGAGCCCCACGCTGGGTGTAGAGATTATTTTATTATTTTAGTAGGCTCCACACCCAATGTGGGGCTTAAATTTATAAATGTGAGATTAAGAGTCCCATGCTATACTGACTGAGCCAGTCAGGTGCCACAGAGACTTTTTTTTAATGATTTTTAAAATTTTATTTGAGAGAGAGAGCAAGCACAAGTTGGGGGCAGAGGGAGAAGCAGACTCCTTGTTGAGCAGGGAGCCCGATACAGGGCTCAATCCTAGGACCCTGAGATCATGACCTGAGCCAAAGGCAGCCACTCAATGGACTGAACCACCCAGGCTCAAGACTTTTTTTTTAGATTTACTATTTAAGTAATCTCTACACGCAATGAGGGCTTGAACCTATAACCCCGAGATCAAGAGTTACCTGCTGTACGAACTGAGCCAGCTGGGTGCCCCAAAAATAAAATCTTAAAAAAATAAAAATAAAAATGCTTAGAAGTGAGAGTGGAGGGGCGCCTGGGTGGCTCAGTGGGTTAAAGCCTCTGCCTTCGGCTCAGGTCATGATCTCAGAGTCCTGGGATCGAACCCCACATCGGACTCTCTGCTCAGCAGGAAGCCTGCTTCCCTCTCTCTTTCTGCCTGCCTCTCTGTCTACTTGTGATCTCTCTCTCTGTCAAGTAAATAAATAAAATCTTAAAAAAAAAAGTGAGAGTGGAGTCAGCAAGGTCTTTGAAATAAATTTGATTATATATTGAGTGTAAAGAAGGAAAAGAGATAGAAATATATTATCTTAATCATTTGGGATGCTATAACAAAGTACCACAGATTAGGTGGCTTATAAACAAGAGAAATTTATTTCTCACAGTTCTGGAGACTCGAAGTCCAAGATTAGGATGCCAGCATGGTCAGGTGAGAACCCTCTTCTGGGTCTCAAACTTCTCCTCACATGGAGAAGGAGCAGGGGAGCCTTATTTATTTATTTAAAGATTTTATTTATTTATTTGCTTGAGAGAGAGAGCATGAGAGGGAGAAGGTCAGAGGGAGAAGCAGATTTTCTGAAGCATTCCAATGTGGCATCGACCCCAGGACTCCAGGATTGTGACCTGAGCTGAAGGCAGTCGCTTAACCAACTGAGCCACCCAGGCGCCCTCTTGGGCCTCTTTTATAAGGTTGTTAGTTCCATTCATGAGGGCAGAGCCCTCACCCACCTTCTGAAGGCCCTAACCACCCATGTTTTAAAGGCTCTACCTCTTACACCATCACATGGACATTAGGATATTTACATACAAATTGGTTTTTTTTTTTTTAAGGTTTTATTTATTTATTTGAGAGAGAGAGAGAGAGCCTGAGAAGGGGGGGAGGGTCGGGGGAGAAGCAGATTCCCCACTGAGCGGGGATCCCGACATGGGACTCAATCCCAGGACTCCAAGATCATTACCTGAGCCGAAGGCAGTTGTTTAACCACCTGAAACACCCAGGTGTACCTCCATACAAGTGTTTTTTTTTTTTTTTAAAGATTTTATTTATAATATTTGACAGAGATCACAAGTAGGCAGAGAGGCAGGCAGAGAGAGAGAGGAGGAAGCGGTCTCCCCGCCCAGCAGAGAACCCAATGCGGAGCTCGATCCCAGGACCCCAAGACCAGAGCCAAAGGCACAAGGGGTGCCACCCAGGCGCCCCCCTACATACAAGTTTTGAAGGGACACACACGTTCAGACCATAGCACATATAAAGGCCCTGGCAATCTCTGGTAGCTTGAGTGCTGTGGTTATGGTATAGATTAGTATTTCAAGATTTACTATTTTAGGTAAACCCAGAGTATCTTTATGAAGTAGGAGATTAGGGAACTGGAAAGCTGAACCATGGCTAACTTTCTTTTCCTCAGAAGGGAAACTTAATCGTTGGATTCAAAGTGCCCTTGATCTATCTGTTACTTCCTTTTTCCTCTTTGTCTGATACTGACTTTTTTTTTTTCAAACCTGTGTATTACAGGATGAAGAACGTGATCCTCTGCTGCATAGTTTCAGTCATTTAAAGGAGGTTTTAAACAATATAATAGGTAAGTCCCCACATCTAAGTAGGATTATTTATACTGGTAAAAAGCCATATGTTTGATTTATTGCAGGGATAGACAAACTTCTGTAAGGGACTATATAGTAAATGTTTTAGGCTTTGCAGGCCATAGCAACTGTGCAACTACTCAAATCTGCTATTGTAACTCAAAAGCAGACATAGTTAATATTTACATGAATGAGTGATAAATACATTTTTTTTTCAAAAACCAGTACAAGCCAGGTTTGGCTCGTGGGTGTAGTTTGCCCCTGGTTTACTGCATTGCTGTTCTTTTTCCTTGGGTTCCTGGTACGATGTCCCACTTTAGTAGGGAATCAGTGTTCATATAATTATAAGCTCCCTTTATTGTTTGAGTTATAATGAAGTTATTTTTGGTCTTGTTTTAACTACCTTCTTTCTCTGCCCCATGTATGCCATGAGGTGGGAAGTTGGTGGCACAAGTGAAGTCTTTATTATTATTTGTTACAAGTCAAGTTTTTAGTACTTGCAACAAAACCCTTCTCTTATAGGAAGTCCTTGTAACTTTTAGGGCCTTAATTGTGTATATTATAGATCTTTCAGTCTTCATGTGTTCCCAAAATCATTTGTCCCTTTTTTTACTCCCTGTTTTCCTAATCATAATAACTAATATTCATATGTTTAGAATTTTCAGAGCCTCTTTCATGTTTATTACCTTATTGAACTTCAATCCTATGAAGGAGGTGTAGCAGATATTGTCCCCTTTTTATGAATGAAGTTGAAGCCCAGAGACATTTTAAATGATTTAGTTGAGGTCACATTGATCCTAAGAGGTGGAGTCAAAACTAGAATTCAGGCCTGGTTTAGTGCCCTGGTCTGCATTGTTTCTGTTCATACAATTAGAGGAGAATGTACGCAGGAAGTACGTCCTGTTGTATATGTATGTGTCAAAGGAGGAGGCAAATCTCAACACCTTTGGGTTTTTCAATGGGAGAGAGATTGAAGGGAAAGCCTCAGAGCTGTGTTCCTCTGTCAACCTTAAAGGACTTTTGAAATTTATATTCCTGGAATGGTTTTTAGCTAGTAACATATCTAAGATAACAATTGAAATAGTTTCTAGGTTTCTGCAAGTTAAGCAATAAACAAATTTTTTTCTTTCATGAGAAATGTAGGAGAATATCTGGAGAAAAATTTCTTTTTACTTTCCTAAACATGGGCTGAAGTTATCTAAGCATTTTCCTCATGTTTTTTTTAAAGGAGCAGTTTCACTCTGTTGAAAAGCATCGGAAATGTTAGCCAAGGATCAAGTATAGAGGAAGTGGTTATTAGCCAGTTAGCAGGGTTAAAGCTGCAACTAGGTGGCATGTTCTTATTTTATGGCCTGTACTATAAATGACTTGGCTGCTGTAGGAAGTTCGCCACTTGCACAGATTTTTTTTTTAAGATTTTATTTATTTATTTGACAGAGAGAGAGAGAGAGAGAGATCATAAGTAGGCAGAGAGGCAGGCAGAGAGAGAGGGGAAAGCATACTTCCCACTGAGCAGAGAGCCCGATGCGGGGCTCGATCCTAGGACCCTGAGATCATGACCTGAGCCGAAGGCAAAGGCTTTATAACCCACTGAGCCACCCAGGCGCCCGTCCCCCCCACAGATTTTTTTTTTTTAACTTTACAGATAAAGCTTACCTATCCCAATTAGAAAGAAAATGTAGTGAGTAGGTATTTACAACTCTTTGGTGGCCAAAGTTTCAGCCTGTAGTTAATCCTTGAATAATACAGATTTGAACCATGTAGGTCCACTTATATATGGATTTTTTTCAGTACATACAGCATAGTACTGTAAATATATTTGCTCTTCCTTATAACTTTTTTTTTCAAGTAATCTCTACACCCAATGTTGGGCTTGAACTCAAAACCTTAAGAGCAAGAGTTGCATGTTTTACTGACTGCTAGCTGCCCCCACCATGACTTTCTTAATAACATTTTCTTTTTTTAGATACTTTATTATAAGAATATAATATATATGACATACAAAATATGTATTAATCGACTGCTTATTTTATCAGTAAGTTTCCTGGTTAACAGGCTATTAGTAGTTAAGTTTTCGGGGAGTCAAAAGTTATACATGGATTTTCAACTGCAAGGGAGGTTGGTGCCCCAAACCCGTGGGTTGTTAAAGGGTCAACTGTACTATCTTTTAAGAGATGTGAAGAGGATTAAACATGTTAGTATACTTGGAAACATTTGACAAATAATTTATACACAGTATTGTGTTGTATGTGGTTGGAAACACCCAAAATGGTTGAGATCAGACTGGAGTAGCCTTGTGGGCCTTTTGGGCACTCTGCAAACCTTGAGGAGCTGAGATGGCACTGCTTTCCTGACAGAGCTACATTTCCTGGTTGCCCTCTAATCCATATTCCATACTTGTTTTCGCTATCCTGATGTATCCTTGACATATCTCAAGAGACTGTATCTGTGGTGAGTGGTGCAGTCCAGGACTTGGGGTTTCTAGACTATCTAAGAGCTGCCATTAAGTCTGCCGCTTAATTTTCCTATATCTTTGAGTCAGGAATCCAGGTTTTCTGCTGCTTGAAACTAATAAAACCAGAATGTGCTGAGGAGCCAGTTCTGTCAGTGGCACGAGGAACATAGCTGGATGTTGCCAAGCTTTCTCCTGGAGCAAGGGAGAAGGTGGCATTATTTTCCAGGGTAGATGTTGAAGTGGTGCCTGCTGAGATTGCCCATTGTTCTTAGATTTTAACATATTACCTGCTTGAAAAAATGACAGTAGACCCAAAATGGAACATTTCATAGTCTTCTGATTGGTTCTGACCCCCCACAGAGCGCTGGCTTCCAGGAGCAAGTTTATGGGTCAGCTGCCCCTGTGGTCCTGGACTCTGTAGTCCATGACCAATTTCTTGTTTCTTTTACTGAGACAAACAGATTTTTCTGATTGGCAGTGTCAGGAGGACTGCTTTCTTGGAAGCCTATTAATGTGTTAATGGTAGGAGGCTGGGAAAGGGTTTTGAACTTGGAAAGAGAAACTGAAGCTACTGCCTGCTCTGTGTGACTGGGAATGGTGGGTGTCCCATCTAGATTGGAGGAGGTATGGCAGGAATTCTAGAACTTCCATTCAGTTTAACTCATGAAACTGACTTGGGCTTAGACTTTTCTTATAAAAAGGCTTTCTATTTGCTTTTTTCTAGGCTATCTGCTGGCATGGTTGGTTAAGAATACCACTGTTGGAAATGGGTAGTTCATTGGATATTGTCAGTAAACCAAAATGATTTTTTTCTCTTCTTGTAAAAAGAGAATCTTTTAAGTAGATAAGCACTACTTACTCGTCCAGGAGTATTATCTGAGCATTGCGGAAGAAATAAGTCTATTGTCTCTAATAAGGTCAGCTAAGTCCATACCTGTTATTGTCACAGGTACATGTCTCTGGACTACATTCGCAGTTAGGATTTGCCCAAACTGCATGATGACTGCATACTCTGAAGCACTTAGAGTAATAAAATAGTCTAATACCAAATCTAAAGTGACGGTTGCACTTGGAAGGTACAGGGTACCTAAGAGCAAAGTTTGCATGTTGCTATTTTGGATAAAACCTTAAGCTCACCATCAGTGAGACTTAACTGCTGCCCCTCATTTGGTCTTTAAGCCCTCTTAGGAATCCTTTTAGGAGATTATTGTGAAAAGTTAAATTAGATGTGTGGTTACCAGGGGCTGGGAGGAGACAGACAATCTCTGTCTCTGATTGACAGAGAGAGAGAGAGAGACAGCGAGAGAGGGAACACAAGCAGGGGGAGTGGGAGAGGGAGAAGCAGGCTTCCTGCCGAGCAGGGAGCTGGATGCTGGGCTCAATCCCAGGACCCGGGGATCATGACCTGAGCCAAAGGCAGATGCTTAACGACTGAGCCACCCAGGGTGCCCCTACATCTTAATTTTTAAAAACAGCAAATGTAGGCTGGAAGAGTAATGGGATTCGCCAGTTCTTCCTCAGGGCTCAGAGCTATGGAGGGAAGCCTCTGACTGTAGTTGCTGCTGTGCCCTGAACCCATTACCCAGCAAAGGCAGCCTAAGGCTCTCTTCAGCCTTCTGGCCCAGTTTGTCCTTTTATGTCTCTCTCATTAACTCAAGAAGCACATGGCTTTTATATTTAAATTTATTCAAGCTGTAATCTTTGACATTTGAGTTAGCTTTTAGTACAGTTTTGCATTTATAGTAATATATATTATGTATTTTCTCTATCCCCAAAGAATCCGTTTTAATCTTTTCCGGATGCAAATTTCAGGCTGTCTTGTCCCATCTCCCCTCTCTTGCTCTCTTTCCCCTCCCCCCACGGAGTGTGTTTGATCAGGTGTGGCAGGAATATCCACTGTCAAGCTGCGCCCTTTATATTAGTCAATATTATCCTTCTCCCCCCTCCCTGTCTGTCTGCCCCTATGGGCTTTCCCAGTTGATTTATAATTTTGGAATTCTCATCGGAGTCTGTAATACAGTTTGTTCATTATTTAACCAAAACCTGTTTAATGAGCAGAGAGAGGCAATGTAAATGTTAGGCATGTTGCAGTGATGTACCTTTGTGCTTCTCAAAGCGGGTGGGTAGTTAACTCTGTGCTGCCTGCAGGCCTGGGGTGTCTTGGCCTTAGGGGCAGAAGGACCACTGCTTCTCCCTTACATCTGCTCAAACCCTGCCGTGGTTTGGGATTCCAAAGACACGTTTCCTTTTATTCTTCTAGAGAGCTTGTGGGCTCTTGCATATTGGAGTTATCTTCAATCTTACAATCTTCAATCTTATAGCTAGACCAGATGGTAAGATCTGTGGCATGGGATGGGGGATGAAAGGGAAAGGAAGAATATCAGGATACTTGGTACTACTCCTGGTTTTAGGTCTGAAGAAAGTAAGCAGTTAAAAAAGAAAAGAAAAGAAAAGAAAGTAAGCAGTTTAGAAGAATCCTTTTAGCCCACATGGTGTATGGTCTTTGATCTCTTTGTTCCCCAACCAGACAAGTCCTTACAAGCCTTAGTGCCCTCATCCAATACAGCTTCTTGGAAAGGGCTCTAATCAGCTGTGATTTGTGGTGTTTGACTGTGGTCATTTGCCCCTAGATTTAGGCTGCCTTTGTCCTTTGTCTTTAAACTTAAATCATTACAAAGAGTTTCTTTTCCAGGAAATTTTTGGTTTAAAGCAGAGAGCTCGGAATATTCTACAGGTATCACAACCAGAATCTTCTCTTAAGGAATCACCTCTTAGTTACTTTAAAGCCTTTAGGGCCAGAGCTCGAGGGAGACTTTTTAGTGGTGTGTGTGTTGGGATGGTGGAGGTTCGGTGGGGTGGGTAGTGAGTTTGCCTTTGGAAATTTAACTCTAGTCATTTTAAATTCTGAAGACCTATGAGGATTGGGGGTATTCGTCATAAGACTAAGATGGTCTTGAGGCCCAGTATAAGCATCTGTATTAACTATGGAATTGTTTTATCTTCTTGGACCTTTTCCTGCTGGGGTTCAAGATTTGATTTCCTTCTGGTTCTGGGTTATTGAATTGCTTCTAAGCAGTATTTGTTGAATATCTGCTATGTTCTAGGCATTTTGATAGGCACTTAGGATCTATACTGGTGTACAGTCAACTCATAGCCACTGGTTTTACAAGACTAGTGGCTCTAGCTGACCATTCCAAGGCTAACCTTTGTGATTTCTGTTCTGTGTCATATGGTTCCCTATTAGGCATGGAATGACTAATAGTGACTGAGGGCAGTCTATTGCCATCTTTTCATGTCTTACTAAGAAGCCAAAGAAATGAACAAAAATTGTAGCTTATATATTTGCTTATTTGGCTTTTTCATATAAAGGAGTTCTCGTCAGGGTTTAGATATTCCGAAAGATATTGGTGGTTTGTGTAGAGTAACTCTGAGGGAGAGGATATTTTTTTACTGGACAACAAGATATGGTGTACTTGAGTTTAAGAGAGAGAAGCAGGTGCCTGGAGAAAGTGGATATATCAGGAGTTTATTTAAATATAGTTTATCCTGGACAAACACACCTGTAGAGTACTGTCTGTCTCAAGCCTTGTGAATTCAGAGCTAGGAGGTTTGAATCCAAACCTCCTCCAGAGGTTTGCAGAGAACATTTAAACAGAGTCTGGAAGCCAACCTGGGAGGAACGATGACTTAACACCTGTCTGGCTTAGGTCTCTTAGAAATACCCTTCTAAGTAGAAGCGAAACCTTGCCTCATACCTCAAGGTTAATCTGTTTTAGGGGCGCCTGGGTGGCTCAGTTGTTAAGTGTCTGCCTTCGGCTCAGGTCATAATCTCAGGATCCTGGGATCGAGCCCCATATTGGGCTCCCTGCTCAGCAGGAAGCCTGCTTCTCTCTCCCCCAACCTCCCTGCTTGTATTCCCTCTCTCTCTGTCTTTCTCTCTCAAATAAATAAATAAAATCTTAAAAAAAAAAAAAAGAAAGGTTAATCTGTTTTATTTGGCACATGGGAAGGTATCAGGAAAAGAGACTTAAGTAGTCTCTGTCAGGGAAAAGATTGAGTAAGGGTATATTATTTGAATAAAAATTTTGCTAGAGTTATCGTGTCCCATACTGATTGAATGCATACTCACTTTTTCTGTAGGGGCCTGTATTTGGGGAGTAGTAAGTAATATATCATTTTTAGTCAGCATGAGAAGAAGGTTGAATGAGTCATTAGCTTTGTCCCACTTGGAACTGAGCTTGTGATTTGCTCAAGGCCTAAGTAGAGACTGAAAGAATCAAGTGCGTATGATAGAATCTGGCAGACAAATTCATGTAATGGATTGATTGAGTGTTGGAAGAACAAGGTTGGGCACACTTATATAAGTATGTATTTCCTGTGCCCTTTTTGACTTTTTTGTTCTATAAATAAAAGATTGTATTAGTTTGGAGATCGTTGAGCAACACATTAAGATGTGACCTGAATTTGAGACTGACTTTAGCACTTTAGAATCTTGGTAGCTTGAGTGGCCTCAGACTTGTGGGCATTTCAGGACAGTTAGAGAAAATAAAGGTACTGTGATTCTTTTTTTCTCCAGGGAATATTCATATCAATAAGATGACTCTAAGAGGCCTGTAATTTGATGACTTTGTCATTCCTGGGAATAATCTGAACCCTTCTCAATTGACACTTCTAAACCAAGATGGTCTTCCAAACATTTGTTTGTCCTAGAGATTAGAAAAATGAAGACTTTGTGGAGAAGAATCAGCTCTGCATAGTCTGGTTTCTTATGAGCCCAGTTCTCCCTTTTTCTCTCCATAATACTTAAACTCATTTAGCCATCAAAACAAGTCTGCTGGCAGATTTTCTACTACATCTATCTGAAAGTGGATTATGATAAAAAGGGCTTTCTTAATAGCTTGGATTCAGAAGCAGAGGCAAAGAAGCCTAATTTTCTCCTAGTAGAGGTTAAAGGATGATATGACAGTGTGGTCTGAAGTGGGTGTCAAAGTTGCCGGTATTGCTGTCATTGCCATTGTCCTCTTTGGCAGAGATACCTCTTGAAGCCTGAAATTTCTCCCTGAGTATGTGTCCATCTTGCCATGGGAGCAGTCAGATGAGTAAAAAGAGGAAAAGCCAGCTGCTGCTTTGTTTTTAACAAGGATGCAGGCAGAGTCTCTTCTTTTCCACCCACTCAAACTCAGAGTAACTGCCAAGAGATTTTCCGAAGAAGCCAAATATTTGAAATTCAACGTGCAGTTTTGATTAGAGATAGTAAAGAGTTATTTGTCTCAGCCTTCTCTAGAAGAGAAGAGTTATTTGTCTCAGCCTGTCTCCTTGCCTTCTCTAACCACCTCTCTGTGTTCATAGATGCTTAATTGGTCACCCTAGTTTCTAAAGTGATATTGGATATGTTAATGGAAAGGATGAATGCATTTGTCTTTTCTCTTCTGGCACCCATTAGAAGATAGAACTGGGTATAGAGTAAAATGAATTTGATCATTTCAGCCCAGATCCCCTCATTAAGAAAGGTTGGTTGATGGAGAGCAGTGACTCCGTTAAGCTCTCAGTTTTGCTTCTGAAAATCAGAAGATAAGATGCTCCTTAGCAGGGCGCCTGGGTGGCTCAGTTGGTTAAGCAACTGCCTTCGGCTCAGGTCGTGATCCCGGAGTTCCGGGATCGAGTCCCATGTCGGACTCCTGGCTCTGCGGGAAGTCTGCTTCTCCCTCTGACCTTCTCCCCCCTCATTCTCAGTCTCTTGCTCTCTAATAAATAAATAAAAAATCTTTAAAAAAAAAAAAAAAGATGCTCCTTAGCAGATTTAAGGTTTTTGTTTTTTTACTTTGGTCTTTGGAGATCCTGCAGGACTTAAATGGACGAGCACTCCTGACTGCCTGTTGTCTGGCTTCTCACTGCATACTTCTTCTATAATACCAGCCTTCTGTTACCACTGTTACCAATGTAGGTTGAGTTGTGAAGGGCTGCCACATGTGTACACATCACAACTGACCTTTCCTTGTTCCATGCTTATTGAGCAATTACTTGCCCATTTGTAGAACTCACATTATTGCTTTGGGTTTCTGGCCCAGTGTGAAGTGGGAGCATCCAGGAAGTGACCTGATAGATTGTACATCAGAGGGCAATAAATTGGCATATGATTTGGTGGAAAGGCAGGGCCAGATGTAGTGTGGGAGCAAGGGTTTTTCTGTAGTCAGCCATGCGGCTTGCTTCCAGGTGTCTTGGAAAGCAGCTTGGGAACTGGAGACTGAGGGTAGTTGGGAACATTAACTAGGGAGGAAAAGGATCAAAAGGAGTTCAGTGTTGTCTGTGATGGGCCCTGCATTGGGAAAAATCCTCTAAAAGTAGGGGGACAAATGAAATTACCCTGACACTCATAGGAATTTTTCCACTGATTATTCTTTCCTTTCAAATAAAGTGAGTTATTAATTGGCAGAAAAATACATAACTTGGAAGACTCCTAGCAAGGAGTTGCAGAATAAGAAAGCCTCATTCCACATGAGATTTTTCGTGACGACTCATTCTTCTCTTTCTTAAACAAACAACAGGTTTAAGAAAACTGGCTCCAAATTGATAATAAAGTGAGAGCTAAGGTATTATGACTGCCCTGCCATGGCCTAGAGTGGTATCTTTCAGACTGCAAGTTGCATTCCATTAGTGGATTGTGAAATCGTTTTAAAGAATCACACAGCATTTTCTCCTCAGTTTTTTGTGAAAAATTTTAAACTTCTGCACACTTATTTTCACACTTATTAATATTTAGCCATATTTGTTTTATCCATATTTATGTGTGTATTATTTTTTATAAGCTATTTGAACATAAGTTTCAGACATGTTGACATCTTACCCTTGAATACTTCAGCATGCATCCTAAATAAGGACATTCTCCTATATAATCATAGTACCATTATCACACCTAAAAAACTTAATAATTTATCAGTATTAGTTAATATCCAGTCCACATTAAAAATTATTGATTTGCCCCCAAACTGCCTTTTATAGCTAAAGCTGGTTTTACAAGCCAAAATCCAAGTGAAATTCTCTTTCATTAGGTAGTTATATCTCCTTAGACTTTTAAAATCTAATGTAGTTTTCTCCACCTTTTTTTTTTCTCTTGACATTGACTCTTTGAGGAGACTAGGCCATTTATCTTTAGAATGTTGTACATTCTGGATTTGTTTATGTCTTTGTGGTATCATTTAACTTGTTCTTCTATCACGTATATTCCTGTATTCTAGAAGTTAGGGTTAATGGCTTAACTAGATGCAGGTTAAACATTTTTGGCAAGAGTACTTTGTAGGTGATAACTGTATTTCATATTATTATCATCACAGGAAGTATATATTGTCAGGGTGGTCCCCACTATTGGAGGTGTTAAGTTGGATTACTTCGGATTTTGACTGCCACATTTCCTCATTGTAAAGTAAATTTATTTTTCCCTTTGCAATTAGTAAGTATTCTGTGAAGTAAAAATTTGGCACCTTATGACTCTCCTTTTCTCTAAAATCCTTTTCGCTAATGATAACCTACTGATGAATTTTTGCCAGTCATTTATTTCAGTGGGGTTTGCAAAATGATGATTTTCTAATTCTGTCATTCTTTCTACATTGATTAGCTAGTGTTCTCTGTAAAGAACCACTTTTTTCATAAACTGGAAGATGAACCATAGTTTCTCCTAAAAAAGCAGGGAAAATGCTTAATTATTTTCCTTTAATTGTCTACTTTCAGAGTAAGGAGTTAGCGTTAATAATGATGGTGGCAGATGAGGGGGTTTGCCTTGTGGGGGGCTTGTGAATTTTTTATTTATTCAGTGTTTAACAACTTACAACAACTTCAGTGTTTAACAACTTCCAATAACTGGAAGTTTATTATTTTTGTTGCTCAAATCATTTTGAGTTTGGCCCCTTCTAATTACTTTCTTTGTCCTTTTAATATGACCCCTTCGAGCACTTTCCTGTTTTCTGGTACCAGCTTCAGTTATGAAGAGAGAGAGAAAAAAAAGGAATAGAATAGAAAATATCCATGCATCATACATAATAAGGATAAGTATTATTTTGGGGAACTTTTGTTTTAGTTAGAGATGTTGTATTCTGAGTTGTAATGTAAACTATATTTCGGTATGTCATGGTCAAAAAATTTGAAAGCTCTGGTAGAGAGAGCTTGTGATTTACTTCTACTCTGGCACTGGTTTGAATTTGTCTTTCTGCAATATTATCTCTTAGGCAAGGAGTCATAGAGAGTGTTGAGTTCTTGACATTCTGTGAAAGACTCTGAAGTGCCTTAGCCCCTTGAATTTGGAAACCAATGGACTATTATATCTGCATATTATCCTTATCAACTGTGGTTTCAGTAAAGCATATCTGTCTATTATCTTTTCTGTTATCTGTTTATTTATTTAAAGATCTATTACATGTTATTTTCTCCCCCCAGCTTTATTGAGATTTAATTGACATAGAAGATTATGTAAGTTTAAGCTGTACAATATGATGATTTGATACAAATACACTTTGCAAATTTTTTACCACAATAAGGTTAGTTAATACATCCATCACCTTGCATAATTATAATTTGTGTGTGTGTGTACATTTAAGATCTACTGTCAGCAACTTTCAAGTTATAATACAGTATTGTTAAACCATAGTCACCATAGTGTCTTATTCATCTTATAACTGGAAGTTTATACCTTTTGACCACCATCTTCCCATTTCTCCTACCACCCATCCCCTTATCAAGCACCATTCTTTTTCTACGAATTTAGCTTCTTTAATTAATTAATTAAATTTTAAATTTTATTTATTTATTTTAAAATTTTTCTTTCTTTCTTTCTTTCTTTCTTTCTTTCTTTCTTTCTTTCTTTCTTTCTTTCTTTCTTTCTTTCAGATTTTATTTATTTATTTGACAGGAGAGAGATCACAAGTAGGCAGAGAGGCAGGCAGAGAGAGAGAGAAGCAGGCTCCCTGCCGAGCAGAGAGCCCAATGTGGGGCTCGATCCCAGGACCCTGAGATCATGACCGGAGCTGAAGGCAGGGGCTTTAACCCACTGAGCCACCCAGGTGCCCCTATTAAAATTCTCTTTATTTATTTGAGAGAGATAGAGCGAGAGAGAGCATGAGAGGGGAGAAGGTCAGAGGGAGAAGCAGACTCCCCATGGAGCTGGGACCCTGATGTGGGACTCGATCCCAGGACTCCGGGATCACAACCTGAGCTGAAGGCAGTCGCTTAACCAACTGAGCCACCCAGGCGCCCATTAATTTTTTATTTTTAAAGACTGATTTATTTGAGAGAAAGAGGAGCACAAGCAGGGTAGAGGAGAGGGAGAAGCAGACTACTTATTGAGCACGGAGCCCAATGCAGGGCTCAATCCCAGGGCCCTGAGATGGTGACCTGAGTCGAAGGCAGACTCTTAACAGACTTGCCCACCCAGGTACCCCAAATTCAGCTTTTTTTAGATTCTACATATAAGTGAAATACATTATTTCTTTCTCTTAAAACTGACTTATTTCAATTAGCATAATATCCTCAGGGTCCATTCATATTGTTGCAAATGACAGGATTTCCTTCTTTTTTTTAATGGCGGAAGCAGTGCTTTTTATATGGTTGTTTCTCTCTGGATGAGTCAGCTTTTGCAAAGCAGAGATTAATTTGAGATCTTTTTTTTTTTTAATTTTAGATCATTTGAGTCATAACAGTCCTGGAGAATGTTAGAATAAATATTCTTCCCCAAGGAAATAGGATTGTGGATGTGCTTGTGCCTGACTAGTCACTCTGCACCTGGTACCTGATCCCTTTTATTGTGATGTTAAACTGATTGTTCAGGGAAAGGGGGATAGTGTATTATGTTACACATGGCTTGGCCAAGCTTTTGGGTCCTTTTGGTGGGTTGAGGATGGAGTCATTTGTTCTGGAAAGACTCCAAAACAGCATCTTCTACAGGAAGTTTGCTCTTGATAGGAATTCATTTATATATTCGGTCAACAGATATTTCTTGAGATTTAATGTGTGCCAGACACTGAACTATCTATTAGGGACCTATTTTTCAAGGAGACTGACACAGTTCCTGTCCTTATAAAGTTTATGGTCTAGTGGGCTGGTGATTGAGAAGCTCTGGAATTTGAGTGGACAGCTGGGCACTGGTTTGAAGTCTGCCCATCTTCCACATGTGACCTCAGGAAATTGTTGTATGTCCTGGTGTGCGGAAAGAGGTTCTAGGATGGTCAGAAGAATAGCAGTGGTGTTTTTCTGTGTTGTCTGTCCTGCCCCCACCCTCTGCCCTGGCCCTGGCTGCCTGGCAGCAGTTACTAAGTGCATAGCAGCTTTATTAGCTGCTTTAGGGCCTTGGATATCTTAGGGTTCAGGCCATTAATATTCACCTGGGATTCATCAATCTGTGTTATCTCAGAACTGAACTGACTAAAATTGTACTATGTGCTATCAATGGCTATTTACCTTTTCTAATAAAATTCATCTCTCAGGCTTGTGTTTCTGACACAGTTGTTAACATTTTGAAGTCTAGGGGTACAAAACAAAGATGTTAATGGTTATTTAGCTAAGGTGCTAAAAGAATGAGGAAAGTCCTTTGCTATAGCTTGGATCTAATAGTCTCAATTCGAAAATAACATGAATATTTTTTAGTAGCAACCCATATCTTTAGTCCAACAGCTTCATGTGAGGAAAGAAGTATCAAAACCCATGTAACTTGGATAGGATGTGGCTTCATATTAGTAGAATATCCCATCATATATTTATCTATTGAATCCCAGAGAAAGCACCCTTATTTAGAAATAGCTTTTGGGAACCTTGGGTCCTCAGGGAGAATACCCTTTAGAAATGCCCTTTTTCTTCAGGAAAAGTTTTCCTAGAATTTTCAAGGGTGGAAAAGAGATAATAATGAGACAGTGAGGCAATTAAACAGTGGTTAAAATATTTCTAAAAGAGAAAGTTGAAGTGGATGTTGGAATGCAGATATATTTCACAAAAATATCAGTGACTCATCATTTCCTCCATAGCTTATTGTGTTCTGAATTTAAAGAGTAGTTTTTTTCTCCTTTTTTTCTGGGATGAGCCTACTGCCAAGATATATCATTAATACCTACCATAACCAAATACTTTTTGTAACCAGAGCCTGGTGACTCTGGCAGGGGATTCTGGTTCCCTCTGGCCCAGGAAGTTCTTGGTTTAGCCCACCTGGTCAGAAGCATTGTGGGGAAAGTAGTCAAGGGAAAATGGATTTCTGTTGTCAGAATCCAAATATGGCTCATTAATCCTCCCAAGTGAGCCCAAGATTAGCATCTTAATCAGTCACATTTTAGAGGGTTCTCTGTAAGGAAGGAAATGAGCATTTAGTAGAACTCTTTGGTTCTCAGAAAATGGAAGACTTTGCCAGGGTCCTAAGTAGGCTACGGGCTCAAGAATTGATAAAACTGGGTTGTGTGCATGAAGTAACAGAAGACAGAGAATGGAAAATTTTTATGTTGGTAATAGTTTTTCTCCAAAGGTTCCAAAGAGAAGTAAAAGTTGGCTTGTTCCCCTGCCAGAGGTTGTTTCACTGTTATCTTTACCTAACTGATGTCAGGACATTTGATCAGGTCAACTGATGGTGAATTTTTTTTGTCTATTTTGAAATAATGTCAAACTCAGAGAAACATTGCAAGGATAATACACCCTTTTGCTCCCATATACCCTTTTGCTACTTGTTTTCATTATTCTCTTTCTCTATACATGCACACATATATAATTTGTTTCTAAAATATTTGAGAATAGGTTATATATACATTATCACCTTTTACTCCTTGATATTTCAGTGTACTCTTCCTAAGAATAAGGGTATTTTCTTATATAATCTTTGCTACAGTTATCAAATTCAAGAAATTAACATTGATGCAATACTTTATTATTGATATTCTAATTTTGTCAGTTTTCCCAATAATACACTTTGAAATTTTCCCCTTCAGTCAAGGATCACATATTGCAGGTAGTTGTCATGTTTTTTTAGTCTCCTTTAATCTGGAACAGTTCTTCAGCCCTTCTTTGTCCTTCATGGCATTTTATTTTTTATGATTATAGGCTGGTGTTTTTTCTTCTTTCTATTCTTTTTTCTCCTTTTTTTTTTTTTTAAAGGATGTTCCTCATTTTGGGTTTTCTGAAGTTTTCTCATGATTAAATTCAGGTTATGGGGGCACCTGGCTGGCTCAGTTGGTAGAGCGTGTGATTCTTGATCTCAGGGTTGTGAGTTCAAGTCTCACATTGGACATGGAGCCATTCAGTCAGTCAATAAATTCAGGATATGCGTGGGCATAAATCTACATGCCAGTATTCATAATAGTACCCTGAGGATTTCATATGTAGAGGTACCCCTCCAATGGTGATACTAATTTTGATCACCTAGTCAAAGTGTTACTTTGTTTTTTCACTGGATAGATACTATTTTTCCATTGGAACTCATAAGCAATCTGCAGGGAGATGACTTTAAGACAGGATTTTGCTCCTTATGAAACTTTCCCCCCATGATTTATCACACATTGATGATTCCATGATTTATCATACATTGATGATTATTCATCCTGAACAATTTTCAGGCTGCACTGATGGTAAATATTGAGTGGTTGTTTAAAATACCTGTTCTCTGGGTGATGGACATTAAGGACAGCATGTGATGTAATGAGCACTGGGTATCATATGACTGATGAATCCATGATCACTACCTCTGAAACCAGTAATACATTATACATTATATGTTAATTGAATTTAAATAATAATAAAAAAATCAAAATACCTGTTCTTAAAGGACTTCTTAGGGATGGACATGAACTGTCTTCCTGGCTTACTTATGTTTAAGTTTCTTTTTTTTTTTCCTTTAAGATTTTATTTTAAAGTAATGTACACCCAGTGTGGGGCTTCATCTCACAACCCTGGAACTAAGAGTTGCATGCTCCACCAACTGAGCCAGTCAGGCGCCCCAAGAATTTCTTTTCTTTTTAAGGAACACAATTGTGTACCCTAAAGGTCTGTATCTGTTTATAGCTTTGGTGATGCTTTTTAAAAAAAATAGTAACTGCAAAGTGTTTTCAAAATTGGGAAAAGGTTTATCTCAATGAGGCTTGACTGGGGGCTTGGTGATTTTTTAGAATATGGCAACATCACCTAGTGGCATTTGTTTACCGCTCAATCAATAGCATAAATGCTTCTCCTCTAAGACAGACTGGGAACTGTCATGTGAAGCTGGTTCCCTTCTCTGTTTTTTGTTTCCCCTTTCTTCAGCTTTTTAAAATCTGTAAAGTTTGGAAATGCCCATTGTCCAGTTCTTTAAGAGAGAAAAACATTTCCCCATCCTTGTTTAGTGTCACCCTTTTTGCTCCTTTCCTCTTTTTTCTCTGCATTTTTCCTTTTGCCTCTATTTTCCTTTCCTTTGAAGAATCGGATTAATATGCATGACTGAGCCGCCTTAAGAAAAGAAAAGGCAGAGAGAAAGAGAGAGAGAGAGAGAGAGGTATTACTCTTGAGTCTCAGATTCTTCACTTTTACTACTGTGGAGAGTAGGCTAATGACATGATATTACTAATGAAAGCTTTATCAGGTATCAGTTATGTTTTGTTGAGGGAAGCTTGCCCAGGGCAAATTAAAAAAAAAAAAAAAGGAAAGAAGAAAGAACTAGAGAGACAGAAAGGCAGAAATTAAGGAGGAATGAACAGAAAGGAGCAAAAGTAAAGGACTTGGGACTGAGGATACAGGAGTGGAAGGGAAGGACCAAGAATACAGAGCTGCTAAAATAGGAAAGTGGGAGTCAGGTTCAGCATTTACCTTTACCCAGCCCAGTGTTTGGGCTTTCCCCTTTCAGTAGAGTATGCTACAAGGTAAGATGAGGTGGGGTGAGATGATCCCATCCTTGCCTTTTAAGATTCATTCACTCAGAACTGAAGAGTTTGCCCTGTAATAAGGTGACTTGAGAGCCTGATCTAGTAGCTTGGGGTGGGAAGAGGCTATTAAGTGATGCTTTTTGGGCAGCCAGCATTAACAGAGTTACTTTTAACCTCCCATTTCAACCCCTTCATTGTTCAGGCTCCTCCATTGGCTACAATGAGAGCAGTCAAAATTAGCAACTATATAAAATGAAGTACCTCTTGTCTCCCCAGTCACTTCCAAAATAAACAGGGAGTAATACTGTCCGTATTTTGTCTCACTTTACTCTGAAGGCTACCGATAGAGGAAGCATGGATTAGTGTGTAGTGATTTCTAGGCTCTGCCCTCTGGACACATTCCCCTCAGAGTGCTGTGGCTGAGTGACAGGACCATGTGGCAGGAGTGCAGCTGGAAGTATATCATCGGCAGATTTGGGTTGGGTAAATATAGCAGGAGCAGGATGTCAGTGTGGGAGATGGATTGTTCTGGGAAAGGAAGTGTTGTCTTTCGTCTGCGAAACAATTTCCTGCACTTCTGGGACTCTTGCTTTCTTCTTCTTCTTCTTCTTCTTTTTTTTCCCCAGGGCAGAACAGGAGTTGGCGGGAGTTGGGTACACTTGCTGAATTCTATCTCTGGGTGTCTGTCTGTTCCTACATTTGAAGTTGGGAGTAGAGATCAGATCTATTTCAGCCAGTTAGGAAATGGGTCCAATAAATAGCTATATCCATGCCTTACAGTTCACATTTTTGGAATCTTAAGGCACATACCTCTGTAGAGCCTCTCTTTAGAAAATAATTGTTCTTTTAGTAAAACTGACAGTCTGAGAGACAGAAATAATTATACAAAGAGAATCAACTCTATTGAAAGTCAGACATGAGGCACCAGCTGGCAGGAAACAGCTGGGATGTTTCTGGGGGCTAGACTCTTCCACACCAGAACTTAACTCTTCAAGCCATCTCTGTTATATGAGCTATTAAGATGACTGCCTACCCACCAACAATCTACATAAAAGACTAAGTCTACTAAATTATGCAGTATTTGACACTTGACTAGAACTTTACAATTTTTATAAAGTGCTTTTGCATATTTTCTTTACTTTTTAAAATATCCTTTTTTTTTTTTTTAAAAAGATGTTATTTGTTAATTTGTCAGGGAAAGAGAGAGAATGAGAGAAAGACCACAGCAGGGGAAACGGCAGGCAGAGCAGGCAGAGGGAGAAGCAGGCTCCCCCGATGCCTGACTCAATCCCAGGACCCTGGGATCATGCATGACCTGTGCCTAAGGCAGATGCTTAACTGACTGAGCCACCCAGGTTTCCTAAAATAGCCATTTTAGAATAGATTTAGATTTATAAAAAAGTTGTAAAGAAGTTTCCATACACTCCACACCAAGTTTCCCCCTTACTAACATCTTACATTAGTATGGTACATTTGTTACACTTAATGAACCTGTATTATTGATACACTAGTATTAACTAAGGTCCAAACTTTATTCAGATTTCCTTATTTCTTAACTAATGCTTTTTTTCTGTTGCAGGATCTCATCCAGGATACCACATTACCTTTAGTTGTCATGTTTCCTTAAGCTCTTGGCTCTGACAGTCTGCATATGTTTTTTTCATTTAAATTTCATAACAACTCACAAAATAGACTTGGCCTTTATTAGCATTCCCCTTTCACAGATAAAACTCAGGTTCCAAAAAGAGTAAGTAACATGTTCAAGACTACACAGTTAGTAAAAGTTTCTATTAAAATATGACTATGATTTAGAAAAAATCAATGAGGTAACTTTATTTGCTTTTTATGTGAATGAATGAGGGCAGAACTGTAGTTAACTAACTTCAAATGGGCCAT
The DNA here is from genome assembly GCA_028533885.1 of Nasua narica. Classification (NCBI taxonomy): domain Eukaryota; kingdom Metazoa; phylum Chordata; class Mammalia; order Carnivora; family Procyonidae; genus Nasua; species Nasua narica. Next base: position 51,341,464 of record CM052812.1, read on the forward strand.
TTACAGAAGAGGAACAAGAGACAGAGGTGAACATAGTGTACTTGTTTCTAGGCTTTTCTGTCTTACTTGGATACAAATTATCATTTTAATCACAATGCCATGGGGAAACACCCTTTCTCTTTGTGATTCTGCTTTGTCTACTGAAGGAGCTGATCCCAGAGAATCCTGGCTTGCTGTCCTGTTGATCTTTTTATCCAGCTGCCGACTTCTGGCTACTCACTGGTCCCTGTTGTTGGACACCCACGTTTAATAGAAAGGCCCACTGAAAGCCTGGCGTACACACCAACACAACCAGGTTATTTCAGGCATATGTCAAGGTATCTATCTGGGAATAAAGCACATGAGTTTTTTAGTTCCGGTATCTAGTTGGGTAGACTGACGTTCTTTCTGGCTTGGGGTTAGGAGATTCACAATGTAATGTAGTAGAAAGACTAAAAATCCAACGAGACATGGCAATTACTGGCTCTGAATGCTCTACCCAGAAGGATGAGTGAGGGGAGCGGTGAGCGGAGGTAAAGTGTGGTATGATACTGATAATTCTAGATACTATTAAAAGATCATCTCAGGGTGATGGAAACTATTATGGGTACAAACCATGAGATCTTAAGGGATGGCATAGCACCTCTTGCTTCAAAAAGTAGTCATAAGGATCATACCTGGATTGTAGAGAACAATTTTTAAAGTGTTCCAACTTTAGCTGACAGGGTGAGAGGTAATTGATACCATTAAGAACCACTTTTTTTTTTTTTTAAGATTTTATTTATTTATTTGAGAGAGAGAGCATAGGGAGAGGGGCAGACGGAAAGGGAGAGAGAATTTCAAGCAGACTCTGCGCTGACCGTGGAGTCTGATGTGGGGCTCTGTCTCACTACCCTGAGATCATGACCTGAGCCCAACTCAAGAGTTGGATGCTTAACCTACTGAGCCATCCAGGCACTCCCTTTTTTTTTTTTTTTTAAATGAACGGGAAAGGGGATACTTTTCAGTTTATACTTTTATGATATATTGCTGTGATCATAGAGGCTGGTTTGGGACCTCTTGGTACTGAGGTCCTCTTGCCCTTTTTGGTTAACTCTGAGGCTGGGAAAAGCCTGATTTTTCCAAAGGGAAGTTGTGGAAAAAGCAATAAAGAAGAGCTTCACGAAGTTTGTATGTATTGTCTTCATGGCATCCTAGAGTGGGTTGGAAACAGGGTAGATATTATAAACCAGCAATTATAGGAGTCTTTAAAGAAAGGCATGGGTAACTGAGGCCTTCTGCTAGCGGGTTGGGAGGCTACTGCTGGGAGCAGAGATGACAACAGGTTTTAAACATCACAGGCTAGACCTCTTGCTTTGAAAATGCTTTGCTTCAACAGTTTGAAAGAGAAAATGTCAAAGACAAAGTGACAGTATGAAGAATGACTATTCAAAGTGCTTCTGCCAGAAAATCCCAACTATTGGTGAGATTGAAACTGTCCTTAGGTTAGAGGAAAAGACTGGGAGACTCTTGTTCAGAATGCATGACAAAAGTCAGTGAAGTAGCTGTGTCTCCAGAGAACTGCACTGAGCTGTGATGGAGGAGGGGGAAATTCCTTACTGTAGTCCTGCATGATGTGAAACCTTCATGAGCTCTCAGAAGATATAAAGGAGTTTGTGGCCAGCTGAAGCTCAGGTTCAGTAAGCCTCCAGTGGGAGTGCAAGACAGAGATGGCTCACTGACATTTCTGATTAAGGGCAACCAGTTTTGGTGAGTGGAAAGCTACCAGAGTACTTCACTCTTAAAAGAATCTAAAATGATCCCTTTGCACCATAGCCTGAGGTGACTGCTTGTCTCTACAAAAGCTACAGCGGAGACACTAGCAGACTTTAACTAAAACTTGTTTATGGTTTCCCAGAAGGAAAGCTCATATCCTGTTAAAGTGCTTTAGAAAAATAAAGTACAATTAGAGATAAGAGAGTCTTTACTTTTTTTCAAGAGCTTTTTAAAAAAAATTGAGGTAAAATTTATGTAACATAAAACTAATTATTTTTAAGGGAATAATCCAGTGGCATTTAGTACATTCATAATGTCATGTGACCACTAGGTCTGAAACATTTTTATTACCCCAAAAGGAAACCATTAAGCACTTGCTTCCCCTTCTCCCTTCCCTTCAACCTCTGGCAGCCATGAATCTGCATTCTGTTTCTATGGATCTGCCTATTCTGGATATTTAACATAAATAGAATCATATAATATGTGACCTTTGTGTCTGGCTTCTTTCACTTAGAGTAGTGGTTTTTTTTGTTTTTTTGGTTTTGTTTTTTTAAGATTCTATTTATTTATTTTTCAGAGAGAGACACAGAGAGAGCACCGTTGCTACCATAAGCAGGGGGAATGGCCACAAGAGGGAGAAACAGGCTCCCCGCTGAGCAGGGAGTGCCATGCGGGACTCAATCCCAGGACCTGGGATCATGACCTAAGCCGAAGGCAGATGCTTAACTGACTGAGCCACCAGGCGTCCCTAGCATGGTGTTTTTGAGGTTCATCTATGTTGTAGCATGTATCAGTACTTTATTCCTTTTTATGGCTGATTAATATTCCAGTGTATGTGTCTACCACAATTTGTTTATCCATTCATCCCCTGGTGAGCGTTTGGATTATTTCCACCTTTTGCTATGGTGAATTGTGCTGCTAGGAATGTGTGTGTACATGTATTTGAGTGCCTGCTTTCAGTTATTTTGAATTATATACCTGGAAGTCTAATTACTGTGTCATATGGTAACTCTGTGTTTAACTTTCTGAGGAACTCCCAAACTGTCTTCTACAGCGGCTGAACCGTTTTACAGTTCCAGCAGCAATGTGTGAGGATTCCAGTTTCTCCACATCCTTACCAGCACTTGGGATTTTCTTTTTTTTTTATTATATCTTTAAAATCTTTTGAGACTGGATAGGACTTTGATGATAAAACTCTTTCCAATCTTTATGGATATCCTGGCATGCTTTTCTTGAAGTAGCTGGATGACTCTTCTGGGCTAAAAAAGGTATTGAGGTTCTACGTTTTGTGGTAAAGAATGACTTGCGTCTTAAAATCTGCAGCAAACGGTGATCACAGCTGATAGGGGTTGCCTAGACAGGGTTGAAATCTGACTTGCCAAAAAAAGAGTGTTGGTTACACTTTGGGTCTTGAGAGTAGATGGTGGTATTTTTGGCTTCATCTGCCATCAGAATCCTGGACCAGGCAATGGACTGGTCTTGCTGACTATATAGGAGGCTCAGATTGCCAGCTTATTTTCCTGTTTACTGAATAACCGTCTGGAGACAAGGTTAACTCTAATGCCTGATTGGTGACTGGTTCTTTTTAAGGTGCTATATAAACTGATTTCAGTTGTTAGTCCGTTACTATTTATATGAGATTACATGCAGATATTAAAACTCTATAATGTTCCCATATCTTTGCTGTCTGGCCTGATGGTTTCTTATTTTGATGTCTTGCCTCAAATTACTGAGTTCCTACATGCCTTTCTCTTAGCTTCTCTTTTAGGACATCAGTTTCTACTTCATGTGTTTATATATTGTGTGATTTGCCTAATAGTCACTATGGTTAATGTTTTAGTATGTCTTACCTAAATTTATTTTTCTTTTGTGAAAATTGCTTTATTCTGGAAAGAGAAAATTGATGCTGGAATCTGGGGTGCTTGCACTTCCAGCTCTCTCAGTTTTTTCTATAAATTTGGCTTTCCTTTTTTTGTTGATACTGCTTTCTCTAGTTTATATGTCGGGTGATAGGTTTTTCTAACTTTTAGAAAAGACATTTTTTTGCTACCATAATATGTTTGCTGGATTTTTTCCTTGTGATATTTTAAATCAGAATACATTTCAGTGTTTATTGCTTTCATTGGTTGTTGCTTTTTTTTTTTTCTTAATGAGTTTGTCCTAGTTTTCAAAGTAAACAGAAAATTATAGTCTCCGTTGCACCTCCCCCCAGCACACACTGCTGTTAGGTTTGCAAATGCATCCTAACCATTTGATCAAAGTCAGGCTTTGAATAAGGCTTTATAGTCAGGTGTGGTTGAATGACAGGTATGTCTGGATTTGGTCTTGAGAGATTTGGGGATGTAAAAGTATGGGGGTTTTTTTTCCTTCTCTTTCTTCCAATAATACACTGTGGTCTATAATAGGTTGAGTTGTAACATTCATTAAACCACTCCTCACATTCCCTGTTTTCAAAGCTTATCAGGATGACTTTGATTTAGTTATTTGGAACCAAAAAGGCAGTTTGTGGAGCTGGTTTGGAGCTGTGGAGCAGTAATATATCAGAGATCAGACTTAGGTCCCAGTGGGATTATTCCTCGGGATTTATTTGCCTGGAAGTACACACAGGAGCCAAATGGTATGTATGGAAAGCTTTGCTGGAATGCAAATTGGACACATTTTGTTGGGACCTGTAGGGGATTTTCACTGCTTCATAATTTTTCAAAGGTTTGTTATATATCAGACAGTCACTGCCTCTTCTTTAAATCTTTAAATCCCCCCTCTTTTTCCTGTTGTAAAGGTCAGATTTTTTTTGACAACTGTGTGCAGGAACAAGATTTGCTAAATCCCTTCATTTTTATTCATACAAATATCGGCATTCAGTGAGCATCAGTTATCCGAGCATTTAGAGGTAAGGAAAACTCAAGGAGAATCTTGTGAATCTCAGCTTAGTGCCAGGCATATATCTCTAGGGATAAGTTTGCTGCTTCAGCTTTAACCCTTGACTGCTCTTATATGGGACAACACCCTTATCGTGGCTTGCATGTGAAACCTACCCTTCACTAACCCATGTCTATGGCTATAGGATAGATAATATAATTAGTGGGAGGGAATTGTGTTAGGCTCTTCTCTTCGTGATAGTCCGTAAATTGTTGTTAGGAGAGAGAGACCATTCATTCCCTCCAGTGGAACCTCTTCTTTAGCCTATAGCTTTTAGTGGTATCTTGGGCAGCATTCCACTTTTAATTTGCAGGTGATTCTTTTCTTCACAGATATTCATAGGTAAAATCGTGATATTACCATATAGCATTGTTCCCCATCAAACTTATTTAGTTTGATGTTATGTTGTCATCTATTGCTATATAACAAGTTACCCTAAAACTTAGAAGCTTAAAATTTTTTTATTATTTCACAGTTTCTGAGAGTCGGGATTTTAGGGGCTGCTTAGCTAGTGGTTCTGGCTTAGAGTCTGTCAAGATGGTCAGCGAGGGCTGCAGTCATATGAAGGCTTGGCTGGGCTGGAGAATCGTATCTCAGCTTCATGTGACTGTTCCAAGGTCTCAGTTCCTCAAAATGTGGGGCTTTCCATAAAGCTGCTATGGAGCTGCTATGTTGTTCCCTGGCTGGTGGCTTTCTCCCAGTGAATGATCCAAGAAAGAGACTCAAGGGAGAGAGCAAAAGCCACAATATCTTTTCTGACCTAGTCTTAGAAATAACATACCATCACTTCTGCCATACTATATTGGTCACCCAGACCAACCCTGATGCAGTCTGAGAGAAGACTGCACAAAGGTGTGTTATCTTGAAGGCTGGCTACACAGGAAGTTAAAAGGTAAATTTCAGATGTTTACTTGAACTTAAAGATTGATTTTTTTTTCCTGAAAAATTATGTTCTCTCTGCTCAGCCCTCTCTCTTTGTCTTTTCTCAAACTCTTTTTGAAGAGTTTTGAAATTATCCAGTGTGTATATGGCAAATAGATGTGTGAATATTGCTTCAACACGTGAATCTCTTTCTCTTCCATTGTCATCTTAGCCATAAACAATAATAAAACTCCTCTTTTTCTAAAGCAAGCCAGTAAGCATAATCCCTCCCTCTCCCACTGTTTCCACCTTCTCTCTCCTCCTCCTTCTTTTTCTCTCGAGGAGACGTGTGGCAGCTGGTCCAAGGAGCCCTCTTCTTATGAGAACCCCTCAGTTGGATTCAGGTAATCCTTTGTGCTTCCTCAATCCTTTTTACTACTCAAAAGGATCCTCTAAAATTTGGTGCACATAGACTAGAGTGACCAGAGTTTATGGAGCCACTGTGGATCTTCCAACTGAGATATATAATGATGTGAGCTCTTAGAGTCTATTCAGGAGTTCCAAAATGGAGGTAAAGGCGTTATGCATGGAGATAATTTAAATTATTTATTTGTTACTCGATGGATTCAATTGCTCCTTTGTATACCAGTCAGAAAAGAGCCTTAAGAGTTATTTGCTATTTACCGTTCTAGGACAAGCAGGTCTATAATCATAGCGAGGAAGAATGCATAGGTTGACCCTGAAGCTAACCAGGGACACTGTTCTGCCTGTTTGGTGACCATGTGAGCCATGCTGTTACATTGACATCTTCCCCCCACCTTGGTATATACCAAATTCTGTACCTGATAACAGAAGTCTCTGTTATTTAGCTCCTGGGCAGGGGGAGGAGGGTTGATTAAAATGGAGAATAATTTACTTTCTCAGAAATTCTAGATCATCTATGGCATCCTAGGAAATAGCCTGAATTTGTGAATGAACTCTGGCCTCAGATTCCTGTTGCTGTTGACTTGGCTTAGTAAAAAATTCATACCTAGGAAAATCCATTGGATGTGGGTTTTGTGTGTGTGGTGGTTTTTTGTTTTTTGTTTTTGTTTAGGCTATGCAGAACCAGAGAAGATCCAAAATTGTGCTTAATTCTTCTAGAGTATAAACAAGTGGCAAAGCAGGCAAACAAAAAACCTTTTTCCCATAAAATCACTGTTTATCTCTCTGACCTCCTCTAGTCCTTGTCATCATAGATACATAATTTAAATAGCTTAATCCATGTGCCATATTGTTTTTGTTCCTTTTAGTCATTTAGCACAATTTAATCCAGAATTTTTCCCTGCAGTCACCTATATATTTATTATCTTTAATGGTACTATAAAAATGGTACATTGAGGGGCACCTGGGTGGCTCAGTGGGTTAAAGTCTCTGTCTTCGGCTCAGGTCATGATCTCAGGGTCCTGGGATCGAGCCCCACATCAGGCTCTTTGCTCAGCAGGGAGCCTGCTTCCCCCTCTCTCTATGCCTGCTTCTCTGCCTACTTGTGATCTCTCTCTCTCTGTCAAATAAATAAATAAAATATTTAAAAATAAAAAATGGTACATTGAATCAGAATGCCATAGGTTAACTATTCTTTGCAAGTCTTTAATTTGTTACATATAATGAAATTTTGATCATCTTTGTGGTGACAATATAAAGATAATACCTTTATAATTTGTTTTACATTTCTTTAATTACTAGCATTTTCTCAAGCTTTTTACTGTTTGGATTTTTCCTGATTCTCTTCTTAACTCTTAACCACTTATTTGACAAAAATTGGATAGTATCCTTTCAGATTTGTATCAGCTCCTTTCAAATCTGGATAATGTTTTTTTTATCTTTTTATATTTGTTGCCAGGTCCTTTTTGCCCTATTACTGTGGGCTATTTAAAACCTAGATAGGTAGTGGTATATTCGGGTCCTTACAGAAAAGTGTTTGGGCATCAACTAGTTTATTTGCATCTGAAATGTAGGAATGAGAGGTTGTATGAGAACCTTTGGCTCAGAGTATTCATGGGAGCCTCCTTGTGTGGAGAGCAGGCCATTCAAGGTGTAAAGAGGGGAGATGAGGACAAGGTTGACACCAGACCTATAAATAACCTACAATTTAGCTTTGTACTTTAAAATAGAAATTAGGTCACTTTTATTGTCTTCCCCGTTTTTTACTGTTGGCCATGAAGAAGAGACATTAGGCTTTAGGGAGATGTTACTGTTTTCAGCTCTCAGAGAAGTGAAGAGTGCTGATAGGCCCTGCCTCTTGTTTTCTCCATTCTTGTAGAGTGAGATGACTGAGTGAAAAGTTTGGGTTTGGGGATTTGTTTTACTAGGCGTGATATCCAGCTTCCTAAGTAAGAAAGTGGAATTCTAAACACTGAAAGGCCCTGTATCCCTTTGCTGTGGCACCATGCCTAGGACAGATTTATATGGTCACCCAGCATGTGTCATTCTTTTCACCATTGAACAAGGTCTTTTTTTACCTCTCTGGTAGACTGCTATACCCAATCATTCTCATCGGTCTCTGCAGAGAGTCAGAGGCCCAGACTCTTAGAGCTTTGTCTGTGGTGCTAGTATCTAGTGTTCTCTCGGGCTCTGTTTTCTTCTCCAAAATGAGAAAAGTGGACCAAATGATCTCTAATGTCCCTAAAGTCCTAAGGTTCTTTGGGTCCATTGGCCTCTCACGAAAGTTTAGAAATCCTTTCAGAAGGATTCTGTTCTATATGAATGTCATTATACTGTATTTGTACTGAAAATTTTGATGTTAGAATATTACAGAATGTAATTTAAAGAAGAAAACGTACACATTCTTTACTCCTATGTGTTTTGAGGTAGCCTAGCTTTACATTTTCCCTTTGTTTTTCTGTTGTTCAGTTAGGTCACTTTTCGGATGAACTGTGTTTTAAACTTGTTATAGAATTGTGTAATAGCCATTTAGTTTCAGTGATTTTGAATTCAGTGATTTAGATTCAGTGATTTTGAGATCTTTGAATCTCTTAACATTTTCAGTAATTCTTGAAAATGGATTAATATTGCACAAATGCCAAGCGAACGTGTTCTATTTTGATTTAAAATTTTTTACTCATATTAAAATGCTTTATATTTTATATGTTAATATATATGTTAATATGTTAGTATATATGATATATAGGAATATGTCAGTTAAGCCTATAGCAGTCCTGTGAGGTAGGCATGAAGATGTGGAATAGCATTCCCCGATACCTTCTCTTTTCCATCATATGCTACTCCCTTGGCAAGTCCTTTCACTTCTTATAGCAGATTCTTTTGGAATTCACTACTATAGTTGTATACTTAAGTTGCAAGCTTATATTGCCAATTCTTTGTTTTTCAGTTTTGTTTTTTAAAGATTTTATTTATTTATTTGAGAGAGAGAGTGCACATGCATGCACACGCACAAGTGGGGGGAGAGGAGCTCCTGGGTGGCTCATTTGGTTAAGTATCTGCCTTCCACTGGGGTCATGATCCTAGGGTCTTGTGATTGAGCCCTGTGTCAGGCTCCATGCTCTGTGGAGAGTCTGCTTTCTCCCTCTTCCTCTGTCGCTCCACCTGCTTGTGCTTGCTCAATCTCTCTCTCTGTCAAATAAATAAATAAAATCATAAAAAAAAAAAAAAGGTGGGGAGAGGGAGAAGCAGACTCCCTGCTGAGTGGGGAGCCCAATATGGGACTCCATCCCAGAACCCTGGGATCACCACCTAAGCCAAAGGGAGCCACTTAACTGACTAAGCCCCCCCAGCTACCCTGGTTTTTCAGTTTTAAGCATGAAGTTGCAATCATTTGTTTCTCTCTCTATTAATGTTTACAAGAGTCAAGATATCCTAGAACTGAAAGAGACTTCAGATCCTCCAGAGACCCAAACTTAAAAAACTTCAAGGACCTAGCAGATGAGTGTAGGGTGCCATGTGGACTGCAGCCAACTAGAAGGCTACCTCCATCTCTAAACATTCAGTTCTGGGTTTTGTTGTTGTTGTTTAAAGATTTTATTTATTTATTTGAGATAGCAAGAGCAAGAGAGCATGAGCAGTGGGGAGGAGTAGAGGGAGAAGGGGAAGCCGGCCCCACTGAGCAGGGAGCCTGATGTGGGACTCGATCCCAGGACTTTGGGATCATGAACTGAGCTGAAGGCAGATACTTAACCAATTGAGCCACCCAGGCACCCCCCTTCAGTTCTGTTTTTCAACTGCATGTATTAAATAGTTGCAATATATGGATCTTATTTGGATTCTGATTCATACAAACAGACATAACAACATGAAAGAAAAGTTTATGATAATTATAGAAATTGAATAGTTGCAAATTGAGCACTAACTAAAGCAGTAATTGATATAATATAGGATTCTTTTATATATTTTTGGCAGTTATTATTCTTTTAGATGTGATGACAGTGATATGCTTATGTTCTCGATGGGTGAAATGATGTGATGTGCAGGATTTGCTTCAAAATAATATGGGAGTAGGAGGAGATAATGAAAGATTAGCCCTGAGTTGCTAATTACTGAGGCTTGGTTTATGGTACAAAGGAGTGCATTACGTTTATGTAATTTTGAAAATTTTCATAATAAAGGTTAAAGAAATTATATTATTCAGAACCTAGTCTCCTTAGGAGTATATAATGAGGAGAAGAGGAATCCAAAATAGGCTAGAACAAAGGCAATTCTATTAGCTGTACTGTTTAAAGATTGTCACCAGACCCTTAATAGATTCAGTTAAATAACTGTTTATTTGTTGTTATAAATATTCATTTGTCTAGAATATTCTGTTAAATATTTATTTGTATGCTCAGTTAAATATTTATTTGTGTTAAGTAGTGGGTAATAACGTGTAATTCCAAAATGTGGTTTCAGTTATTCTCAATAAATTCATTCATTGCTATAAAAAAATAAAATTCACAGCATATACCAAAAATCCCCACGTCTTTGGATCCAGCCTAAATTTTTTTACCTGGCCTTCAGTTTGTGATTTCTGAGTCTGCTCCAGCCTTCTGGTTTTACAGAAGAAGAAACAAAGCACAGAGTAGTTATGATGTGACTAAAGTCACACAGGTTATTAGAGGGAAAACTAGAACTCAGGCCTCCTGACTCCATATCCATTGTTTCTTATGAGAAAATTGCGCAGTTGACTTAAGAAAGAAGGGTTATGGTTATGCCTGGCAGTTTTCTTGTTTGCTAACCTTAGGTACTTGTTTTTAGAACATTAGCTAGGGATTTGGCCTCTCTCTTTTTGTAAGGTGATAGGGCTAAGAGATTCAGTCTTAAAGGCTTGTGGAAATCCAGGCCAGGGATGGTTATATTTCTTAAGATGATGAGGAACTGCAGAGCTTAAGCAAGTTTATAGCACAAAAATTTAGCTGAGGCTGGGGGTGCCTGGGTGGTTCAGTCTGTTAAGCATCTGCCTTCAGCTCAGGTCCTGATCTCAGGATCCTGGGATCCTGGGATGGAGCCTCGTGTCAGGGCTTCTGCTCAGCGGCAGTCTGCTTCTCCCTCTGCCCTTCCCCCTTCCCCTGCTCATTCTGTCTCTCTCTCTCTCTCTCTCTGCCCCCCCCCAAATAAATAAATAAAATCATTAAAACACACACACACACACACAACTTTAGCTGAGGCAGGACTGGAAAAATGAACCTGTTGGTTCTGTTTGATCCCCAAGTGAGATTTCACTCCCATTAAAAACTACTTGTGTATATGAGCTTAAAAAATTTTTTTTTAAACTATTTTCTCCCAAGTCCAGAGCACTAGGCCAGCAGCATAGATGTGCAGACTTGCCAACTGTGGGGAACGTGTTACTAAGTAGCTGTCACAGAGTCTTGGTAAGATGCTTTGCTGTAGAGTTGTTACTAGGTTTTGTTCCCAGGTCAATTTGGGAAATAAGGATTTGGTCAGTTGTATATTGTTTATATTTTATTTATATGCTTAATTTAAAAGCCTGATAAACCTGAGCTGACCTCCAGTTATTGGTATACTGGCAAATATTCACATAGTAAATACCAGTTGAAGGAAGAGGATTTATAGAAAGCACCAGAAGAAAGTAGAATGACTCTTATAGATAGATTTTAATAGTCTTTCCACCATGCCAGCTTTTTCTCCTCTTTTTTACCTTTCTACCCTAAGCCTGTTTATTTCTATATTTTCCCACCAAAACCAAACAGAAGCAAAAGAGAAGGAAATTATCTTACAGAATTCCTTTGGGTATGGAAGTTGAGTTCCTTTAGACTTTAGTTCAATAACCCTTTTGAAGCATACTTGGTTTTTCTAATGAAACCAAAAATTTTATTAAGCTAGTCAGTCATCAGTCACTTATCTGTCACAGAATTTAAGCCATTATGTATTTTTCTTCCTCTCAGATGTCAAAGGTTATTAGAGAAAATGCCATTTTTGAAATTGACACAGATACCTGGAAAAAAAGAGTTGGAACTAGTAGTTTTGAAAATACATTCTTGATGTGGACTAGTAAAGACTTTGCCCTTAACTATGCCTGAGGAATATTCTAGACTAGAAAAAAGGTGGATTCCCTCCCCATCTGATTCTTGATTCTGATTTTTAAAAAATTAGGGACATCTGGTTGCCTCAGTTGGTTAATCATCTGCCTTTGGCTCAGGTCATGATCCCGGGTCCTGGGATCGTGCCCCACATTGGACTTCCTGCTAAGCAGGGAGTCTGCTTCTCTCTCTCTCAAATAAACAAAATCTTTAAAAAAATTAAACAGGGGCTGGGGGGTTGGGTGAGCCTGGTGGTGGGTATTGAGGAGGGCATGTATTGAGTGGTGCACTGGATGTGGTACATGAACAATTAATCTTGGAACACTGAAAAAATAAAATTCAGAGTGCTTAATTAATTAATTAATTTTTATTTTTTATTTATTTATTTGACACAGAGAGAGAGAGATCACAAGTAGACAGAGAGGCTGGCAGAGGGAGAGGGGGAAGCAGGCTCCCCACCGAGCAGAGAGCCCAATGTGGGGCTCAATCCCAGGAACCTGAGATCATGACCCGAGCCAAAGGCAGAGGCTCTAACCCACTAAGCCACCCAGGCGCCCCCAGAGTGTGCTTAATTTAAAAAATTAATTAAAAAAATTAAATAGAGGGCGCCTGGGTGGCTCAGTTGATTGAGCAACTGCCTTCGGCTCAGGTCATGGTCCTTGGGTTCTGGAATCGAGTCCTGCATCAGGCTCCCAGCTCCACGGGGAGTCTGCTTCTTCATCTAACCTTCTCTCTTATGCTCTCTTTCACTTTCTCTATCAAATAAATAGGTAAAATCTTAAAAAAAAAATTAAATAGAAAGTTAAAGCTGTTGGCTAAAATTAAATTGAGTTTAATTTAGTTTAGTTTTAATCTGTAGTTTTATAGTTCCAGTCACACAGTTTAGCATCATATTAAATAATGGCATTAATTCTATTTTTGGGAAGGTGTTTGTCTCTTTAGCCAGAATAATGTTCCTTGTAGTCAGGGACTATGCCCTTTACATCTTTCAGAGCTTAATAAATACTGACTTGTGTATTTAGTAGGTATTTTGTTTGGCATGACTTTTTTGGGTCTATTCAACTTGGGTGGCAATAATATTGTAGGGTTTTTTTTTATTTACGTTATTTATTTATTTATTTGTTTATTTTTTACGGTTTATTTCTTAGTAATATTTACATCCAGCATGGGGCTTGAACTGATGATAACCCCAAGATCAAGAGTCATATGCTCTTCCAACTCAGTCAGCCAGCCCCCCCCCCCTTTTTAGGTGACAGCAATATTGTATGTCAGGAACTTTATATGTTTTCTGATTTAATCCTTCCAAGAATACTTCAACATAATATAACTGAGATTCCAAAAAATAAAGAACTTGTGTACAATTACGTACTTAATAAGTGGTAGAACTGGGATTCTAAACCTAGACCTGTTTCACTGATGATATCTCCTACTCTTATTTCTATATCATGCTCCCTTAAGAGCTTTGAAATCATTGCTAGAAGTCTCAGTCTATTCTCAGCCTCCTTTTTAGTAAATATGAAAGTCATTTATTCTATGGGTTTAGAGCTCTTCATGTTTAAATTAGGATCATGGATTGCTCTTCCGAGAGCTTAAGTGGCTAATGGGGGCAGTATGTATAGTGGTTAAGTGCATGGGTTCTAGGGGTGCCTGGGTGGCACAGTCAGCTAAGCATACAGGTCTTGGTTTCGGCTCAGGTCTGATCTTGGGATCATAAGATCTAGCCCCATGTCGGGCTCCACGTTCAGTGTGGAGTCTGCTTGAGCTCCTCTCTCTCTCCCTTTGCCCCTCCCTCCAATTAAAAAAATCTTTTAAAAAAAAAGTATAAGTTCTAGAGCCACAAAGACCCCGTTAGAAGATTAACCTCAATTTGGTGACCTTCAACAGGTTACTTAACCTGTCCAAGCCTCGGCTGCCTTATCTATGAAACAAGGACAGTGTGGAATGCAACTCAACAGTAAGAGGAATAAGCTATTATATACACAAGAACTTGGATGAATCTCAAAACCATTATGCTAACTGAACAATTCCACTTATATGACCTTCTGGAAAAGGCAAAACTATGGAAACAAGGAACAGATTATGATTGCCACGGGTTAGAGATGCGGAGAGGGTATGACTACAAAGATGGGTAGTAGAGGGAATGTTTGAGTTGATGGAACTGATCGGTTAAGTGACTGTTCATATGTTAAAACTCCTAGAACAGTATATTTCCCCACCCTCAAAAAGTCAACTTATTGTATATTAATTTTAGAAAATAAGTGTAAAAAATGAGGATAGTAATAAAACCTTTCTCATAAGGTCGTCATGAAAATTAAAAACAAGATAGTGCAACTGAAGTGTTCATCACAGTAGCTGATATGTAGTACAAGTGACTAAGAGGTGATTTTTTATTGTTATTTTTTTTAAAGATTTTATTTATTTATTTGACAGAGAGGAGAGTGATCATAAGTAGGCAGAGAGAGAGAGGGAAGTAGGTTCCCTGCTGAGCAGAGAGCCCGATGTTGGGCTGGATCCCAGGACCCTGAGATCATGACCCGAGCCGAAGGCAGAGGCTTTAACCCACTGAGCCACCCAGGCGCCCCTTATTGTTATTTTTATCATTAAAAATATGACATTAAATATAATGATATTCATTGAAAGGAAGAGAGAATAAACTTTCACACCATCTATATGGCTACAGTCAGTTAAACAGAAAAATGAGTAACCGTGAGTCAGATGGAGTATACGTTTTCACATGTCTTGGCAAGGGACTTGAGGTCTTCTGGAAGGTAGGGAAATATTAGGCCTACTATTTCTGGAGTATCTTGTAGCTGGCTTCTTTTCTGGCTGCATATATAGTTCCCTTGATATTATTCTTCAACAAAATAGCTTCGGTCTCAGAAGCCACAGCTCCTTCCACTGGCTTCAGATTAGAGCTGAAATTTTAATTGAGCAAACTGATCAAAGAAGGAGCTGGAAGTAGTTTTCATACTTGGAAGATGGTAGCTGGTCTGTATAACAGCTGTGGCTTCCAGAGCCATTTCCTCCTGCCAGCCACAGTCTCTGCATTAAATAGTGACAGCAGCAGGGCAAGCATTATTCAGGAGCTAAAAAAAAGTTAAGGTCGAAGTGGCATTGTAGTTGTACTAGCAGTGAAAGAGTAGCTCTAAAGCGAAACGTTGACCTTTCCGATATGTAGGTTGGTTGTCTTGTACAAGAGCTCAGAACCTGAATTAAAACAAGTTGAACTGATAGTAAAAAGAATTCTGACCTCACAATATCTGCTATACTAGTTACTTACCAGTATTACGAGCACATACTGGTCTGTGAATTACATTCACTTTAGCTAATGACACTGGAATTGAGGAAGCAGAGAAAAAAAAAAGGAATGTTTGGGGATCTTAGCACAGGGCTGTGGTTTAGAAGTGACTTACTTTTTCCTAGTTTCTTCACAGCAGTGACACTAAATTTTAAGGAAAGCTCTATTATTCATTTTGCTTCTTTCATACCTTATTGTATATATATGACTAAGTCATTGATTGCAGTGGGGAACATTACTCCTTTCTAGGTTATGGGAAGACAATGCCAAGGTGACTAGCTTATTGCTTTGCTTTGTTTGTTTTTTTTTTTAAATTTTATTTATTTGACAGAGATCGCAAGTAGGCAGAGAGGCAGGCAGAGAGAGAGGGGGAAGCAGGCTCCCCGCCGAGCAGGGAGCCTGATGCAGGGCTCGATCACAGGACCCTGAGACTGTGACCCAAGCCAAAGACAGAGGCTTTAACCCACTGAGCCACCCAGGCGCTCCTGGTTTTGGTTTTTAAGTTCCTTGGTAGTTATGCCGAGTAGTTAGTTAGGACAGTGGTTTAAAATAAAAGAGGATCAGTATTTTCAAAAATTGCCATGCTTGGTTACACAACTCTGAATATATTAAAAAAAAAATTCAATTGTACAGTTTAAAGAGGTGAATTATATGGCATGTGAACTAGATCTCAATAAAGCCGTTACCCCCCAAAATGCCATACCAAAAGAATTATCATACTGATAATTTTCCTTTTCTTGGAAGGAGTTGGACTAGGAGTTTTCCAAATGGATATTGGCATTTAGTCAGGATTCTGAGATCATCTAAAAATGATTGCTTATGGAGTATTAAATGACTTTTCTGAGAAGTTCTTAGAGTTCATCTACTAAGCAAATAACCATTCAGGTAGTCATGACATAGACGTTGGTAATTTTGCAAGGGAGGAGGAAAAGGAGCATCATTTAATTTATAATATTGAATCTCAACTGGCAGTTTTGCCTCCAAGGGGAAATCTGGCAGTATATCGAGGCATATATTGGGGAAGGAGGTAGGCCACTGGTATCTACCAAGTAGAGGCCAGGAGAGATGCTACTAAACATTCTACAGTGTACACAATAGACTTGCAAAACAGAATTATCTGGCTCAAATTATTATTAATGTCAAAGTTGAAAAACCATGGTATAAAATTTATACCTATGTTTTCTTCTAAGATATGTCTAGTTTTAGCTCTTACATTTAGGTCTTCCATCCATTTTGAGTTAATTTCTGTAAGTGGTATGTGGTAGGGGTCCAACTTCATTCTATTACATTTGGATATCTAGTTGTCTCAGCATCAATTGGTAAAAAGACTATTCTTGGGCGCCTGGGTGGCTCAGTGGGTTAAAGGCTCTGTCTTCGGCTCAGGTCATGATCCCAGGGTCCTGGGATCGAGCCCCACATCGGGCTCTCTGCTCAGCGGAAAGCCTGCTTTCCCACCTCTCTCCGCCTGCCTCTCTGCCTACTTGTGATCTCTCTCTCTCTGTGTCAAATAAATAAATAAATAAAATCTTAATAAATAAATAAATAAATAAATAAATAAATAAAAAGACTATTCTTTACTCATTGAATGGTTCAGGCGCCCTTGTGAAAATTAATTGACCATTAATGACCTTGGTGTAAAATGATTTTGATATTTAGACAGACTTCCACTAGAAAAGCCAACACAGCCTCCCTGAGGTCTTAGATATTCTTGATGATTCTGTATTGGTTCAGTTATCTGAAGAATAACTCAGGATGATTCAATATGGATGCAGCTACACCTGAGTAGGAACAGGTTAAGTGAGGGTTAGGGTTTTTTTAAGTCTCTTCCTGTCCAGTATTCAGGCAGCTCACACCACACAGCCTCAAGGATTCCTCAGGCTAAAGTGTGGCATTAAAATGGTGAAGGGACCCTAATGAACATTTAATTCAATTCTCTACCAAATACTCTGAATTTTCTGACATTATTGTTTATGATATATATTTTAATGTACCAGCAAGTATCCTCTCAGTACCTAGCTTTTTCAGAAATTTACTTACTCTTGCCTGAATGTTTTATATACATTATTTTATTTAATTCTCAAACAAGCCTATGAGGTAGGGTTTTTAAATCTCCCATTTTATAGATGCTGAAACTGGGGCTTAGAGTTTATTTGCCATCATCATACCAGAACTGCAATTTGAGTCTAGGTCTTTTTGATTTCAAAGCTACTGCTTTTAGAGGTATATAATGAGGTCTCAATCTTCACATAAAATTGAGTCCTTCTAATAGGAATAAAATAACTATAAAAATGTATGCAAATGGAAAAATGGTACATGAGCTTTAAGTTCAAACCAATGTATACTTGGGGTATGTGTATGTGTGGGGGGGATCTACACTATATTTAAGATTCATTGACCTTTTGCAGTCTGTATTCTGACCCAGAAAGGCAATGTAGACTATTCTCTAAACACACTGGGCTTCTTATTTGCTGTATAGCTAAAGACTTTAGATTCTTACAGTGGTTGGCCTCATCCTACAAGATTTTGAGAACAAAATCATAGCATGCCAACACCTTGAATACCACATGTGGTTCTGGTTGTAGTTTCAAAGAAATATATATACTTTTTAAAACCTGAAAAAAATTCAGAGGTAAAATAAAATGAAGAGGGGACTTCTAAGTCTTGAAGTATTAGAATTCAGGAACATAATCTTCAACTTGGAATTAGGTATAAGAAAAAGTTCTTCCTGGGGCACCTGGGTGGCTCAGATGGTTAAGCATCTGTCTGCCTTGGGCTCAGGTCATGATCCCAGCGTCCTGGGATTGAGCCCCACATCGGGCTCCTGGCTCAGCAGGGAGTCTGCTTCTCCCTCTCCCTCTACTTCTCCCCCGTTCATGCTCACTCTCTCTGGATCGCTCTGTCTCAAATAAATAAATAAAATCCTTAAAAAAAAAAGTTTTTCCTTGTGTGGTTATAAATAAACGTATAAAATTTTATACAAGAGATTTAGGTCAGACATTCTGATCTGGAGTCTAGGAATGAGCTTCAGGAGATTAATAGATTTCCTGAAATTATATCGAGAATTATGTGGGTATGTGTATATACATATGAATACACACACTTTTCTGAGAGGATCCATATCTCTTCAGAATCTCAGACAGAGCTATTAATTTCTAAAGCTCCATGAACTTAGTCAAGTGACTTTACCTTTTTGTGTTTCATTTTTTTTCATCTGTAAAATGATGTAGCTATCCTGTGATCCTTAGTTTCTTTCCAACTCTGGTGTTGAGACTTCCTTTTCTTTATTAATTGGCATTCTTGGTGCCACATGCCTAAGGAAGTATTAGCTTTAAACTTGATTACTTACTGTAATTACTTATTACTTATTAAACTTATTACTGTAATAAGTAAATAATTACTTATTACAGTAAGTAATCAAGTTTAAATCAAGTAAGAGGTACCCCTTCTAATTCTGGGCAATATCTCTCTCCTATAGAAGAGAAGTCAAAGCCCTTTCAACTGTGTTTCTCTCCTAAAGAGTCATTTCAGTACATTTATTGAGTGACAGGTACCATTTTGGACAGGTAAAGGGTAAAAGGAGAGCATTCCTGTCAAAAGATGGAGGTAGGACAATTCAGGGTTTGGGGAAGAGCAAGGAATTTATTAGTAAGAGAGAAGAATGACAGGTAGGTTGGATTCATGTTGCAGAGGGCCTTCTCTGCCAACTGAGGAAGGCTACTGAGTATAGTGAAAAGAGACTGAACTCAAATCTGAAGACCTAAGACATAGCTTGGGCTTGGGACACCTGGGTGGCTCAGTTGGTTAAGTGTCTGCCTTTGGGATCAGGTCATGATCCCAGGGTCCTGGGATCCAGTCCCGCATCAGGCTTCTTGCTCAGCAGGGAGCCTGCTTCTCTGTCTGCCTGACACTCCCCCTCCTTGTACTCTCTCTCTCTCTCTCTCTCTCTCTGGCAAATAAATAAAATCTTAAAAAAAAAAACATAGACTGGGCTTTGTCATAATTATGTGTGTGTGATCTTGAGTAAATGACTTAACCTCTCTTAACTTCGGTTTCATTACAAACACATACACGCGTGTGTGTGCCTATGTTGGGAAATGGGCTGGATGAGTGTTTGTTTCCTTACAACTCTAAAATTCTGTTATTCTCCTTAATTCAGTTAGAAGTGGGGAATCATTGAAGTTTTCTAAGCATTGGTGTTTTCATCAGCAGAATTATTGCTGTTTCATTGCTTGGATGCTCCTATTTATTAATGCTGCCTCTTTCACCCTTATGTGATGGATTTGGAAGGACTTTCACTTTAGATAGTTCTTGATGTGGTCAAGGAGTTGGCCATCATTATCATTATTAGTTTGTTTTCTCAAGAACTTGGAAACTACCAGGTATCTGTTCTTAAAATCAGATCTGAAGCTAGTCTTGTTTCTTCATGTTATCAGTCACTGACCTGAGAGCTGGAACATGTGTCCAGAGTGTGGGCAGCAGGTAAGTGCTGACATTTTGATGGCCACATCATATTTCAGGGATCTATGAGAAGGCCTATAATGACCATAGAAAGCTAGCCAAGAATCTCCTTGCCATGGACAAATGGGAGAAGTTACTAAGTTTAGCTGACATTAAGCTGTAAATTATTTGAAAGGTGGAAAAGGATTCTATTCAGAGGCTATGTAGAATTTCCATTTACTAATCAGGTCTGTGTGCTATAGGGGCTTTCACCCCAGGAAAAGTATTGCTTTCTCTCTATTTCTCTACATTTTGTCCCAGTTATACTAGCAAGATGATCTGTAGCTCTTACTGGGACCTGGCATTTTAGTGCTTCCTGCTATTCTTAGATAGGAGGGGACTCAAGATGATAGGATCAGAGGTTGGAACTGCTGGCTAAAAATTGAAATACAGCAAAAAAAAAAAAAATTGAAATACAGACTTAGTTGGAGCTGGGTTTTATCCAGAGCATGATAGAGACATGTATGAAATAGCATTAACTCCTGATTTTTGAGAGGAATATTCCTAATGCTATTCACAAATCACCAGACTTGGCAAATAAAAAAGTCTTTATAAGAACTTGTATAAATTAATAAGAAAAAAGCAGATTTTCCAACAGAAAAATAGCCAAAAGACTTGAATAGACACTTCACAAAAGAGAATATATGAACAGTCAGTGAACATAAGAAAAGGTGTTCAACTTCATTGGTCATTAGAAAAATTCAAAGGCACAATGAAATACTACAGATAGAGCAGAATGACTAAAATGAGCTGATAATGTTTATATTCTCTGAGCCAGCAATTCCATATCCATATCCATTCCATATCCATATAATGGGAGATATGCCTGATAAGAATTTATACAATATAGTCACCAAAGATGTTTATAAGAATGTGTGTAGCAGTGCTATTCATAGAAGGCAAAAAGAAGAAACTACCCAAATGTCTATCAGAAATAAAATGGATAAATAAAATGTATATTCTCATTTGACATACATTCTCAATGGAATACTATACAGCAAGGAAAATTAGTAAACTATAACATATTATAGCACAGATTAATTTTTTCAATATAATATTGAGCAAAAGAAGCCAAACACAAAGGAGTCCATACTACATGATACCATTTATATATTAAATGCTTTGCATTGATTATGCAAAGCAATCACTAGTAGTAGAGGTCAAGATGATGGTTACCTTTGGAGAGATTGTGACTAGAAGAAATCATGATAGGGACTTCTGTTCTGGGTCCTAGTAGTGTTCTGTGTCTTGATCTGGGTGCTGGTTACATGGGTGGTTAAATTTGTGAAAATTCATTGGGCTACACCTAATGTTATGTACTTTAGCTGAAACATTTCCTTAAAAGGGGAGGGAGGGCTTAAATTTGCAGATGCTGAGGAATCAGCCAGCTCACTCACTACCTAAATAACTTACTGTTACAGATCAGCTTTAGAGTAGGATTCAAATGTGTGTCTTTTTTTTTTTTTGAAGATTTTTATTTTATTTATTTGCCAGAGAGAGAGAGAGAGAGAGATCACAAGTAGGCAGAGAGGCAGGCAGAGAGAGAGGGGGAAGCAGGCTCCCTGCTGAGCAGAGAGCCTGATGTGGGGCTCAATCCCAGGACCCTGAGATCGTGACCTGAGCCGAAGGCAGAGGCTTTAACCCACTGAGCCACCCAGGAGCCCCCAAATGTGTGTCTTAGAGAAGTTATTAATTTTAATTTATGTTGGATCTTCAAAGTCACTTCTATTTTTATTTTTTTAGATTTTATTTATTTATTTGACAGAGAGAGAGAGAGATCACAAGTAGACAGAGAGGCAGGCAGAGAGAGAGAGGGAAGCAGGCCCCCCACTGAGCAAAGCCCGACGTGGGGCTCAATCCCAGGACCCTGAGATCGTGACCTGAGCCAAAGGTAGAGGCTTTAACCCACTGAGCCACCCAGGTGCCCCCTCAGATTCACTTTTACACAGTTGAAATAATAAATGTTAAATGCCTGCATGCAAGGGTGTAACTTATTTTGGTCATCAATACAAATAAGATGGCCTTTGGAGAAGTGAATGTAAGATCAGTAAAATAAAATGGCAAGAGGAGGTTTACCCTGATATTAATTAAAAAAAAAAAAAAGATTTTATTGAGGGGCTCTTGGGTGGCTCAGTCATTAAGCGTCTGCCTTCAGCTTAGGTCATGATCCCAGGGTCCTGGGATTGAGCCCCCCATCAGGCTCCCTGATCAGCAGGAAGCCTGCTTCTTCCTCACTCACTCCCTCTGCTTGTGTTCTGTCTCTCTCTGTCAAATAAATAAAATCTTTAAAAAAAAAAAAGATTTATTTGAGAGAGAGTGAGCGAGAGAGAGGGTATAAGAGAACAAGCTGGTGGAGGGTGTGGTGGGGGGAGAGGCAGAGGGAGAAGCAGACCCCCCACTGAGCAGGGAGCCTGTTGCAGGGCTCAATCCCAGGACCCCAGGATCATGACCTGAACCAAAGGGAGATGCTTACTGATACTTACACACAGGTGCCCCACCCTGATATTAATTTTTCCCCCCATTAGAGTCAGGCTCCAGAGGTTGTATAGGTGAAAT
This sequence comes from Nasua narica, assembly GCA_028533885.1. Lineage (NCBI taxonomy): Eukaryota > Metazoa > Chordata > Mammalia > Carnivora > Procyonidae > Nasua > Nasua narica. Next base: position 51,363,838 of record CM052812.1, read on the forward strand.
TTGCTCTTTCTCTTTAGGTTGTTCAGTTCATGGCTTTTCTTAATTTTGCCAATCTTCATTCATAAGTAAGATATTGCTCCCACCTTCCATGGCTGATATGCAGCTCTTGTGCGTTATATTTGGTCAGAGTAGGCTGGGTTGTTGTGGGAGGTTTTGAGAATTTTTTGTCTTTTAGTTACAATTTTTATGTGTGCTTGTTTGTGGATCTGGAACTTGATTCATTATTGGTTGTGGAATGAAAGGTAAGATATATTTTGGGAAAAAAATACTTTGAAAAAAATATCTGAAAAAAAATCCTGAATTTCTTCCTATTCTAGATCTGCTGTCATAAAGCTTCAATCAGAAGCTAATTTGGCAGTGGAGTTAGTCCTATAAATTGCCTTCAATTCTAGTTTATTCTGTGTTTCTGGATTATAGAAAAATCTCATTTTAGTGATTCTTGGTTTACATTTGTATGATTTAGGAAAATATGACCATATGTATTTTAAATATAGATAAACCTCATCCTTTCTGTTGAGCTTGAAGAGCTGTGTTGGATATTGCAGAACTGGAAGGAGGCCATGTGGATAGTTATGGGATTTAGGTGGATTTGCAGTGGGTAGAAGTGGTGAATTGGAAAAGTAGTAGGGTACACGTGTTTTTCATTCAAGTTTGGTCTATTCTTACTGTTTGATGTCAGAGTAAAAAGTGTCAGTAGCTTGAAAAGGCAAAAGCATCTTGACAGAGTGGAAAAAGTTGTGCCTTGTGTTCTGTTGACTAAGAGGAGGGTATATTTTCAAACTTGCTTCCTGAGATGAAACTGAAATTGTACATCTGCCTTGCTTATCTTCTTAGTCCTGATTTAGGTTTTTCTAATCTTTCCTATTTAATATGATGTGTTATATTAGCATTGGATATTTTAGAATCGGCTATGCCTGTATTGATCGAGATCCCTATTAATCTGTTAAGTCATTTCTACTACTGGCATCCCCTAAAATAGAAGTATGCATGCATGCTTGTATTCTGATGAATACAGGCACTAGGGGTTTTTCCTGGGACTGTGAGAAAACCTTTCAGCAGCATTAACCTAGGAGAGATTTGGGGTTTGCAGGAGAGTATGGGGGTTTGGTCAGGTTGTTGCCTCTACACAGGCTGTTCTTTATCAGCCCCAAGCCATGGGGGTTTGAGCAGGGGTTGAGGAAGGGGTTGATTTTCTGTTTATTAGAGGTGACATGAGCAGTGGGGCAGCGGCAAAGAGGCCATGTTGCTCTTGCTAAATATACATCCCTGACAGTTGGATAATAGGTTCCAGGAAGTTCAGTGGAAAATTAAAACAAAGCAACATTTATAGCTGATTGAACTTGAAAAGCCATTTTGGTGTTGAATGGCAAATATGTAGACTTCAGCATTCCTGGAGCCTGATGCATCTCGCTGGATGGCCCTGTTCCTGTGTACATGATAGCCTGGGGACTCGGCAATGTGCAGGGTACTCTCCTTTAGAGTGCTTTGAGGAATGAACATTTACTGCTGCTTGCAGAAGTCCCTTTCCCATAGACTTATGTAATACCGGTTCCTCATGTCTGGGGAACATCTTTCCTCTGATGGGTTGAGGACTTATTTGTTAGAAGAATGGGAATGTCTGGCAAGAGACAGAGGAGTTCTTAAGTACTATAAATACTCCTACTCTATTGAGGCTGAAGCTCTAAGCAGATTACTGTGGTGTATACACATGATCTTAGCATGGTAACATTTCTGATTAATGTCCTTAGCTGTCCTAAGGCCATTGGCTTGAGCCTTTAGTTAAGCTAACTTGGCTGTGAAGAAAGAGCTTTGGGGTCTATGCATGGGGTGGTTAATTTTCTGAGGCTCAGGAGAGAGGCTATGAGAGAGGAGAAGGTAATTACACAGTACAGGGAATGTAGGTGGAGAGACTTGAGCCTTTTGCAACTATCAAGAAAAGTTGCGGGGTGCCTGGGTGGCTCAGTCGTTAAGCATGTGCCTTCAGCTCAGGTCATGATCCCAGGGTCCCGGGATCGAGCCCCACATTGGGCTCCCTCCTCGGCGGGAAACCTGCTTCTCCTTTTCCCACTGCGTATGTTCCCTCTTTCACTGTGCCTTTCTCTCTCTCTGTGTCAAATAAATGAATGAATGAATGAATGAATGAATGAAATCCTTTAAAAAAAAAAGTTGCTGTGCATACCCATCTTTTTCTCCAGGATGATTGCATGCTGTTATTCCTGTTTGTCTTGTGGAGAATGAGGCTTAGATGTCTCGTGGCAACTTCTGACTATTGGTTTGATAGGGATCATGAGAAAGCAAGCCCCTGTCACTTAGCACTGTCTATCCCATGGGCACTTCATGCTTAACCAGCCTGGTTGTCAGGAAAACATGAATTGTGGATATGGGCCTAATTTTCTTCTGTTCCCACTCAGGTGACCTGCCCTTGTTGGCTATTGAACCAGCCATTCCTGTGCCCTGTGAATTTCGCCATGTTCAACTACTCCAATGGAACTATAAGCTAACAGATTCTCTAGCTTATCGGGGCATTACCCCACACCCCACCCCCCGCCCACTAATGAGAGAATTTTCTCTCCTTGCATCTTAACAAGAAAACAGAGATCCAGCCTTTAATAATTCCCTCAGCTCCTCCTTTTGTTAGCAAAGAGCTTGAGTGTGCCCCACTTTTAGACCTCCCTCTCGTAAGTATGGTGGAATGTTTACAAACTTAGAAAATGTTAAATCTCTCTCTCTGCCCTCACTCAGCTAACGGGTTGAGACATAATATACTTAATAGGTCTCAGCTGCAGCCACGGCAGGTCTATGCTTAGGTTGCTTAGCAAGCATTTATAAACTTCAGATAACCTGGAACCAGGCCCTTGGTTCACTTATGTTTTAATGCTAGTGAAGTTTAACTTTTAGTTCGATAACCTTTGTTGCTTGGGGCCTAACTGTTCTAGTTGTCAATCTTACCCATTGCAAGACAGTCTTGGCTGCTGATCCACTGTTGTCTGTGCAGTTTAAAGAGTCTAGTTGAAGTAAACCCCTGCTTTTGGTGTTCCCAAACTGCGATACTGATGCTGCAAGGTAGAAGCAGCTGTTTCTTTTTCTTTCTTTTTTTTTTTTTTTTAAGATTTTATATGTTTGTCAGAGAGCGAGAGAGTTAGTACAAGCAGGGAGAACAGCAGGCCGAGACAGAAGCAGGCTCCCCGCTGAGCAAGGAGCCCAGTGTGGGACTTGATCCCAGGACCCTGGGAATCATGACACGAGCTGAAGGCAGACACCTAACCATCTAAGCCACCCAGGCATCCCAAAGCATCTGTTACAGTTTGGTTTCTCCAGCACAAACACCTCTGCTCCAAGTGTTTTCCTCAGGTGCCTGTAGAGTCACGGAGGAAGAAACAGATTTCTAGTAAATTGAGTTTAATTGTGGCCTGTTGCACTTTCTCCCCTGCATCTCACACTGGAACCATTGCTTTTGAAGCCAGTCAAAGCAAAGATGTACTTTGTCCTGTGATCTAAGGCTTCCTAGGCTCATCTTGGTGGTCTCGTAATGGTGAAATTAGGGCCAAGGTGCAAGGGAATCCTGGTTCCTGTGGTGTCTTGTGGATATAGTTCTTAGTGCTCATTTTGGCAGGACCAAGAAAGTAGTACTGAACGTGCACTTCAGAGGCCCTGCAAGCACAGCATACTGTGGGCGCTAAGAAGAGGAATTGTGCCTGTGGGCCAAGGAAACACCTCAGGACTTGAAAGCAGGCTCCTTGTATTGTGGAGGGCAGGTTATTTTCCCAACTTCAGGGAAATGATACTACAACAAGAAGCTTCGTGTTTTTCTGAGTACATGCAAGCCTAAACTACAGTTAGTTAGTGCTCTTCTTTTCCTGAAATAAGAAAGTGATTTACGAGGTGTGGGCCCTTACGTGAAAGAAAACAAAACCGGCTGCTGTGTGGGCCCGTAAAATTCTTGTGCCACCTCGGTGGTGTGGGTTACAGGAGGAGAAGATGGAGAGGGCTAGCTGGCCCGCCCTTGCTGGGGCTCAGCTGCCCCAAATACTTGTGATATTGTGGGTAATTTATGAGCTCGTCTGGGCTGGGATTCACCACCCCACACCCTGGTAGGTGAAGATTTGCAGGCAGAATGTAGAAGCCCTCATTAATCTTTCTGGTCTTGTTGAGGATTTCTTGCCTGCTAGAGCTCCTGTTGGAAAACGTACTGGCCTTTCCCACTGAACGGCAACGGCTCAGATTAATATTAATCCCTTTAATGCTGCAGTTCATGATATAGTCATTAGGTGACTTGGAACTAATCCTGTCCACCTAACTAGTGTGATTTATTAAATACACATGGAGATCGAGTCTGAATACAGCCAAGCAGAATCAGCAGCAAATAAATACCTCTGTGTATCTGTATTAATGCTGGTTGATTGGGACACAATTGCAGGCTGGGCTGGGGAGAAACAAGGGCAAAAGGAGGCTGAGCTCTCTAATCAACAGCATTTGCCCACCCCAGGTCTTTAAGTGGCAGAAACTACAAAAACTCTGAAGACATAGGCCCAAACTAGGGAGGAAGAAATCTCTTGAACATATCAATTATTTGAATGACTTTTCTCTTATCCTTTTTCTTCCTTTAAGTTTTCAGAGTAGCTATTCAAATAGAACTTTCTCCATGACTTAACTTGCTTAGATTCTTTGAGTTCTTAATCAGTAGATACCCTAGGTAGGGCATTGGGCATACTGGTCTATCTCCTCTTCTTGCTCTAGGGCTTAAATTTTTCTTTTTGAAAGGGGTGAGGAGGTAGAGCAGCCAAGCCTTCCAGATAACAGTTCTCTTCTTTGATATCCTTGCCCAGGCTAGCAGAAGCATAATTTCTTTTGTAAATAATTGAGATTTATCATTTTCCTCTCTCAACCCTCCTTTTCTTCCCCCTCTTTGCTCTTTTAGCAGAAATGGCATTAGTATGAAAAACATCTACCTTGCTGGCTTCGTTTAATCAGGCAAGTCTGACATTTGTGAAACCTCTCATTAACATTTTCCCCAAAGAGCACAAAATGGCCTCTCCTCCCATCTCCCCTCCCAATATAGCCACCTCAAAGTTTAGGCTGCTTTCCGTCACTATTGGCAGGCTGTTCCCAGAGCTGTTACTTCTCTAAACTTTTCACTCTTGGCCATTGGCCACTGGTTACATATGGGGGGACCTTCTGTTCAGGTGCTGCCCTATTCCTTGTAAACATTACTTTTTACCAGTTTTCCCTGGAAATGATAAATCTTTGATAGGAAGATTGGGGTGTGGATTTCTTTAGTACTTCCTTGTGACCTTTTTTCAGCTAATTCAAAAACATGGGTTGAATACTGCTGTGTTCATGGCCTTCTAGTAGGCCTTCTAACACAAAAGCAAAGAAGCCTTGTTCCTCTCTGTCATCAAGGAGCTTACAAACTATGGTTAGCTGTTCCATAGCCAGAATATGCTATACTAAAGCAACAGCACTCTGGAAGTACCAAGAATAGTCATCTTTGCTGGAAGTAAGAAAGTGAGTAGCGAGAGAGCCAGGCCTAAATTCTTGGGAAGATCTTGGTTTTGTTACTGCCATCAAAGCAGAAATCTTGTGTACCCTGAACCAGTGGATAAGAACTCACCCAGAATACCCATTGACACATCATGGAGGCAAATAGTCCTTCCTAGTTTTGCTGCAAGGTGGACAGTAGTAGTCCTCTTCATTGCTTGTACTCTATAGTTTTGTCATTCCATTTATCCACTTTATTTCATAGTAGGATGCTAGTTCATATCCAAATGAGGACAATAGTCTTTTGTCAGTTACGTCTATGTTTAGATCATATTTGTAAGAGATTCTAGCTCTCTAGTTTTTTACTGAGTATAGTTTAGGTGAGGACATGGCCTCCTTATCTCTTGGTAATTTCAGTTGTCTTCTTCCCCTTCTTTCTTCATACTCCACCTCATCCCAGTATTAGCAATTACTCAACAAGCATCAGAAACAGAACCACCATTTAAGTCCTGTGTGAGCTACAGATTTAAAACTGTGCCCTAGTTAATAAGTAGGAACACTTGGCATGCCTTGACGGTTGGAAATCATAGTCATTAATTTCAGAGCCATATAGTTGTTTCCAGTTACTGTTCTTTCAGGTAGACAGAAAAATGAATAAGACACCCCCCTGTCTGCCCCCAATTTGATACTTGGCTATGGTCATACAAGCTAGTGTAGTCTATAGTCTGTAAACAAGAACTGTAGGTTGTTCATCTTTGTATCTCCAAAGTTGAGCATAGGACCAGGTCCCACAGGAGGTACAAAATAGTACTTGTTGAAGGAAAAGATGAGGGATTTGAATCCGGAAAGGCCAGTATTATTTCAGTGATCTTACAAGTGCAAAGTGTTTATGATTATTTTTAATTTTCTTTTCTTTTTTTTTTTAAGATTTTATTTATTTGACAGAGAGAGAAAGAGAGTACAAGTAGGTGGGGCGGGGTGAAGCAGGCTCCCTGCTGAGCAGAGAGCCCGATGAGGGGCTCAGTCCCAGGACCCTGAGATCACGACCCGAGCTGAAGGCAGAGGCTTTAACCCACTGAGCCACCTAGGCGCCCCTATTTTTTATTTTCTAAAAATAGAATATTACAGTAGAACCTCATCCTCAGCTGTTTATGAACAATAAAATCAGTATTCATACATTAAGTTTTGGATATTCCATCCAAAGAATGATATTCCATCACACTCTGTTATTTAAGCTGCCTAATTCTCCCTTTTTCCAACTAACTTTTTAAGAATATTAAAAATAACATTCAAAATTACATAATATATTTCACATAGAAAAATTTGGAAAACACAAAGTAGTATAAAAAGAAAGAAAAACCATTTGTAGTCCAATCATCTAGAAATAACTATTATCTCTTTTTATATGTGCACATGCACACATACACACAAAATAACAATAATTTTATATGGTTTTTTGCCTCTTGCTTTTTTTCTTTTGTTATATTATGGGCATTTTCTCATGTCGTTGCACATTCTTAGAAAACAAGATCTAGGGATGCTTGGGTAGCTCAGTCCATTAAGTGTCTGCCTTTGGCTCAGGTCATGACCCCAGGGTCCTGGGATTGAGTCCCATATCAGGCTCCCTGCTCTGTGGGGAGTTTGCTTCTTCCTCTCCCACTCCCCCAACTTGTGTTCCCTCTCTCACCGTTTCCCTGTCAGATAAATAAATAAATAAATAAAATCTTTTAAAAAAAAGATATTTACTTCTATATTTCTAAACAATTGGCTGATACCACCTTTCTTTAAAATGGAATTTTTGCATTTGAAGCAGTGTCTGTTGACTTCTTACTCATAGGTGTAGAGAGAACACTTTTTGTAGTACTTCATGTTCCCATTTTCCTTCCCTTCATCCTCCCAATATAGTTATCTCTAGCCAGTTAAACCAATATTCAGTCTTTACTTTATTAAGATCTTAGGTATTATCACTACCTAGTCAAGTATTTCTTCCTGTTCAAAAACTATGCTTAGTTTTCTGTTACTATTTCTTCTCAAGCTCTACAATACAGTTCTTAAAACTCTCTGAATAATTGTTTTACCATGTAATCAAACATACAGATCTTCTATTCCCCTTTTATCTCTTCGTAGAGACTTCTCAGAACCTCCTGTCCTCTTCTTCCATTCTACATTGGTTGCTCTCTAAATGGAACTTCCCTCCACTTTTCTCTAGACTCCATGTTCTTGGATCCCATGTCCACTTTTTATCTTGGTTTATTCTCTCATTTTGGTTAAAAAAAAAAAAAGTCCTCCAAAGGCTCTTGAGAAAGGATACCCGGGTGTAATTTTCTTTAGACCCTTCATATCTGTAACTATTTTTATTCTGTACTGACACTAGATTGATGATTTGACAGAATAGAGAATTCTAGTTTGGAAATTATTTTTCATTCAGAATGTGGTGGCTTCTTTGTCTTCTCATTTCTGGTGTTGATCTTGAGTAGTCTGGTGCCATATTGATTCTTAATCTTCTGTATTTGAACTAGACTTTTTTTTTTTCTTATTAGCTCTTTTGTTCCCAGTGTTCTAAAAGACTTGATGTGGGTCTCTTTATTCATTGTGCTATGTTCTTAGTTCGGGTCCTTTTGACCTAGAAAATCATATTATTTGATTTTAGGGGATGATCTCATATTAGTTCTTCAGTGATTTCTCCTTCTTCCATTTTTTTTTTTTTATTCCTGAACTGGTCCTCCTGTTTTCTTGTCTCCTACCTGGTCCTTCCATTTCAGAGCTTATTCTTCATTGGCGTTTCTCTTTAAAGGCACTTGGTGTATTCAGCCTTTTCAGCTCTGGTTCCATTTCCTTTTCTTCTGCTAAGAATATGTTGAATCTCATTCACTACTTTCTTTTCACCTCAGGTCCACTTTATTCTACCTATTAAATATTTCAGTTTTTATATTTTACTTTTGAACACTCTTAGCACCTTGCGCTTCTTCATAATATTTGTGTGAGCCCTTGCCTGATGATGTTCTCTTCCACTAACAGGAAACTCCATAGGGTGAGGGGGAGCAGGGATTGCATTGCATTGTTCACCACTATATTTCTATTATATACTCCAGTGATTGGCACAGAGTTGGTGCTCATAAATATTTGTCTAGTGAATTAATTAATATCTTCCTTTAATCCAATAGAATTTATTTTATCAAGTGGAATGAAGTAGGAATTTAACGTTTACCCCATAATAATTAACCATGTGTTACATGACTATTCATTGAATATTCTTTTATCATCATATATAATATACTCTACATTGTCCTACCTATTCTTTTGCTAGTAGTATACTTGTTTGTTATAGCTTTATCATACATTTTTATTTTATTTTTTTTTAAGATTTTTTTTTTATTTATGTATTTGTCAGAGAGAGAGAGCACAAGCAGGGGGAGTGGCAGGCAAAGCAGGCAGAGGGAGAAGCAGACTCCCCACTGAGCAAGGAGCCCCATATGGGACTCGATCCCAGGAGCCTGGGATCATGACCCGAGCCAAAGGCAGTGGCTTAACCCACTGAACCACCCAGGTATCCCGCTTTATCATACATTTTTAAATGGTATTGCAAATTTTCTGTCATTAGTTTACTATTTTTAAAAATATTCTGGCTATCCTCATTTGGTTTTTCGTTCACATACAAAGTCACTTACGATCTTTTTAAAATTTCCACTGGGATTTTGATTCAAAAACATGAGTTAGGGGGCACCTGGGTGGCTCAGTCATTAAGCATCTGCCTTGGGCTCAGGTCATGATCCCAGGGTCCTGGGATTGAGCCCCGAAGTGTTGGGCACAGCATCAGGCTCCCTGCTCAGAGGGAAGCCTGGTTCTTGCTCTCCCACTGCCCCTCCTTGTGTTCCCTCTCTTGGTGTTTCTCTCTCTATCAAATGAATAAATAAAATCTTTAAAAAAAATAATAAGGGGTGCCTGGGTGGCTCAGTGAGTTAAAGCCTCTGCCTTTGGCTCAAGTCATGATCCCAGGATCCTGGGATCGAGCCCTGCATTGGACTCTCTGCTCAGTGGGGAACCTGCTTCCCCGTCTCTCTCTGCCTGCCTCTCTGCCTACTTGTGATCTTTCTCTCTCTGTCAAATAAATAAATAAAATCTTAAAAAAAAAATAAAACATGAGTTAGTATGAGGAAGATTGGCATCTTTATATTTGGCCTTCCCATCCAAGAACATGCTGTGGGTTCTTCATTTGTTCAAGACTTCTTTTGTGACTCTAATAAAATTTGTAGGTATTTTTTATTTTCAATTGCTAACGGTAATGTGACTTCTCCTTCATCCCCACTATAAATTCATTTTTATTTTAACTAAGATTGGGTAGATTGTTCTATATTCCTGCAATACAGTTTATGTTATTTGCCCAGGTTAAAGAACTATTAGCTTCATTTTTAGCAAAAGCCAGCTATTTCAGTTTTCTATTGCTATATAACAAACTGCTCCAAAATTTTGTGGCTTAAAACAACAACCATTTTTTATTTTACCCAGCTGGGCAGTTCTAATAGTCTCACTTGGGGTCTCCTCTGTGGTTTGAGTCAGCCACAACTGTGGCTTCGATGTCTGGCACCATGTGGCTTCTTTTGATGTGATGCCTCAGTCTCTAGGGCTTTTCCTCATGACCTCTCTCTTCCATAGGGTAGCTTAGACATTGTATATGGCAGTTCAGATCTCCAAAATGTAAGAAATGGAAACTTCAAGGCCATTTAGTGCTTGCGTATGGAAATCCCAGATTGTCATTTCTTCTACATTGTATCTGTCAAAGTACTCACCAGTTTCAAGGGGAGCAGACATAAATTCTACCTCTTGATTGGCATATGAAGGGTAGCACTGTATGGGACTAGCTTTGGGACTAATTACAATAATGGATTTTGTTCCTACCTTCTTTTGAATTCCTTCTTTCATACCAGGTAGCTACCCTAAATAAACTCTTAGGTTTCCATAAGCATATTTTGTCTTGTCAACTAACTACCAAATAACTGTATTCATTATATAAGCTGGAGTCTGGTTGAAGTGAGTAGCAGAGGAGAAACAAAAATGTTTCCACCTTTCCATTTGTTCTCCTTGGTGAGGCATAACTCTAATGGACAGAAATACAGAATTTGCTTGAGCATGAAATACCAGACAAGAGGACAGGTGTAAACTGGCCTTGTTCTCCTGAATCCTGCCTACTCTCCAGGAAGGACAGCCTCCCCCTTTCCTCCCCAGCAGAAGTCCAACCTCTTCCCTCATTATGGCTTGTCATAAGAGCTTCCTCCTATGCTGGTTCAAGTAGAAATCAAAGAAAGTGTTATTCCTCTTCTTTTTTCATGGAGTACTTCTTCCCACCCTGGGGTTACTAACTTCTGGCTTAAAATATGCACCGAGCAAAGATGTATAGTCTTCCTTCCTTCCTCCCCCTCAGCTTGGTGTGAAGGAAGGCAGCAGGTGATGGAATGCATAAAAGATGGGGGAGTTGGGCAGGGGGTGGACGGATAGGGGAGGAATCTTCTCACACATTATGGATGTTGCTCAACAGAACGGGTGTGAAATTTAGTCAGAGCCACAGCATGTGTTTCAATTTTCCAGGGAATTTCCTCTTTCTAACTGTAGGTTTAACCCTTTTTTCTGTGTAGTGCCAAGGGCTACCCAAGATACATGAAATGAGTTATTTGCAAGAAGGAGAAAATGCTAGAGTTTCACAGGGCCCTTTGAAGATCTAGGATCTCCAACTTATTTCCTGCCAAACGGTTGTGAAAGAAAGCATAAACTTTGGAGTTGAATAGATCTGAGTTCAGATCCCATTTCTGCCATTGGGTGGTCTTGGGCGGTTACTTGGACTTATTTGAACCTCCATTTTTTATCTGTAAAATTAAGATAAAAACTTGTCTTATAAGGTTCTTGTGAGGATTAATGAGATGATGTGTGTGTGCAAGGTACCTATTAGTACAATGCATACATTGCATATAGTAGGATAAACATTGCATATAGTAGGAAAAACTATATTGACAAATTCAGTATACGTTTGTTTGTTTGTTTGTTTTACTTCTCCAATCTTCCTACTGGATTTTGAGGATATTGACTTTTCTTTAACCTGTGCCATGTTGTGTTTGCCATTTAAGCAGGTTCTCATATCTTAGATTTGTTGCTTTTCTCTCTAACTCTGTAAGTGTGTTAGAGAGGAGACACCATTTCACATGATATGCGGAATCTCTCTGGAGGTTCTCATTAAGCTAAAGGATGAGTCTATGTAACAATGCTGGAAAGCATTACAAGACTTGCCTTTCCCATCTGATCCTGAAGGCCACATGAATTTAAAAGAGTTATAAAATCATGCGGTGGTAGAGTTAAAATGAAACAGAAGTCAGGCGCCTGGGTGGCTCAGTTGGTTGAGTGACTGCCTTCGGCTCAGGTCATGATCCTTGAGTTCCGGGATCCAGTCCCACATCGGGCTCCCAGCTCCATGGGGAGTCTGCTTCTTCCTCTAACCTTCTCTCCTCTCATGCTCTCTCTCACTTTCTCTGTCTCTCAAATAAATAAATAAAATCTTTAAAAAAAAAAAGAAACATAGAAGTCATCTAGTCCGTTGTATAGAGAACTGCGTCATAGAGGTCATGGCTTATGCAAGGCCTCATAACAGAGTAGTGGCAGTTCTGAAATTGGAGTGCTGACTTACTTGTCTGTTAGCCTGGTTATAATTTAATTTTTTTTTCAAGATTTTATTTATTTATTTGAGATACAGAGAGAGCATGAGAGGAGAGAAGGTCAGAGGAAGAAGCAGACTCCCTGCGGAGCCGGGAGCCCCATGTGGGACTCAATCCCGGAACTCAAGGATCATGACCTGAGCCGAAGGCAGTCGTTCAACCAACTGAGCCACCCAGGCACCCTATAATTTAATTTTTTTGAAGACTGAGTTGTAATTACTAAGGGCCTAGTTTTTGTTGTATATGAACTTTCTTCTTCTAAATTGGAACCCTGATTATACTTATAGCAATGGGACGTAAACACTGTTGAAGACATTTCAGTGACACTCCTTTGGGAAGCAAGAGGGCCCCATTGAAGGTATATCAGCGACCACCTGAAAATCTCTTCTTTCCCCAAAAGTTGCCCAAGGGGCACTGAGGTGGCAGCCCAGCTGGCTGTTGAGCGTCTGCTCCCAGAATGGAAAGTGGGGAAGTAAATTTATTTCTTCTGTTCTGTATATTCATTCTCCCAAATAATGCCAGAGGAGCTTACCCCAGATTCCTAGCTCTTTTCTTTTTTTAAGTTGAGGTATAATTAACATACAATAAAATGTAAAGAACTGGGCCCCTGGGTGGCGCAGTTGGTTGAGCGACTGCCTTCGGCTCAGGTCATGATCCCGGAGTCCCGGGATCGAGTCCCACATCGGGCTCCCGGCTCCATGGGGAGTCCGCTTCTCACTCTGACCTTCTCCCTTCTCGTGCTCTCTCTCACTCTCTCTCTTTCCTAATAAGTAAATAAATAAAAATCTTTAAAAAAAAAAAAAAAAAAAAAAAAAAAAAATAAAATGTAAAGAACTTAGGTGTTTAGTTAATAAATTTTGATAATTATATAAACACATTATAACCACCATACAGGAAAAATAAAAGATACAGAACATTTTCATTACCCCAGAAAGTTTCCTTGTGCCCCCCTTTAAATTACCCCTAAAACACACGAAACCACCTTTTCGTTCTATTACCATTGATTAGTTTTGTTTTTGAGTTTCATATAGTTGGAATCATAGGATATATGCTCATATCTAGCTTCTTCTTCTTTTTTTTTTTTAAGATTTTTATTTATTTATTAGAGAGTGAGAGACTGAGAATGAGAGGGGAGAAGGTCAGAGGGAGAAGCAGACTTCCCGCAGAGCCGGGAGTCCGATATGGGACTCGATCCCGGGACTCCGGGATCATGACCTGAGCCGAAGGCAGTCGCCCAACCAACTGAGCCACCCAGGCGCCCCTAGCTTCTTCTTACTTAGCACGTTTTTCGAATTTGTCCCTATTGTTGCATGTACCACTGGTTTTTTGTCTGTTTTGATTTACTTTGTTTTGCTGAATAGTTTTCAGTTGTATGGATACAGAGAAGGACATTTGGATTTTTTCTAGTTTTTGTCTGGTATGAATAGGCTGCTATAAATATTAACCCTATACAAGTCTTCTCGTGAGCGTATGTCTTAGTTTCTCTTGGATAAATACTTAAGAGTGAAATTGCTGGATTATAATGTAGATGTGTGTTTAACTTTAAAACAGTTTTTCAAAGTAGCAGTAACCCCCAGTCTATCTCTTTTCTCCCCTGAGGAGCTAGGCTCTTTAAATTGAGGATTTGGCAGGAGAAGAGAACCCACATCATCAGGGTCCCTGCTGCCAGAGCACAGTGGCCTGAATCGGACACTTAAAAAGCTGAAACAGGTGTTTGAAACCCTACTCCAGCCTCCTTATTTGATGCCAGCCCCCTGAGAGGCTGGGGCTTGGCCAACAGAATTCAGACCTAATCTAATGGGTACTGGATTAGGGACTTTTGCTTGCAGGACATGGCTACATAATAGTATATATACTGTGACTTGATACATTTGAGGCAGGTAAATGTACATCTTCATGTAGGAGAGAGGGGCCTTTAGTTTCCCAAGTGCTTCTTGAGCATGGGGTAATTAGTCTGTGTCCCAGATGAAAGCCCGTCCTTGACTTGCTTCTTAGCCCCACACATCTCCTTGAAACTGCAGAAATCAGCACTTTCCTTAGCAACGTTCATATTGCTAAGGGCCTTTAGCCAGGTAGGATTCAGTATCCTATGTGTCAAATATTGTGGGAGACAAATTATTCCCTGGTAAAACTATTTCTCTATATTTTATTTTTTTTCAAAGATTTTACTTATTTATTTGAGAGAGAGAGCGAGAGTGAATGAGCAGTGGGGAGGGGGAGAGGGAGAGACAGAAGCAGACTCCCTGCTGAACAGAAAGCGCGAGGCGGGGCTCAATCCCTGGACTGAGAAATCATGACCTAAGGCAGATGTTTAACCAATTGTGCCACCTACACACACACCTACACACCCCTATTTCTTTATGTTTTTAATGCCTCTATCTTACCTAAGCCTTGGGAACTAGTTCTCAAAGGTTAAAGCAAGAAACTGAAGGTTAGGATGCAGGCTCCCAAAGGCAAATGATTTAAATTCCAAAGCAGTAGTTTCTCTAACCATGTTCAGTGAGGTTGAAGTTAACAGAAGTGTGGTCTATCATTATAGGGCAGCTTCAACTGAAGATTTTGAAAAAATAGGTTCCGATTCTAAATCTTTTCTAATATTGGTTAGAATAGTCCAGGGAGAGAAGGAATAGGTTCCCCCATGCTTGTCTAGCCTTCCCACAGATCCTTGACGGGAAAGGACATTTCTGAGCTTAGGTCGGCCTTCATAGGTGGCCATTCCTAAGCCGGGTATCTTCAGACCTTAGTCTTGAAAGGCAGGGCATGCTGTTGGGCTGCATCCTGTGGCTACCATTCTTGGTATGAACTAGGCTGAGACTAATAGACCCTGAGATCATGACCTGAGCTAAAATCAAGAGTCAGACACTTTCTGACTGAGCCACTCAGGTGACCCCGGTTTGTATGAATTTTAAGATACACACAGATCCCCGTAACCCTTGTGACAATCAGGATTCAAAAGAGTTTCATCTCCCCAGAAAACTTCCTCTTGTCTCTTTGTAGTCACACCCTCCTCCCCACTCGAACCACTGTCAATCACTGATATAGTCTCCATCACCACCGTTTTATCAAGAAGGTCATTAAATGAAATCATACAGTACATTACTTTTGAGACCGGCTTCT
>CM052812.1:51379630-51829420 GCA_028533885.1 Nasua narica
AGAAGCCGGTCTCAAAAGTAATGTACTGTATGATTTCATTTAATGACCTTCTTGATAAAACGGTGGTGATGGAGACTATATCAGTGATTGACAGTGGTTCGAGTGGGGAGGAGGGTGTGACTACAAAGAGACAAGAGGAAGTTTTCTGGGGAGATGAAACTCTTTTGAATCCTGATTGTCACAAGGGTTACGGGGATCTATATATGTGTTAAAATTTATAGAACACTATATCAGAAAGAGTTGGTTTTACCAAATTAAAAAACGCACATGGCTCTGGAAGTGTCAAGCCATGGCTGTGAAATTTCCCTAGTCTTTCACCACGAAGGAAGACATGAAGAAACTATAGTTACAGCAACTGGACGAAAGCTCAGAAAATGTTTCCTTTCCCACCTCTTAATTAAGGATTATTTTTCCATCCAGACTTTTATATCTTAACTGTACTAAATATAACCATATTTTTAAAGTGACAGACCAAATCATATGTGTTAATGTTCCTAAGACAGAAAGACTAGATGACTTTAGATTTTTTTAATATGCTGTACAAAGGTATTTGATGTATTCCAGTTTTTCCTAGTATTTCTATTCCTTACCTCTCAACTCACCACCTCCCACACACAAAGGTTTTTCTCTAGGTTTTTCCTGCAAATTGTACATCTCTAGGTGGGGGTAGGTGGGGGATAAGAAGCAGGTTTTATACAGCTGATGTGATCACTGTACATACAGGCTTGGAAAATGCTACCCAATCTGCCAATTAATTAAAGCATTAATCTGAGGAGCAGCCGGGCCCAGGGAATGTTTACTCAAAGGGGGGGTGTGGTAGGAATTGAGTGGGAAGCTCCCTACATTTGCATGAAAATGAAAGTACTTAGAAGACCAGAAGACCCAGCTTTCTTTTGTCTCTGAAGGTGGGCTGCCTTGATGTGTCCCTTAATCTTTCTGGGCAATTTAGGAACCTTTAAGGGAGCTGGTGTCTGTAAGATAAAAACTTTGCAGATTCTAGAAAAACAAACTCCAGAGAGTAGGAGAGCAAGGCCAGTACAGTGTTGCTTCTTAGATCTGGAATGAAGCCTTCTAAATTCAGGAGTTTGTTCGGTGGAATAGATGTAATGGTTTCACAAGTTTTGAGACCATATATATAGACGGCATTCAAATCCCAGCTCTGCTTCTTAAGAGCTTTGTGATTTGGGGCCAATCATGTAGTTTAAGCCTTATTTTTCTCATCTGTAAAATAAAGATTATGAATTACTCCTTCATCTCAGAGCAGTTAGCCCTTTGCTTTGCTCTAGGCAGAAAGGAAGCCAAAGAGTAGTTAGGACCTTCCAAGATTACAAACTGTCTCCAAAAGTAGGGACTGTGCAGCCTTTTGTTCTTTTTAGGCTTATTTTTTAGCAAGGGACTAGAAACCTCAGGGGTTTCCCTCACCTTCCTGGGATGTGGTACATTTTTATCTCTAAGAGAAGTGACCTTGACCATAACAGCAGAAGACATAAAGATGGTAGCTCATCCTGGGACCTCTTTGTCCAACTTGAGATATTTATCTTTGTGTCAGTAGAAATGGTGAAATGGACATGGAAAATTGACCCAACAGTAGTTGGTGATATTAAAGAATTACTGTTAATTTTTAAATTATGGTTATGGTTATGGTTTCCATTAAATTATGGAAATATATATATACATATAGGTGTATGTATATATATATATATAACAAAATTTACCATCATGGGCACCTGGGTGGCTTAGATGGTTGAGTGTCTGCCTCGGCTCAGGTCATGATGTCCAGGTCCTGGGATGGAGCCCCATGTCGGGCTTCCAGCTCAGCAGGAAGTCTGCTTCTCCCTCTCCCTCTGACTCTCTCCCTGCTTGTGCGTGCTCTCTCTCTCTCTTTCCCTCTCTCTCAAATGAACAAATAAAATCTCAAAAAAGAAAAGAAAAGAAAAAGGCCAGTGTAGGGCTTGAACTCAAGACCCTGAGATCAAGACCTGAGCTGAGATCAACAGTTGGATGCTTGGCAATGCCTGAGTGACTCAGTCAGTTAAGGTCTGCCTTCAGCTCAGGTCTTGGTCTGGGGTTCCTGGGATCGAGTCCCTCATCGGGCTTCTTGGTATGCGGGAAGTTTGCTTCTCCCTCTGCCTCTATCTCTCGCTATCTCTCTGACAAATAAATAAGTAAAATCTTAAAAAAAAAAAAAAAAAAGGGTGCCTGGGTGGCTCAGTTGGTTGAGCAACTGCCTTCGGCTCAGGTCATGATCCTGGAGACCCGAGATCGAGTCCCACATTGGGCTCCCAGCTTCGCAGGGAGTCCGTTTCTCACTCTTTCTCCCTTCTCATGCTCTCTCTCACTCTCTCTCTTTCTCTAATAAATAAATAAATAAAATCTTTAAAAAAAAAAAAGTTGGACACTTAACTTACCAAGTCAGTCACCCAGGTGCCCCTGTTGCTACTTTTTTAAGCATGATAATGATACTATGGGTTTTTTTTAAGATTGATTGATTGATTGATTGATTGAAGAGTGCACAAGCAGGAGAGGCAGAAGGAGAGTGAGGGAGAGAATCTCAAGCAGACTCCATGCTCAGTATGACGCTGGGCTCCATCCCAAGATCCTGAAATCACCACCCGAGTTGAAACCAAGAGTTGGACACCTAACTGACTGCACCACCTAGGTGCCCCGATACTGTGTGTGTGTGTGTGTCTGTGTTTAACTTCTTAATCTTTGAGCTACATACTAAATATTTTACAGATAAAGTGATACAGGGTCTCTGATTTGATTTAAGGTAATCCAGAGGAAGGAAGATTGACCCTGTAACTAAGAATTCTAGCTTTATGGCACAGACAAGAAGGGCCTTTTTCTAGCTTTTGTCAGATGGCATCCCTTCATTTCTTTTCTTTTTTTAACGATTTTATTTATTCATGAGTGACAGAAAGAGAGAGAGACAGAGGCAGAGGGAGAAGGAGACTCCCCACTGAGCAGGGAGCCCAATGTGGGACTCAATTCCAGGACCCTTGGATCATGACCTGAGCGGAAGACAGTTAACCGACTGAGCCACCCAGGTGCCCAGCATCCCTTCATTTCTGTTTCTTTTCTTGCAGAACTCTCAGAAATTGAGCCCAATGTGTTCCTCCGTCCATTTCTGGAAGTGATTCGCTCTGAAGATACCACCGGCCCTATCACTGGACTGGCGCTCACCTCTGTCAACAAGTTTCTGTCCTATGCACTCATAGGTAAGAGCTTAGGCCTTGCTGGATGACCACAGCACTTCAGTTCCTGCCTCTCCTGTGGTGGTCAGGCTTTAGGTAGTGAGCTGGTGATACTGGAAGGTTTCTCCGAGCCATCTGTTTCTTTGGAGGAGAAAAATAAGACTGTTACTGGTTAGTTATCATGCTAATTGACTCAGGTTATGCAGAGTGCTGAGGAGGTAGGGGTTTCCTTGGGACTCTGGTTTCTTTATGCTTTGGAGGGAATTAAGAGTACGGTACCTGGTGCCCTTGGAGGTTTGGTTTGGTTTCTTTTTAAAGTTATTTTTCAGATACGGTGCATGCTTATTTTAAGAAGATAAACAATGGGAAAAAAAAGATAAACAATGAAGAGGTGACTGAAAGAAAAATTAGTTGTATCTCCTTTCTCTCAATGTTCCGTCTTCTTCCTTATGTAAATAATGTTGACAGACTGGTTTGAATCTTTCTACACCTTTCTCTACATGTGTATAAATACATGTAAAGTACCATTTAAAAAATAAGGGTATAAAAAAAAATAAGGGTATGTGCTATGGATTTTTTTTCACTTAATAGTATTAACTTAGAAATATGTACATGATATAATTATCCCCCCAGTTTTATTGAAATATAATTAACATATAATATTATATTAAAGGTATACAACCTAATGACAGATTTACAAATGATTACCACATTAAATCTAGTTAACACACATCACCTCATATAGTTTCAATTTTTTTTTCTTGTGATGAGGACTTTTTAAGATCTACTCTTTTAGCAACTTTCTGTCTTTTTTTAAAAAATATTTATTTATTTGACAGAGAGAGAACACAAGCAGGGGGAGTGGGAGAGGGAAAAGCAGGCTTCCTGCTGAGCAGGGAGCCCAATGTGGGGCTCCATCCCAGGACCCTGGGATCATGACCTGAGCTGAAGACAGACACTACTGAGCCACCCAGGCGTCCCTTAGCAACTTTCAAATATACAATGTAGTATTTTTAAATATAGCTATAATGTTATTCATTACATTCCCAGTACTTATGTATCTTATAACTGGAAGTTTGTATATTTTTCTCTTATTATGGTAAAATATATATAATATAAAATTATCATTTTAATCATTTTTAAGTATTTAATTCAATGATATTAATTACATTCACAGTGTTGTACAGTCATCACCACCATTTGTTTTCCAAACTTTTTCATCCCAGAAGAAACTCTAATCATTAGGGAACAATACACCATTTTCCCTCCCCTCAGCTCCTGGTAAGATTTTTTTCTTCTTAGTAAAGCTGGGTAATTTCCATAGTATAGATTCATCAGTCTTTCTGGGTGGCTCAGTTGATTTGGCTGCCTTCAGTTCAGGTCATGATCCCAGGATCTTGGGGATTCCGCTTCTCCCTCTCCCCTTTCAACCCACCTCCATTCCCCCATGTGTGTGTTCTCTCTCTCTCAAATAAATAAAATCTTTTTTAAAAATCTCTTTATATTTAATATTTAAGTTTCCTATTTTGAGCCACTATAAATAATACTGAAATAAGCACTTTTTTTTAAAGATTTTTTAAGATTTATTTATTTGTCAGAGAGAGAGCAAGCGAGCACACAAGCAGATGGAGAGGCAGAGGGAGAGAGAGAACCAGACTCCCCATTGAGCAGGGAGCCCAATATGGGACTCAATCCCAGGACCCTGGGATCATGACCTGAGCCAAAGGCAGACACTTAACCGACTGAAATAAGCATTCTTGCTCATATCTCCTTATTTAATAATTTTCCTTTGTATGACAGATTCCTGTACTTGAAATTTTTGGATTAATGGCCATGTGCATATTACATTTTCATAGGTACTGCCAGCTTGCTTTCCCAGAAGATTATAGTATTATACTTCCAGTGTTTGAGAATTTCCATTTCCCCACCCTGTCACCAGCACTGAATATTAGCAGTATTCTTTATTTTTACTAATTTGATGGGTGAAAACTTATTTTTTTTAAGTTAAACATTTGAACAACTTCTCCTTTTCCTCTTTTTATTGAGTTGTTTTGTTTTTCTTATTAATTTGTAGGAGTTCTTTGTATAGTGGAGATATTAATCCATTGTCTACTATCATAGTATTACAATTATTTTCTCCCAATCTAGCCCAAATATTTTATCTGATCTGTTATCTCTGAATTTGTTTAGCTGTCTTTTTTGGTTTCCTTTTTAGTTGGTCTTGTCACTCAGGATCCTGAATTCCTTTTCCCCTATTGCTAGCCCATGTGCAAGGGTGAGAACATAGAAAACAGGCAGCTGTCTTTGTTTCTAAGTAAGGAGTCAAGAAAGGAGACAGCTCAGGCTGTCGCTAGCCAGGAAAAAAAAAAATGGCCTTCAGATCAGGGCAAGAAAACCTTTTATACTTTTCTAGAAAGTGGGATTTGCTTAGCTGAAGCATTCAGGACCCCTAGCAGAAATCCTAGGTGCCAGCTAGGTTCTAAAGACATACATAATCCTCTCCAGGCACCCTAGTCCTAGCTTCATACTTTTCCTAAGCAAAAATCAGGCACAGCTACTTCCAGCCTTGCCCTGAGCACCACCTGCAGGTCATCCCTCTCCACAGCCTCCAACTGCAGCCTTCTGTGCTTCTTCCCTTTGCTCTCTTGTCACTGTTATTCTCTCCCCTTCCTGGGCTTTGGCAGACAAGCTTGTCATTGGAGACCTCAGGCCAGCTGGTCATTGGAGTTTCCTGTAGTGGGAAAAGAGAATGCTGGAGGTCGTGATTTCAGTGGGCATGAGGAAGGGGGCAGGAAGGAGTGTATGAAAGCCAGAAGGCAAAGGAGTTGAGATTGGCAAATTTCCCTGCAGTCTGCTCCAGAGTGGCCAGGAAAGGAGGAAATTCTAAGGAAGGGGTCCTGGGGAAGACAAATTCTGCTAAGTGAGCCCAAACCAAACAATCTTTTGTTAGGCTATCCTAGAAGAAATACCCCTTACCCCTCAATCCTGTGACCCAAGGCTTCTAGGATTACCTTAGGTCCTACTCCAAGGATCAGCCTTTTTTTTTTGGCCCCACACAGCTGCCAGACCAGGATTTGTGCCACCGGTTGCCTGGCAGACTCTACTTGTAGTTCTAAAAACCCGTCACTCTACCTGTCTTTTTAGAAGAGTAACTTTACTACTTCACTCAGGCTCAGTCAGTTAAACTACTTTAACAAGGGAGATGACTGAAAGAGGGGAAGAAGTAGACCCCCAGGAGCCTTGTGAGGTGGGAGCAAAGCTGCCATTCACTGAGCTCTGAAACACCACATAGCACTGAGGACCTGGATTTCCTGTGCAAAGAAAGGTCCTGCTGTGGACCCTGGAGGCCTGAGTAAAGATGGTCAGGCGGGGCTTGTGAGAGAAGACTCAGGCCCAGGGCCTTCAGAGTATAGCATTTGCTGAGTCAGGGGCGCCTGGATGGCTCAGTCAGTTCGGCTGCTGTTTTCGGCTTGGGTCATGATCCCAGGGTCCTGGGATCAAGCCCTGCATCAGGCTCCCTGCTCGGTAGAGAGCCTGCTTCTCCCTCTCCCTCTGCCTGCTGCTCTACTTGTCCTCTCTATCTCTCTGTCAAATAAATAAATAAAATCTTAAAAAAAGAAAAAGGATTTTCTGAGTCAAATGAGAGAAACATGGAGAGTTGCGGTGAAAGAGCTGGGTCACCTATACACTATGTATCATTATGAAATTGGCTTTCTTCTGCGTGACCTCTAAGTAACCACTCCTGATGCTGAGTAGGGGCATGCTCTAAGGACGAATTGAGTCTTTGGCCAGGTGTTAGAGAGGAACTAGGACAGAAGAGAAATATGAAAACCACTTAAATTAATGAAAGTCTTCAGGCTCATTGTTGCAAAGGAAATGTTCTGGTTTCTCAGGTATCCCCCCTGAATTTTAGGCTCAGGAACTCTGTTAATTTTAGGTACCAGGAAAGAGAAAATGATAAGATTTCTTTTAACTCTCACCGCTTAATACTAGGAGGTGCTCCTATATATGCCATGCCTCCTCTGGAGCAACTTTTTCTGTCACTTGCAAAGCTTAGTCGTGTCCCTGCCTTTTTTTCCTATTTATGTTTCCCTTTCAAGGATAACCCAGGGGTGCCTGGGTGGCTCAGTCGTTAAGCGCCTGCCTTCTGCTCAAGTCGTGATCCCAGAGTCCTGGGATCAAGCCCCACATCAGGCTCTCTGCTTGGCAGGAAGCCTGCTTCTCCTTCTCCCACTCCCCCTGCTTGTGTTCCCTCTCTCACTGTGTCTCTCTCTGTCAAAAAAAAAAAAAAATTTAAAAAAAAAAAGGATAATCCAGGCAGTTCTGCGGGACCCTTCTAGGCCTTGATGGAGGCCACTCTTTTGGCTCTCCTTGTGGATATTTAACACATGAGTGGGAGCAGTTTCCCCCTTGGCAGCATTTGTGTTAGTTTCCAGCATGGCACTGGTTGTCTGAACTAGCTTCTTCCCTCTTCTTATTCACTGTTGAAATTCTCTCTTCCTCCTGCTCCCCAGTCAGCCAGCTTCTAATCCTGTTCAGTTTGCACCTTTCTCTTCTAATGCCTGTTTAGTTAAGCTGGTAGAATGGTTCTTGCTTCATATCATATTGTTTTAAATAAGAATGAAACCAAAGCAGGAACAGGTCTCTGATTTGTTGTAATGTGGCACCAAGATTTAAGTATTGGCAGCAGTGACTATCCATTTCTTTCCCCTACTCCTCAACCTCACTTGCACCTGAACACAAAACTCTAAAACCAACCAGAGAGAGATGTGTTGAAAGAGAACACGTGAACAGAGAAGGACTACAATCTAGGTGTTCAAAGGTCTGGCCCTACTTGGTCCTTGCTGTGGGCCAAAAACTCGTATTTCTAGGCCCTTCCTCTATGAAATGAGTAGCTTTACATCAGTGATTCCGAGGTATGATCCCTCCTGACCAGCAGCATTAATTCCTCCTGGGATCTTGTTAGAAATGCAAATTCTCAGGCCCCGCTAATTCAAAAGTTCTCAGAGTGGGCTCAGCAATTTGCATTTTAAACAAGTCTTCTGAGTCATTCTGATACATGCTTAAGTTTGAGAACCACTGTTTAACACAGTGGGATTTGTGCCGAGGACCTTGTTAAAATCAGTTATGGGCAACATTCTCAGGTAGTTTAAGTAGCCATGAGTTAGGAAATTGGAGAGGAGAAAGTCTCTCAAAGCAGTCCCTATACAGGATATCTTGCCTTTTCTGTCTCTCCTTTCCGTACCATTTAGTCTCCCCTTTTTTTGTTGAAGCAGATCCTACTCATGAGGGCACAGCAGAGGGCATGGAGAACATGGCAGATGCTGTCACCCATGCCCGTTTTGTGGGCACAGATCCTGCCAGCGATGAGGTTGTCCTGATGAAAATCCTTCAGGTAAATGGAGGGGAAGAGCAATTAGGTTAATGGCCAGGAGCTGGTGCTGTCAGCTCTCCTTACCCAAGTCGGCCTGCAGCATGAAACTGCGTTTTGACTCCACTGGGGCTTAGGGAGCTACTTTGTTTCCAAACAAGAAGCTCTGGTACCCAAAGTAAAAGCTTCTTCTAAGGAAATAATTAAAAGCGTCAAATGAATTGGTATCAGATACTGGAAGCCCTTAATACACCTGAACCTCTGCAGACCATATCTGCCGTCCATCTTTTGGGCTTGTGGGCGAGGGCTGGAATGAGTGCTGAATTGTGTCAGGGTGATACAGAGTAAAGGCACAGTTCCCAAGACAAGCTCCTGGGAGATGCCCCTTACCAAACTGAAGTGAGGTCAGCATTCTTGCTAACCTCTTTCTTACCTCTGAGTGCTTCCATAGGAGACTAGGGGACAGGAGGCAGCTTCTCTCCCTTCAAGTGCGCCCCAGCCCGCTTTATTTATCACTGCATCTCCTCTTTCTTCCTGGTAGGTGCTGCGGACTCTGTTGCTGACCCCAGCGGGTGCCCACCTAACCAATGAATCTGTGTGTGAGATTATGCAGTCTTGCTTCCGGATCTGCTTTGAAATGAGGCTTAGTGGTAGGTGCTTGAATATTGGGCCTGTCATCATCTCGAGGGCCAGTGTCCATGAGTATAAATATAGGATGCTGCCTCTGAACCCCAGAGACGTAGAAAACTCAGGACTTCTCCATCACCTACCTACCTTGTGGACCCATAGAGGTCTAGAAGTCTTTACTTGATTGTTGTACATCTAGGATAGAGACCTTAGTTCATTGTGCCAGGGCAGGAACTGGGATAGATCCCAGACTGACTCAGCCCAGGCACCAAATCTTCCTCCCTTGGGGTTTCTGGGATTGACACTACCCTATAACCCATGAAAACACATCATGGTGCCCCCTCCTTTTTTTCCCCCGACTCAGTAGTGCCACCTAGTGGGATAGTGCAGTTGTGGCTGCCAGGCTGAGCTGGAGCTGGTTTTAATAAGTTTGGCATAATCCTTAGTAAACAAGGTTTGGAGGGGAGTCTGCTCTGAGAAGCCTCCTGATAATAGCCCAGCAAGTAATGACACCTGTGTTATTTGTTTTTGCCTGTGCAGAGTTATTGAGAAAATCCGCAGAGCACACTCTCGTAGACATGGTGCAGCTGCTCTTCACAAGGTAAACCTGCTGCTGTTTGCTTCAGCCCGGCTGCCCAGGCCTCTTGAGCCTGCCTGCTTCCACACAGCCACTTCAGGGACCTGGCCAACCCCACAGCCACTTCAGGGGCCACTGGGATTATGGATGGGGGTAGTTCCCTGGGTCCAAGGTTACTGAACAAGGGAGAAGGAGGAGGGACTGGCTTGGCCTCAGCGGGAGGCAGAGGGTTATTTGATCTCAGCTGACAGACCTCTGCTTCCCAAACTTGTGTATGTTTCTGTGCAGGTAGCAGCTGGGAAAGGGAACCCAGAGAGGAAGCCAAATTCAAGGGAGCCTAGAATAGGATGTTGAGCCCTGTAAGGAAGGACCAAGGCTAGGATGACCCACCTTGTTTGCCCAGACTGTCCTGATGTTAGCCCTGAAAGTCCTGCATTCCTGCAAACCCTTTAGTCTCTGGCAACCCAGGACCACTGGTTACCCTAGTCAAGGCCCTCAATTTAGGGCCTAGAAGACTTTTCATACAATGCCTAACTGCCTGTTTCCTATACTTTTTTTTTCAATAGACTGACTTTGAGAAGAGCTGACTGAGGCGAGGGCTTTAAAGCCTCCTTAGGTGCTATTAATAATGGGGATGGTTATGCATCGGTGGGGGCTAGGATTATTTGGGAAATCGATGTACCTTCTGCTCAATTTTGCTATGAACCTAAAACTGCTCTAAAAAATAGTCTAGTTAAAAAACAAAAAAACTTCCTCATAGGATTTCATTTTGCTCTCAAATCTATAAGTAATAATTCTTAATATGTACAAACTAGATGCCCCTGGGCCCTGCTGCAAAGTGTTCTTACTCCCCAGGCTCAGATTTATTGGTTTCAAAACTCAATCTACCTTTAACTCTTTATTCTTTGCCCAGTCTCCTGGAGTTTTGATGGCCTGCCCTCTTCCCCGTCTTGCAGCATTCATCAATACTTGTCAAGTAAACACAAGTAGGAAGGAGTCAGTTTAGGATGAAAAGAGCCACCACATTCCAAAGGCATTTAGTCATCTTGCCCTGGTGACTGCCTTCTTTTTAAGAAAGTGTCTGTGTTATAAGCCCCAATTTCTTCCTTTGATGAGGCTCTCAAAAACGCTGCTTCTCTTCCCACCTTTTCCAAGGAGACAGGGCGTGCTCAGGCCCAGAGCATCTTTGGGCTGTGGCCAGCATGCAGGGGAGATTTGTTTTTGTCCCTAATGACAGTCCATCGGATTCTCTGTCTAATAGGTTACCTCAATTTAAAGAAGAACCCAAGAACTATATGGGGACCAACATGAAGAAGGTATGACCTGCTGTCCCTCATTCAAACCTTGGTCTCCCAACTTTAGTGCTATGGGGATTTTCCTGGATACTCTTGCTTAGCGAAAACATGCTTATGCCTATACAGGTCTGCTTGGAATCTAGAAATAGATGTCACTCCTTTAGTGAGAAATTTATTTTTCCCCAGATACCTCTTCTTCCCCAGCCTTTCCTTCCCAGCCTATCTTTGTTGACCCAACACATAAGCTGGTGAGTCAGTCCTTCATGGAAACTTGGTGAGGCTGATCAGGTTGCAGTAAAAATGTATGTTGATAAAGGTGAATGTCCTACATCCCCTCAAGGCCCAGCCTTGTCGGCAGGTAGGCAGCCTAAGGACGCTATGCCCTAAGTCCCACCCTAATGCTGGATTAGACTGTGCTTACACTTGCGCTAGTCTCTGTGGACAGGACAAATCAAGCCTGACTAGATGAGAAGGTTCTCAAACTGCTGGAAGAATGGTGGTCAGAAGAATGGCCTCTTTCTGTCTTGAACTAAAGTCCTAGACTTCACAGGCCTCTGATGATTCTGCTTGCAGCCCTAAGAGGTTCTGCCCATGGAAATGACCCTTGGCTTTTCGGTGCATGCACCTGACCTCCCTTCTCCCTAGTCATCCATCCCCATTCCTGCCCTCTGCCCTGTTGGCGTGTGTCTGAGTTTATGTCACTTTGTTTAAATCGTTCGTTTGCCTGTCTTTCACAGATTTCTCCATGTCTCCTCAGCAAACTGGAGCTAAGTAGTGGGGAGCAGACCAAAGCCCTGAACCAGTTAGAGAGGGTACTACTCTTTAAGAACCTCAAGGTCTCTCTCCCTCTCCCTCTCCTTTCCCCCTTTTAACTTATTTAAATGTTTATTTATATATATAACATCTGGGTCCCATTTCCGTTGTGCAAAGCACAACTTACCCCTCCCTAGTAACACGGCACGGCTTTGGAGGTGTTGCATGTGTTCGTAGCTTTGCAGTGTTGGGAATTTTTCTGTGCCATTTGGTTGCCTGGAGGCAGAAGGAAGCTTTGAACTGGTGATACATCATGTAGTGAGCCGAGAGATCCTGGGTCCTGCTGACATCTTGTTAGGAGGTTTAATATCTACCATTTCTAGGGGAACTGTGAGGGACCTCTAAGCAAGGCCCTTCCCCCTTCTACCCTCTTCTTGTCTCAGAGCTGGCATATAGAGCTTAAACACAGTCTTGACTCTACCTGGACATTTGGAGGGAAAGAAAAATCCATCTAGTTGGGGTCTTTTTTTCTTAGTTAATATTAAAGGACTGCTTCAAAGATTTAGGACTCTAGATGGATGGGAAGGAGCTGGATAGTCCAGGTCATTGAAGACAAAAAGAACTGTGTGTCTCTACACCTAGCTAGATGGTCCATAGGCCTGCATTCTGTTTGCATGAATTGTGTCAATTTTCATTTGTGTGCTTGACTCGTCACAAGTTGCATCTCTCTTTAGTGGCTGCCCAGCATTTTTCCATGATTATTAACCTAGGACCTTTCTTTGTAAAGCTTATACTGCCCTTTGGAAATATAGTTATATGGATAAGGTGTTGTAGGGTTCCCTGAACACCTACTACCCAGCCCCGATCTTAGAACCTTCGGACAGGGAGCATAACTGTACTTTTTAAGGGCTGAGGCATTTGTGAGAGCTGGCAGCCTTTCATCTCCAACTCCAGCCAGGAGGCAGAGAATACTAATTGAAATGATCAGGTTGGAGCAAGCTTCACCAAGGTTAGAAAAGGAAACAGGAAGGACTAATTCTAGCAAAGGAAGGAATCTCAGTGAGTGACTGGCTTCTCAGTAGAAGTAGGACCACCTAGAGTCCCTGAAATTGGGAGGTCGCTTAGAGAGAAAAGATAGCTCACAAAAGTGGATCCAGATGTTAGTGCTTTTTGGACCTCAGTAACAATTGCCAATAAAGTCAGGAGGTCTTGTTTTCTCTTTGGTCTCTTGAGCTTCTTGACCATGTATTTGGCTCTTACTCCCAGAACATTCTTTTTACCATGAACTTGCCACAGATGTGCTTCAGTGGTTAGTGGAGAGAGCACCCTGATTCCTGTGTAGCCACAGTGCTCAGAGCACTTGAAGATCCATTCTAGGCATGTTGCTGTAGGGATTGTGGAAATGGAGGGACAAGAAGTGTAAATCCAGTGTGAGGCTCTTGCTCTGTTAGTAAGAGCTGGGTGCAGGGCTCAACTCTTGAACCTCTTTCCTTTCCGGGTGGACCTATTGGTAAGGAAGGAAGAATTATGTGGTTTCTAAGCAAAGGATCAGTGGTTACCCATGTTCAGGAGGGCTTGGGGGAAATTGAGAAAGGAGGCCTATCCTCCAAATACTAGAAGGAATCAAACAGGTGAAGGATAGCATGGGTATATTCAGCCTTCAGAAAGAGGCAGGGAGGAAAAATGCTTCTACTCTTTTAGAGACATTCCGATGGTCCCTGGACCATTACTGTTTCCCTGTCCAGGGATGGTCCATCAGTCTAGGAATAGTATGGTGTAACTGTAGAGGGACTGATTTCAAACCCTAACAGAAGGCATCAGGAAGGTCCAGGAAGACGAAATGGGCCTAAACAAAGTAGCTGTGAGCTGTGGATGGAAAAAATATGTAAAAACTTATATCCCAGAATAGTTTCCACAATGGGTTATAGAGATTTTCCTTTGTGACTAAAAGGAAGCTATAAGAGAAATGGAAATACAGCAGGAGAGAAGGAAATGGAATAGTGCAAGGGTCCAAGAAATCAGTAGCCTTACTATCTGAAAACATAACATTGCATCTAGAAAGACCCAACAGTGAACGGACTGGTATCAGTGATGTACCAAAATTTGGAGCAGCAGAGAGCAGAGCAGCAGCATGACATTACCCTCCATCCTTAACTCCACAAATTGGCTGGGATACCATTCCTTCCTTAACTCCAAGGAATGGGACTATGACCAAACTGATGCAAAAATTTCAGAGAGCCAGGAATATGTTTAGGATCTAGGCCCAGTTCACGAAGCAGTGGGAAAGCTGAATGTGACAGGGAAGGTGTAGGCTGTCATAGTTGGATAAGAACTAGGAGTAGGAGACTGTGCTACAAATAGTTGAACAAAGCCCAGGAATCCAGGACCTGTAGATCTGAAGCTTCAGGCAAAGGAGCCTCTACCTTCACCCTTTCTGCGAGGGTGATGGGTCAGGCACCATCTAAAGGACTTAGGATTGCCAGAACTCAGGGAAGCAGAGTAATATGTGACCAGCCTAAAAGTAGACTGTTTAGGAGGCTTCTAGGCTGACCTGTGAACTGGCAGATGTAGAAGCCAGGTTAGAGGAGTAGGAATGTGCTCTCATGGTCTAGATTTTTCCTTTGGCACAGATGCAGCATATAGGCTGTTTTTTAGGGATCAGTAGAAATAAAAGGGAGATTGCTAGGGAAAGAATCTTAATTTGAATATTAGTGCTAATGAGGTATGCTATTTGCAGCTGAAAATGAGAGCAGGAGGTATGAGTGATTCATCCAAGTGGAAGAAACAGAAGAGATCCCCCCGGCCCCTGCGCCATATGACCAAAGTCACATCAGGTTCAGAGCTGCCCACCCCCAATGGAACCACCTTATCCTCTAACCTCACTGGTGAGTGCCCCTGATTAGAATAGATAGAAAAAAAATGTCCTTCCTCTCTTGGGAATTTTAACATTGAAAACCAGCCAACTGAGGGGTTTTGGTCTTTCTGCTAAGAGCAAAAAGGAAAATTCCAGGTCTGTTCAGACTATGACCATTTAGCAATTCTGCAGCGACTTAAGGTTGTTCTCCTTCCAGAGGCACTCTGACTACTCCAGAGACCAGCGTTTATAGAGATTATTATGCAGTCTAGGAAATAAAGCCCCTGGTGCTGTGGAGGGTATGTGTTTTGCACAGAGTCTGTCATCTTCAAGCCTCACTTACTTTGCTTGGCAGGGGGCATGCCGTTCATTGATGTGCCCACTCCAGTCTCCTCTGCAAATTCAGAAGCTGCCTCAGCTGTGGTCAGCCCCTCTACAGACAGTGGCCTGGAGTTCTCCTCCCAGACCACCTCCAAGGAGGACCTTACTGACCTGGAGCAACCTGGCTCTCCAGGGTATAACACATCTACAGAGCCTGGCAGCAGTGAGCCGGGAGCTTCTGAGCAGCCTGACCCCCAGGTATGACTTTGATTTCTAAAGGCCCCTCTCTGGTCTTCTCCTGTGGGAATTGGCTTGATCCTTTGCATCCTTTGTCCAGGCCTTGACTCAAAAGAAGGTTGAGGTAGGGGGTTATTTCTTGTTTCCTAGAATCAGCTGTGCTGTATAGAAAATCCACAGCAAGACTCAATGTGAGAGGTAGCTCATGGGATTTATGAAGTCATGCATACAAGTAGTACTTGGCAAAGGTGAAGGAGATGGCCATAGCTTTGTCTAAAGGTAATGATCTATGGCCATAGCTTTGTCTAGAAGGTAATGATCTGAATCCCAAGAGCATCTGTTGCCTCTAGAGTTCTAGTCACTTTAGGTCACTGATGCCTCAGGAGGTGCTTTCTGAGTCTTTCATCATACTCTCCCTGAGCCATCTTGCATCGTGCATTGATTCTTAGCCCGCTGAGCTGGGCCTACACCTGCAGCCCATTAGAGACACTTGGAGCATAGGCAGTTCAAGGGAGTAAGTTCCAAGTTGCTCTTGTTTCATCCCTCTTCCTATCCTGCTGCTACTGGTCATAGCAGGAAGGGGTCCATGTGGAAAAGGCCCAGTCAGCATCTGTGGAATCCATCCCCGAAGTGTTAGAGGAGTGCACGTCCCCTGCTGACCAGTCTGACTCTGCCTCTGTCCATGACATGGATTACGTCAATCCCCGGGGTGTGCGCTTCACACAGTCCTCCCAGAAGGAAGGTGAGTTCTCTCAGACAGCCTCTGCCTATTCACCTCCCCCATTCTGCCCACTAAGCTTCCTCAGTCTAGACCATCTTGGATCCAAATGTCTTCTGGTCCAGGTTCTAGGCCATTCTCTAGTCAGGAAATGGAATCAAGCCAGAAGACTGTTGGTATGGATGGAGCCTTTCTCTAACGTATACAGAGGGACTTTGGTGGACAGTAGGAAGTGAGAGGGAAGAATAGAAAGCTTGGCACTTTTAACAGAAAGTAGGTCCATCAATTCTGATTGCTTTCAGTAAGTGAAAGTAATCTTAACCTCCCCAGAAAAAAACCTTTTTTTTTTTTCCCTTGAAGGGAAAAAAAAACTCACTCATCTGAAATTGCCTTGTGTAATGCAGCGCAGGCCAGGCCAAGCTATCAAGCCAGTTGTTTCTTAGCAATCCCACTTTACTCCTGGCCTTCCCTAGGTACAGCTTTGGTCCCCTATGGTCTTCCCTGCATCCGTGAGCTCTTCCGCTTCCTCATCTCCCTCACCAATCCACACGACCGCCACAATTCGGAGGTTATGATCCACATGGGACTGCATTTGCTGACAGTGGCTCTTGAATCAGCCCCCGTAGCCCAGTGCCAAACCCTCCTGGGCCTCATCAAGGATGAGATGTGCCGCCACTTACTCCAGGTAAGACTGGATTTCTAGAGGGGCTCTGGGTCTCTGGCTGTTTTTCAGGGTCTCTTAAGGACCAGGAGTGCACAGGGAGGTTGGGTTGATGGGTGCAAAAGTATAGGATCCAGGAAAGAACCTCTCCCCACCAACTGACCAGTGGTCATTGTCAAAAGGACACTGTTAATTCCCTGGGAACTCTGGCAGCCAAAGAGAAATACGGGAATGGCTAAATGTAAAAGTTCCCTTAGAGCACAGGACCTTAGTGGCAGCCTCACACAGTTTGCTCTCCTGCTTTTCTCTTGGTTGAGCCATAGGTTCAGAAACCTAATGATTTAACCCTACTCTGATCTCCAGCTACTCAGTGTAGAGCGACTCAACCTTTATGCTGCTTCCCTGCGGGTATGCTTCCTGCTATTTGAAAGCATGAGGGAGCACCTCAAGTTCCAATTGGAGGTGAGTGTATTGAACTTGGAAGAACAAAAAAATAGATGTATGGCATCTTCAGTGGGGCCAGCTCTGTCATTCTGCAGGGATGGGATTTAGGGACTCCTGTAAGACAGTGCTTTTAGCCTCCATAGTTTTATTCATTGGCTGGCCTCTTTGGTGGAGAAGCTAAAAAAATCCCAGAGGAAACTGGCTGGCTATAAAATGAGAGAAGCGAAACATGAGGACTGGTGGACAACCTTACCATGAGTGGGTATGGCTTTTCTGCTCAGCAGTTCTTCTGCAGCACAGGCAAGCAAGTCACACAGGCTTTGCCTCTAAGTTGCAAAAAGGAACTCAGAGTAGTACCAGGTCAGTCTCACATAGAAACCACAAGGAGGGTCAGTAGGCCACTTGTTTTGGATCAGGTGTGAGGTAGAGAGCCAGGCCTCCGCCAGCATGGAGGTCAAAGAGGATAGAATACCTTTAAGGGTCTCTTAATGCATGCCTCATGGCTGGGCTTCTCCTTCTTGTGTTTAATGGTTCACGTGTCTAATTTTTCTCTTCTATCTTGAATCCTTCACCACTCAAACGGCTATTACTGGATTATTGCCAGATGTACATCAAAAAGCTCATGGAGATCATCACTGTGGAGAACCCCAAAATGCCTTATGAGATGAAGGAGATGGCACTGGAGGCCATTGTGCAGCTCTGGCACATCCCCAGTTTTGTCACTGAGCTCTATATCAACTATGATTGTGACTACTACTGTTCGAACCTCTTTGAAGACCTCACCAAGCTGCTGTCCAAGGTGCTGAGCATTATTACTGGCCTCTAGAAAGAAGGCTCTATTAAGGAAATATCTCTGGTGATAGTGAGCATACAATAATGCGGGGTGGGAAACGCTTGAGAGTGGGGGAACAGGAAGAAGAAAAGGATTTTCTCAGGACAGTGTAGCAGTTACAGGAGGTTTCAGGGTTTTTGGAAAAGGATAGTGTAAAGTATTCTCACCTCAAGTCTCCTGGATCTGTTTACTTTGCAGAATGCCTTCCCTGTGTCTGGTCAGCTCTATACAACACACCTCCTGTCTCTTGATGCCCTGTTGACAGTGATTGACAGCACTGAGGCCCATTGCCAGGCCAAAGTCCTCAACAATCTTAGCCAGCAAGAGAAGAAAGAAGCAGCCAAACCTGGCTATGAGGCAATAGATGGCTCCCAAGAATCCAGCAATAGTGAGAGGCATTTCTTTCTTTGAGGATCCCAGGGTTCTATGCGTATCACTTCTCTATTCATTGAATCCTCTTTCCATCCTTTATATCACTTCTTCTGGGGGCTCTCCCAATTCCGTGTTTCCAAGGTTTGGTGGTTTGAATCATTGGCCAGGCAGATTAGCAAGACTCAAGGACTTGTCCTTTTCTTATCCTCCACACTTTGGCTTTTTTTTTTTTTTTTTAATAAATAGAATCTTTTTTTTTTTAAGATTTTATTTATTTATTAGGAAAGATTGAGAGTGAGAGAGAGCATGAGAAGGGAGAAGGTCAGAGGGAGAAGCAGACTCCCCATGGAGCTGGGAGCCCGATGTGGGACTCGATCCCGGGACTCCGGGATCATGACCTGAGCCGAAGGCAGTTGCTTAACCAACTGACCCACCCAGGCGCCCCACACTTTGGCTTTCTTATAGAATTATTATTATTACCATTTAATTAAAGTATAGTTAATGGGGCACCTGGATGGCTCAGTTGGTTAAGTGTCTGACTCATGATTTTGGCTCAGGTCATGATCTCATGGTCATGGGATCAAGCCTTGCATTGGGCTCTGCGCTCAGCATGGAGTCTGCTTGTCCCTCTCCCTCTACTTCTTCCCACTGCTCATGTGTGCATGCACATCCGCACTCGCTCGCTCTCTCTCGCTCGCTCTCTCTCAAATAAATAAATAAATAAAATCTTTAATAAAATAAAGCATAGTTAAAATACAATGTTACATTAGTTTCAGATATACAACATAGGAGTATTATTATTTCTTTATGGGGCGAGAAGAGAACCTAGATTAAAGGATATAGGATTTCTCTTCCAGGGCCTACCTTCCCCCACCCCTAGTATCTGCTTCCACACTAATTAATCTTCTGTGACATCCCCTTGAGACTGAGGTTGCAGAAGATCAGAGAATGGGACTAGGTAATCTCTATTAAATTATAGAATCTAATGCTTGACTAACCTGGGACAGTGACTACTTATTTGGGCTTAGGTTTGTCTTCAGGGCTAGTGACCTATGTGGGTCTTTGTGGGACCTATCCAGGTCTCCTTGACCAAGTACACAACTTCTCTTGCAGCTCTGCCTGGGTTCCTACCCTGTCTTCATTTATCTTCTTCTCTCTTACCAGCTGAGAGAGCAGCCAGTGATGGGAAACCTGTAGGCTTAACCCCAGACATCCCAGGCCTACATCTGCCGGGTGGAGGGCGGCTGCCAGCAGAACATGGGAAGCCAGGATGCAGTGATCTGGAGGAAGCTGCTGACTCTGGGGGTGGGTACTGGGTGTCCATGATCCTCAGCCCCCTCAACTGGAGGTTTTGGTGGAGAGCAGAGGGAGGGGGGGAGGGCACAGACACCCTGAAGCAGTATGTGAGTGAACCTTGGCTGCTCACTCATGCCTTCAAACCTGGAGAGAGGAAATATTTGAGAGCCCTAGAAGGTAGGACCTCTAGGAACATGCAAGACTGATGAGGACAAGAAAATTTTTGAGGCGTTCAAAAATGGTCTTCACTAGAGAGTATATATTGGCAGTCTTCCAAAAACCATTATACTGGTAAAAGAGGTCTTACAGGTTTTTCTTTTTCTTCCTCCCATCTCCCATTCCTAGCTGACAAAAAGTTTACCCGGAAGCCACCTCGATTTTCCTGTCTCTTGCCAGATCCACGGGAATTGATTGAAATTAAAAACAAAAAGAAGGTATGTATGGCTATACCCAGAACTTGGTCTCTGCCTGCCTCTGTCTGGGTGTCTTTTGTAGGGTTTCTGTCCCAGAGGGTGAGGGAGAGTCTAGCAGCTCATTGAGTGTTTTCCCAAGGCTAATCTTTGCATTTGTTGGGACTTTAGCCACCACTTGGTCTCCTTTGAAAAATTCACTTCTAAGCCATGTAATTAGACATAACCTATTGTGTGCCCTTGGGCAAATGCTGCTCTAGGTCACAGTCAGTTGTTACTGGAGGTAACAAGAGCCTGGGACCTGGTGTCATGTGGGTCACTGGAGGTTATTAGTTATCTCAAGCTCTGGGGTAAGGATTGGCAATGAAATAGAATTGACATTTATCTGGTGCTTTAGCAAAGTTAAAAAAAAAGTTGTTTTAAAACACCAAAAAATCTTTTGTTTAACCCTGTCTTCCTCTTGTGGCCAGCATGAATGACTGGTTAATGTGTCCCCTTGATTGCAGAGCTATGACTAAATAGACAAAAAGTTGAGTTATCATCACCATTAGTTCACCTTGTCCTTAAAAGCTGAGAAACTGAAGAAAGAAGGGAAATCTAAGCTAGGCTATAAACAGATGCCAAAATGGCTATAAAACTGGAGAGAAGAGGGATGCCTGGGTGACTCAGTTGGCTAAGCATCTGCCTTCCGCTCAGGTCATGATCCCAGGGTCCTGGGATCAAGTCCTGCATTGGGCTCCTTTCTCAGTGGGGAACCTGCTTCTCCCTCTGCCTGCTGCTTGCCCTGCTTTTGCTCTCTCTCTGTCTCTGAAAAATAATTAAATAGAATATTTTTTTTAAAAAACTAGAGAGAAGAGAACCTTTTCTAGTCTCTCTTCTACTTTTTCCTAGTTTCCAAGTTGGTGGAGAAGAGCTGTCCCTGTGCATCTTGAGAACTCAAAAAACGAGTGAAAAGGAGCTCCTTAGCCAGTTCTTCTAATTTTATTTATTTATTTATTTATTTTAAAGTAGGCTCTATGCCCAGTGTGGGGCTTGAACTCACAACCCTGAGATCAGGAGCTACATGTTCTACTGAGTCAGCCAATTGCTTCTATGGTGCAATTTTTTAAAAATTCTATGTTTTGTTTCGTTTTGGTTTGTTTTGTTTTTAAGTAATCTCTACACCCAACATGGGGCTTAAACTTACAGCCCTGAGATCAAGAGTCACATGTTCTACCAACTGAGCCAGCTGGGCACCCTGGTTCCTCAGCCAGTTCTAATTAGACATGAAGAATGGGGAGAGCTAGGGCTGTATGATCCGACCTTAATTTTGGAGTCACTTAGAACTACATCCTAGGAGCCTGTTAGGTGACCAGCTATGGACCATATGGAGTTCAGCCTGGCCTTGTCTGGTTTAGGAGCAGAACAGCTTGTGATACCTCTAGTATCTCTCCTCCAGCTGCTAATCACTGGCACAGAGCAGTTCAACCAGAAACCAAAGAAGGGGATCCAGTTTCTGCAGGAAAAAGGCCTCCTCACCATCCCAATGGACAACACAGAGGTTGCCCAGTGGCTCCGAGAGAATCCTCGGCTAGACAAGAAAATGATTGGGGAGTTTGTGAGTGACCGCAAAAACATTGACTTGTTGGAGAGCTTTGTGAGGTGAGGAAGTGGCAAGAAGTGGGGGAGTTAGTTGGTGATCAAAGGGTGAGGCATCACTTCCTCAAAGTAGTCTCAGACGGTTCCTGCTGGTGACCTAGGTCACACACTCTTCCTCTTCCCATGACTTATGTCTTGGACCTGAAAGAGTCTCCAGCAAGATAGCTTTGGGAATGATTCCATTCTGCAGAGAGCATTGCAAAGGGATAGAACAGGGTTTCTGAGCACAGGGTAGATTCCAGTGGATGGGGTTTCCAGGCAAGAATGCACTGATGTGGAAAGTACTAAAATTAGGAGTTGTCAGATTATAGTCTGTTTTAGAGATGACCACAAGATTGTTCCCTTTGCTGGAGTCTTCAGCCTCCTCTGTTCCAATATGAGAAGATTAGAGAGACTAGAGCTAGTAGGGAGCCCAACATATGCAGCTTATGTATCTTTAGCCTATTTGTCTTCTTCCTTTCCCTCTAGCACCTTCAGCTTTCAGGGTCTACGGCTGGATGAAGCTCTTCGTCTCTACCTGGAAGCCTTCCGCTTACCTGGGGAAGCACCAGTCATCCAGAGGTTGCTCGAGGCATTCACAGAGCATTGGAGAGTGAGTTCCGTGTCGGGGCCTGAGCCAGGCATCCCAGGTTCATTTGACTGGAGGGTTTTTATGGCTTCAACTGAAGGACCCAGCTGCTGTCTCCTAAGAAGGCTGAGAGCAAGATCAGCGAACTTTCCATAGAGAGATTAAGCTTCTGTTAAGGAGTTGGCAAGAGGTTGGAGGCTTTCTGGCTGGTAGCCCCTTTGTGTACCCAGCATTGGCCAGTGGGTTGGTAGTAAAGGTTTGATTGGCCAGAGGGCATTGATACAGGTGGGGTCTTTGCTTTTTCAGAATTGTAATGGCTCCCCATTTGCCAATAGCGATGCCTGCTTTGCCCTCGCCTATGCTGTCATCATGCTTAATACTGACCAGCACAACCACAACGTTCGCAAACAGAATGCACCCATGACTCTAGAGGTAAGCTTGGATCCCAGCCAGGGCAGAGAGGGTCCAGCACAGTTTTGGAGGTATAGCAGGAAGGACATGGGATTTCCAGCGGGCACAATGGACAGAGTTTGTCCAAAGGAATCAGGGAGGGCTGGCCAATCCAGGAAAAGAACTGGGTTAGGGAGGTGGGGTCTTTCACTTACTGTTTTCCTAAGTCCTATTTACTGTGGACCCAGGAGTTCCTTAGGTGGGGCTTCAGCATTGACATATAGGGGAAAAGTTTGTTGGCCTGTCTCTAGGAGTTTCGCAAAAACCTAAAAGGTGTGAATGGAGGCAAGGACTTTGAGCAAGACATCCTGGAGGACATGTACCATGCCATCAAGTGAGTATTTGTAGAGAATGGTTTGTCTTCTCGTTAAGCAGAAACACACTGCTTCCTTTTCCAGATTTTAGAG
Source organism: Nasua narica (assembly GCA_028533885.1). Classification (NCBI taxonomy): domain Eukaryota; kingdom Metazoa; phylum Chordata; class Mammalia; order Carnivora; family Procyonidae; genus Nasua; species Nasua narica. Next base: position 51,402,656 of record CM052812.1, read on the forward strand.
TCCCATCAGACTTCGGTGATTCATATGCCCTGGATTTAGCCTTGAGACTCAGCTGGGCCGCCCCTCTTCCCATTTCTTCCTTAAAGAAGCCTGAACATTACTGGAGCTCTAGTACTCGGAGCCAGGATCTAAACTGCTTCTGCTAGAGTAGAATATCATAGGCCCATTTTCTATACCCTAAGCAACTGGGTTTTCCTGTCTAGCTCACAAGATGCATTCTGAAGCTTGTAGAGGACACAAAATGGGAACTGGAGGTCATTAATCAGAGATGGGGAACTTAAATCAGAAAAAGTAGAGAGAAATGTTCCTTCTCTCATACCCAGAAAGAATGGAGATCTCACTACAGAACTAAAGGCCCCAGTTAGAGACAGGGCTTTGACATTATGGAGGATTCTGGGTACTTCCTTTTTTTCTCCCTGATCCCACTAGTGGATGGGAAGCAGATCACTGAGCCGCACTTTTGGTGACCTCTCATTGATGGACTGTGTCAGTATGGGCAAAACCTGTTGTCCTAGCATGGAACCAGTTAGATTCACAGTAGTGCACCTACTCTTTTCTTTACCTTCTGACAGGAATGAGGAAATTGTGATGCCTGAAGAACAGACAGGGTTGGTTCGGGAGAACTATGTGTGGAATGTGCTGCTTCATCGAGGTGCCACCCCAGAGGGCATATTTCTTCGTGTGCCTGCCGGCAGCTATGATCTTGACCTCTTCACCATGACATGGGGCCCCACTATTGCTGCCCTTTCTTATGTCTTTGACAAAAGCCTTGAGGAGACAATCATCCAGAAAGCCATCTCAGGCTTCAGGTAGCCCAGCTGTGGCCTTGGTCTTGACCTCCTCTCACCTCTCTGGGCAAACATGGTTGCCTCCATGCCTTTCTGATTCTTACTCATACTTTTATTAGAATGGGTTTTCTCCGAGTTTTTGAAAGGAGGCTGAAGCTTGGGAAAGATCAGTCTTAAACAGATTGAAGAGTAAATGGTTTCTTCTTGGGACTGATTGGGGAAGAATCCTAAGTAAGCCTCCTCAGGGACTTGGAAGGGCTACCTAGTCTTCCAGTGACTCACTCTTTCTGGAATGTGACATTACAGGAAGTGCGCCATGATCTCCGCCCACTATGGCCTCAGCGATGTGTTTGACAATCTCATCATATCTCTGTGCAAATTCACAGCTCTTAGCAGTGAGGTGAGCAGGGGCAAGAACTGTGTACTTGAGTTCCAAAGAGTTCCAAAGGAGGACCTCTCTTTTAGCCATAAATCTGTCCTTGTCTGTGGAACTGTTTTCTCTTGGCATATTCATTTACTCCCCCTAGACTACAGTAGCACTTAGGCCATTTCTGTTTCACACCCCCTAGAATGAGACTAGTGTCACCTCATGCAATTGGGATGGGAAAGGAGATACATCAATGGGGAAGGCCTTAACCAGGTTAGCCCTTCCTACCAGTATTGGGGGGTAGTGAACCATAGCAAGCAGAAGGACTTTTGGGGAACTATAGGTAAAGGCCTGAGAGATCACCTTTCCAGACATTTGCCAGACCCTAAGCCTTTTCTCATCTTCCTTTTCAGTCTATTGAGAACCTGCCCAGTGTGTTTGGAAGCAACCCCAAAGCCCACATTGCAGCCAAGACAGTATTCCATTTGGCCCATCGTCATGGTGACATCCTGCGGGAGGGCTGGAAGAATATCATGGAGGCCATGCTGCAGCTCTTCCGAGCCCAACTGCTGCCCAAAGCTATGGTGGAGGTAATTCTTATAGGAGATTAGTGGACAATCACAAGGCAAAAGCTCATAAACTATGCGCTTTCTGTGTATAGAACTGGTTGAGAGTAGCACTGGGCCGGATGACTGCTGAAGCTTACCAAGAACACCTTAAATGTAAGACCACAGATCTTGGGTGAGGGGATAGCTGTAAAAGAAGGCTGATATAAGCCATTGCCAGTCATCAACTGTAGGCGGCCCAGTCAGGAGTGTGGGACACTGAACTACAGGAGGAAAGCCAGAGAATTTTGTGTGAAGAAGCAGGAAATGCAAAGGGCATGTGGAAAGAAATTATTCTTGACCTGATTTTCCAGGTAGAAGATTTTGTAGATCCCAATGGCAAAATCTCACTACAGAGGGAGGAGACACCATCAAATCGGTAAGGGCAGATCAGAGGCTGAAGGCCTTGGAGAGGGAGGGTCAGAACTATGGAGCTCACCAGGGTTTGAACTTTTTCTACAGAGGAGAGTCGACAGTGCTAAGCTTTGTGAGCTGGCTGACACTAAGTGGTACTGAGCAGTCTAGTGTGCGGGGCCCATCCACTGAGAACCAAGAGGCCAAAAGAGCGGCCTTGGACTGTATCAAGGTAACTGTCTCTGCCTACCCTCAGTACCATTGGTAAACAAGCCTAGATCCCTCCCTACTGGGTAGATGCTGCCCTAGAAACTGAAGAGTAGAATCATCCAGGGCTCATGACCAGAGCTGATGCCTTTTGTCCTCTCTTCCTAGCTCTTGGGAACATTCTCTTCCCTCCAGCCCTTGTCACTGACCCTCCTCCCTCTTGCATCCCCTCTAGCAATGTGACCCAGAAAAGATGATCACAGAAAGCAAGTTCCTTCAGCTGGAGTCACTGCAGGAGCTCATGAAGGTACAGAATGAAGAGGGAAGAGAAGGGATGAAAGAGCCGGCTGTGTCTGGGAGGGGAGATGGGGACAATGGTGATTGCCTTAATTTCTGTCAGGGCAGGGCCAGTGGCTGACTTCTGCATGCTTTCCTGCTTTTGTGCTCTAGGCTCTGGTCTCAGTGACACCAGATGAAGAGACATATGATGAGGAGGATGCTGCTTTCTGCCTAGAGATGCTGCTGAGGATTGTGCTGGAGAACAGGTAGAAGGCAGTCTTTAGGCAAGCCTCATACTGGGCTTGTGCCAAAGGGATGGAAGACTGGAGCTACCTTGCTGAGTGGGCTTTAGGGGCAAGAAGCACATGAAGCTGTAGGCAGTGGAGAAGCTTGTTCATTATACCTGCCTGCTTAGGGTATAATACCTATGAACCCTATGAATACCAATGAAAGGCCTAACCTGGATCAAAGAGAGAGACTTATTGTCCAGTGGTCTCTCCAACTGAGACTGTTCTAACCCTTATGTTCCTCAGGGACCGTGTGGGTTGTGTGTGGCAGACTGTCCGAGACCATCTATATCACCTGTGTGTCCAGGCACAGGATTTCTGCTTCCTTGTAGAGCGGGCAGTGGTGGGGCTGCTACGCTTGGCCATTCGACTGCTCCGAAGAGAAGAAATCAGTGGCCAGGTAAGCAGAGTACAGCCTGGAGGGCAGGAAGTATGTAGGGGACTAAAGCCACAGTGTCGGTTGTGGGTATGGCCTGAGACAGAGAGTACATTTAGTGCCCTATTGCATGAGTCCAGTTACCTACCACAGGCCTAGAGGAATCTAACAGGTAGCATTAGGGATGAGTCTAGAATGGTCTCAGGCATGAAGCTGGTACTTAGCACCTATGCAGGCTCCTATGAATCTGCTCTGTAGGGTTGAATGGCTACTGCCCTGTGGCAGTCTCAGCCCTATATCTGGTTTCCTGGTTCTCATGCTTAGGACCCTCCTGAGATCTCTTGGCTCGAGAATAAAAGACAGCCAGCATAGAACTAATAAGTGAGTTCAGCAAGGTCACAGGGTATAAGAATAACACAAAAAATTAATCGCACAGGAGAGATGGGTGGGGGGATTGGTTGAATGGGTGATGGGCACTGTGGAGGGCACTTGTTGTGATAACCACCGGGTGTTATATGTAAGTGATGAATCATTAATTCTACTCAAAACAAATACACTATATGTTAACTAACTTGAATTTAAATTAAAAAAAAAAAAAGTACATGAGCCTTTACAACAATTCTAGGCAGTCTTAGAGTCCCAGTATCTAAAGAAAAATCACATTTCCAGATACTAACAGTAAATGTATAGAAAATTAAACCAACAACACAATAACATTTACATGTTCTTCAAATGAAATGAAATACTGAAATACACACCTAACAAACATGTATAGCATCTCTCTGCTAAAGATTATAAAATACTAATGAAAGATATCAAGTTCTAAATAAATGAAGAGGCATACTATGTTCATGGATTGGAAGACTCAACATAGTAAAGATGTCAGTTCTCTCCCAAATTCATTTATAAGTTTAATGCAACTCCCATGAAAATCCCAGCAAGGTTTTTTTATAGACCTAGGCTTATTTTAAAATTCAGATTGAAAATCACAGGCCCTAGAATGGCCAAACGTTTGAGAAAGAAAAAAATGGGAGAAATCAACTCCATCTGCTATTAAGCCTTACTATATAGCTGCAGTAATCAAGACTGTCTGCTGTTTGTGGAGAGAAAGACACATGAATCAGTGGAACAGAAGAAAGAATCCAGAAATAGACATGAGGAATCCACAGAGAGATGCTCAACTAATTTTTGACAAAAGTGCAAAAATAATTAAACGGAGGAAGGATAGCCTTTTCAGTTGATAGAACAATTGAAATTCATGGGTGGGGAACAAACAAGTGAACCTTGACCAAAGCAGCATACCTAATAGAAAAATTAACTCAAAATGAATCATAGATTTTTTTTTTAAGATTTTTAAAATTTATTTTAAGAGAGAGAGTGATCACCGGGGAGGGGCAGAGGAAGATGGAGAGAGAGGGACTCTCAAGTAGACTCCCTGCTGAGGAGGGGGCCTGACACAGGGCTGGATCTCACGACCCTGAGATCCTGACCTCAGCCCAAATCAAGAGTTGGACACTTAACCGACTGTGCCACCTAGGTGCCCCTCAAAATGAATCATAGATTTAAATGTAAAATTTAGAACTATGAAACCTTTTGGAAGACACCTAGGAGAATATCTTCAGAAGCTAGGAAAAGAATTCTTAGGCTTGACACCAAAAGCGCAATCCATAAAAGGAAAAATTGGTAAATTGGACTTCATTAATTTTAAGAACTTATACTCTAGGGACGCCTGGGTGGCTCAGCCGGTTAAGCATCCAGCTCTTGGTTTTGACTCCAGTCATGATCTCAGGGTCTTGGGATTGAGCCCTGTATCTGGCTCTGCGCTCAGTGGGAAGTCTACTTGAGATTATCTCCCTCTCCCTCTCCCTCTCCCTCTGCTCCTCCCCTGGCTCATGTGTGCATGCACTCACTCTCTCTCTCTCTCTCTCTCTCTCTCTCAAATAAGTCAGTCTTTAAAAAAAACAAAAAACAACTTATATTCTTTGGGAGGTCATATGAAAAGGATAAAAAGATGAGGAGCGTATCTTTGCAAACTACACATCTGGAAAAATGTAATGTCTAAAATATAAAAGAACTCAAAATACAACAGTAAGAAAACAATCCAATTAGACAGTGGGCAAAAGATATGAACAGACATTTCACTGAAGAAGATATACAGATGGCAAATAAGCACATGAAAACATTTTAGTGATGTTCAGCATCATTAGCCAGCAGGGAAAGGAAATTGAAATCATGATGAGATATCACTACTCACTTGTCAGAGTGACTAAAGTAAAAAATAGTGATAATACCAAACATTGGCAAGGATAACATTTCTGGATACTAACAGTAAATGTATAGAAAATGAAACCAACAACACAGTATCATTTACAAGTGCTTCAGTGAAATGAAATACTGAGTGGGAATGTAAGATGGTACAGCTCCTTTGTTAGCAATTTCTTAATAGAACTAAACATACAGTTATACAGTCCAGCAGTTGCACTGTTGGGCATTTATCTCAGAGACATTAAAGCTTATTTTATCATAAAAACCTATTCATGAATGTTCATAGAAGCTTTTTTGTAATAGCCAAAAAATGGAATCAGCCCAGATGATTTTCAACAGGTAAATAGTTAAACTGTGGTACATACATACCACGGAATTCTGTTCAGCAATCAAAGCAACAAACTATTGATAACAACTCGGATGAATCTCTAAGGAATTAAGCTGAGTGAAAAAAGCCAATTCCAAAAAGCTATATATTATGTAATGCCATTTATAGAATACTTTTGAAATGACAGAATTTTAAAAGTTATGGACAGATTGCCAAGGGTTAAGGGGAGGGACAAAAAGAGGCAGGCAGGTATGTTTTTAAAAGGTCAATGTAAGAAAAAAAAAAAAAAGGTCAATGTAAGGAATCCTATGGTGGTGGAACTATTCAATATATTGACTTGTGAAGAATACACAAACCTAAAATTAGGTGATTAAATTATGTAGAACTTAATACACACACGCCTACACATATGAGCAAAGTAAAACTGGGAAACCTGAATAAGGTCAGTGGATTTATCAATGTCAGTATCACTTACTGTTTACTGTAATTTTATATAATGTTACCATTGGGGTAAATGGGACAAAGCATACAAAGGATCTCTGTGTTCTTTCTTTCTTTTTTTTTTTTTTTAAGATTTATTTATTTTGGGAGAGAGCATGTGTGTACACAGGAGTGGGGAGAGGGGCGAGGGAGAGAAGAGAGAGGATCTCAAGCAAACTCCCCACCTAGTACAGAGCCCAACGTGGGGCTCGATCCCACAACCATGAGATCATGACCTGAGTCGAAATCAAGAGTTGGACCCCTGTATTATTTTTAATTTATTGTATTATTTTTTAGAACTGCATATGAATCTATAGCTCAATAAAAATTTTAATTTAAAAAAACTGAAGAAGGGGCACCTGGATGGCTCAGTCAGTTAAGCATCTGCCTTCGACTAGGGTTATGATCCCAGGATCCTGGGATTGAATCCTACATTGGGCTCCCTGCTCAGTGGGGAGCCAGCTTCTCCCTCTGTCCCTTCCCCCACTCATGGGCACACGTGCTCTCTCTCTCTCTATGGAAAAATAAAAAAATAAAACTTAAAAAAAAAAACTGAAGAAAAGACCAGCAGTACTCTTAGGTGGGTCCTAGCCAAACCATCCTCACTGACCTAAGGAAACTGGTGGAGAAGGAGTCTAGACAAGAAGTTGTGTGCTCACTTCCTGCTCCCCACCCACCCACCCAGGTGCTGCTCTCCCTGCGCATTTTGCTGCTAATGAAGCCCAGCGTGCTGTCCCGAGTCAGTCACCAGGTAGCCTATGGGCTCCATGAACTCCTTAAGACCAATGCAGCCAACATCCACTCGGGTGATGACTGGGCCACCCTCTTCACACTGCTGGAATGCATTGGCTCAGGTGTAAAGCCTCCAGCTGCCCTGCAGGCCACAGCCAGGGCTGACGGACCTGATGCTGGTAAGCCCTTTCCCAGGGAGACCCTCATTGGCAGATAAACACTTATGGCCCCAGCGGTGGAGGCAGGAAAACAAAATACAGGTTTTTGTATTTAGCAGATTAAATACCCCTGACTTCCGCCATCTGCTTCCAGAGCTTCCTGTATCCACTGACCTTTCCCCAGCTCTCATGGGTTAAACAGCATGAAGGCTAGTAGGCAACATAGATGTCTATGACACTAGGTTTCCTACTGTCCTGAGGACTGTCTCCTCAGAAACTATGTCCTCACCACCACCCGCATCTCCTGACAGCTGCTCCTAGATGCCATCAGGAGCCCAAATTAGCCTGCTGCCCCATTCGGTCAAGAGATAGTCTGTCCAGACCGTCCTTCAGCCCCTTGGTGACAGGGCTGAAACTAAGCTGGACCAAGAGAGAGGAGAGGCCACGCTTCATCACCTATTTCTTAGAACTGAAATCATCCTTCATCCCAGTGTCCCCATTTCCACCCTGACTCTGCCCTTTTCTCTGCTGACTCAGGGGCCCAATCAGACAGCGAACTCCCATCCTACCATCAGAATGATGTGAGCCTGGACCGAGGATACACTTCTGATTCAGAGGTCTACGCTGACCATTGCAGGCCTGGCAAGATCCACCGATCCGCCACAGACGCTGATGTGGTAAACAGTGGCTGGTTAGTGGTAAGTGAGCGTATGGGCAGTGGGTGAGTCTCCCCTCCTTGGCCTGTGGGGAAGATTTCTGGTCCTCTGGGAGGGCATCTGAGGGAAGATCAGGCTCAAGCCTGGGTTCCCAGCAACTCTGTGTGCTTTACAGGTGGGGAAGGAGGACATCGATAACTCCAAGCCAGGTCCTGGGCCCAGCCGACTAGGCCCTTCACCCCCGGTCAATCAGTACAGCCTAACAGTGGGGCTGGACCTCGGGCCACATGACACCAAGTCCCTGCTTAAATGTGTAGAATCTCTGTCCTTCATCGTGCGAGATGCTGCCCACATTACACCTGACAACTTTGAGCTCTGCGTCAAGACTCTCCGCATCTTTGTGGAGGCCAGTCTGAATGGCGGTGGGTTACCCAATGAAGGGGCAGCTGGGGAGTAGCCATGTGAATATATGGGGGAAAGGGAGGAAAAGGTAGGCCATCTGTGTCCATGGATATAGAAATGTGACCTGGGTCTGACTCTGCTCAGGGTGCAAGTCCCAGGAGAAACGTGGCAAGAGTCACAAATATGATAGCAAAGGAAACCGCTTCAAGAAGAAATCCAAGGAAGGCTCAGTGCTTCGGCGGCCTCGAACCTCCAGCCAACATGCCACTCGGGGTGGGCACAGTGACGATGATGAGGATGAAGGTGTGCCTGCCAGCTACCACACGGTGTCTTTACAGGTCAGTCAGGACGTAAGTATGGCATCCTTTACTTCCTCTCCTCTCCCAGCCCCTGACATTGGGAGCGTGGGCAGGGCCAGGGACAGCCAGGGCTGAGAGGAAGGGCCTATGTTTCCAACTCGGGCCCTCAGCCACCACTTCCACAGTGTTCCCCTATGCAAAACCACTGGAAATCTCTGCTTAATATTCAAGGTTTATGTTTTGAATAAGTAGTATATGCATGTGGTACAACATTCAGAAGTACAAAAGAGTAAACAGATAAAAGTAAGTTCTATTCCATTCTTGCCCCCAGCTGCTAAGTTACCCTCCCCAGAGGTAGACGCTGCCACCAGTTTCTTGTCTATCCTTCCAGAATTATTCTTTGTCTATTCAAGGCACATAAAATTTATTTTACGAGCAGACTTTACATCACTAAATAAATGGAGAACTAATTGCCTTTAATAGAATAACCTTAGAAAAATGATGAAAACAAAAAAGTATTGAAGTTGATCGGACACTATTGCCCACTAAAGCCTCTGAGCCTGAGGTTTGCTTTCTGGTTTTAAAATGAAATTAACAAGATGAGGCTTTATCTGTCATCAGAAGGTATGAGAATTGAAAAGAAAGTACCTTTTTCACCATGTAACTCATTGTTATTAAACACTCATTCCACATACTCCTTACATCTCCACTGTAATAACCCAACTCTGGAAACACTGGCTGGCAGGGGGCAACCAGCTCATAAAGTCAGGGAGAAAAGAGGGGTGAGAGGTGGAGTATGGTGTGACTGGTACTAGGGGCTCCTTGGAGGACTCAGTCAGGGACATTGTTGAGAGGGGCCTCACCCAGACCTTACCCCAACTCATATCCCGCCCCTCCTGTAACTCCAGTTGTTAGACCTGATGCACACCCTGCACACTCGAGCGGCCTCCATCTACAGCTCTTGGGCGGAGGAGCAGCGCCACCTAGAGACAGGTGGCCGGAAGATCGAAGCGGATTCACGCACCCTCTGGGCCCACTGCTGGTGCCCGTTACTGCAGGGTAAACCTCAGGGGGGCAGGCAGGGCAGGGGCAGAGGCAGAGCTGGAACTTGGGAAGTACCAGGACCAGGATGCCTGAGGATCCTGAGCCTTTTCTCACTCTCAGGCATCGCCTGCCTGTGCTGTGATGCCCGGCGCCAGGTGCGGATGCAGGCACTGACCTATCTGCAGCGAGCCCTGCTGGTACATGATCTGCAAAAGCTAGATGCCCTGGAGTGGGAGTCCTGTTTTAACAAGGTGGGACTTCCCTCTAGTCTTAAAGCTCATCTCCTTAAGACAGGGAGAACTGGGCATCCTGAAGGGCCCCTACTGTCAGTCCTCAGTCTGCATCCTGCCTCTCCTTCTGCTCTGTGCTTATCCATCCCAGCCCCTGGCTTCCTTGAAGTAGGGCTGCCAACTGACCTGTTAGGGACACATTGGCTCTTTACCTACCAGGTGCTGTTTCCTCTCCTGACCAAGCTCTTGGAGAATATCAGCCCTGCAGATGTGGGCGGGATGGAGGAGACTCGAATGAGGGCTTCCACACTGCTCTCTAAGGTACCACTCACCACCCTCCCCTACCCACTCTCCCCACACCTGCCTTTCTGCGAGGAGGAAAGCCAGGGCTTCTGCTAGGTCCTAGAGATGCAGTGTGGGTGCTCGCGACCCCCAGCTGTGGAGACTCATTAGGACCCAGGGACCTGGGAGGACACTGAAATTCAGAGGAATCTCTGATTTAGAATTCCCATGCAAGACAGGGCAGGCTTGCCTCCCAGGTTACAGACGGATGCAAATAGCTCTGACCCTTCACTAAAAGGGGCTGGCGGGCCTTAGGTCTTCCTGCAGCACCTGTCTCCACTGCTGTCACTCTCTACCTTTGCGGCCCTCTGGCTGACCATTCTGGACTTCATGGACAAGTACATGCACGCAGGCTCCAGTGACTTACTGGTATGTTCTACCTCAGCCCAACTCCCACTGCCTGCTTCCTCTCCCACTTGCTGGGAAGACGTGCTGTTTTTCCCCTGGGTGGCTGCCTCCTCCTTACCATATCCCCCCCCAATGACCTCTTTGCTCTTTACATGGTCCCACTGCCACCAACAGTCAGAGGCCATCCCTGAGTCTCTGAAGAACATGCTTCTGGTGATGGACACAGCAGAGATTTTCCACAATGCAGATGCCCGAGGAGGCAGCCCCTCAGCCCTCTGGGAGATCACCTGGGAGCGCATTGACTGTTTTCTGCCCCACCTACGAGATGAGCTCTTCAAGCAGACTGTCATCCAGGGTAGGGGGCTTAGTTCAGCTTTGTCAAGAGTCCTCATCAAAGAGTCTGGACCTAATAATTAGTTCTCTGTACTCATATCAGTGGGAAGACTGGTGGGTAGCCAGGGCTGTGTTTGAAAGAAAACACTAAGAGCTGCCGTCTGGTTGTTCTGCCTTCCCCAGACCCCATGCCCATGGAACCACATGCCCAAAAACCTCTGGCCTCAGCCCACATGACTCCTGCTGCTGGGGACACAAGGACACCTGGCCATCCACCTCTCCCAGAGATGCCTTCTGAGCTGGGGGCCTGTGGTGAGTCCTTTTGAGCTAGCCTTCTGGGTGTTGAGCAGGAAGTAGGAAGCCTAAGACAAGGCCCAGGGTAGTTTGGGATTATGCTGAGCATGGGCTGTGAGCAGAGGGATGGAGGGAACCAGAGTACTTAGGTTGCCTGCTCTTCCTGTGGGAAATGGCAGGACCAAGTAAGCTATGATGAGCTACCTGCTTGAGATTTTCAGGCTTGGAAGGAGCAGGCTGGATCAGGAACTTGGAATAAATATGCAGAGTTTTCTCTTTGGGGATTCTAGTAAAGATCAAGTCAGAACTTAGCTGACTGGAGGTACAGCCAAGGAGGTAGAAGGTAGATAAAAGATAGCTGGATATTTGAATGAGTTTCAAGGGGAGACTCCCAACTACTTAGCCTGATAGGGGTCATTTCTTTCCCAGGAATGGGGAGAAGTAGAGGTTAGGTAAACCAGCTGGGGAATGTGAAGGAGTCTGACTGGCCCCTTGCTCTCCCTGTAGACTTTGAGAAGCCTGAGAGCCCTCGACCTGCCAACAGCAGCTCCCCTGGATCGCCAGTGGCGTCTAGCCCCAGCAGACTGAGCCCTACTCCCGACGGGCCTCCTCCCGTGGCTCAGCCCCCACTGATCCTGCAGCCCTTGGCCTCCCCGCTGCAGGTTGGCGTACCACCCATGACTCTGCCCATCATCCTCAACCCTGCTCTCATTGAGGCCACCTCACCAGTGCCCCTCCTGGCCACACCCCGCCCCACAGACCCCATGCCCACCTCTGAGGTCAACTAAGGCAGGCCCCTCAGAGATCGGGACCAGGCCTTCCTACCAGACTGTCCTCAGCCACCCTTTCAGCTGTCCCCAGGGCACAAACTTTTCAGGCCCAGCCTGAGCTGCTGTTGCTGCTACTTGGATGGGAACCTGAAAAAGAAAAGTTTTATAGCCCCTCCTAGGACCCACAATCAGGCTAGGGGACCGTCTTCCTCAGCTCTCCATTCCTGGGGGGGTCTAACCTGAGAACACATTCAGGTATCACGTGCAACCTGGCAGCCCTGGGAAGGCAGCTCTGTGCCAACCCTGTAGCGCCCGTCCTCATGCCCTTCCTGCCCGTGGTCAGACACTGAGAGCCAAGCCAACCACTCTGCACTTTGTGTCCCTCTCCCATCTCCACTCCCATCAGCGCTGGGCCACCTCCTCAAGTTCTTCCTCTTTTATTAATTAGTCAGTTTGCAAAGTTGATTGGCACCATGGAGGGCTGGCAGGTGAGGCTGGACAGAGGGACTACCCCACAGGAACATGTACATATGGAAAAACAGGACACAACGGACTTTTTATGATGTAATAAATGTCTTAGTACCAATGTCATTGCCTTACCCTCTGGTTTCCTTCTTGAGCTTATGGGCACCATGTTATTGGGATACCCAGGGCTTGGCCCTTGCATGAACAGAAGTGAGGCTGAGCCTACCAACAGTCTGGCCCATGTCGCCCCAGGCCAGCAGCCAGCCAGACGCCAGTGAGGATTCCTTCACCAGTGCTGTTGCCCCACCGCCACCACCATAGCAGTGCGCTCTTGTCACCAGGGATATGCCAAGGGTTTGGTATTGTCCTCTTCCCTAACTGCTCCAAATTTGACACCTGAGACAGTTTAAATTGGGGTCAAAGCCAAAGGGAAGGTGACCCAGAGTGGAGCTGTAGTTATTCAGAAGTCTTCCCTCAGATGCGCTCCACGGTGCAGGAGCACAAAGGGGAGCCTGTGGAGCTTAGGAAGGGAGCCTTCTTGTCCACAGCTATGATTGTGTGTTTCTGGGCACACGGCATTTGTTTTGCCCCCAGACTGAGGAGGGACGATTTTGTCCTGCACCACAGTTTCCATCTGTCTCACTGAAGCATGATTGGGGAACCTTCCCCATCCTTCCCCTTTGCGTCAGGGTAAGACAAGTGAGATAATGCGGGGGGCAGGCAGCGTGGCTTTCTGCAGGCTGAGGTGCTATGGTTGGGAGGCAGGGTCTGTGTGAAGCTTTCCCGGGGGCAGCGTCTACATGTCTTGGCTTCCTCCTCCGCGGTGATCCCTTCCCTCTCCAGGGGGAGGCCAGGGAGTGGTACCACCTGCCGTACTACCAGCTGGCCTCCCCCATGGAGAGTTAGGGGCACTCGCCTCTCCATTTAGGCCCAGCTTGCTATGTGATCCATCAGGAGCTTGGGTCTCCCGTTGCTCAGCACAACCACCTGAGTGTTGCTGGGAGTCTAGTCCTCAGGACATGCCTTCCCCGCGTGTAGGAAAGGGTTCCTTGGAAATGGTAACAGCCTCGTGTGGAAAAACACGGACATGGGACCTCCGACACTAGTTTTTCCCTCTTCCCTTACTTCTACCCAGATAGTTCAGAACATGCCTGGTTTCCACACTAACCAGAAGCCTTGCCGGACCCCGCGCCTAGGAAAATTAGGAGTATGGCTACACTCCTGACCTATACTTTTCTGTGTGAGTGCTGAGAGGCCTGGGTCTTCAGTCAGGTAGACACTAGGGCCATCAGCTTCGGCTGAGACGTCTCTGTTCTCCCATCTGAGCCCCACAGCGGTGCCTTTAAAAGCTTCCCTGTGGGGGACATAATGTTGGCTACTGCACAGGAATTTGAAGGTCATCCTGTGAATAAAAGAATATGACAAGTCTGTGCCCCTCGGTGTGCAAATACTGGAAAGAAGCTGGAATGATTGCAAAGGGACCCTCTCCCCATTGGGTTGCAAAAAAATACTTGTCGGAAGTCTCATTCTGCTACAGAAAGATCGGCTGACAGGTCCACTACTCTGGTTATTGATAAACGTTATCCCTGAGAAGGCAAAGGAAGCTACTAAAGAAACTAACATTCAGGCCCCAATTCTAACCAACACAGAAGGACTTGGTGATGTGGAAGTGACAAAAAAAACTTGCAGGAAAGTAACAGTGTAATCCAGACAGACATGTTGGTCTCGGTGATGTCTCCTATATGAGAACTCAGGATAGCAGATTGCAAAAAGCCTAGAGGAAAGCTAGAGACCTAAGGCCAAGTGCGGAGAAGGGACATCGTTGGAGCGCCCTGTGTGTCAACGGTAAGTGCACTGCTCACACAACTGCAGAGGCACTCACTCCCACGGCTGAGGCACTGGGTTCAGGGAGGCCAAGTCCCAGGTCTGCCCCGCGCTGAACCTCATGGTCTTTCCTGTGATACTTCCTCAATTCAGAAGTGGTGGTGGTGGTGGTATGGAAATCCTTCAAAGCTAAATACATTTTCATAGCTCCTAAGAAATAAAAGGTTGAGGGGCACCCGGGTGGCTCAGTCAAGTGTCTGCCTTTGACTCAGGTCATGATCTCGGGGTCATGGGATTGAGCTCCACGGCAGGCTCTCTGCTCAGCGAGGGGTCAGCTTCTCCCTCTCCTTTTGTGATATCTCTCACTCACTATCAAATAAATAAAAATAAAAGCTTTAAAAAAAAGTAAAACGGGGGCAGCTGGCTGGCTTAGTGGGTTAAAGCCTCTGCCTTCAGCTCAGGTCGTGATCTCAGGGTCCTGGGATTGAGCCCCACATCAGGCTTTCTGCTCAGCAGGGAGCCTGTCTCCCCCTCTCTCTCCCTGCCTGCCTCTCTGCCTATTTGTGATCTCTCTCTCTCTGTCAAATAAATAAATAAAATCTTAAAAAAAAAAAAAAGTAAAACGTTGAGCCTCTGAAGGGACGTGTTATTACCTAGTGAGGTAAGAGTTCACTAGAAAACCGCAAAGAGATGCACAACCAAGAATAAATGAATTTTCTAAGCACATAATGATATCAGGAAGGGTGAATTACAGAATTAGTTGCAAGGGACACACACCTCCCCCTACCCCCTCCAAATACAAAGAACAACAAAAAAGTGTGGGTATTCGAACCCTCAGGTATTTACTTTTGTTCAGGATTTACTTTTGTTCAGGGTTCACTGCTTGGGAGATGAGTGGCCGTGAGTAAGCAAGAACCACTCAGGCCCTGGACTTCAACTGAGGAAAAAGAACTTTATTTGTTTGTTTGTTTGTTTGTTTGTTTATTTATTTATTTGAGAGAGCGAGTCACAAGCAGGGGGAACAGCAGAGAAAGAGGGAGAAGCAGACTCCCTGCTGAGCAGAGAGCTGATGCAGGGCTCCATCCCAGGACCCTGGGATCATGATCCGAGCTGAAGGGACCCAGGCGCCCCTCAAATATAACAAACTTAAAGAAAGAAGTACTGATTTCCTCCTACAAATCTGCTCCTCTCCCAACCCCTTTTCATATGCTACACCCAGTTCCTCAGCAAGTCTTGTCGCTTTTATCATTCAAATCTATCTGGAATGTGACTACTTTTTTTTTTAATTTATTTTATTTTAAAGATTTTATTTATCTGATAGAGAGAGAGAGATCACAAGTAGGCAGAGAGACAGTCAGAGAGAGAGGGAGAAGCAGGCTTCCCACCAAGCAGAGAGCCCGATGCGGGCCTCAATATCAGGACCCTGAGATCATGACCTGAGCCGAAGGCAGAGGCTTTAACCCACCGAGCCACCCAGGCGCCCAGGAATGTGACTACTTCTCATCATCCTCACTCACTATCACCCAAGTCTAAGCCACCATCTGTTGGACCACTGGTCTCCCTCCTTCATTTCAGCCATATACTCTCTCTACTCTCCACACAGTGAAGTGTATATTTTCAAAACATGTCATATCAGGACACCTGGATGGCTCAGTTGGTTGGGCGCCTGACTCTTGTTTTCAGCTCAGGTCATGACCTTGGTGTCATGGGAACGGGCCCCTAACAGGGCTCCATGCCCAGCGCAGAATCTGCTTGTCCATCTCTGTTCTTCCCCCTGCTCTCTCTCTCTCAAATAAATAAATTTAAAAAACAAATGTCATCTCCTTTTCACTCCACTGCTCAAAACCCTCCAGAGGCTTTTTAAAAGATTTGTTTGTTTGTTTATTTATTTATTTATTTATTTATTTATTTATTTATTTATTTGACAGAAAGAAAGAGCAGCAGAGGGAGAGGGAGAAGCAGACTCCCCGCTGAGCAGAAGCCAGATGTGGAGCTCCATACCTGGACTCCGGGATCATGATCTGAGCCAAAGGCAGGTGCCCAACCTACTGAGCCACCCAGCAGCCTCCTCCAAAGCCTTTACATCTCATTCAGAATAGAGTCCAAAGTTCTTACTTTATCCCACCTACCTAAGCTTCTTACTCTTCCTCAAATATACCGAACACACAGCGAGCCTGTGGGAGCGTGTCTCCACAGGCCCCGTGAGGGCCGGGGAAAGGAGGCCCCGACAAGGACAGTTGTGGGGGGACGGCCGTACCCACCAGCCCGCCCTCCCTGCCTCTGCGGGCGGGCAGGAGCGGTTTGGGCCCTGGGGCTGAGGCCGGGCGCTGGAGAATGTTCCCTGAGTGAGGACGCGGCCGCTGGGCGCGGCCGGCTGCAGAAGGGGGCGTCTCTCCAGATGGAGGGGCTCTGAGCGGAGGACCAGGGCTGGTGCGAGTGCCCAGTGCTCTTCCTGGACCGGCACAGCCCCGAGGACGACTCCGCTAACGGCTCCTGGGTGCACCTCACCGTCAATTCGCCCCCTCAGTTCCTGGAGACGCCTCCCCAGGTGCTGGAAGTTCGGGAACTTGAGCAGGCGACCCTGCGCTGTGTGGCCCGGGGCAGCCCGCAGCCTCATGTGACTCGGAAGCTCCGAGGACAGGACCTGGGCCAGGGCCAGGGCCAGGTGCAACTCCAGAATGGGACGCTGCGGATCCGACGGGTGGAGAGCGGCAGCTCTGGAGTCTACACCTGCCAAGCCTCCAGCACCGAGGGCAGCGCCTCCCACGCCACCCAGCTGCTGGTGCTAGGTCCCCCAGTCATCGTGGCGCCCCCCAAGAACAGCGCGGTCAATGCCTCCCAGGATGTTTCCCTGGCCTGCCGGGCTGAGGCATACCCCACTAACCTCACCTACAGCTGGTTCCAGGACGGCACCAACGAGTTCCACATCAGACGCCTGCAGCTCCTCGTGCGGATCCTGGTGGGCGGGAGACTGCGGCTGCAGGCCACGCAGCCCGCCGATGCAGGCCGCTACACCTGTGTGCCCAGCAACGGCCTCCTGCGCCTGCCCTCGGCCTCCGCCTACCTCACAGGGCTCTACCCAGCCCAGGTGACAGCGATGCCTCCTGAGACACCCCTGCCCGTGGGCATGCGGGGGGTGATCCGGTGCCTGGTCCCAGCCAACACCCACCCCCCCACACCCCCGCTGCTCTTTGTCCGCTGGACGAAGGACGGGCAGGCCCTGCGGCTGGATAAGCTCCCTGGCTGGTCCCAGGGCCCGGAGGGCTCGCTAATCATTGCACCCTATGTTTGAAATTTCCTATAATAGAATTTTTCTTCTTTAAAAATCTTTAGGGGCACCTGGGTGGCTCAGTTGTTAAGCGTCTGCCTTCGGCTCAGGTCATGATCCCAGGGTCCTGGGATCAAGCCCCACATCAGGCTCCCTGCTCATTGGGAAGCTTGCTTCTCCCTCTCCCACTCCCCCTGCTTGTATTCCCTCTCTTGCTGTCTCTCTCCGCGCCCCCCCATCAAAAAAATAAAATCTTTAAAAAAAATCTTCAGATAAATTACAGCTCAGAATCTTATATCTAAAAATAGCTCAACCTCTAGGGGCTCTTTCAGAGGCCATTGTGGAGACTGGAAGAATTCATGCCAATTCCAGCTGGTGGTTTATGAGCACTTTGAAAGGACAGTTGTAATCATTGGCAACCAGCACAGGCTCACTAAGTTGGAGTATACCAGACTAACCTCATTTTGTTTTAATTTAAGGGTTAAGGGATCTGATTTACCAAGGGAATGTACAAGACAATATCCCTGGATTTCAGCAAAATTTTTGGTGGTATCTTATGATATTCACTGAGAGGCTCACACTGGAATGGAAAGGCCTGCTTTATTTTATATCAATTTAAGGAAGAGCTTCATCCTAGAATTAATAGACTGGGTATTTTGAACTCACTCTGTTCCTTTCTAGCTGTTGTATTTGGTCACTACTTTACCTCTCTGAGCCTTAATTTCTTCATCAGTAAAGGTAATGTTTACCTCCAAGAGTTGTTGGGAGGAAGTTAAGAACTTATACTAATAGTACCTTAACACATACCTGCCACATTCCATTTGTAAGATGGAGAAGAGGGGGAAGTAACAGGAAATAGCTCATATCAAGGGCTGTAACAGTCTGCCTTTTATGCAGAACTCTGCAGACCTGTAATACCATTATTAAGGTCAGGGGTGGAAGCCTCTGGGTGGCTCAGTGGGTTGAATGTCTACCTTTGGCCCAGGTCATGATCCTGGGGTCCTGGGATCAGCCCTGCAGCATCCCTCTCCCTGCTCAGCGGGGAGTCTGTCCCTCTCCCTCTCCCCCTTGCTCATGGTCTCACTCACACTCTCTCTTTCAAAGGAATAAATAAAAAATCTAAAAAAGAAGAAGGAAGAAGAAGAGAAGAAAAAGAAGAGGAGGAGGAGGAGGAGGAAGTTCAGGGGCAAGTTTCTTGGAAAAATCTGAAACAAAAGCCCGTGTTCTACCATGAGCCTAAGGGAGGACGACTCCAAGAATGGAGATTCCTCATGGCAGCTCCTAAAGAGAAACTCTACCTATCACAGATCTTCAGCCTCAGAGTCAGTACTTTATGAAATCCTGTACCGATCTTGCTGCCACTGAAACTGTTTAGCGGAGTTGGGAGCTATATAAAAGGCAACTTCCTACAATGGAGGAAGTTCGAACCGTTAAGGTTTTGGATGCATTTTCAATTCTCATGTCCCAAATCTCAGTGATGGATGCACAAGACCCGAGTCTCTGATGAACACCTCTTTTGCCTTCCCTGGCGCAGAGCTCAGGAGCTCAGGTCTGGAAGTCTGGCCCCCTGCGACCCTGCCATTTATAGAATAAGTTTCAGGTTCAGGTGGTCTCTTCCAGGGGAGGCTGAGAAAAGGAGACTGAACAGGTGAGGGTAAGAGTCTCCTTGCGGCTCCAGAGAGGCCGCCAGATGGCGCCCCGGAACCGACTGCAAAATCAATTTCCTTCCTCTTCCCTCAACTCTTCCCGGCAGCAGGGCCCCGCTAGGGGCGGGGGACCCGAGGTCTGGGGCCCGCCAGCTTCCCCCTGGGGTTCCCCGGCTTCAGAAGTGGCCAAACGTTAGACGCAGCATAAGCCCAGTAGCAGCAGGGACTGTCAGCTGTCTGGAGTAGGCAGGGTGGGTGTCCGAGACCGGAGCCGGGGCCCTTGGCCGGGGGATGGCGCTCGGTCAGCGAATGTAGCCTCGGTCAGGTCCCTCTGCCAGAGCTCGAGATTTAGCTGATGGTCATCCTACCTCCCCGCTCCCCTGACGGAGCTAATATTTCCCCTCTAAGGGTCGC
The DNA here is from genome assembly GCA_028533885.1 of Nasua narica. NCBI lineage: Eukaryota > Metazoa > Chordata > Mammalia > Carnivora > Procyonidae > Nasua > Nasua narica. The sequence continues at coordinate 51,422,217 of CM052812.1, forward strand.
GCCAGAGTCGCTCCGGATTGGCTGCACGAGTCCGGAGTTAAACTTTCAACCAATGAAAAAGGTCACGGGGCGTGACGCACGGAAACGTCACGGGAATTCCCCCCTCCCGGGGGTGGAAAAGGGGCTTTCCCGGCTGGAGCCCTGGTGGCTGTGGAGCGTTGTTGGGACCCGTCCGAGGTGGGTCCGGCCGGGAGAGAAGCCGGAACCGGAGCCGCCGCCGCGGTGAGTGGCCGGGTTCAGACCCCTGAGTGGCCGGGACACAGGGGAAGGGCGGAAGGAGGGCCCTTAACTGACCGACTCCCAGAGCTGGAGACCGGCATATGCACGCGCACACACACACACATACACACACACACACAGCACGCACAGGAACCAGACACACGGATACCCATCGACGTCCTTGTACAAACCTACAAAAAACCAAAAACCACGCGGACCCATACATGCATCTACACGTATGCTAGCGGTCTCACAGAATTGTCCATGTATTCAGACTCGCACACGCGTACACGCAGACGTGCTCACCCGTGCAAGGTGCCTGGACCCATACCCTTCACGCACAAACTCAAATATACTCACCTGTGCCTTTATATATCAAGACACTCAGACGCGTCCACGCTGAGAAGCTGAAGGACGCTCACCTGTACACAGCCTTGCTCACTGGCACACGCATATTGACACCACACGTACACAACATTCACGCAAGCACAGGGGACGACACACACTCCATACCTGTGATAGAAACACACATAGAGACACACACGGCTATGGGACTGGGGCAGGGGACGTGGGCACCCGGAGCAGGGGCGGTACGGGAATCCAGTGACTGTTGAGATGTTTCGGGGAGCAGGAACAGAAGAGTCCGTCCCAAGAAGGAGACATCCTTCCTCCCCCCGCCCCAAGGGCCCAGAGTTCGTTCTTGGGGCAGAACCCCGGGGCCCCCCACTGGGAAGAGCCCCCGCCTACAGGCCTTAGGAAAGGAGGCCTTCCTACTACAGGAATGTCCCCCCAAAAGCCCCCGGGTGAATCAGCCGTGGCCTCCCTCGGGGTAGAAAATCCCAAGGTTGCTCCAGGACAGAGGAGGGGGTGGCGGGAGGCGGGCCTGGGCCCAGCCTGAAAGCGTCCGTCAGGTTTGAAAGACCCTCCAGTCCGCGGCGCCTGCCCGGGTGTGTGGAAGGGGGCCCAACCACCAGGGGCGCTTCCCTGGGTCTGGTTGCCCCTCTGCCCGCAGAGAGGCTACTAGGAGCTCAGAGGCCAGCAACCACCTCGCGCCCCTCCCGCCGCGGGGGCGTGGTCAGTGGCGTCATTTCCAGGCCCGCCCCCTCCGGCCCCGCCTCCCCCTGGTATTTTCGGGACTTTCCTAAGCTGTTCTAACTTTCCTGCCGCTTCCCCGGCCCAGCCCAGCCCAGCTCCGGATCTCGCTCTCCACCGGATCTCCCCCGCCACACCCGGACGGGTGGCTGGAAGAGATCAGACCCTCCCCCAAATCTGGGTCCCTCTCGCCCCCCCCACTCCTGTCCTGATCTGTCTCTCCCTCCCCCCGCCTCTCTCCCCCACCCCCTACCTAAGGCGGGCGCCTGAAACTCTGGGAAACAGAACCGGGCCGGAGCCACCAGACAGAGCCGGGCCTAGCCCAGAGACATGGAAAGTTGCTACGACCCAGTGAGTCACGCCTCCTGGCTCTAAAGCCGGCCGGCTGCCCCCACGTCTGTCTGTCTGTCTGCCCGTCTGTCGGAGTCCCCTCTGCTCCCCTACACCTGTAATACTCTCTGATTATCTCAGCCCGCCGGTCAGTCTGTCCGTCTGTCTGCAAGCTTCTTCCAGTAGGAGCTTTTGTACAGGCCTCAAGAGGAAAGGGAGCGTTACTCAGGGCTGGGAAGTGGAGGACTCTAGGGTGGCTCAGAATCAGTTGCCACCGCAGTCTGTCTCCAAACCAGGCTCTGGATGGCATGATTGAATATGATGACTTCAAATTCGACCCGTCCATTGTGGAGCCCAAGGAGCCAGCCCCAGAGACAGGTAAGTTCCTTACCTCTCCTTGTCTTAGAGGAGGGAGGGAGGGGCATGTGTCCTCTGCCTTGGGGATGGGGTCAGAAATCCTGGCTCAGCAAGGCCCCTCTGTCCCCAGCTGATGGTCCTTACCTGGTGATAGTGGAACAGCCTAAGCAGGTGAGTGAACGGAAGGGCTGGTGTGGGATGACTTAAGCTTTGGGGACAAGTGGGGTAGTTGTATGTGGGTGGCCATGGGGAGGGTCACTGATCACAGAGGCCACTTCAGGTTGGAATGATTGGCTGCTGCTAATCCCAGTAGTGGTGTGGTTCAGGAGATACTGCCAATTATCGTGGTCACTGCTGGCTGGGAATGTGGCTGGCTTAGGGAGGAAGGGGGTCTCTCCTGTTCACAATGTCAATCTGCCCGGGACATTCAGCGAGGCTTCCGATTTCGATATGGCTGTGAAGGCCCCTCCCATGGAGGATTGCCAGGTGCCTCCAGTGAGAAGGGCCGGAAGACTTATCCCACAGTCAAGGTGAGTCAAGGTGGTGCTGGAGGGTGGGCCAATGGACAGTGTCTTCAGGGCCATTACTGACAGCCCTCACCCCTCCCAGATCTGTAACTACGAGGGACCAGCCAAGATCGAGGTGGACCTGGTAACACACAGTGACCCGCCTCGTGCTCATGCCCACAGCCTGGTGGGCAAGCAGTGCTCGGAGCTGGGGGTCTGCGCCGTGTCTGTGGGGCCCAAGGACATGACTGCCCAGTAGGTGCCCCCTCGTTGCCTGCCAGTCCTAGGCCCCAGCCCACTTCTGTGAGCTTAGCATCTGACCAACGGGGGAGACAGGTGGGGCCCAGAACCCAAGGCCCCAAGTAAAAACCAGGAAAGCTTCCTGGAGGAAATAGGGCTGAGCTGAGCCCTGGCAGCGGGGAGGGTGCCTCAGGAGGAAAGAACTGCATGCAAAGCCTCTGACTCCCCCTCCCCCACCCAGATTTAACAACCTGGGCGTTCTGCATGTTACCAAGAAGAACATGATGGAGATCATGATACAAAAACTTCAGAGACAGCGACTCCGCTCCAGGCCCCAGGGCCTTACTGGTATGAAGGGAGGAGGGGTCACGGGAGGTGACTGTGGAAGGAGTAGAGGAGGAGGAAGAGGGCAGGGATCACGCGTCTGTCCACCGCCCAGAGGCTGAGCGGCGGGAGCTGGAGCAGGAGGCCAAGGAGCTGAAGAAGGTGATGGACCTGAGCATTGTGAGGCTGCGTTTCTCTGCCTTCCTTCGAGCCAGTGATGGCTCCTTCTCCCTGCCCCTGAAGCCCGTTATTTCCCAGCCCATCCATGACAGCAGTGAGTATCCTGATCGGCTGGGGTGCCAGGCCTAGGTGCTAGAGGGAGCATGGGGGCCACTTCAAGGCCCGGCTTTGAACTGGACCTACCACATATGAGCTGGGGGATCTTGAGCCAGTCATTTCCCGAGTATGGCTTCCAACTTGGGTAAATGAAGCTATTAGCAATTCCTGTACCTCTTGTGGGTGTTCAAATAATAATACGAAGCAGCTGACTCCATACATGGGGCCATGGCTATTATGTCGTCTCAAGTCATTGATATCCCACCCCTACAGAGTCTCCTGGGGCCTCGAACCTGAAGATTTCGCGAATGGACAAGACAGCTGGCTCTGTGCGTGGTGGAGATGAGGTTTACCTGCTTTGTGACAAGGTGCAGAAAGGTGAGTCTGGAGCCCAGGCTGGGAGCTAGGGACACTGGGTGTCAAGATGGGGAGCCAAGGCAGCTCTAGGACAAAAGGCCCTGGAGATTCTACTAGGAGCTGTGGCCAAGCTTCAATTTTCCCTATAGATGACATTGAGGTTCGGTTCTACGAGGATGATGAGAACGGATGGCAGGCCTTTGGGGATTTCTCTCCCACGGATGTTCATAAACAGGTACCCTAGGGCTAGGGCCAGGGCCAGGGGGTGCTGAACTAGGCCAAGGCCTTAATAACACCTTACGCCCTCCAACCCCCTGCCAGTATGCCATTGTGTTCCGGACACCCCCCTACCACAAGATGAAGATTGAGCGTCCTGTAACCGTGTTCCTGCAACTGAAACGCAAGCGTGGTGGCGATGTGTCCGACTCCAAACAGTTCACCTATTACCCTCTGGTGGAAGGTGGAGCTGGGCTGAAGGGGGTGGGGGGGAGCCCTGGGCTGGAGTGTCCCAGAACTAGATCAGGGGACCCATGAGTCAAGTCAGGAGTGGGGAAGGTCCCAGAAAGAGGTGGTCCTAAGAGACAGCCTGAGGGCTTTTGGAGGGAGGGCTGTGACCAAACTCAGGACAGAGCTCTTGAGGCGCGGTGCATAAGTTGGGGTTTTGACATCTCATTTCCCTGTGGCCCCAGACAAGGAGGAGGTGCAGCGGAAACGGAGGAAAGCCTTGCCTACCTTCTCCCAGCCCTTCGGGGGTGGATCCCACATGGGTGGAGGCTCTGGGGGCTCGGCTGGAGGTTATGGAGGAGCTGGAGGAGGAGGTGAGGGGCCGCTGGTGGCTTGAAGGGGGATGGAGGAGGGAGGGGTAAGGAGGAGAGAAGTTGGGGGGTTAGAAAACTGGGAGAGTCCTGGCTGGTGCCTCCTACCCACAGCCCGGCCTGTATCCGCAGGTGGCAGCCTCGGCTTTTTCCCCTCCTCCTTGGCCTACAGCCCCTACGCCTCGGGCTCGGCCCCGATGGGCTGCTACCCCGGAGGTGGGGGCGGGGCGCAGATGGCCGCCGGGGCGCCAGGCGTGGATGCCGGGGAGGAAGCAGCGGAGCCGAGCGCGGCCCCCCTGACCCCCCAGCGCGAACCGCAGGGCCCAGACCTGCTGCAGCAAGGTACAGCCTCTTGAATCCGGGCGGTCGGGACGCTGCGGGTGGGGACCGAGCCCGTGCCTACACCCCTGTCGCCCCCAGCCCGGGAGTACAATGCGCGCCTATTCGGCCTGGCGCAACGCAGCGCCCGAGCCCTGCTCGACTACGGCGTCACCGCGGACGCGCGCGCGCTGCTGGCGGGACAGCGCCACCTGCTGACGGCTCAGGACGAGAACGGAGACACGTAGGTGGGCGGGCGGCGGGGCGGGAGACCCAGGCTCCCAGGGCCGGTTAGGAACTTGGAGCGCCAAGGAAGGTCGTGGGGTGTAGGGCGGGGAAGGAACTTGCAAGGAGCCAGGGCTGAGGAGCCAGACGCATCCGGTTCCAAGTCCGGCCTCACTATGCACTAGTGGGCTCAGGTGCTTGATCTCTAACCACTTCAGTTCTGTTGGCTGTTAAGAGAGCGCGACGATAGTACTGACGTCCTGCACAGGGTGCTCGGAAGGATTAAGTTCAGGTGCAGCGATGCTCCTGGAGACGTTTGGGCTCTTCAAGCCCCAGTGACGGAGATCATGGAGGCGGTGGGGTTTTGAGGGTAGAGGATGCTCTGAGCGGCTGGGCTCTCTAAGCCGCAGTCTCACTCTCACATGGCTCAGGCCGCTGCACCTCGCCATCATCCACGGGCAGACCAGTGTCATCGAGCAAATAGCCCACGTCATCTACCACGCCCGGCATCTCGGTGTTGTCAACCTCACCAATCACCTGCACCAGGTGAGGGGCACCTAGGGTGAGGGGGCAGCAGTCGGAAGGCAGATGCGCCGAGGCCAGGGGCGGCCCTGGCTCATTCTGCCTGGTCCCCAGACGCCACTGCACCTGGCAGTGATCACCGGGCAGACGAGCGTGGTGAGCTTCCTGCTGCAGGTGGGCGCAGACCCGGCCCTGCTGGACCGGCACGGAGACTCGGCGGTGCACCTGGCTCTCCGGGCGGGGGCTGGTGCCCCCGACCTGCTGCGCGCCCTGCTGCGCAGTGGGGTTCCCGCCGTGCCCCAGCTGTTGCACCTGCCGGACTTCGAGGGTGAGTTCATCACCTCCTCTGGACAGGCGGGGGCGAGGCGCAAAGGTGTGGCCCAGGGAGGGTGCCCGAGGAGTGCCTGGTGCGAACGTGAGGTGTTGAGGTCAGTTGGTCCGGGGGCCACGTTGGGGTCGCAGCCATGGGCTTAGTGTCTGTGTCCCTAGGCCTGTACCCGATACACCTGGCGGTCCGCGCCCGAAGCCCCGAGTGCCTGGATCTGTTGGTGGACAGCGGGGCTGAAGTGGAGGCTGCAGAGCGGCAGGGGGGCCGGACAGCCCTGCATCTAGCCACGGAGATGGAGGAGCTGGGGTTGGTCACACATCTGGTCACCAAGGTGGGCCTGAGGATTGCGGAGGGGCGGGGCCAAGCCTTGTGGAAGCGAGGATGGTGAAGATGCAGGGGAAGGGGAGGCCAGTCAGTGGGTGCTGTGATCAACCGCTCCCTTGCACCCACAGCTCCGTGCCAACGTGAATGCCCGCACCTTTGCGGGAAACACACCCCTACACCTGGCAGCTGGACTGGGATCCCCCACCCTCACCCGCCTCCTCCTGAAGGCTGGTAAGCCTCATCCTTGGGGCCTATGAACAGGACTGGGGGGGGAGGAAAAGGGGTGCCTCCCAGTCCCCCCCTTTGCAGTTCTCAACATGGGCTCCCCTTTTTACCTCCTCACAACTACCTCCCTCTCCAGGCGCCGATATCCATGCAGAGAATGAGGAGCCCCTGTGCCCACTGCCTTCGCCCCCCACCTCTGGTAGCGACTCAGATTCTGAGGGACCTGACAGGGACACCCGAGGCAGCTTCCGGGGCCACACACCTCTTGACCTCACTCGCAGCACTAAGGTAAGCTAGCCTGGAAGCAGAGGCCCCAGGGAATGGGGTACCTGGGCTTAAGGCTGGGGCCCAGAGGAGCTGCTGCCTGGGCTTGAGGCCTGGGATGGGAGGTCATCAGACGGAGGCTGTCTCCCCAGGTAAAGACCTTGCTGCTAAATGCTGCCCAGGACGCCACGGCACCCCCCCTGACCCCACCCAGCCCTGCAGGTGAGAGCTCTTCCCCGTCCCCCCTCCCACCCCAGCCTCCCCCCGGCAGACTGCAGGCCCCTGCTCATGGAGGTCCCTTCTTTAGAACCTCTCAGGCAGGGCTCCCTTGCTCCATCCCTGTTGGCACGCGCTGCCTCACCTGTCAGAGTCCCTGGAGAGCAAGGTGCCTGCCTGGGTCCTCCTCTGGGCCCAACAGACACATCTGCACGTGTGTCCCTATCAGGGCCAGAGCCGCCCCTTGAGGATACAGCCTTACAGAACCTGGAGCATCTGCTCGACGGCCCAGGAGCCCAGGGCAGCTGGGCGGAACTGGCAGAACGGCTGGGGCTGCGCAGTCTGGTCGACACGTACCGGAAGACGGCCTCGCCCAGCGGCAGCCTCCTGCGCAGTTACAAGGTCGGTTGGTCCCCACTGCCTGCTCCGAGTCTGGCTTCTTTCCCCTCTCAGATCTCAGGGGCTCCCTTGGCCCCAGGGCCCCTGATCCCACACTCCAGTCTCGCCTCTTCCTCCTCCCCAGCTGGCTGGCGGGGACGTGGCAGGCCTGCTGGGCGCTCTGTCGGACATGGGCCTGGAGGAAGGAGTGAGGCTGCTGAGGGGCCCGGAGGCCCGAGACAAGCTGCCCAGCACAGGTAAAGGGGTCCCACCTGGAACGCAGACCCGGGCCTGGAAGCTGGGAGGTCTAAGACCGTAACTGTTCCCTGTCGCCTCCCCTGTGCCCACCCGCCTAGCAGAGGTGAAGGAGGACAGTGCATACGGGAGCCAGTCGGTGGAACAGGAGGCGGAGAAGCTGGGCTCACCCCCTGAGCCACCAGGAGGGCTCTGCCATGGGCACCCCCAGCCTCAGGTGCACTGAACTGCTGCCCGCCCACCAGCCCCTCCCTGGGCCCCTCTGTACAGCACCCCTGCCCATTCCAGTTCTTATTTAACACCCCGTGCCCACCCCTCAGTCGGGGCAAATAAAGAATTCTCATGGGAAAGGGAGAGGGCACGGCCCCCTCCCTAACTTATGGCAACCCCTGATGTGACTCTGGTCCCTGGAACCAGCTGCCTACCCTGGCCCCAAGCCAGGTACTGGAGAGAGGAGAAGGAGGCCCAGCCGGCAAGTCCAGAGCAGTTTTAATGGGAGTGGAGGCTGTACAAAGGGCAGGGCCCACTCAAGGAGGGAAAGCAAGGCCATGCTGTCCCCAGACTGTGTCGGGGAGGCCTAGGCATGGATACCCTTCCTCCGTCTCTGGAAAGAGAGAGGGTGAGCCTCAGGGAGGAAGGAGGGAAAACCAGCTCAGCCCCAGCTCCTGGCCCCTATCTGAGCCAGGCCCCAGGATGGAGGGGGATTGCTGGTGTTGGGTGGGGGTAGTCTCAGCAGAAAGCAGAAACGTCAGGCCTCCCCCCCCCAAAAAAAGCATCAAAAGTCCAAGGGGCCCTGGCCCCTCCCACCCCGGCACCCCCGTACGAAAAAGTGCAAAACATTATCACAAAATGGGGGTCTCAGAGGGGCCCCTAACCTAGGCTCCCGAGGCCCGTGCCCTAGCCTAGCCTGCCCTGCCCCGGACACCGCGTCCGGCGCGGTCGGGCCCTGGGCCGAGGGGCCCTGGCGGGTGGCCCGAGGCCGGCCCGGGCTCAGGCGGGGCGCTGTCATGCAGGTGCCCAGCGGGCGCCAACCCCCCACACTCCTGCCCGCAGCTCAGAGCTTCCACCGCCCACTGCTCGCCCCTGTGCGAGGCTCTGAGCCAGGACCCTGAGCCCGGGGCTGGCTGGAGGGGTTGGCCTGTGGGGAGGGACTGGAGTGAGGCTGGGGGAGGCCGTCCTCCGAGCTCCCCGCCTGGGCCAGCGCCGCCTCCACCGCGTCCAGCTCTTCGCTGCCGGCCTTCAGCTTGACCCGAAGCAGCGCCGCATACGTGCCATAGCGGGATTTCTGGGGCAGAGGGGCGGGGCTGTGAGCTTGCTCTCCACCCTCTGCCCGTCTCACCCCCATCCGGGGACAAAAGCTGGGAGACAGCAGGTTCCTGCCCACCTCTGGGGTCCCCAAAGCCCCACTGCGACGTGACCCCCTGGTAAGTTGGGGACTCTCTGTGGGCACTCCTGCTGTGTATTATAACCGCTGATACTTCCTGAGCCTGGACTAGAGCTGGGGAGAGGGAGCACCCGGGTGCCGGACAGACCTCATCTCACTTCATTACCCTCGCGGGGAGAGAATGGCATTCTGGCCCCCAGTAGAGGAAACAGGCTCAGAGAGGTTAAGCAACCCGCCCCAAGGTCACCCAGCGGGTCCCACTGTCCTAGAGCCCACACCGTTAACCACTAGCCTGAGCCTGTGTGCGGGAACAGAGAGGTCCCACAGCTAGAGAAAGGAGCCACAGAGGCGCCAGGGCAGGGAGGTTCACCTCAAACTCCAGGTAGGCCTCCTTCTGCCGCTGCTCCTCCGCCTCCTTGCCCCGGGCCTTCTTGCCCAGCTGCGCAGCCCTGTGCTCTCGCAACTCACTTGCCATGGCTTTCAGCTTGGCCTCGTGGGTCCGCACCTGCTCCTCCTAGAGGCCAGGGGCAGCGCGATCAGGATCACTCTAGTACATATAATGCCTTTGTGCATGTTTTTTAAAAAAGGTGCCCCATCCTTTGGATGAGCAAAGCACCATGGTCCAGGTTAACACCTGGGCAAGTGGCGTGAGACCAGATTCCAGCCTTCACTCACCCCCCATGGCCAGTGTCCTGGTATGGCGGGCAGCCACGTAACCACCCACGGCAGCCCTGAGTGCAGGCGGCCGGGCCTGCCCCACTCCATCCCGCTGGCTGGGATAGACGGAGCTGGGGGTACCTGGGAGAGCCGGGTGGCGGCACTGGGCAACAGGGGGCGGCTGAACTTCCTCTGGGAGCTCACAGCAGCTGGGAAGGGGGGTGCAGAGAACATGGCAGCCACCACATTGATGCGAGTGATCCAGGACTGCATCTGCTCCAGGGTCCTGGGGAGACAACACGGCCACTTCGGACCTGGGCCCAGGATGCCTGTCCCGGCAAAGGGTGTGGCCTGGGAAGAAGTGAGGCAATCCAGGGACAAGGGAGGGGAGCGCGCTGGGAGTGGGACAGAGGGGCCCGGGACGGGCAGGAGGAGGGCACTCACGGGGCCTGAAAGAGGAAGACCCGCCAGTCGGCCGTGCGCAGGTAGAAGACGTGGGGCCTCTTGCTGTAGTCGCTGGCGCGCGTGGCGAGTGCATGGTGGATGCTGATGGCATTCTTTAGCTCTGCCTCTGATAGGGCCTTCCCGGGCTGGTACTCCTCCTGCGGGGGTGCCCGTCTTGTCCTGGCCGTGGTCCCGCCCAGCCTGGCCCAGCCCACCCTCACGCCCCTGAGCCAGCTCAGCCCCAACCCCGTGGGCTGGCCCCGCACCTTCTGCAGGTAGAGGATCATGCCCTTGAGGATCCCGTGGAAGCTCTTCCAGCCCCGCTTGCCCCGAGGTGCTGGGGGGAAGGAAGACAAGTCAGAGGGCCTGAGACAGGCCCCCTCCCCTCCATCCCCAGACCCACCCCACCCAGCCACGTACTCTTCCTGCAGTCGGGGTCTGCGTGCACCTTTCGCACCAGGGCCCCGTGCTTGTAGACTGCAGCCCCGGGCTCAGGCGTCAGGTCCAGGAAAGGGCTGGAGCCGCTGCCACTGCCCCCGCTGACCCTCTTGATGACCTTGGGATTGGGGTCGGCCAACTCAGACAGAGAGCGTCTCAGCTCCTCCTCGTCTCTGCGGGTGTGATCACCTCAAAGGGGGCTGGCCTTGCAGCCAAGACCCCCCTCAGTCCTAGCCTCTGCCCCCTCCCCAGGGAAGCGCCCCCTTGTCAGTGGAGGGAGTGGGGGAATGGCCCCTCACGCAGGGTGTGGCTCCCCTCAACCCGGAGCCTTGTCTCCCACCTCAGATCAGATCTCCCCCGGGCAGCCGGGCCCGGCCCCCCACCCCCAGCTCTGATGAGGGTTCCTCCAGGTACCATATCTTCTCACTTAGGTTAGAGCCCCCAGGGGTAGGGCCGTGACTGTTCCTTTGCGTCTCTGCACACGCACGCCAACCCTCACCCCCCTCTCCACTGGGGCAGACACACCTCTGACTCAGCGGCCTCAACCACACCCAGCAGCACGCTTTGCTCATAGTTTGTTGGCTAAACGGTGGCCGATGTAGCTTCCTAGTGGTCACCTAGTAACTCTCGGTCAAAAGGCCTTGCTAGATATCATCTAAAGAATCGAGTTCTACCCCATCACTCTGCTGATCAAAAACCTGCAGTAGCTCCCTATTGCCTCCCACAAAGAGCCCAAGGTCCATCCCCGCCAATGCTGCCTTTTCCTCCTTCCACTCTCCAGCCAGCCAGGCCTGCCTCCTCTTGGTCTCCCCACCCCACCCCCACACTCATTTCAGCCACCACATATTTGCCTCCCGAATGTCAACTTCCCTCTCCCCAAATGCTTCTCCTCCTTCAAGGCTTGCTCCAAGCCCCAGTCTGCACCCTGGTCCCGAGCTCTGCCTCCTGAGGTCTTCTCTCCTGCGGCCTGGGAGCTCCCGTGACTGGCCTCTCAGCAGGCACCAGCAAGTATGAGTGACCCGCTGACTGTTTATATGAAGCTCTCCCCCTCAGACTGGGGGCCCCAAGGCTAAAACTGGACCTCCTCCCTTAGTCTGGACTCCTCTAAGACTTACTCTGAGTCTCTTTGCACTGAGGCTGCCAAGAGTAGACAGCGTGGTCCCTTGATCTAGGACACTCTGCACTCCCTGGGACCCGAGAAGGGTCCTCCAGACTTCTGCTTTCCCACTTGGCTTACCAAAGGGCCTTCCCTTTCTGTTTCAGCACTCCTCCCCCGGGGCCCGCTGACAGTGGCCACCCACCCCAGCCTAGCTTGTCATAACAACCCAGCTGAAGAAAAGACACAGATCCCCAAGTCCAGGCAGCCATCTCCAAACAAGGCCATGAGGCAGCCTCAGTGCCTCTCGTGGCCTCCCCCGCCCCACACCCAACTTGGACTCCCAGGGCCTGCCTCCACACTCATTCTCTCCAGGCAGCCCCTTCCCCACACCCCAGCTCCCTCACCACATGCCCTGGGACTCACATGGCCCACTGCAGCTTCTCATTCTTGATGGAGCTGTACAAGGCCTGGGAAAGGAGGAACAAATCAGGCACGTATGGGTCACTCGTGGGGGAGGCAAGCCATGCGCCCCGATGCCAGAGCTCAGAGCCCGCCCTCCTAAGTCAGGGCAGGAGACGACAGGGAGTGGGTTGGGGGCAGCTGGGTGTGATGACCAAGATCACGGGCTCTGAAACAGTATTAGGACACAGTACTAGGTCACTTTTGCTGCAGGACTCGGGGCAAGTGTGCATGGGGAGAACAAACTTAGTAACAGGTGTGTAACGGAGAGAAGGCAATCGGCACAGGGCACCCAGGCATGCGGCCGCTGCACGGTCCATGGCCGCTGCTGTTGTTATCGTGAGGGGTCATCCCGCCCAGATCCTGGGCGGAAGAAGCACAGCGCTGGAAGGAATAGACAAGAGCATCCCGGGAAGCTCTCCTTTTCCGAATCGTGTGCCTTGGCCTGTTTCCATAGGATAAACCCACACGGGACATATGGGGAAACTGAGGCCCGGCAACAAGGGATTCACCCCGACACTTCCCTCTCAGGCTAGCAGAGAACACATTCTCACGACTCCTGACCCCTGGGCAAGCTGAGCACTTCCCCCAGCCCAGAGCCCCGGCAAGTCTAATGCCAGGGTGAGTGAGCCCCCTGCCCACTCTCATCCTTCGTGTTACTGGGGACTGAACACTAAAAGGCACAAGCGTTAGCTTCCAAAGCCTGCACACCCCAAGCTCCCTGTGAACTCCTGAACCAGCCACTTTCCGCTGTTCAGTTGTCACGGGGGAAATGGGGGGGCCTTGGGATGGTAGGGTAGAGAATGGGCTCCAGGAGTTGCAGAGGGGACCCTTCCTGGGAGTGGCCTGCAGCATGGGTCCACAGCAGCCCCTCCCGCTGTGGGGGCGACTCCAGCAGCCTGTCTGTGAGTGGGTGTGTCTCCAGCATGTGCGTGTCGGGCTAAGCGTGTGGCGTGTGATGCTGCCTGCGTGATCTGGGTGCAGTGGTGACGTCGGCACCTTCCCCAGGATGGGACACAGCCCCCCACCCCACCATCACCATACCACAGTCACTGCCTCTCTCGCTGGCCACTGTCACACTCTGCCACAAGGCTAACCTGGCAGCCCACCTGTGCACCTCCTGGCCAGGGTGCACCTCCCAACCTTCACCCCTACACAGCACAGCCCAGCTTTGTGCACACACAGTCACCCTCCCAGCACACCCCCAGCCCAAGCCCTGCAGAGGCGGGCCCCGAGACCCCCACTCTCCAACTCTGGGCCAGGAGGCTGAAGTGGCCACCCAGATCCAACCCGTCTCCAGTCCTCCAGTTCACCCCCTGCCCCCTCAGAGAACCTCCTCTGGCCCATAACCACGTCTTCCTTCCAAAGTCCTAAATCCTATCGGTGAGCCCCACGTCACGCTCCCAGCCAGACCCAAAGACCCTTTGGTTTGCATGCCCACCTTAATCCGCCCGTCTGTGCCCTTCCCCCTCCAGTCCATGCCCACTCCCGGCTACCCATGGGCTCTGTCCCCGCTGGGCTCGGCCCCCCTCAGTCCGCCTGATGCCACCTCGGCTCGTGCCCCCTTCGGTGCCTCCCTCACACCGCCCCCTCAGCCACGCCGCCATCCACAACTCCCCCCGGCCGCCCCCCCACCCCCGCCCAGCCTGGCGTGGGCCGCAGCCCCAACGCCCTCACCGCCTTCTTCTTCTTGCGGCTCTGCAGGCGGCTGACCACCAGGTCGGTGTAGAGCACCGGCTTGAGACTGCGCGAGCGCTGCGGCCAGCCGTAGCACAGGGTCTCCGCGCCGCGGTGGGTGCGCCCGTAGCGCACGGAGCACAGCGAGCGCGAGCGCAGCCGCCCAGCGCTGCTGTGGATGCTGTTGACACCGATCATGCTGGCCCGGCCGGCGCGCCGCGGCCCCCGGCCATGCCCCCGCCCGCCCTCGGCCCGGACGGCCCGGACGGCCCGGACGGCCCGCGGACGGCTCCCCCGACAGCCGGCGCGAGCGGCCCGGCCCGGCCCGAGCCCGGCCCGGCTCCCACCGACGCACGGAGCGCACGGCGGCGGCGGCGCTGTCGGCTCTGCGGCTCCGCGCGAGCGGGAGGGGGCCGCCGACGGGGAGGGAGGGCGACGGCTGGGGGCGGGGACGGCGCAAAATGGAGGCGTCCGACCGCGCAGGGGCCCGCGGCGCGGCGCCACGGGGGCGGGGCCTCAGGGGCCCGCCGGGGCCGGTGCAGGGAGGCGCGCGGTGACGTGGGAGATGGCGGGGGCGCCGGGAGCCCCCGGGCCTGCGTCTGCCTAGGTGGGCTGACCCGTAGGGTCTGCAGCGCCCTCCTGGCTCGTCAGGGTAGGGGCACCAGGGGCGGAGGAGGTCGGAACGCATCCCCTCGGCCCCTTCTCCCCGCCCCAAGCCAGGCCACGCAGGAGGGGCGCCGCGGAATGGAGGCAGCCATGGAATTGCACCAGCCTCAGCCCACTCACCCAACCCAAGACCGCTCAAACACCCAAGGCTCTACCCCAACTCCCGTACACACACTCCTTTACAGACATACCCCCAACTAGCCACATCATCAATCCACACTCACCCCCAACTCACAGACCCTGCAAATTTAGGGTCACACCTCAGAATTTAGTCTTTAACTCCTACGACCCCTGCTCATGGGGGCACCTGCGTGGCTCAGTCGGTTAAGCAGCTGCCTTCGGCTTCGGTCGTGACCCCAGGGCACTGGGATCGAGCCCCAGTAGCCCCACATCAGGGCTCCCTGCTCAGCGGGGAGCCTGCTTCTCCCTCTGCCCGTCTGCTCCCCCTGCTTGTGCTTGCTCTCCCCTGCCCGTGTCAAATAAATAAGTAAAATCTTAAAAAAACAAAAACAAACGAAACAACCCCGCTAGTGGATGCTTGTCATAAATCAGAGAGCCAATCTGTAGATATACAATCTAATATACAGAAACCCCCAACGTGCACCCCGACACAGACACACTCTAAATCGCAAGCTGTTAAAGCACATAGCCCAAGCCAAACCGCCTGATTTACCAACTCCCTAAAGCACATGTATGTATGTATATATACATCTGAATATGTATATATGCAACTCAACTCAAGCATACACCCCAACTCTTTTGACCCCCCAAACTCACAATGAACGCACCCCCCACTCCCATACATTCCCAAACTCAGACGCCCAACACACCTCAAGCTCACGGATGGACCCAAGGACAATCCTGTGCAGTCACAGGTATGTGATGGCCCAGAGATCCCTTTGCCAACCCTAGAGGTTTTAAAGGAGTCCAGGCTCCCTGCATGAAACCAATGCCTCAGAGAAAGGAGTGAACGTGCAGGACCCGGACACTGTCTCCTCCTCCCATGCATACCGGTCCCAGTGTGGCTAAATCCCTCAAGTGCTGGCAGGTGGGAGCTAGGGCCTGGCAACAAGGGAGTCAGAAGAGCAGTGTCTAGTCCCAAGTCCCAGCTTGAATATAACTGGCTCTGAGACCTTGGAAAAGCCTTTGTCCCTCTTGGGCCCCTCTACCTCTGGGTCCCTCCAGCACAGCGGTACCAGAAGGGCCTTTGTGGCCATATATCCTGGAGCAAGGGGTGGAGGGGGAGGAGGGAAGCAGTGAACCGGTGTGTCCCGCCCCATGCTGAGACCCCTCCCATGCTCCGTGAACACTGTAGGAGGGGAACTTGAGGCAAATACAAGGTCCAAGGCCACTTCATCACGGGTTTTCCAGAGCTGTCTCCCCTCCCCCGCTGCGAACGGCCAAGACTGCACACAAGCGCGCATGTTCCGGGGAGCCTGCGTGTGGGGGGTGGGGGAGGGGGCAGTCCCCAAGCTGAGTCACGGGAGAGCCCAGGCTCCAGCAGCAGGAGCTGGGGGCCGGCAAGCCCCTCACCTCACCAACCAACACGCTGCCAACAGGTCCCCATCCCTCCCCTCCAGCAACCTCTACCCGGTCCCGTCCCCCTTTGTCCCTCCCCACACCCCCCACACCTTGAGCAGCTCCCTGGGGAAGTCTCCGCCTTCATTGAGGCCCTCCAGGTTTCCGATGAAGTCTCCGCAGGTCATGCGCTTCCCAATGTTCTAAGTGAAGGCAGAGAGGCTTGTGAGGGGGGCCGTGGGCCCCAGGCCTTGAAATCTCTGGACGCTGTCTGTCTTCTGGGCTCCCTCCCACTAGCCCCCCACTCACATGGCCGTGAAGGTCGGTGTTGAGTAGCATGAGGGCGCAGGTCAGCGTGTGTGCACCGTCTAGGGGAGAATTGACATTCAGCCTCGGCCGCTTCCCACGGATTCTTCCCACAGCTATCTTCTCCAGCCTTCCAGTTTATCTCCTGCCCTTTCTGGCCCACAATCACACTTTTGTAAGCCCTGAACTCCATAGTGAACCCCACTTCCTCGCGCCAAAGCCCTTTCTTTTCTAGCAGATCCCTAAAAGGGACCTTTTCCCCCAACCCCACATGCCTTTGCGAGTGTGCCCAGCAAACAAGTCAGTGGGTCCCCTCACCGTTTTGCTGCCCAGGGCGGCCGAATCACCTTGTATGTGTGGACATGAACACGCATTGCCTGTGGAAGGTTCCACACTCGCGAAGCCAGGTCAGCACTGCACACACACATGCTCACCTGCAAGCTGTGTGTACATGCACTCCGACACACACACACACACACACACACACACACGCACACACACTGTGCCCATCTGCCTCGGTGACCCGCTGGGAGAGCCCCGCCCCTTGGCTTCCTCACCCTCTGAGGACAGGGCTCCGGGATTGCACTGGAAGTATCTCTGGGAGAAGTGGGCCAGCACGCGCTCCCGTTCTTGGGTCTCACCCATTAAGGCCAGCTCCTTCAGAAATACCCTGGGGAGGGCGGAAGAGGGAGCCTGTCACCCCTACCCCAGGTCCCATAACCAGGCAGCCCCAGCTTTTGGTCATGCCCAGCCAGCCTGGGAAGGATGACATCAGGGCAGCTTAGGAGGGAGGCCCAGGGGCTCGGAGGAGGCACAACAGAGGCCCTGCACACCAAGCCTGGAGTGTGGGGGGCTGCCCTCAAAAGGCTTAACACCCACCTGAGAGCTTGGTCCAGAGTCATCCCCGTGAAGACAAAGAACTTGAGGTACTCGCCAGCCACAAGTTTGCTGAAGTCATTGCTGTGGGCAGGGCAGACAGACAGGTGGAGTCTCAAGGGAAAGGCTCAGGGGACCAGGTGGGGTTACCTACAGACCTGGGGCCCTTAGAAAGATTGAGGAGGTGCTGCCCACAGGATGCATCCCCTCTCCCCCCATGCTCACTCCCAACCGGTGACTGTACTTCTTGCCCAGGTGCCGGGCCACATCGGCCTTCCTGAAGCCGTCCAGTCGGTACAGCCTCTTAGCGAGGCGCTGCGCGGCCTCCAGGTCTGCTCTCTGCCCGTCGGACAGGGTGTCTGTGCTCCCCAGGGCCAGCCGCTCCGTGCTGTCCAGCTCTGAGTCCCAGTCAGACACCAGCTGGCTCAGCGGCGGTTCGCTGCAGGGGGGAGAACACCAGCTCAGAGGTGGGGCAGCCCCCCCCTGGGGCCATTCAGATCGTTCCTCTGCCCCCGAACCCAGAAGGCAGAGAGGGAGAGTTTGGGACATGGGGAAGGCAGTTTTCTTCCCTCCAGAGAATGACACTGTACAGGTCCCCTCTGTCAGCTAATTCCATCTTTACAATCTCTCTGTAGAAGTCCGACATCACATTTAACCCGCATCCCTCTTTCTGCTGTGGGAATTTTGACTACTTCTCCAAAGCTCCCTATGGAGTTCACTGTTAGGCACAGACTTCCCATCTCCACGTTGGCCCTACTGAGAACATGGTCCTCTATCTCTGAGGATATGGGGAAAGGTGGGCTATAGACAGGAGCAGTGGAGGGTCAATGATTTGAGGGCAGCAAGGACACCTTCCCACTCCTATGTCTTTCTTCTTCTGGCCTTTTAAAAGGCAGAGAAGCCTCCTCCTTGGCCCTTCTCTTCTACCCACAAAGAGGCAGGCTCTGGGGTAGAGGGGAATGGGGGTCAACGTGCACTCCATTCATTCCCTGTCTCCTCCTCCCCTTCCCTTCCCGCCATCCCAGCTGCTCTACTCGCAAAGCCACCTGTCACCCCAGAGACAGAGGCGGAAACTCCTGGTTGCTAGGCAACCCTGTCTCCCTGGCCACCCCCTTCTGTTGCCATGGCTTCAGTGACTGAGAGGGTAGCTGGCAGAGGGAGAGCAGAAAGGTTAGACTGGTGAAAGGACTTCCTGGAGAAGGGTGAGAGGCTCCTGACTGAAGAGGGGAGGCGACAAGGGAGGGAGGCAATGGGAGAGGCTGGTGGCTGCATCTTTTCGAGAAGGCTCCAGGCTGGGTGGGGGAAGGTCACAAGAATTCCAAGCAGGTTAGAGGCTCCGCCTTGGGAAGGAAGGGCCTTCCTAGAAAGAAAGGAGGGTGTTCTCTGGGGACTCTTCAATCCTGAATCATGGTTTTCCAAGTCATTGGATCTGAGACCAAGGGATGGGCTGTGAGGGCCCCTCACAGCCCATGGAAGCAGTCCTCCAAATGGAAAAACAGACATCAGTATCTCCTCGCTACTCTATCAGGGGTCAGGAATATGAACTGCATCTTTGCATTCAGGCTCCTTCCCTTGGGGCAGCTGCTCCGGAGGCCCTGGGAACCTCAGTTCTAAGGAACCAAAGGAATCACTCACCTGCCCAGAGGTGCTGCTCCCAGCCCAAAGCTGTCCTCTGAGCGGCAGGGACTAGGGGGCTCCCTCCCTGGGGCCTGCTGGACTCCAGCCTCTGCCTCTTCTTCCTCCCCTCTCTGTGTCCAAGGCCCATCAGCAGCGGAGCTGGTACCAGAATCTGGCTCAAGAGGTGCAAGTGGGGCGGGAGCAGGAGGGTCAGGCCGGGGGGCAGGGGGCTGGGGAGGCAGCTCAAAGGTGAAGAAGGGGCTCTGGGTTGGGCCTGGTGAGGCCAGGGCCTCCAGCGAGGCAAGGCTGGTGTAGGAGGTGCCCTTGGCTCGGTGTGACTCCAAGATGGCTTCAAACACGCAACTGAAAGAGTCAGGCCCATCCGCCGAGGGGCTGGTCCCGGGTAGAAAGGGCACAGGCGACTTGAGAGGCCCGGGGTGAGGCATCCGGATGCCTGGCCTGCAGGGGCGGGGAGAGTCTCTGATCAGGGGCCCAAAGGACAGTCCTTGGGTAG
This sequence comes from Nasua narica, assembly GCA_028533885.1. Taxonomy (NCBI): domain Eukaryota; kingdom Metazoa; phylum Chordata; class Mammalia; order Carnivora; family Procyonidae; genus Nasua; species Nasua narica. The sequence continues at coordinate 51,441,443 of CM052812.1, forward strand.
CATCCATTGAATTCTCATATGACTCTGCGAAGGGGATTATCACCTCCTTTTCACAGGCCCCCAGCCCTCTAAAAAAGCCGCCTGGGTAGGGAGTCCCCACTATGGGTTCACCAAGCTACTCAGTGCCCCAGAGGCACCCCAGCCTTACCCGTCCCCAGCACCCAATCCCTTTCATGTCTTCCTCCCTGCTAATCTCCCTTTCTCCTCCTTCTCCCTGATCCTCTCCCCTCCTGCCATCCCATTTCTATTTCTGGCAACATCTTAGGAGAAGAAGATGAGGCTCCAAGCTGCAGTGGGGTGTGAGACGCAGAGGAAAGCCCCCACACTCTCCACTCTCCTGCCAGGATCTAGGATCTGGATTGATGCTCCCATGCCCCCGGGCTTGATTCTGGCCCCTGGCCTCTCACTCTACCTCCTGTTCTTCACTAGAACCCCTTTCTTCTTCTGTTCCTGGCTGCTCCTTACCCTATGGGCTCTTGCTGACCCACCCCCCACCCCCTACATTCCCAGCATTCTGGCAGGCCTGGGGCCTCTGTCCAGAATCTCCTCCTGCTAGCTGGTTTCTGACCTCCCCAGTCCCCCCCTCATCTCCATTCCAGTCCCTCTGACCCGGGCTCTGCCTCTGGGCCAGCTCCGAGGCACAAGCCACATTCCTTTCCTACTCCCGCACTCACCGGGCCCCCTCTGAGGCCTCGAACACCTCGTCGTCCACTTCCTCTTCCCCACCTGCCTCTTCGTCGTCCTCATCGTCGTCGTCGTCGTCCTCATTTCCACTGCCCAGGCTGGGACAAGGGCCAAGGCGTGGACTGGGACGTGGGGCAGGCGGGCGGGCAGTGCCGGGTGGGCCCTCGGAGCTGGGCTGACTCTCGATGGCCGAGTCAGCCTCCTCCCGCTCAGCCAGCACCTCATCGATGTCCGTCTCCCGGTAGCACCTCAGGGGCACCGTGTCCAGGTCCGTCTCGGAGTACTTGGCTGCTCGCCCCACAGCCACCCCAGAGCCCTGCCCGGGGCCCGCCCCAGGTGGAGATGGGGGGGCCTGCTCTGGGGGCTTAGCACCTGCAGTATGCATAGGCATCCTGGTCAGGAAGGCATCCTGGTCAGCTCCCTGTCTAGATTCTGGTCTAGGAAGGAGCTCTTTCCCGCTGCCTCCTATCAGCAGGAAGTTCTTTCACTGTCTAGCCACCATTCTTCCTGTTACAAACTCAGCTTGTTCCTGGTGCTGGTGAAGCTCATTTCAAATCAAGTTCTTGTCAAATAACTTTGAGGGGCCTGAGGGAGACCAGCTTCTTTTCTATTTCACGAAATGACCCTTGATATCCTGCCATCCCCTCTCTCCACAATCTAGCTTCTTCCAGGGCCCCCCAGCCAGGATCCCCCAACCCTCCCTCATAACACAGATGGAAAGTTGGAGGCCTGGAGAGGCATTAGCCAACTCCTGAGCCCAGGAGAGGACTGGGGGGAGGTGGAAAGGAAGGCTCCCCACCATGCCTCCGCTGTTGTTGGAGAGGGCCCTGCCCTGTTCCCCTGGTCTTATCCAGGATCTTACCTGAGCTTGGGGGGTCCAGGGAGCCATAGAAGAATTCCCATTTGGCTCGAGCAATTTTCTGGGCATGAGAGGAGACTTCCCGGGGGGAGGACCAGGTGTCTCCCTAAGCCAAGGAGGAAGAGATAGACACAAGCAGCCAGAGATAAAGCCACACAGCCAAGACACAAGAACATGGGACAGAAACACAGAAAGAAAAACACACAGGGACAGATAAAGAGGTGCCAAGGCACAGGGACAAACATGGAGGGCAAGAAAGAGACAGATTTAGGACAGATGGAAGAATTCAGGGTGAAGCTGACGGGCCCAAAACTGCCAAGGGGACAAGCCTTGCCCCTTTGCTGGGTCTCTGGGGTTCCAGGGAGCCCAAAGGAGGTCACATACCTGGTTCAGAAGTCCAGTGTCAGCAGGTCCTAGGAATACCTTGGCCAGGTGCTCAGAGGGTCCCCCCAGCCCATTGGGGAGAGAGGAATAAAGGCCATCTGCCCCAACCTGAGGTTGGGCTGGTGGCCCATGGATAAAGCCCTGGCTGTCAGGCAGAGCTGAGCCTCTTCCGGCTGGGAGTGGGTCTGATGTGGAGGCCTCTAGCCGCAACTTCCGGCTGGAGCCAGGCCCAAGGGCTGGGGTGGGCCTGGGAGGAGAGACCCCACCCAGGTCCCAGCTCCGGCTCAAGCCTCCGGGAGCAGGCAGCCCATTTAGTGGCCTCACGCTGGCCTTCTCCACAAAGCGGAATATGACCACAGAGCTCTGCGTCCCCGGTGGGGGCTGCCCAGTGGGTGAAGAGGGTGCCCAGGGTGAGGGAGCAACACGGGGGGAGGGAGGGCCACGCAGGGGTGTACAGGGTGCTGTCACACGTCCCAGTTCCCGGCCCCGGGCACCTGGACCTGCCACCCGCCGTAGCAGGGAGCCCGTGCTGCCGTACATGCTGGCTGGGGGGCTTTGTGGCACTGGCCCTTCGGGGAGCCAGCGGCGTGGGCATCGTGGTGGGGAGATGGCACAGTCGCCCTCTGAGCAGAAGCGCATGGCACCCTGGGCCATGCTGGGGCCGGGGGTCAGGCTGGGGGGGCAGGGATGGCGAGGCCAGGCGGGGAGTGAGGGGGCAGCATGCTCTTCGGACAGGCCTGCAAGAGAGGAAGGGGGAGCAGGGGGTGAGATGCAGGGAAGGCTGATGGGCAGGAGAGCAGAGACAGGGAGGGGAAAGCTGGATGGGCATCTGAGAGCCAGGGACCTAGCCTGTCCTGGGAATATGACATTATTGATCCCATCCCTAGAAGTGATCAGGCCTCCTATTTGGGCTACTTCCATGGAGGCCTGAGGAGAAAAGAACTGTATCCCCAATAGGCCCCTGGCTCCTTTCCTTCTGTCTGAGGGCCCTGAGCATCACCCTGGGAGGAGAAAGGAAGCTATTTCAGAAGTTGAGTGAGTTCAGAGTCCCTGTGGCATGTTGGAGCTACTTCTGGTGGAGGAGGGGGAAGGTTGCTACCCCACCCTCTGGACCAGGAGTGTCAGCCAGTCATAAACATCGTGCAGCCGTGGGTCACCCGCAGTCTCTCTTACGGAGGCCCCTCACTCAGTGAGTGCGAACTCAGGTCTCTTAGAAGGAAAGGCACGAAGATGGGGGGTGTTATATAGGGACTATGAGGCGCTGAGAGGCACATGGTGAAGGGAAGAACTAAGGCCCTATTCCTAATGCTGTATGGGAAAGGGACATTCTTGTTTTTCATACAGGTACACACACACACACACACACACACAGAGACAAATAATGTCAGTACACAAACATATTCATAGGTAATACCTCCTGCACACACAGGCCCAGGCACACACACATACGTTGCCCAAAGACACACCCTCATACACTCACAGTCATAACAAATATGCATGTAATGGAAAGGCACATGCTTATTTTACACACATACACACACTGTCATCAAACAAGAACACACAAAGAGACAACCAAATATACACACAGGGCCTCATTCTCCAATGCACACAGACCCAGGCGCATCAGACACTCACTGAGACCTACTAGTCACAATCATACACAAATACAGGCACCCTCACACACACACTTAAGCAGGAACACACACCCTCTCCCCCAACCCCCACCAGGCACCGGTCTCTCCGGGTTGGAAGGCTGCACCAGACCCTGTACCTCCCTCCCCCTTAAGGGAATGACAGATCTTGTCCAGCCCTTAAAGGGGTAAAGGGGCCTCTGGTGGCAATGCAGGGTAGGGGCAGAGGTCAGGAGCAGCAACCCTGCCAGGCAGGTTTCTGAAGCTCAGTGGCGGCCCGGGGCATCCCCAGTGCAGCTCCGACTGAAGCTGGCTCAGTACTCACCGCTGCTCGCCGGGAGCTGGGGCCGAGGAGAGGCGGGGAAGAGGCTGGGCCCAGCTCAGCTGTGAAGGCAGCGCGGCTCCGCTTGCTCCCGCTTGCTCCAGGCCCGCCTGCCTCTCAGTCCCTCCCCCTCCCCCCTACGCGCGCGGCTCAGGCAGAACTAATCCCCCCACCCACCCCACCCCCCGCCCTTCCCCAGGGCCCCGAGCCCCGGAGCCTGGCCCCCCTTCTCGACGCTAGGTCCCCGCTGGGCTCTCCCGCCAACCTGAGACCCGCCCCTGACGAGGGGGAGGATGTATGGAACCCCCGGTTCTGTTCCCAAGACCCTTACGTGCCCCACCCCAATCGTATCCTGGTCCCTTTCCTCCACCGCCCCCTGTGCCACACGCCAGACCCAGCTGTACTCGCGTGTCCCGCTCCAGACCCCACGCGTGTCCCTAGGAGGTTGCCACATGACCTGTTACATGCCACACGCGCTCCCGCCCCCACGAGCACGCGGCCGCGCCAAGCACACCGTATGGGTGTAGACCGGACCCGCCCCCTAAATCCAGGAGACCATCAACTTATGGAAGAGAGATCTAGGAAACAACTGTCTCAACCCCTAAGGGGTTCTGCATTTCGGACCCAGGAGACCCAACCCTGACCACTCGCCTGGGATGCAGCAGGAGGGATGTTAGTCAGACTTTAGAAAGAACTTCCTTGCTGCCTGAGTTAGGTGTCCTGCCTATCTGAGGGTAAAAGGTTAGCTGGAATGATGCCGGGAGTGGAGGAAGTGGGGAGCAGGCAACCCTTGTGCCCTTGGCCAAGGTAAAAGGGGGCCCAGCTATTTTAGAAAAGCACTGCCAGAGTTACTATGGCAACTGCTCTCCTTGGGAACGCCAGGGCATGCAGGTGGTGACCTCGGAAGGAAGAAGGGGTCTGTTCGGGCAGTCAGGGGGCGCGAGGACGTGCGCGACGGGGGCGCGCGGGGCTCACCGCGGGGAGGGGCGGCGCGGGCTCCGCGTGGTGCTGAAGGGGACAGCGCCAGATTTGTCGCACTGCGCAGGCGCAGAGGCGCGAACAAAGCAGGGAGGAGGAGGAGGCGCGCGTCCCGAGGTGGTGCGCGCCTACAAGGCTCAATCTTAGCGGAGGTCGGTCCTCCCATCTATCCCCTCCCCCAAGCATAGCCTGCTCAGTCCCTCACCCAAGTTAACCCTCTTTGGTCCTTCCCCGCTGCTGGCTTCTCCCTTCTTGCTTCATTGGGGAGTGGGGGAGGGTTGAAGGATTCTGGGAAAACTAGGATGCCTGAATTCTCAATCGCGACTCGCTTGACCCTGCACAAGGCGCGTCCCCTCCAGGGCCTCGATTCCATCTTTAAAATGGAGTAACAGCACAGAGCTGCTCACCTTGCAGAAGTGCCCGAAGCCCTGATGAAATAATGGTTGGGGAGCAGTTTTCGTTATGCAGAGGGAGATGAAGCGGCTGCACGACGGGAGAGCGTAGCCCTGCTGGGGGGCAGCTCTCAGCGACAGCAGTAGCCCTCAGCGTCCTTCACACCCTCCCCACCAATGGATGATGGGGAAAGCACTGCCCCAGGGGTTCCCCGGAGCGGACCCTGGAACCAGGAACCGCGGACGCGGTGAGAGGGCAGCCCATAGTCTGAGCCTAGAGTTCTGGGACATCACTACCCCAGGGCGGGCCAAACTCCAAACCCCACAACTAAATCCCCAGATCAACCAAGAAGCGGCACTCCTGGTGGGCTGAGCTGAGCTCTCATTCTTCTCAGGACTCTAGACTTCCTGGGGGGAAAGATAGGGACCCAGCTGGAGAGATGATCCTTCTTAGCGCCCCCTATGTCTCTGCCCTGGAGGTGCAAATCCATTCCAAATCGTCCGGGAGTGGAAGGGGCTGTACAGCTCTGTACTTCGTAACTAACCAGGAATGAGAGGTTTGGGCAAGTTTGCTTGATGAAGGAAGAAAAATCCTAGCTTCGCCTCTTCGACTCATTCAACAATTGCTGGGCACCAACTATGTGCTAGACAGTAAAAGTCTGGATCGTTTCTCCCCATTTTTCAAAGTCGCTCAACACGACTAGAGGGCAAAGAGTAGGCCCAGAACCTTGGAGTCTTGGCTCCGCCCCTTCTGCGTTTGGCTTTGCCTGCTCCTCCCATCACCACTTCACTCAGAGGCGGCCACTCGCCCAAGACGAAAAAAGAGCCAGTCTCTGCTGCACCATCGCATTCTCCAGCTTCAGTTCTCAAGCCCTGTAGCCGAGAAGGCGAGGTCTGATGTTACACCACCGGTCTGTTTCGCCCTCAGTTTCGAGACCCATCCGGAACGCTTTCAGATAGGATCCTCAGTGAGACCGCACTCGATTGAATCGGTCTGTCCCTACAGCCCAAGGAGGCGGGTTCACTGAGGCCGCTCCAAGGCCAAAGCGAGAAGACCTTACTGCGCACGCGCAATAGGCAGCCGATGGAGCCACCGATGGAGCCGTCCGGAGGGGAGCAAGAGCCCGGAGCCGTCAGGTACCGAGCACCGGAGGGGCCGAGAAAGGGAAGAAGGACTTGGGGGAGGGGAACTGAACTGGGCCGGGTCTGGGGGCCGCTCTTAGGAGCCGGGGCGCGGAAGCATAACGGCGGCGGACTCACAGGTGACAGCGGCCCGGGGACGCCGCCGCCAACAACCCTTTACTCGCAGGCTCCTGGACCTGCCTTGGGAAGACGTGCTGCTCCCACACGTCCTGAGCCGGGTGCCGCTACGCCAGCTGCTCCGGCTGCAGCGCGTCAGCCGGGCCTTCCGGGCGCTAGTGCAGCTGCACCTGGCGGGACTGCGCCGCTTCGACGCCGCCCAGGTGAGCCGGGGGCCAAAGCCCCGCCCCGTCTGGGTACCGCCCCCGCCCCGCCTCCAGCCCAGCCCCCAGCCCCTGCGTCTACCCTTCCGGACCCTCCGGGGCCTCCAAGAGTGCGGGGGAAGCGATCCACCCCGCGGGAAGTACTCTCAAAGGGGGTGGGCCGGGCGTCAACTCAGAAGGCGCTTGGGGTCTCTCCTGGGAGGCCAGGTGGCAAAGCCCGAGGGCGGGTTGCTGACGGGAAAGAACTCTTCAGGGGCGGAGAGGCAGCGCCCGTCCCGCCCCCGGGACCCGCTGAGAGTCGAGGTGCCTCCCTGCCCGCAGGTGGGTCCGCAGATCCCGCGGGCCGCCTTGGCCTGGCTGCTGCGGGACGCTGAGGGGCTGCAGGAGCTGGCGCTGGCGCCGTGTCACGAATGGCTGTCGGACGAGGATCTGGTGCCCGTGCTGACGCGGAATCCGCAGCTGCGGAGCGTGGCGCTGGCCGGCTGCGGGCAACTGAGCCGCCGCGCGCTGGGGGCGCTGGCGGAGGGCTGCCCCCGCCTGCAGCGCCTTTCGCTCGCGCACTGTGACTGGGTAGACGGCCTGGCGCTGCGCGGCCTCGCCGACCGCTGCCCGGCCCTTGAGGAGCTGGACCTCACCGCCTGCCGTCAGCTCAAGGATGAGGCCATCGTATACCTGGCGCAGAGGCTCGGCGCGGGCCTCCGCAGCCTCTCGCTGGCAGTCAACGCCAATGTGGGGGACGCCGCCGTCCAGGAGTTGGCTCGGAACTGCCCGGAACTCGAGCACCTCGACCTAACCGGCTGCCTCCGCGTCGGAAGCGACGGCGTCAGGTGCCTGGGCAGGGGATCGGTGGGTTGGGAAGAGGACAGTCACTCACTTAGCCCCTGGGTTTGGGGCGGGCTGTAGCTGTCGCAAGGCAGAACTGTGGTGTCTGGATTTTTCTGCTACCACGGCACCCCCATTCAGACCAGGAAAGGGCTCTAGGATTGCCTAGACCATAGAGCCCACAGTTTAAAAAAAAAACCAAAACTTTTTTGAAGCAGTATTTTTACACATTGGCAGATTCCACATACAGTCAGGTTTCCGGCTTTTCTTCAACAAGGGGGAAAATCTTGAAATCCTAGGCGGAGCCGAGGATTAGTTTCCCCCTTTAAGAGACAGGAGGAAGTCTCGGGTTCCCTGGAGACATTGAATGTCTGACCCCATCCAGGCCCCCTCCCTCGTTTATGGAGGGGGAAAAGCATGCTCTGAGTTTGAGGGAGACAGGGGCTTTGCCGGCTCCCCCACCGTGGGCGCGGCGGCTTCTGGCCCCCAGCCTCACCCGGCTCCTCCCCCAGGACGCTGGCGGAGTACTGCCCCGCGCTGCGCTCGCTGCGGGTGCGGCACTGCCACCATGTGGCCGAGCCCAGCCTGAGCCGCTTGCGGAAGCGCGGCGTGGACATCGACGTGGAGCCGCCGCTGCATCAGGCGCTCGTGCTGCTGCAGGACATGGCAGGCTTTGCACCCTTTGTCAACCTGCAGGTCTGACCTGCCTGCCGATGGGGCACAGCTGGACTGTGTGGCGGGGCCTGACTATGAACTGTAGGGAAACTGGACTGTGGGAGCCTCTGGTTAGAGGCGGATGCCCTGCCCCACTCTGGAGCTTCAAATAAAGAGCTTTTTACCCCCTCTTGCCTGGCGCTTCTGCCCTGTTGGAGATAAGGGATATGAAGTTGGGAGAGAGGTCAGACAGACACAGTACCGCAGCACCCCAATGCTGAGCAGAAATGACCAGAATGCACTCACACCTTCCTGGGGCCACCTTTACTGTGCCCGTGGGCAGCTCCAAGAGGAGGTCAACAGTGTGGGGCAAGGAAGTAGAGAGCAGGGGTAGGAAAGGGGACAGGAGTTAGGGCGGGCCCTGTGGGGGGGTGTAGGGCTCCTGCATCCCTCTGGGATCTGAGCCTAGAAGGCTCCGGCAGAGTCTGGCGAATGCCTTAGTGGAAGCGGTACTTTCTGGCTGGCTTGAGGTTGATGTACGTGGCCTTCATCTCCTCCGCTTCAGGGTTCCGCACATCTTTGAATCGCTCCCCTTTGGTACTTACTACCTGGTTGTCGATGTAGCGGATCAGCTTCTTGGGGGCCTGTCAGGCAATTGGGCAGTGAGCAGCAGAAGCCAGGAGACCATCCTCCCCCACTCCACACCTCTAGCAGCCATAGCCCTCTCACCTCCCTGGGAGCCATGGGCCGGTGAATCTTCTGATCCTCTGCACTATCCACCATCATGTACCTGCCAAAAACTGGCTGGGTGAAGCTCCTGCCACCCGGGGAAGATCCTCTAAGGGTCTAGCCCAGCCCAGCCCAGACTCACTTCTGCAGGATGAAGGACTTCAGTTCGTCCTTTTGGGGGCCTCTGAGGCGCCTGGGCAGGTCCTGCAGAGAAGGGAAGCCCAGTCTAAACCCTGGGGCACCAGCAGAAGTAGACAGGGATAAGCTAGGCGCAGGGGCTTAACACTATGGTGCCACGGGGCTGAGGCTACTTGGGCGGAGGGGGACGTGTAGCAGAGGATACCTGGCTGGGGCCGTCCCAGGCTGGAGGTCCCTCCTCCTTCCCCTCTACAAGCATCTGCACGGCTTCTTCCAAGTCTCCCCGAGCTTTGGCCAGCACCCACTGGGCCTGCTCCACTGAACAGGTAGGGAACACCTCCAGGAGGACGTCCACCCCTGGCAGCAGCTCCTCCTCAGCACCGGCTGCCTGTGGGCAGAGATGTTGACAAGAAGCAGTACTTCCTTCTTTCCTGGCCCCTGATTCTCTCACCAGTACCCTCGTCTACTAGTACCTCATCCTGGGCGTCTCCAGCAGCAGTAGGAGAAGCCCTAGTCTCTTCTTTGAGCTTTTCAGGCCGCTGCAGGGGCTCTGGGGAGACAGGCACCTGACCTTGGACCTCAGAGCTCTGTGGTTGCAGGTTCTCTTAAGGAAGCAAAGAGCATCACGTTTGTCAGGGCTTTGGGGGATGGGGGTTATGAGTCATCCCAGCGCCCAGTCCCCAAACTCACCTTTGTTCCTGGCACCACTTAACTGCCCTGAGAGCTTCTGCATCATGTCCCCTATTGTCCCCCTGAAAAGACAAGGAGCGTGGTAAGAGGACGACTCTGCCCATCATCCACCGTCTGCCAGCCCTCCACCCCCTCTTTGGCCCAGCCCGATCCCACCTTGGAATGTGGGCAAAGCCAGGCACATAGGCCTCCATCATCTCAGTGAAGGCCTCCATATCGAAGTTCTCCTCTGATGGCCCTGAGGGGCCCAGATCCTCCAGGACCCCGAGCACATAGGAGAAGATGACCTCATCCAAGCCGCTGCAGGAAGGGGACAGGACAAGCCCTGGGTAGGACACCGGAAACTTCCAGCAACCCCCCCACCCCGCCACCCAGCCTGAGACTTGAGCCCTTGGCTTCACTGGGTCCATGAACCAGACTTCAAGCCTCAAAGCCAGAAAGTATCCCACCCTCCCACAGAGCTTCGGTTTCCCATCTGTCCAGCAAGGTGACAGGGACAGGTTAAGATTAAGGCCGTACCTGCAGATCATAATCAGCCCTCCCCCACCTCAGGATTAGAGCAGAGGGCTTCCCGCCCCAGTCTTTCCATGGTCAGGGCCCAGAGTGCTGCCCAGCAGCACCAACCCTGACCCTAGCATGATCCTTCTAGGAGAGCTACTTCTACCTGAGGTCAGCCTCTGGGAGGTGCGTCTGGACAAAGGCAAGGAGGGCTGCACTGACAATCCTCTCCAGCTCCATGCTCTCTCCTCTTCTGAAGGGAGAAGATGTAGGTTTGTCAGGCCCTCTTCTGCCTGCCCCTACCCACTAGGCCCAGGCGCGGCCAGCTCCTCCCTCCTGCCCCGCTGTGGAAACCATTTGTTGATGCTATCCACAGCTTCCAGCCCTGCAGCCCTCCCCCGCTCCCTCAAGCAGAGCTGCAGCCCCCTCCCTGTCCATCCCTCCACCTCCTTCAGCTTGAGACAGGGCTCAGCCCTGTCACAGGAGAAGGCCTCCACAGTGGTTTTCCTCATCCTTCCCCCGACCTCTCCCCATCTCACTACCCCGTTCTCCAGCAGCAGGCCCAGAGTCTCTGGCAAGAAGCCAAGGTCTTGGGGTCACATGCCTCTTGGCTGAGGAATCCCATCATAGAGAGGGCCACTTGGCTCTCAAGTCCAACCACAAGGGGCCCATTGTCTAGCCCCCCCAAGGAGCAGGCCTCAGGACCAAGCACAGCCTTCCCCCAGCCAGAATGGGCCACCCACCCACTGCACAAAGGGGCTTTTTTGGCTCTGGGGCTCTGATGGAAGGAGAAGTCTTTCGGAAATTCTCTCTTCTTGCCCAGTCCAACAGCTTGGGGATAACTACAAAGGACTTTCCATCCTCCTTCCCAAAGCCTACGGAGGCCTACAAGATCTGGCCTTTGCCCGCCTTTCCAACCTCATCACTCGCTCCACTCCTGCCTCACCAGCCTCCTTGCTGGTCCTCAGACTTCCCCAATTTCTTCCTTCCTATCTCCCCCACATATCCACATGATTCATCCCCTCAACTCCTCTGGAGTTCTGCTTAAATGTTGCCTTCTGAAAGAGACCTTCCTCACTAACCTACCAAAAATGGGGGGTATTCCTCCTACTCTCTAATCCCTTACCCTGCTTTATTTCCTATACAGCATCTACTACAGCCTAATGTTATTTTATGCTTATTTGCCTATTGTCTGACCTCCCTCATAACTGTAAGCTTCAAGGTGCAGGGTGTTTGTCTTATTCGTTGGTGTAACCATAGCACCTAGGAAATGGCTTGTACTTAGTAGACGTTCAATAAATACTCATTGACTTATTTCATTCCCATCTACATGCTTTTGACCCTCAACAGTCCATATGTGGGAGGCAGGAACACATCGATGGTAATAAATGGCTCCACAGGCCCAAATGTCAGCTCATCTGCCCACTCAGAAGACTGAGGTATCTCAAATCCCACCTACCCCACACTCACAACGTTTTCATGGTCAGTGTACATACCCCCCCCTATTTCACTGGCTGACCCAACCATTCACTAACTCAGCTGCCGAACCTGAAACTTGGCAATTACCCTTGATTTCACCCTCTCTCAACCCCATCTGCTGCACTCAGCCAATCCAATCATGCCGATTCCATTCCCTTATTAGTCTCCTTTCTATCCATTCTCCCCACCTCATCTGGCTTCTGCTCCAACATCTCTACCAGAATTGCTTAGTCCAAGGTCATGAGTTACTTTTTCAGGTTTTGGTCTAATTAGGTTGAACCATATAAGCTTGCCAAGACTGCCTGTTTGGGATCTACAGGAAAGAAGGGAGGGAAGGAGGGAGGGAGAGAAAGAAGGAAAAAAGGAAAAGAAAGAAGAGGCTATTTTTTTCTGGTTTCACCTAATATTTGCCCTTTCAAAGCAGCGTCAATGTTGGTTTCTGACGCATCACACTCTCCTCCTTCTCCGGCCATTCCTTCCCGCGCTCCCTTCTCAGTTCCCCTCTCTTCTGCTGGCAGCAAAGCTAGGCTCACAGCTGCTCCTCCTTTCTCCGTGCTCTGCACCCCCACCCCCAGAAGACCCTGCCTGGGCCCACATCTTTATGAACCAGCTCTGCGTCACCAATCCCCAAATGCCAGCCCTCTAGCCCGGTCCCCTCTGCGGAGCTACGTTTGCAGGTCGCCCTCTCGGACACCTCCATGCGGGTGACTTAACCTGTCCCAAACTGACAGTCTCCTAAGTCCTTTGCTCTTCCAAGGGTGTCATCAGTAAATGCAAGGCCACGCACCCAGCTGCTCTTGCCCCAAGTGTGGGAATCATCCTGAGACCGTCCTACCCACATCCAGTCACCAAGCCTGACCATCACCGCTCGTACCTCTCCACACATGTATCTCTCTACATCTTCTCCATTCCGCTCCACCTCTTGCCATCACTGTCAGAGCCTCCTATCCCTTCCTCCTACTAACATCTTTCCCCCAAAATCTATTCTTTACAAAGACCACAGTGGGACGGTCTGTACAAAAATCCTGTTTTTTCTGCTACAAATCTATCAGTGACGTCCCCCTTCCCTTCTGATTAGCCCCGATTCTTTCTGTGGCCTTCAGTTGAGGGCCTTACCCCTGCGTACATCTCTCCAGCCTCACCCATGCACCACACCCTCCCTGGATCACACCCCTCCACCTTGGCTTTCTTCCAGTTTGCCAACGGTCAAGCTCTTTCATGGCAAGAGCCTTTGCACAAACTGTTTCCTCTGCTTGGACAGCCTTCGACCTCCACCCCTTCACTTGTTTAACACCTTCTCACCCATCAGGTCTCAGTTTAAAATCTTCTAGGGGCGCCTGGGTGGCTCAGTGGGTTAAAGCCTCTGCCTCTGTCCTGGGATCGAGCCCCGCATCAGGCTCTCTGCTCGGCAGGGAGCCCGCTTCCCCCTCTCTCTCGGCCTGCCTCTCTGCCTACTTGGGATCTCTCTCTCTGCCAAATAAATAAATAAAATCTTAAAAAAAATAAAATAAAATAAAAAAATAGAATCTTCCTCAAGGGATGCTGCTCCTGACCCCTGAGAACTGCTTTGGTCCCTCCGTCATACAACCTCAGTGCAGACTGCACTTTCCCTTATTTCACGGTATCTTTCACAGCTATAATCGCAAATAATTATTCGGGCAATGTTTAAGGCTTCTTCCAGTTGTTTCATGGGGGCGGGGGGGGGGGGACTGTACTCCTGGCTTATTCATCAGTGCACACTCGGTATCCTGTGGAGTGGCACACTCAGTAAATAGTTCCTCCCTGCTTACAAAGGAAGGGACTGAAGCTCAGTAGCTCAGTGAGTTTAATGATTTGCCCAACATCTTGGCTGAACTGTGGTAAAGATTTAAATCCATGGCACCTCGATGAGTGTATATTCCAGGGGACAGGGGGGAATCTCAAGACGTCCAAGCGGAGGGGCGCCTGGGTGGCTCAGTGGGTTAAGGCCTCTGCCTTCGGCTCGGGTCATGATCTCAGGGTCCTGGGATCGAGCCCCGCATCGGGCTCCCTGCTCAGCGGGGAGCCTGCTTCCCCCTCTCTCTCTGCCTGCCTCTCTGCCTACTTGTGATCTCTCTCTCTGTGTCAAATAAATAAATAAAATCTTAAAAAAAAAAAAAAAGCCTTCCAAGCGGGTTGAGACAGAGCTACAATCTATGCTCACAATTTCCCAGTCCCTTGAGTATTAACACAGTGTTGCTCTGACCGCACAGGGGTCACTTTGGATAGAAGACTGAGAAGCCCTAGCCTACCCGGGGGGAGTGCCTGCCTCTTGCTCCGGACCCTAGCATGGGCCCTGGAGAGGAGCAGAACTGCTCACACCACGCATGCCAGGTACCATTATGCAGTTCCCCCAAAAGGTCACAGCCTCGGAGACCTACTACCCCCGCCCTGGCTTACATCAAATCCTGGCTGCCGTCAGTTGCCTGGCAACCTCTGCTGGGACAAAGGCTGCTTCGAGAAAGTCTAATTTCTAGGGAAGAAGTGCTCACAGATGTGTCTGATGCCCCCAGGCTTCTAATCAAGGTCTGAGGGCCAGGGAGTTGTTACTGGGAAACTCCTCATTGTGCCCCAAAGAATGTCTTCTTCCCCTAAGCTTTTGCTCTAACTTGTCTCTTAAGGCAATACCCTCTCTTCTCCTGTTCTGGGCCTGACCAAACTTTACCAGCCTTTAAAGCTTGCCACTTCTTTCTTTCACCCTTCTCCATCCCCCAGCCTTCCTCAGCATTGCTTTCTTACCCAGAGGCCACTTCTAATATTTCTCCTCCACAGTCCCCAAATTGGGGAAGCTGTAGCCTAAGCAGCCGGCCTTCTCCAGGGTAAGAACATGAGTTTCATGAGACTTTTCTTTTTTTTTTTTTAAGATTTTATTTATTTATTTGACAGAGAGATCACAAGTAGGCAGAGAGGCAGGCAGAGAGAGAAGGGGAAGCATGCTCCCAGCTGAGCAGAGAGCCTGATGCGGGGCTCGATCCCAGGACCCCAAGATCATGACCTGAGCCAAAGGCAGAGGCTTTAACCCACGGAGCCACCCAGGCGCCCCCATGAAACTTTGCAAATTCTGGATGTAATCCACAGAATTCCATTGCTTCTGGTTAGTAGCATCCATGAAATGTGATCGTCATCCTGTCATAAGTCTTGTTTAAATACCTCTGATAATGGCAATAAGAGTTCTATGCACTTTACATGTATTAACTTACCTAATCCTCACAATAACATATAGATACTAATATTATTATACTATCCCATTTTGCCCAAAAGGTAATGGAGACACTGAGAGGTTAAGTAACTTGTCCAAGGTCACACAGTAAGTTATTGGCACATGTACATCTACGTAGTCTGGCTCCAGAACCCTGTTAACCACCATGCTACACTACCTCTCATGAAGCAAATGATGTGACCCCAGCCCACATTCTGATCCTCCCGTTCTGTCTGGTTGGCCCTTCTCCCTACCTCAGAATCTTTGCTTACACTGGTTCTCCCCACGCAGGAACATCTTTCCCTCTGTCTCTCATTCTGCAGGACTCACTTTCTCCCTGTAGCCAACCCTGAGTGCCCCATCCTCAATGCCCCCAGATGGCCCGAGAGCGTCCCCAGCACCAGGCACAAGCCTGGGCTCTCCAGATGCTCAGTACAGATCCCCTGAACAAATTTAAGTGAGACTGGGGAAAGGAGCACCATGCTGTTCCCTTGGGGCTGGGGAGATGCTTAAGGTGGAGAGAAAGCAGAAGGCCATGTGGGAGGAGTCCTGGGAGGTAGTGTGGGCACTCAGAGGGTCTAGCACAGAGGTCTTCACTGGTTTCTCAGCCACTATGAAGCCCAGCTCCTGGGGCCCTAGTCCCATAACGCAGGTTCCAGAGGACATCGTTGTCCCCTGATCTTAAAGGCGCCAAGGACACTGAGGGCTACAAGGGATTCCGGCATCCAAAGTCAGACTTGGGGCACAAACGGGGACAGAGGGGTGCACAGGAAGTGGGACCGCGATGATGGTCCACCCCTGAAACAGGAGTTCCCTACACAAGCTAGCGGGGTACCCAGAAGGATCCGGAATAGTGGGCCCGAGGGCACCGGGATGCGGCTGCAGCCCTGGGGACACAAGACTAGGGAGGCCTGAGTAAGCTGGGATGTGCCTTGATACAGGCCACGGCGAGAATCAGATATGGGGGGGAGAGCGATGGGCCCCAGGGAGTACCGTGGGGGAACACACAGGACGGGTACCCTGGGTCAGCGTTCTCCGCGACTCTCCTAGCCCTGGGCCAGGGGCCGGAGGGGAAATCACCTGCTCCGTCGGGCGCCGCCGGCGACTTGTCCCGCGCGGTGCAGCTCTCATCCCCCCAGCCCCACCAACGAGATCAAAGGCGAGGCCCAGAGCGGTTCCCTTTCAGAAGCGCCGGGGTAGCCATTTTTGAGAAGGGCAAATGCCCACAACCGGGCGGGGCTGCTGAGCTCAGGTTCATTTGTCTCAGGGTTTTGGACAGGCTCCCGCGGCGGCCATCTTTGTTGCGGGTGGGGAGGAATTAGGCTTGGAGGTCGCGCCAGTGGGTGGAGTCTCAACGGCTGACGGGTGTTCCCGCCTAGTTTCCTGTCAGCTGCGAAAGACCGAGAACCGTTCGGCCCCACCCAGTGTCTTCCAGTCCGCCTTCCTTGCCCCAAAATCTCTGGCCTCGAATCTTATGGCTTCCTCACCTCTCCTTGTCTCCACCGTCTTTCCACAGACTTGGATCCCTGATTGGATCTGGTGGCCCCTACACCCAGAACCTGGCTTTCTTCCCAAATCCCTACGTCTTTCCCCCTTTGTATCCAGTGTAGGTTCAAGGTCCGTCACCCAGTCAACTCTTAGGTGATGATTTCCTTTCCCACCATATCTGTCCCCTTTGCCTTCCCTTAACAGCGAAGTCTCCCCAAGATTAGGGTGGGTTACAGGGTCTGGGTCTTGGGAGAGTGGAGCCTGTTTTGGATGGGGGTAGCAGGGAGTGGGTGTTCTGAGTGAGGATCAACCTGAGCCCAGATCCAGGACAGTCTAGCGGCCGTGCCAACTCCCAGGGCCTTCATGCCCATCTTGGCAGGACTTCTCATTTAGGATAGGACAACTGAACTCCAGGACCCAGCAAAGCCTCAGCTTCTTCTTTCTGCTCCTGCTGCCTCAGCTTCCTGGTGCTGCCCTGTGGGGAAACCCACAGCCATCCCCTCCCAGGAATCCCACAATGGGTCATGAAGGAAAGAGTTCCACTCAAGCGTGAACTAGCCCATCCCCAGTCAGCAGGGATGAGCCCCTTCAGGGCTAGTTCCCTCATAAGGTACTGGGTACTCAGATCCTGGAACTGCCCACAGGAGCTCATGGTCCAGGGTAGAAAGTCCCATCCTCTCCTCTCCCCTAAGGACTGCCCCTCTTCCAGCTCTGTCTCTTGCTGCAGGCTCCCAGCTCCCCCCACTAGGGGCCTCTGGCCTCAAAGAGTGAGATGTTCACTGCTGGGGAGTCAGGGCAGGAAAGGGGAGGGAGGAATGAAGGGGTACATTTGGCGCCACGTCTCCCATAAAAACACTGCCGCTGCCAGCCTGGCGCTGCTAGGGTTAATGAGAGGTGGGGTGACAGCCACTTTGAACTCTGGCTAGGCTGGCCGCTGGGAAGGGGGGATGATGGGAAGCTCCATCAGCCCCAGGCCTCTGCCAGTCCTTTAAAGACTTAGCCATCCCTCCCTTCCCCCAGCCCTATCCCCGCCTTCATTGCACAATGCTGATGACACTTCTCTCCCTACCACCCCCATTACGGGAACTTTCAGGTTTTCTCGGTAGAGTTGTCCCTAGTTCTGGCCTGAGATCCCTGCAGCCATCCCTGTGCCTTTCTCCCCTCCCTTCTGGCCCGTTCCTTGGCTGGCAGCTGGATGTAACTAGATGTCATCAGAAAGAAATTCCTGAGCTGAGAAGGAATTCCTTCCTGAGAAGGATGGTGGGAAAGACCTCTTAGGGGGAGCCCCTTGATTCCTAGCTCAAATCCTGAAGGGTCCCAACTCTGTGCAGCAGGGGATTGGTTCTGGGGTCAGAGGACAGAGGGTGGACTGAGGAAAGGGACTGCCACAGACACAAAGACACACAAACTGTACGATAGGAGCTCTGGGGAACACTTGTCCTGCTTGGCATTCCACAGCTGGCCTGACCTTAAGCCCCTGATTCTTTGTCTCCTCAGGTCTCAGTCTCTCCATCCCCAAGGTGGGCCCAGACTCCACCTGCCCTTTGGGTGTCACTGGAAGCCACATAGGGTGAAAGAAGGTGATGTGATGACCCCTCTCTTCCCATTCCCTCAAGTGGGTTTTGCGGCCTAGGTCTCCTCAGCTGAAGGGAAAAGCTAGAAGCCATGCCGAAGCTTCCCCTGGCACATCAATTCCCCATCATCTAACCCCAGAATGAGGAATTGGGTTTGAATTAGGCATAAAGGGCAGATTGCCCAGACATTAAGAACAGAGATAAAGCCCATCTGGCTGGTCTCAAGGGGTGGGAGGGACTCAGAGACTGAGGTGAGGAAAGGGACACTTCAAAAGGAAGGGGAGAAATGAGGGGGTCCCCACTCTTGCTTGAGGTCAGAAAGGGCTCTCTGGGCAAGGTGCCCAGCCCTCCCACACTTTCCTCCTTTCTCAGAAGAGCCAGGATGGGGCGGGGGTGGGAGTTGGCTGGGGCAGGGAGGGGGCCCTATTTAAGGAGCATTCTCTAAGAGCATCCCTGCAGATCCAGCCCCAGGAGCAAGAGAGGAGGCTTCACGGGTAAGTGTGGGCCCTTGGTCACAACTCAAGCAGGGTGGGGGTGGAGTGGCTCCCGGGCTTGCAGGCTTGCCTTTCCCTCTCCAGAGATAGGGTGTGGCCCTGCCTGGAGAGGGGGAATAGCCCCATCCCTCTTTTTGACTCTCCTAAAGCGAAAGTGTGTTTCAGGGAAAGATTTCTCTTCCACGCCCCTACCTATCCCAGGTATCTCAGATCTTCATTTTGGGGAGGGAGATTTTCAGGGAGCTGGAACTTTGGGGCTTCTATTTTGGGGATCCATGTTTTAGGGTCCCCCCTCTGGTTCAGGAAGCCTCCCAGTCTCTGGAGAGATGCCCTTCTCCATGCACATATTCTGATTCTTCCCTCAGCCCCTACTTCTTCTGGAGTACCTCTCCACATCTGGCCCCACCAGGAGCACATCTGGGCAAGAGATGATTCCACAATACTCACAGAATCCCTACCATGGCCCTGAGCCCCTTCCCTCATATCCTGCATCCATCCTGTTGGAATTCAGAGAACTCTTGCCCCTTTTCCTGGGTATGGACCCTGTTGTTTTTAGCTCTAAGCTCAGACCCTCTCTGGGATAGGAGGAATCTTGAGATCCAGGTTCCTTACCTGACCCACAGTGGGAATGGGAGGAATCCACAGAAGAGAGCACAGGAGGGCAGACTCAAGGCTGGGAGAATGCTGGCCACCTGGCTCTGAGAACTGAATTCCATAGGCTGTGAGCTCGAGCAAATGGCCTAGGGACTCAGTTCTGGTGCCCGGCTGTGCTGTACCGTCGCCAGAGAGGTTGTGGGGAAGCTGCTGGCTCAGGCTCAGAGCAGCCCAGCCACGCGCTCCTGCAGGCCCTGGCCACATCTTCTAATAACTTCAGCTCAGACAACCCTCCTGCTCAAAGACCCCAAGAGCTTCTCCAAACTCCCTACTTTGTCATTAAAGTCTCTCACAGTATGGCCTCCACTTCGCTTTCAAGCCTGAGATTCCTTTCTCCCTGGTCATAACCTGCCCTCTAATGAGCCACATTGCTCCCTGGTTCTGGTGCCATCCCTTTACTCATGCTGAAACCTCCTCGTTCTTTCCGGGACACCTCCTTCCCATCACTATCTGTTGGGATCCTATACATCCTTCAAAGTCTCTCTCAGATGCCTCTTCCAAGAAGCCTCCCTCAACTTCCCATCAGTGCAGATGATCTCCTGCAAATCCTCCATACTCCTCTCTAGAGGGGCTCATTCATGAGCCCCATAGCGTCTAGTCCGGTGTTCTACACATAGTGGCTGTTCAGTAAATGTTCCTTGCATTTTGCTGAGTGTGTCTAATGTAGGAAGAGGCAGCTTGGCCTACGAGTTAAGGTACAATTAGATTTCCCAGGTGCATTCTCCATGTGTGAACTTGGGTAAGCTGTTTACCCTTATAGGTCTCAGTTTCCTTATCTGTAGGTGAAAAAAATAATTATACAGACAATGAAGTTTTGTGAGGTTTAAATTAAATGAGTTGGCAGTTTCTTCTGTTCAGTACCTGCACATAGTAAGTTCTCAGTTAAGTGTGTGAGTTTATTATGATTCTTATTATATTCCCTTAAGTAGAACGTGAGCTACCCCATTGAGTGGGTAGGATAAGGCTTAAAATTAGTCAGCCAGGGTTTTTTGAATGAAGTGCTCCAGACCAGATGCCAGGGGCAGGTAGGGCTGGGGCAAGACCAGGAGGAGGCCATCAGGACCAGAGTTTGGTGGCCCAAGCCCGCTGAGATCTAGGAGTTGTGGATTCCCACCAACCTCTATAACCTTGGGTGAGTCACATCTCTCTGGCCTTGGATTCCCAGCATAACGTAAATTGAGGGGATTGGACCAAGTGGACAGCAAAGTCCCTGGCAGCCGAGATGTTTTATGAGTTCTAAGCTTCTAAGGGTTAAGTTCAAATAAAAGATCAAAGAAGGAGTCATCTAGGCTCCCTGCAAGGCTCCATTATGTCCACAGGGCCTGGAGCAAGCACCAGGCTTTGGAAGGGTGTGCATGGCAGCTTGCTGGACTGATGCGAGTAGCTGCACTTCCTTCAGAAACCTCTTCTGTCACTGGGGCTGGGGGTAAACTGGTGTGCAGGCTGTGGGCACTTCTAGGGCATAAGTAGAAGCCTTGGGGAGAAATGTCTGTGAGCAATGCAGATTCTCAGCAATGGAGGAAGTTGAGAGACTTTAAGGTCTGAGAGAGGATAGAGAAGAAGATACAGAACACACCTTATGTGATGTGAGACTCAGGATTTAGTTGAAACCTGCCTTGTTTCAAAAAAGGATTTGAGGAGACTTACTGGCATGCAGACAATTCTCCAAGATCAAAATGTAACACATAGACATAGCTCTGTAGTACGTTTACTACTCTTTTTTAAAAAGATTTTGTTTATTTATTTGACAGAGAAGAGAGAGATCACAAGTAGGCAGAGAGGCAGGCAGAGAGAGGGGGAAGCAGGCTCTCCGCTGAGCAGAGAGCCCGATGCGGGGCTCCATCCCAGGACCCTGAGATCATGACCTGAGCCGAAGGCAGAGGCTTTAACCCACTGAGCTACCCAGGCGCCCCACGTTTACTACTTTTTGACCCAGAGATTCAATTTGCTTATTACTGGTTTTTTTTTTAAAGATTTAATTAATTAACTTATTTATTTATTTATTTGAGAGAGAGAGAGAGGTGGAAAGAGAGAGAGCATGAGTAGCAGGGAGGGGCAACGGGAGAGAGAATCTCAAGCAGACTCCCCCCTGAGCGGGGAGTCCTATGTAGGGCTTGATCCCAGGACCCCAAGATTAGGACCTGAGCTGAAGGCAGATACTTAACCAACTGAGCCACCCGGGTGCCCCTACTTATTGCTGTTTTTATTTTTAGTTAGAAATTACTTTAAACTTAAAAAAAAATCTGCAGAATAGTGGAAAGAACTCTTGCTTACCCTTCTTCCAGATTCACCAACTCTTAACCTTCTGCCATATTGCTTTCTCTAATCTACAGTCCTTATTCAAATCTTGCTACTTGTCCCATTAATGTCCTCCATTCAGGATCCAAAACAGGATCAGGCACTGCATTTAGTTTTCATGTCCCTTAGACTCCTTTGATCTGAAACACCTTCTCAGCCTTCCTTTGTCTTTTAGGACATCTACATTTTTGGACAATTAAGACTACTGTGGTTGTCTGTTTACATTTATCTGATGTTTCCTCGTGATTATGCATTACTGCTGAACTGCTGTTGTATTTTCTCAGTTTAATATATCAGAAAGCATGTGATGTCGACTTGTCTTTGTTAAAGAAAAAAATTTTCAAGACACTCATTAAAGATGATGAGAAAGACTTTATTCAGGAGGGACTGCTGTGGTTGGCTTCAAGTGTTGTCAGTTTTCCCTGTTATTCTAGGGTATCTAGGATACAGTTTTTTTCTTTGTAATTAATATCTTCTTGGGGGCGCCTGGGTGGCTTAATTGGCTAAGCTTCTGCCTTCGGCTCAGGTCGTGATCTTGGGGTCCTGGGATCCAGCCAGTGTCAGCCTCCCTACTCAGCGGGGAGTCTGCTTCTCCCTCTCTCTCTGCTCCTCTAACCCGTGCTGGTGCACGCACACACTCTCTCTCAAGTAAATAAAATCTTTAAAAAAAAAAAATCTTGGGGACGCCTGGGTGGCTCAGTTGGTTAAGCAGTTGCCTTCGGTTCAGGTCATGATCCCAGGGTCCTGGGATCGAGTCCCACATCGGGCTCCTTGCTCAGCAGGGAGCCTGCTTCTCCCTCTGCCTCTGCCTGCCACTCTGCCTGCTTGTGCTCTCTCTCTCTCTCTGACAAATAAATAAATAAAATTTAAAAAAAATCTTGGAACATATTTCAAAACTATAAAAGCAGCCTGTTTCTCATCAAACTTTTACTCATTAGTTTTAGTATCCATGAATGATTCTCACTGGAATCAATTATTACTGATTGGAGATGGATTTTCTGGCCTCATTATTCCCCCTGCTGTAAGAGCTTTCCTTTCATATTTGTTTAGTTAATGTTAGTATGTACTTAATAGATGTCATTTTATCCAGTAGTTAATAATCTGTTACTGTGATTGTTTTGATGCTTAAATTGTCCCTGATTTGGCCAGTGGAAGTCCCTTCAAGCTGGCTTCTTTGAAATTTTTGAGCGATCCTTTATTTTTTGGCACAAGCTGTTCCAGGCTCATCTTGTGCTTTCCCTGCTACAGCCTCGGAACCAGCCATTTTCCCAGTGGGCCTGGTTCCTTTTAGCAGAGAATGAGATTTAAAACTGAAGATCAGGCTGCTGGCTGTGCTTGTTGCTACTATGGTGTCAGTGCTCAATGATTCAATTTCTAAGACTACTGATTCAACAATTATTACTGGTACGTGGGAACAAAGATGCATATTCAAGGACATTCTTTTTCTCATCAGCCTCACTACTTTCAAATAAGACAAGGCCGCCATCTGATTTTGCCTATATTACTTTAAAAGCCTCCCAACTGGTCTCCTTATTTACACAATGGCCCCTCTACAGTCTCTTTTCTGCGCAGCATCCAGAATAATTAACAAAGGGGCACAGTGGCTCAGTCAGTTAAGTGTCTGCCTTTGACTTAGCTCATGATCTCTAGGTCCTGGGATTGAGCCTCACATGGGGCTCCCTGCTCAGCAGGGAATCTGCTTCTCCCTCTCCCTCTGCCTGCACCCCCTCCCCATTTGTGCTCTTTCTCTCTAATAAATAAATAAAATCTTAAAAAGAATTAAAAAAAAGTCCAATCACATTCTCTCCTGCTTACAACACTTTGCCCGCTAAAAATAAAATCCAAAATTCTCAACAAGACTTCAAGGTGCTACAGGATCTGGGTTCATCCCTAACCTCATTAACAGCCACTTTCTTGCTCACTCACAGGACCAGGATGCTCCAGTCACAGGGTTGTTGTACTTGCTTTTCTCCCCCAGATATTCAAAGGGCTTGTGAAGGTCTTTAGTAGGTCTCCACTCAAGAATCACCTCTTCAGAGAAGCCTTCCCTGGCTATCCTATGGAAGACAGCACCCCATCACTTAATCACTATCTGACATCATTCACCATCTGACTATGTTCACCTGTTTGGTTGCTGTCAGTCTGTTTGCCTGGGCTCCACCTGAGGCCAAGGACTTGTTTGGCTCTCCCCTGTAGCCCCAGTCCCTAGAGTACTTACTGCCTGGAGTATCGTGGATTCTTAAATGGCTGAGGGAATGAAGATAACTTTCATTCCTTGGGGCTTTTGCACCCACCATGTCCTCTGCCTGGCTTCTTCCTCATCCTTCTTTTTGCATGGCTAGCTTTACCACATTCTTTAGATCTCAATTTAAATGTCACCTCCTCAGAAAGCCTCCTTATTTACCTTATTCTAAGTTCCACTACCGCACTCGCCTTTCCCATCTCAGCCTCTCATGCCTGCTGTAGTACTTATGACAATTTGCCTTTATCTGTTTGCCTATTGTCTCGTCCTCATGTCTCCCCCTAAAATGCAAGCTCCATGAGGGCAGAAACTGCCAGGGCTGTCTCATTCACTACTGTATCCCCAGGGCCTAGAACAGTTCCTGGCAAATAACAATAAATTTGTTGGATAGATTTTTACTAGTTAAAAACTGGAAAGAATCCAAAAGCTATAGAATAATTGGCGACTGTTGAAGAATGAGGTAATTCCATGTGCGCTGGCATGGAACGATGTCCGAAATATGCTTACAGTAAAATGTCACAGGTAAAACAGTATAATTCTCTTTATATAATTAATATTATGTGCATAGAAAAAAATAGTAAAACTAAAAGCTTGGACACTACTAATCATTTGGGGATAAGGCTATTAAAAAGATTTTAACTTCCTATTTTATGTATTTATGTATAGAAAGCTATATTTTCTATTTTTTTTAAGATTTATTTATCTTAGGGAGCTTGGGTGGCTCAGTCAGTTAAGCGTCTGCCTTTGGCTCAATTCATCGTCCCAGGGGGTCCTGGGATTGAGTCCTGCGTTGGACTCCCTGCTCAGTGGGGAGCCTGCTTCTCCCTCTCCTGCTCTCCCTGCTTGTGCTTTCTCTCTGTCAAATAAATAAATAAAATCTTGGGGAAAAAAAAGATTTATTTATTTGAGAGAGAATGTGTGCACAAGTGGGGGGAGGGGCCGAAGGAGAGAGAGAAAGGAGAGAAGCAGACTCCCCACTGAGCATGGAGAGATCTCAGGACCCCCTACCCCAAGACCATGACCTGACATCAAGAGTAGGATTTTCAACTGACTGAGCCACCATGGCACCCCAACAGTTTTTTTTAAAAACAAACACTAACATTTGATCATTTAGTACATGCCAGGCACTGTAGTAAATATTTTGTGGGTAGCATTTCATGGCATCCTCTCAATAATCTCATGACCTAAAGGATGCTTGGGTGGCTCAGTCTGTTAATTGTCTGCCTATGGCTCAGGTCATGGTCCCAGGGTCCTGGAATCAAGTCCTGCATCAGGCTCCTTGCTCAACGAGGAGCCTGCTTCTCCCTCTGCCTGCAGCTCCCCCTGCTTGTGCTCTCTCTCTACCTCTCTCTCTGACAAATAAAATCTTAAAAAAAAAATAACCTCATGAAATAGAGGTCCTAATACTATCACCCCCATTCGCAATTCAGCGACATTAAGCAATTTACCTAAGGTCACATAGCAGGCCCATTATACTACACCAACTCCGTGTTTTTATAATTAAAAAAAAAAAAAAAAGGAAAGGAAAATAAAATGAAACTAGGGGTGACCAGGGCGCCTGGGTGGCTCAGTGGGTTAAGGCCTCTGCCTTCGGCTCAGGTTATGATCTCAGGGTCCTGGGATCGAGCCGCACATCGGGCTCTCTGCTCAGCAGGGAGCCTGCTTCCCCCTCTCTCTCTGCCTGCCTCTCTGCCTGCTTGTGATCTCTCTCTCTGTCAAATAAATAAATAAAATTTTTAAAAAAAATAAAGAAAGAAAAGAAAAGAAACTAGGGGTGACCATTCGGGATCCAAGCTTTACACAAAAGATGCTAAGCAAATTTGGCTCAGCTCCCTAGAAGCCAGGGCAAAAAGAAAAATATGAGATCCTTGGTGCTTCCAAGATAAAAGTAAACCACTCATCAGGAGAAACATTCTTCCCAAGTGGTGAGGCTTGAGAGCCCTTCCATGAGGTTCATAAACACAGCAGTATTCAGTCAAGTGGTATACGGCTTCAATAACATACCTGCATACCCAGGCAGCTGTTGGCCACACAACAAATGGAAATTCAGTAAAAGCGATTCCACAAGGACCCACATTTGTACAGCCTGGGCATCAGATCTGGAGTCCTGCCAGACCTATCCTTAAAATTGGATGAGTGGCCTAACCCTTCAGCAAACTCCTGGAATACTGGAAATTCAGCCTGTTAAAGGCTATTAGTAAGAATTAGGAGACAAGAAATGACATTCATCTTAAATTTCAACCCAAGGGAATTTTCCTGGTAGGCTGGGTTGATATTATGTTTCTTTTACAGATGAAAAAAACTGAGGCTCAGAAAGCCCAGTTACACAACTAGAAAATGTCAATGGCAGCCCTAAATCTATGTCTTAGGCATTTCTTCCCCAGCCACGTCTACCACCCAGGCTTCAACAAAAGAGCTTATGCCCTCAGAATCTCTCGGAGGGTGGTGTGCCAGGGGACTTGGTGGGCCTCGGGGTCTAGGAAGCCTATGGTGCTGCACCCTGGAGAAGAGTTGCCGAAGCAAGGAGCTCGGCCCGACCTGTGAGGAGGTACACCGGCTCTTCCCGAGGCTGGGGAGTAAGCCTCACTTTACAGAGAGGAGGAACACTCACTCCCACCCAAACAGAAAAGTGATTTCGCAGCATACACTTGACTTCACTCATTTATTTACTTTTCACTACGACCTGCGGATAGGTGGGCCCTCAGCTTGGGGAGGAACTTGGGCAATTTGGGGAGCTCTGTTAGAGGAGAGGAAAAAGGGAAAGTGGGGGCTTGGTGCAGGGCAGGCTTCTAAGATGGGGAGGAGGAGGGAGAGACAAAACAAAGGGTTCTTCCGCTCTACACCCAGGTTTCCCAAGTCCGGGTGGAAGAGAAGAGAAACAGGACATCCACCCTGAGATGTTCTTGATCTCTTCTCGCCCTTCCCCCGCTATCCAGCGAAAACGCGAGAGAAATCAGGGACGTGCAGCAGGTGGGCGGCGTGCAGCCTGGGTCAAAAAACGAGGTGACAGGTGCACCCAGCGCCGGCGCACCGCGGAGGTGTCCCTCGTAGCCGGCCGGAGGCGGCGGGCACAGTTGGGGAGAGCCGCGCGCGTGCTCACCGGGCCGGCCTCCGGGCCCCGCGGCGTCCTCAGCTCGGGCCTTTCCTCTTCCTCCGGCGACCACGCTCCGTAGCTTCCGCGGCGGGGCTGCTGTCGGCGCTGTCGCTGCTGGCAGACAGCCGCAGCACGCGCCTCTGCACACGATACTCGGGCTCGGGGACGCGCGGCGCGGCCTGAAGCAGGAACTGGCCGCCGCGGTAGGTGACGCGCACGTCGGTGCGCGGGTACGTGCCGTACACACGCCGCAGCTCCCGGCGCACTGCATCCGGCAGCTCCAGGCGCGGTCCCAGCGCGCGCTCCACGCGGCCCCAGCGCAGCTCGGCCTGCAGACTGCTGCCTTCCGGCCACGGCGCCCAGCGCTGGGCAGCCGCGGTCCTCTCCCCCGCAGGCCCTAGTAGCGATGGCCCCCTCAGGTAGCCGGGCCCTGGGAAAGGCGGGAGCAGGGCCGCGGCGTAGGCCTGCTGGTAGGCCCACGAAGGCAGCGCGGCCGCCAGGGGCGCGCCTGGGCCGTGGAAGCAGTGGTATTCCCGCGGAGTCGGCCACTCGCCTGCGGTCAGGCTAGGGGGCCGGCTGCAGAAGCCGTGGGCGTGGATGGGGGGCAGCAGCAGAGGGCCGGGCAGGTAGGTGTAGGTGAGGGGCTGCAGCGGAGGCCAGACGCCCTCCCTTGATCCCAGGCAGCTGTACGAATACATGATCTGAAGCTCAGGCGACGGGCATTTTTACTGGGGCCTGGTCCACACCTGCGGTGGGGGGTGTGTATGGATACCCTTTGTTCTGTCCCCACCACCCATCCCTGGGGCCTGGTATCTGCAGGGCTCTGGTTCACAGCAGGAGCCCATGTGCAGCACCTGATGGTTTGGAGGAACTCTAAGGCATTCAGCTTCCATCTCACCTCTTATCCCAGGGCTGGGCCTAACCCCAGGCTCTCAGTAGACGGTAGGACCCAAGGCCTTGTCAAGCCTTCAGTCCTGAAGTGTCCTTCCCAGGTGGTTCCCCAGTCGTTTCCTTCGGCCTAGGGGGAGCTGGTCCCTAGCATTTGGGGGAACCGGAGAAGTGCAGAGCAGGCTCCTCTCCACCACTGTTCAGTGGCTCTGTTCCCCTCCATGCCCTGCCTCAGCCACACCTCCTGGTTTCCAGGCAAAGGGAAACACATTTTGCTGGCCAGAAGCCAGCCAGCCTGTATCTACACTGGGTGAGCCTGCTGGTCCTCCCTGCTTGCCACAGACGGTGAGGCCTGTGCTCCGGGATGCCCTCACTCCTACATCACTGAGGCTATCTTGGTGCCCATTCCATTCACTTAGCCACCTGTTCCCCACACCCAATCCTCCCAACTCTTCCAAATGGGTTGAGTTATCCTAACATTTCAGTGAAGCTCCTACACCAGCACTGAATCAAGTTGCTTATGAGCATCTAACTTTAGGTTTACGTCAGCCTTAGGAAGGAGGTACTAATATTTTCCCCACTTAATGTAGGAGAAAGCTGCTTGCCTCAGATTTGGTACACAGTAAATGTATTCTATGACTAGGAAACACTCCCAGTGTTGTAGGCTTATGTAGGATAAGTATCTTGCCCAAACACACAGCTAGTTATGGTAAGAGCAAAATTCAACCCCATGTCTGTCTCAAGATTTGTGACTGGTAATTAGTTTAATAGCCAATTCACACTGGGACTTCTTTCACACTGTGTCCAATCCTCCCCTCTAGAATGTTATATAAGAACTAATTCTTTTTGTTTGTTTGTTTGTTTGACAGAGAGCAAGAGAGGGAAACAGGCAAGGGGGGTGGGAGAGGGAGAAGCAGGCTTCCCGCACAGCAGGGATACCAAAGCAGGGTTCTATCCCAGGACCCCGGGATCATGACCTGAGCCAGATGGCAGACGCCTAACGGCTGAGCCACTCAGGCGCCCCAAGAACTAATTATTAATAGCCATGTGAAGAACATGGTAACATCATTTTCATTTAATTGATAAGGAACGAGAGGCTCAGAGAAGTTAAGCCACTTTCCCGCGTATACAGAGTCTAGGTAGCACAATGGGATTTGAACCCAGTCCAACTAAGGCCAAAGCCCACCCTGCTTTGGTGAAGCCAGAAAGATTGCTTCATCCAGATGGTGTGAAGCCCTGTCTAAGCTCCAGTCCCCTCTGGGTGCAAGCCACAGTCCTCCACCTCTCTCTTCTTCAGTGGCATGGGTGGGGATTGCTGGATACTTAAAACTTCTGGGCCATCATACTTTCCTTCTTCCTCTTCTCTTGACTCAAGCCACATCACCAGTCCCCCACAGGTTCTCTTCTAAGTTCTCAGTGTCCCCAAAGGCCAGCTACCCTCTGGGAAGTTCTGCACTCACCCTGATGATGTCACACATTCATATTCCTGACTGAGCTGCTCTCCCAAGTCTTGGGCCATTGGCCTGATGAAGATAGATACTGGAACTTGGTACCTACCTAACACTCCCTACCTCAGAGCTCCAAGAAGGGAGCCTCACACTCTGTGCACTCTAGGAACTAGTCCCAGGACAAAGTGGTTTTGTTGGGAGAGACCTCCACCGCCAAGATGTCCACAACCTAATCCCTGCCAACCTGTGAATATGTTACGTTACATGACAAGGGGGTATTGAGATTGTAGATAGTGTTAAGGTTGTGAATTAGCTGTCCAAAATGAGATTATCTTGAATTATCCAGATAGATCCAGTGTAGTTACAGGTGTCCTTAAATGTGGAAGAGGGAGGCAGAAGAGTCCGAGTGATGTTATATGAGAGTGGAGCAGCTGTTGCTAGCTTTGAAGATAAAAGGGGGTCATGAGGTAAGGAATGCTGGCAGCCTTTGGAAGCTGAAAAACGCAAGGAAACGGATTTTTCTCTAGAACCTCCAGAAAGGAACACAGTTCTGTCGCACCTTGATTTTAGTTAATGAGGCAGACTTCTAACCTCCAAAAC
The DNA here is from genome assembly GCA_028533885.1 of Nasua narica. Lineage (NCBI taxonomy): Eukaryota > Metazoa > Chordata > Mammalia > Carnivora > Procyonidae > Nasua > Nasua narica. Next base: position 51,471,163 of record CM052812.1, read on the forward strand.
TGTAAGATAATACATTTGTATTGTTTTAAGCCACTAAGATTTTGGTAATTTGCTACAGTGCCAATAGGAAATTAACATACCTCCCCGCTCCTATTTATAACTTTGCCCTCTCCAAATCTCAGCACTTGAGGAATGTCCAAGACTACCTACAGACTCACCTCACCCAGGCCTGGAGCTCAATCATGGGCCCCTATGGAACTGGCCCCTTTCTCCTCCTGCTCCCACATGGGGGTCTGGTTACACCTGGGTGGGAGGTGGGGAGCGTGTGAGACCAGGCTCAAGTTGGAGGCTGGGAGGGTGAGAAGCCTGTATTTTAATAATCGATCCCTACATGCTTGCTGAAGACCTCTGCTGGTCTGGGGGTAGTTCAGGTAAAATGGGAAAAAATAAGGACCAGACTGTGTGTTTCCCAACATTCATCCTGACTCCAGTAACAGCTTCTAGATTTTTGGGGTCCCATACCTTATCTACTCAATAAAGTGGTTCTGGGGGAGTTGGCCCTATTCTATCCTTAAAGTTAGGGGTGATTTATGGATAAATCAATTGTACTGCCATCCCTCTGGCCATAAGGACTGGTGGAGGGTGCCCAGGGGACCCAATTGGCCAGTGGGAGCCAGGCCCAGGATCTTCTTCTCTTGGGGTGGAGGGAAGTGCTCTCTTTCCCCTGGACAGAAATCTGAAAGAATACAGTCTGGGTGGAGATGTGAAGGCCGGTCTGAGCACGGAGCCACAGAAGAGGTGGAACCAAGGGACAGAAAGAGAAATTAAGTCCCAATGACATCATTTGAATGTCCAGTTTTATTGAGATATAATTAACATATACCATTGTATAGGTTTAAGTTATAGAGCAAATGATTTTACTGAGGTATATTATGAAATGATTACCACATTAAGTTTAGTTAATATTCATCTTATGGATAAAAAATAATTTTCCCATGTAATGAGAACTCTTAGGATCTACTTTCTTAACAACTTTCAGATATTCATAATCCTCATGTACATTACATACATAGTACTTCTGGAACTTTACCTTTCGACTGCCTTCTTCCAATGCCTCCTCCTCCCATGTGTCCCCCCAATAAATTCCTTTCTTCCTTAATCTGGTTTGAGTGGAGTCGTTTTTCTTTTCACACACCAGTTGTGTTTACTTCATATAAATTTAACTAAAGAAGACAATGAAATAGACTTCTTTTTTAATTACAAAGTGCCATCACCTAAGTCCTCAGAAAATTAAAAGTTTGGGTTATTACACTGTGGAGTCTTCTGTTGTCTGCATCACCAATAAATACACCCTGAGTGAAAAGTTTTCCCGAGCATTTTATGAAAATTTTCAAAATGCAGCAATCTGCGTAGTTTTTGATCTGTGAACCTCATGATCAGAGGCTCTCCTGTGGGCAAAGTAGAGGATAGATTGGTGAGAGAGAGGCTAGTCTTGGAGGAGGTTCTCATACTAGCCCAGGAAAACTGACAACCAAAGCAGGAACTGGGAATGGAAAAAAGATGGGAGCAGATTCGCCTAGAATTGACCCCATATAACTGCCTGGGTAGAGAGTAGAATAGAGGCAGATGTACATGTTTTTGGCTTAGTTTCCTGGGTAAGTAGACAAGGCAAGCCTGGAGAATTCAAAAAAAAAAAAAGCCCTCGTGGGAGATTGGAAGTTGAGGAAATGGTGCAGTCAGGGAGTTCATTTGGGGAGCTGTCAGGCTGGTGGTTTTATATTCAGGCTGGAGATGGTAGGTGGGGAAGTCATGAAGGGAGTCATGAAGTCATGAAAGTGGGGTAGTCATGAAGGAACTAGTAGGTGAAGGACTGGAACAGTTGCTGACGACCCGCACCTCACAGTGTCATCATGGCTGCCAATTTGTTGGGTTCCACTTACACCTTTTAAAGGCAGCACTCTTATGTTTGAAGTCCCTTTTACCCCAGATAGCCTATGGCCTGGCAAGTTTGAATGAATAAATGAGAAGAATTTGGTAAATGGAAACTTGGGGGGCTGGTGCCTGGGTGGCTTAGTCGGTAGCATCTGCCTTAGGCTCAGGTCATGATTCTGGAGTCCCAGGATTGAGCCCCGCATCCATCCATCCATTGGGCTCCCAGCTCAGTGGGGAGTCTGTTATTCCCTCACCCTCTGCTCCCTGCCCCACCCCATACTCTCTCTCTCATTCAAATAAAGTCTTTTTTTAAAAATATTTTATTTATTTATTTGACTGAGAGAGACACAGCGAGAGAGGGAACACAAGCAGGGGGAGTGGGAGAGGGAGAAGCAGGCCTCCCACAGACCAGGGAGCCTGATGCGGGGCTCCATCACAGGATTCCGGGATCTCGACCTGAGCTAAAGGCAGACGTCTAATGACCGAGCCACCCAGGCGCCCCTAAATAAATAAAATCTTAAAAAAAAAGAAAATGGAAACTTGAGGGACCTGCCCTCTGATTTTAGAAAGCCCCTGGGAAAAACTTGCCCCGGGGACTGAGGAGGAGTTGTTAGATAGGAGGAGAACATGATGGAACCTAGATCAGAGAGGTCAGAAGCCGAGGGAGGAGAGAATTTCAAGGAGAAAGACCATTTATGTATCTATTTGTCCCACAGTCCAGGGACTCTGATATGACTCAAGAAGGCAGGCAGATGACATCCCCCAGTTGCATCCCAGGTCCCTTCCCCCTTAGCTCTGTGGCCTTCCCAACCAGGAAGGGAAATTGGAGATAATCACAAGGCCCAGTTCTGGTGCGGGTGTAAGAGGTTAACTGGTTACATTGTCTGTAAAATCAGAGGGATAAGCAGGTGGGCGCCTGGGTAGCTTAGTCCGTTGAGTGTTTGCCTGGGGCTCAGGTCATGATCCAAGGTCCTAAAGATTGAGCCCTGCTTTGGACTCCCTGCTGGGGGGTGGGAGGAGGAGCTGCTTCTTCCTCTTCCTCTGCTGCTCCCCCTGCTTGTGCTCTCTCATACTTTCTCCCTGTCAAACAAACAAACGAACAAATAAATAAAATAAAATCTTAAAAAAAAAAGAAAAAAAATCAGAGGGATAAGGAGGCTCAGTGTAACCATGAGACATCAAGTGCAACATAGGGGCCAAAGTTTTTCCAATGGTGATATTCATTTCTGGCCCCTTGGCAGCCCTTTCTGTTCCCCCGTTCTCGCACTGGACTGGAGGGTTGTTTTGCAACAAAGGCACATGCTGGTCAGAAATGGAAAGGCAGGGGAGCTCCTTTAGTCAGTTTATGGTCCTAGCCTGCCAGACACCACGCTGAATGCTGGGTTTCCAGCCTTGGATTCTCAGCCTGGAAAACAGAGATGGTAGCAAGGGGTTGGGATGGGGGAATAATTGTCACCTTCCTTTTCGTCATGAGAGCTTTCTGGAGCAGGAGGGGTTCCAGAAATTCCTTGAAGTCTAGAAGAGAAATGATGTGTGTGGCTTCGGGGGGAATATAGGAGGTAAGCAGAGTGTCTGGAGGAGCAGGATTGGGGAGAAATAAGATTGGTGAGTGGAGGATGCCGGGAACAAAGTTCGTGAGGCCGCTGGGACTGCACAGGAACTGGCTGGACAGACTCTAACTACTGCATATGAGTGCTCTGGTGTTGGACCATTTGCTGCGGGTGGGCCCTTTGCCAGATTGCCAGGCAGGAGGAAGAGGATAATTTTCCCGTTGACAGCCATCAACAAAAGCATGATGACCCAAAGCTGGCAAAATTCTTACACTCCCATCTCTTCCCTAATGCCTACAAAATCCTTCCAAGGCATAAAACAGAGGCTCACTAAAGGAGGATCCCTTAACAACGAAGTGGAGCTAGGGGACTGGGCCCCAGATCCCCCAGAAGCTAAAGCCCATGCTCATTGCCCCATATCCCAGGGGAGGAAACAGTAGGTCTGACGTGTGGGCTGTTTGATTGCCTGGAAAACTAACCAGGCTTACAGGCCTATTGTGAAAAGACATAGGATATCCTCACCAGACTGGACTGAGCAGAACAAAACGTGACTTTGAGGCCCTGGGCAGGGGTAGGAAGAGGAAAGACTCCTGTTCTGAGAGTCAGGAGAGTTGGGTTCCAGCTGGGCCTCTTGCTTGTAGGAAAGTAATTGAACCTCTCTGAACCTGTTTCCTCATTTGTAAAATGGGGGTAATAGCACTTGCCTCTCAGGGACGATGTGTGGACTCAACAAGATGATGGATGCAGAGTGCTTCACACAGTACAGGGCAGATAGTGAGAGCTCAATAGTCCTTTTATTTTATTATTCTTATTTTTAATTCGAGGAGGTTGGGCTGCACAGTAGCTCTCTTGGGGCCTGGCGCCTGTGGCCTGAGCCTCGGTGCCCACACATTAAGCTGGGGCTGTCCACTCTCGAGGGGCTCACAGTCCAGCATCGGGGAGTTCCAGGTCGTGCCACTGTTATCCTCTCATCCGCCTAGCTGTGCATCCAGTCAGACTACATGGCTCGTAAGAAGGTGCTGTGCTCTCTTCATTATGCGAATTAATACTAAGGAAGGACGGGGAGAGAGGGGAGCGCTCAGAAAAGCCTTATTGATTTGAACCGAAATGGACTTTAAGCAACTACAGAGGTGAAAGAGAGGGGGTGAACCGTCAGGAATCCAGGCCACCCGCTCTCTTAGCTTGCCACCGCCCACGTTTTCTTCTCGGTCCCTAAGGGCATACGCCCGCGACAAATATGGCTGCGGCAGCCTTGGGCCCGGGCACCTGCCGGGGCGCGGTCCCCGGAGCCGCGCGGAGCCAATCGCCGGCTGGGGGCGGGGGGAGAGGCTGGGGAAGCCGCCGGCGGGGCGCGCGCAGGCGCACTGACTCGCACCTGGCTCCAGGCTGCGCAGGATTAGGCTTCGCCTGCCGCGATATCGGTGAGGGGCTGGCCCGCCGCCCGGGCGCGGGGGCCGGAGCGGGCCGGACTGGGGGCCAGTGAGACGCAAAGGACGGACCCGAGGGGGACAGGAATGCTGTCTGCTCTGGGAGTCCTGGGGGCTGTCTGCGGGGGTGGGGGGGTCCCTGAGATGATCAGGTTGTGGGTTGGGAGAGCCCTTGGGTCAGAATGGGAGAAGCTTGGCTCAAGGGGTGAGGGTGGAATCCTTGCAAAAGGGCTCCCGGGGGGGAGGGGGGGCTGGGGTGGCGGCATGCCTCAGGCCGGGATCCATTTCTTGAACACAATGGCCCTTAACTCTGGTGGCGTAGTAGAACCACTTGGGGAGATTTAAAAGAACCCCGTCCCTGAAGATTCCGATTAATTGGTCAGGAGTGAAGCCCGGGCCTCGGGATTGAGCAACTCCTCAGGTGATTTTAATGTACAGACGGGCCGGAGAACCACACGGGTCAGTGCCAGCCTTTGAGTCAAGAGCTCCCGGGTTAGCCCCAGACTCCTCGGTGGCTTGGGAGGCGCAGGTGGTCCCAGGGAGAAGTCGCTGACCCTCCAGTCCCACCTCCCACTCCCACCCCCAGTAAGGCGAAAGTTCATTTCCCGCGTGAGGAGGATAGGCCTATTAGTGTTTGGGATGGAGGATGCCACCCCCGTACCCCCCCCCCCCCCCCCCCCGCACGCCAGGGGAAGCCCTCCTGCTCGGACAGGTCGCTGCTGTGGGGAGGGAGGCTGGGCAGGGAGACAGGCAAGGCGGGTGTAAAACAGGAAAGGCAGCAGACTACTCAGGGGTCAGCTGCTTGTTGAGAAAAGGACACACCTAATATTTGTGCAGGGTGTTACACCTTTCAGTTTCATTTGATACTTCTGAGGACAGGTAGAGAATGGAATTGTTCTCTCCTGCCTCACACATGTAGGAATAAACTCAGATGGCTAGTTAGTAGTGATAATGTTCAGACTTGACTCAGGGCTCGAAGCTCCAAATTATGCTTATTAGTAGCTTTTCCTCCCTCTACATTATACTGTTCCAGGTACAGTCACTAATCCTTTTGAAGGGAATCCACACCCACCCTCCTGATGCCCCTCACTCTAGGGGCCCAGTCTGGCATTCTTGGTTTCCTCCACCAAATCCACCATCCCCCAGCCACTATCGGTTGGTTCAGAAATCAGGGAGATGCTACTGTTTCCATCCTTTTTAGTTCTTTATCTTCTAGAAGCCTGATGGGTCAAGAGAGAGTTTTTATGCCAGGGGATTCCTTCCAAACAGATCTGGTTCTGTCACCTCATCAGCCCCCCCCCCCGCCTCCTGTGCCCCCCATCCCATTGTCCTTAGGATAGAATCTTGCGTGTGATTTACAAAACCCTTCCTGATCTAGTGTCTTTCTACCTCCTTGCCCTGAGCTCTCTGCATATTGTATCTGCTTTCCTTAGCGCGTGGTACAAGCTTAATAAATGTGACTTCTTGTTATCACTCTTCCTCTTTGTGCACTTGTTGCCTTGCTGTATGTGTTGTATTCAGCAGGGCACAGCAAGGTTCCCCTGGTTGCCTCTTTCTGACTCCCACAGCCAACCAGAGCTGAGGGACACAGCTCAGGGGTGGGGGTGCAATCCTAGGGCTGCTGCTTTTCCCGAGTTCTGGGGATACCCATATTGGCCTTTTAGGGGCACATTGACTCAGCAGGCATTAATTGAGCACCTGCTGTGTGGTGAAGGAGCTGGTGGAAGCAGGGAGTAGAAAACTGGGGTCTGACCTGGTGCTGCTCTGACAGAGCTTGGGTCTGGAGGAGGGTAAGGGAGGCATTTGGATCCTGATAAAAGAGCCAAGGGACCTGAAAGGGGAGAGATCACCTGCCCGGGTGGACTCAGGAAGTCTTGTGCCACTGAAATGGGCCTTGAATCAGCAGGATTTGATAAGATGGTGGTGGGGTTGGGCATAGTGACATGAGAAATGCTGGGATTTTTTAGTCAGAAACACTGGTTTTGAATCTTTGCCTCAGTCCCTCATAGCTCTGTGATTTATTTAACCTTCAGAGCCTTGGTTTCTTCGTTTATAAAATGAGATGGAAATAGTAACAAGAGTTGTAAGGATTCTTGATGATGGATATAAAAGCCAGACATACCCAGAGCCTGAAAAATGATATATAGTTACATCTAGGGTATTTTAGGTGGAAGGAACAGCATGAACAAAGGTGTGGAGGTGGCATTTAAAAGAGAACTTGAGGGATGGCGGGATATACCAGGCAGCAAGAGGCGTCAGTGTTGGGTGCTGGAGAGACCACTTCAGTCATGGATTTGACAGAAGGGGACACTGACTGAAACCCTTTAAAGATCATGAAACCAAACTCCAGGGACAGGAAAAAGAATTATAGTAGCTATTGTTTATTGAGGATCTCCTATATGCCAGGCACTGCGCTTGGTGCTTTATGTACCTTCTGTGTTTCAGCCCCACAGGAATCCAAGAGGTTGGCGTCATCCCCACTTTATAGATGAGGAGACCAAGGCCCAGGGGAAAGGAAACTGTGGCTCAAAGCCACATAAGTGGGACCATCCTGGCATGAGGGCCAGGTGGGCTCTGGGGACCTCCAACAGGCTCTCCTGCCAGGTGCCAAGGTGTCGTGGAGTTGGCTGGGTTACAGGGTATTTTACTCGGGTTATGCAACTAGGTTGGTGTGGGTTCCAAGCTGTTCTTCCCCTGGAGAGGCAGGGTTTCTATTTTCTGCTGGGGTGAATTGAGGGTGGGAGGGTGAGTAGGGGAAGGCATTTACTGAGGAAGGAGCAGAATCTGGAAAAGAAATGGTTGCAGTGACCCTGTACACTCTTCCCCCAGCTCCTGTCCTGGGCAGAGGCTTACCTGGACAGGTTGCTCTGCACCGCCCCCCCCCCCGCCCCCGCACCAGCTCTGGCTGGGTGGACAGGGGGGTGGGTGAGGGGGGCGGATATCTGGCTCTTCTGAACTGTGCATGTGTTCCTGGTACTTGTAGACTCTCCTCTTTTGATTTAGCCTTGTGTGTCCTGTCTTGTCTCTCAAATTCCCTTACCGTGGAAAGGAGCCAGATTACCAGGCTATTCCCCTGCTCCTACTCCGATCTTTTATGAGTGAGCCCAAGAAAAAGCCAGTTTCTGAACATCTTCCATGTAACAGTGCTCTGGGCTCCTGGGCATTAGTTTAGCCCTCCCTGCTTTTCTTTAAAGGATGGGTATTATTATTCCTTTCTACAGGTGAGGAAACTGAGGCTCAGGTTAAGTGACTTGCCTGAGGTTACATTCTTAGTAGGAAGTGCAGATGAAATTTAAACCCAACCTCTCCTGATGGCAAAAGTCACGCCCTTCACACGTCACCGTGCTCTGAGGTTTTCTGCTACCCCAGCACTGGCGTAGGGAGCCAGCTGGTGGAGGCTGGGGACTTGCCTGCAGGGCTCACTTCTCCAGCCTCCAGGGTAGGTCACTAGACATCCAGGTGGGGGCCTGGGAGGCTTCACTCCCTTTGGACAAAGGCTTTGGAGGTGAGGCAGGGGTGGGGAGTCTGAAAGGCCCTGGGGAATCTGAGAAAGTGAGCTGGGTTAAGGATAGCAACAGATAGCTTTGGAGCCCCAAAGCACCTTTAGGTTAATACCCCATCCTTGTGTGGTGGGTTTGGAAGGTCTGAGAGGCTCAATAGCAGTAATCTCTGAAGTTTGAGTGTCCACTGCACTTACGTGCTAAGTGCTTAAGAGTATTTTCCCCTTGACTGTTAACAATAGTCTTAGGAAGGTTGGTGCCATATTACAGATCAAGAAACAGAGAGAGATTAAGCAAATTTCTTCAGGTCACAAAGGTAGTAAATGGTACATTCAGGACTTAGGAGGCCCCCAATTGTGTTTTCTTTCCACTGTGTTCCTTAGAAAGTTCCAGGGAAACTTATAGGGTGATGGATATGTTCATGATCTCCACTGTGGCAATGGTTTCCCAGGTGCATATATATTTTAAAACTGATCATGGGGCGCTTGGGTGGCTCAGTGGGTTAAAGCCTCTGCCTTCAGCTCAGGTCATGATCTCAGGGTCTTGGGATCGAGCCCCACATCGGGCTCCCTGCTGAGCAGGGAGACGCTTCTCCCTCTCCCTCTCCCTCTTCCTGCCTCTCTGCCTACTTGTGGTCTCTTTCTGTCAAATAAATAAATAAAATCTTAAAAAAAACCCCCAAAACCGAGGGGTGCCCGTGTGGCTCAGTTGGTTAAAGCCTCTGCCTTTGGCTCAGGTCGTGATCTCAGGGTCCTGGGATGTGGGATCGAGCCCCGCATTGGGCTCTCTGCTCAGCAGGGAGCCTGTTTCCGCCCCACCCCCCGCCTGCTTGTGATCTTTCTCTGTGTCAAATAAATAAACAAAACCTTAAAAAAAAACCCCACAAAACCGATCAGACGGTACACTTTGAATATATGCAGATCGTTGGTGTCAGCCATGCCTCAATAAAGCTATGGGGGGTGGGGAGTATTTCCCACCGAGTGTTCCTTCAGGGGCTCAAGGGCTCCAGGAAGAGGCTAGCTGGCCATCCTCCTGCTTTGGGGCGAGGCACTGGGCATAGACTGGTACCAGGTTGGATCTCTTGAGTGAATTGCCCTCATTTTCCAATGAGCCTGAGAGACCCCACTGAAATTCCCTCCTTTTTCCCCCGCTCAGGGCCTCTTTTTCTACCAGAGAGTGGTCGTGTCTAGCCCACCCTCCCCAAGAGAGATGGAGGGCAAAGAGGCAGGCTCTGTCCTGAGAAGCCCCACAGTCAGGTTGTTGTGGGCGCAGGCAGGAGGGTCTCTGGTAGGGCAGCAAGAGGCATCAGTGAGGGGCTGGAGAGAGTCTGGACATAGTGCTGGCTCCTGAAGGATGGGACAATGGGAGGCCACTTCTGGCAGGGGCACTCCCAAGGACAAAGGCCTGGCTAGAGGAGAGGGTGGCTTGAAGACCCAGGGGAGCCTGGGCTGGACAGAGGCCTTGGAAGGGTGGGCACAGAGCGGGAGCCATACTGGGTCATGAGGCAAGGACAGTTCCTGCGGGTCACTACTCTTAGACTGGGGCTGAAGTTGGCTCTCCAGGGCCTGACCATGATGGGAAGCAGAAGTTCCACCTGTATCTGTGTGTGCTTGTGCATAGATGCACGCACTAACATGTAGATCACACACAGGGTCAGGCTTGTGTCACCAGGACTCAAAGAGGAACAGCCCCCAAGGGTATGTGTGAGTTTCCGAGGGCTGCTGGAACAGATTATCGCAAACTGGGTGGCTTAAAACAACCAAAATATATTCTCTAATGGTCTGAAACAACTCCAGTTGGTCATGCTCCCTCCAGAGGCTCTAGGGAAGTATCTTTCCTTGCTTCCTCCTAGCTTCTGGTGGTTGCCTACAGCCCTTGCATTCCTTGGCCTCTAGCTGCATCATTTCAATTTCTGCCTTTGTCCTCACCTGGCCACCTTCATTCTGTGTGTGTCCGTTTCTGGGTCTAAATTTCCCTGTCCCTATAAGGGCCCACCCGAATTCACTATGATTTCATCTTAACTTGGTTACATCTGTCCAGATCCTGTTTCCAAATAAGCCACACAGGTACTGGGGGTTAGGGCTTGAGCATATCTTTTTTTTGGGGGGGGGGACATAATTTAACTCACAACAGGGAATTGGAGAGAAGGAAATCCTCATGACTTCCCTCTGGGGGTCAGACAAGCACACACAGGGTTATTTTTCTGAAAAGAGAACGATAGCTTTGAATCTAAAAAAATAGACAGGCAGACTTCATGCCTCGCTGCCTAAACTGTGGTTATGGCCCAGTGGTAGCCACCTGGGCGCCCTTTCGAAATGCAGAATCTGATTCCTCCCCAGACCTCCTGAGTCAAAATCTGCATCTTTTTTTTTTTTTTAAGATTTTATTTATTTATTTGACAGAAAAAGAGATCACAAGTAGGCAGAGAGGCAGGCAGAGAGAGAGGGGGAGGCAGGCACCCCACCGAGCAGAGAGCCCAATGCAGGGGCTCCATCCCAGGACCCTGAGATCATGACCTGAGCTGAAGGCAGAGGCTTTAACCCACTGAGCCACCCAGGAACCCCAAAAATCTGCATTCTGATGAAGTGCCCACATAACTTGAAAGCACTTTCCAGTTTGAGAAGGCCTGCTCTAGTAAAGATCTGACTTTTATTTCCTTCCTTTCATGGTCTGTCCTTCCAGCCTCTGTGTGCAAGTCAGCCCGGGTGGAAGCCAGGCACCCCCACTGTGCTTTGTTCTCTCTTTTACCATAACATGTTCTGGAGTTTCTCTTCTGTGTGTTGAGGTGGCCCATGGGCTTGCCTTTCCTGGAGAGCATCGGCCTTGCTGAGCCAGTCCCTTTGTTGCATTCTTGGGCCGTGGCCAACTTTTTGCTGTTTATTACCACTGCTGCCACGAACGTCTCTGTACATGTTCCTTTGGGGTTCGTTTCTTGAGGTGGGATTTCCAGAATCAAAGTGCGTGAGTGGTTGTGGGCTCTATCACTCTTATATACCTAGGGAAGCCGACATCACAGCAACTCTCTCTGTTCTACCCAACAGTGCGTAGGAACCTGACTTAGAAGGTCAAGTGACAGAAAAGGCTTTAGAACCAAATAGGCCAGGGGTCAAATCTCCTACTTTTTTGCTGTATGACATTGGGCAAATTACTTAACATCTCCGAGCTTGGCATTGCTCTCTTTCCACACTGTAATAGTGCTGTAAACTTTGTGAGGGTTTTATAATCATGACATCACCACCATCCATTTATTTAGCACTTTCCCCGAGTTACCTCACTTGATCCTTACATTCCTGTGCAGAGTAGGCATGATCATCCCTCCTTCCCTTTTACAGAAGAGGAAACTGAGGCCTGGGTTAAGTAGATTGCCTGAGGTTATAGGGGGATTGTGTGCCCAGACTCACAGTTGGCAGGTTTTTGTGATAAGATAGTGTGGATGAAAGAAGATACTGAGCACACTGCCCTAGCCCATGACCTGGCTTAGAACTTGTTGGATGCCTGCCTTCTTTTCCCACGCTTTTATCAGTTTTCTTGAGTTACTCTCAGATAGTGGTATCCAGCCCAGCACTGTTTCAGTTGTATGTCATTGATGAATCCCTAGCTTTGTTTTGCATACAAACTTTCTCCCAGTGGAAATGAGGTTGTGTTTTTTTCTTTTTTCTTCTTTAAGATTTATTACTTTATTTATTAGAGAGCATGAGCCGGGGCGGTGGGCGGTGGTGGTGGTAGAGGGGAGGGGGAGGGAGAAGCAGCAGACTTCCCACTGAACAGGGAGCCTGACGTGAGTCTCAATCCCAGGAGCCTGAGATCATAACCCAAGCCGAAGGCAAATGCTCAATCGACTGGGCCCCTGGAAATGAGTTTTTAAATGATTTAGAGGTCTGGGGTTAGGAGCAGAGCTGGCTCTGATCCCTGCAGCTAACTGGCTCCTTCTTCCCCAGGGACAAGGATGGCCAGGCTGCTCTTGGACGTGAGCGCGCCTCAGTGTTCCTGGGGCTGACACCAAGCTGGCAGCCATGGGGCTGGGCAGGCCCCGGGCCTGGATGCTGGGCCTTCCTACGGCCGTGATCTATGGCTCCCTGGCCCTCTTCCTCTCTATCCTGCACAATGTGTTCCTGCTTTACTATGTGGACACCTTTGTCTCAGTGTACAAGATCGACAAAGCTGCCTTCTGGGTTGGAGAGGTAGCCCGGTACTGGGGGGAGCTGGGCAGGTTGCAGGGCCGGGTCCCGCCCGGTTGGAGCATGGGGCAGGCCAGGTTGCCCACTGCGATTCAGTAAGAAAAGCTGGAGCTGTTGACTCCTCCTCCTCCTGGCCCCTGTCCTATGAGCCTGGCACGGTTCTAGATACTCACATATATGATAAAATATATTCACATATGTTAACTTATCAGCTGGATGAATCTGCCCTGGATGGGTGGGAGTCTGATGGGGGCAGTGGCTGGTAGAGTGGGTTTTAGCAAAGGGACCGCCCCGAGCAAAGGTTTGCAGGCAGGAAAGCGGGGCTCACCTTTGAGGGGTGGCGAACAGGCTGGGTAGGGAACACTCTGGAGAGGAAGCTGCCTGGAGCCCACCTGCCCCGTCTCCCCTCTGCCCGCAGACGGTGTTTCTCCTCTGGAACAGCCTCAACGACCCCCTCTTCGGCTGGCTGAGTGACCGTCAGTTCCTCAGCTCCCAGCCCCGGTTTGTGTCCTGTCCCCCCCGACCCCTCCCCAGAGGTGCCTGGTTGGGGTAGGGAGAGAAAGGGGGAGCATTTTCAGCTTTGGGCTAGGCTCCCTCCCTTCCCAAGCCCAGGCAGGTGGGAGAAGCGGCCTTGACTGTTGCCTTGCTCACCTGGGGAGAGATTCACCCCAGCTTGGCTTGTCGGGTCCTCAGACCTGGGAACTGGGAGCTGTATAGCAGACCCTCTCTGCTGCTTCTGGCAGATTCCTTGGCCCCGTCCCTGCTTGGGCCCAACACTGCCGCCACCCCTGAGAAATAAGTATCCCACCACCCTCTGGCCATCAGCCCTGGGAGGCTCTCAAGGGAGCAGATGTGAATGTATACCCCCTTTGCTGCCTAAGTCAGAGGCTGAGGACGTGGGCTCAGTGGGCTCACTCTGGTGTGAGTCCCATACTCTGGGCCCCTGTCCTTCCTTTGGGGCCTGGGCAGAGGGCGAACTGGAGTAGCCAAATTGGTAAGAGCCACCCCCACCTTTCCTCGTCTCCTTGGCAGGTCGGGCGCCGGGCTCTCCTCGAGGGCTGTGGTGCTGGCACGGGTGCGGGCCCTGGGCTGGCACGGGCCGCTGCTGGCGCTGTCGTTCCTGGCATTCTGGGTGCCCTGGGCCCCAGCTGGCCTGCAGTTCTTGCTGTGCCTATGCCTCTATGACGGTTTCCTGACGCTCGTGGACCTGCACCACCACGCCTTGCTGGCTGACCTGGCCCTCTCTGCCCATGACCGTACTCACCTCAACTTCTACTGCTCCCTCTTCAGTGCGGCTGGCTCCCTCTCTGTCTTTGCCTCCTATGCCTTCTGGAACAAGGAAGACTTCTCTTCCTTCCGCGCCTTCTGTGTGGCACTGGCCACCGGCTCTGGGCTGGGCTTTGTGGGGGCCACACAGCTGCTTAGGCGGCAGGTTGAGGCAGCCGGCAGGGAGCCAGAGTGCCCAGCCCTGGCTGCGGATGGCGGGTGAGTGGCCTGGCCCTGCGCTCTGGGTTCCCCGCAGCACACAGAGTCCCCTGGCTGATGGGTGGCGGCCTGCGGGTGGTGGATGGCTCTGGCCCAGCCCTAGGCCATGGGTGACTCCCCTGTGCCCCGTAGCCCATGCGGAGAGGAGCTGCTCATGGGCTGCCAGGACGCAGGCAGCATCACTCTGGGCCAGTACCTCCAGCAGCTGGCGCGTCACCGGAACTTCCTGTGGTTCGTGGGCATGGACCTGGTGCAGGTATGGGAGCAGCCCCCCCCACCAACGGCCAGGATGTGCCTCGGGGGACCTGGCTCCTTAAAAGCTGGGCCTCATGTGAGCGCTGCTGGGTGATTTGCTAGCGGGCACACAGGTGGGGTCGTCGGGAGAGCTGGATTCTAGCACCATCAGAACCCCTCACTCCCTGCGTGACCTTAGGCAGGTCTTTCTCTCGGGGCAGCTGTGTCTTCACCTGCAAAGCGAGGCTGTGAGAAAGAGGTGCCCTTGGGGAACTCCGTGACTAGTCTTTTTAAAACACTAAATGCCGTGCCTGAAACACATGTAGCATATAAGCTAGCCAAATTCAGAAATAGATGGTGTTTATATCATCAAGCTTGTTTTACTAAAGTGTTTTCAATTAAAGAGAAAAAAACTTAATCATTCAATTTGACAGTTTTATCATTCCTTCTATCTTTTAGCAAAATTAGATAAGCAACCAGAATCTGGTGGTTTTTATTCTGGCATGTTCCGTGTGGAGGGACATGGGGTTAAAGTCTGCTCTTGCTCTCGCTGCTCCCCTGTTGGCTTCCGGTCTGCTCCCAGCTCCCCGCCCAGCCCAGCAGCCTCCTCACAGCCCGGCCCCATTGGGTTGCAGGTCTTTCACTGCCACTTCAACAGCAACTTCTTCCCCCTCTTCCTGGAGCATCTGTTGTCAGACCACATCTCCCTCTCCACGGGCTCCTTCCTGTTGGGTGAGTGGGCGCCACAGGCAGGCTGGACGGACCGGAGCTTGCAGCCCAGCTGCAGGCACAGCTCCCAGGGGTGCGGGGGGTGCGGGGGCTACGCCCATGCAGGCTCGCCCCTCCAGCCTCCCGTTCTGCTGTGGGAAGAGGGGGTGGGAGCTCTCTGGTGGCCTCCATGATGGCAGAGGAGGGGCTGCTCTCTGGTGGTCTCCATGATGGCGCCCCCCAGAGGGGAGGCGGCACAGTGGCCTCTCTCAGCACGGCTGATGGGCTCGGGTGCGCGTCTGGACTGCTTGTTCACTGTGCGGCCTTGGGTGTGTTTTCTTTAATCTCTTTGGGCCTCCATTTGTCATCTATAAGGTAGGGGTTATAGCAGGACTGATCCTAAAGGGTGGTGAGGATTAAATAAAAGGACGTGAAGCTCGTGGCACAGAGCCTGGCACGTCCTGAGTGCGCCATCCGTGCCTGCTCTGATGCCGGCGGTTGGGAGGTGGAAGCTGTGGAAGCGCTGGCAGTGCCCCCCCAACAAGGCTGCGCCCTTCTGTCCAGGCATCTCCTATGTGGCCCCCCACCTCAACAACCTCTACTTCCTGCCCTTGTGCCGGCGCTGGGGCGTCTACGCAGTGGTGCGGGGGCTCTTCCTGCTCAAGCTGGGCCTGAGCCTGCTCATGCTGTTGGCTGGCCCCGACCGGCCCGGCCTCCTCTGCCTCTTCATTGCCAGGTACGTGCTGCCCTCCCTCACCACCCCCCTCCGCTCCACCCCTTCATCCTTGCCCCCCTCTTCGCTGGCAGCAACCGTGTCTTCACGGAGGGCACCTGTAAGCTGTTGACCTTGGTGGTCACTGACCTGGTGGACGAGGACCTGGTGCTGAACCGCCGCAAGCAGGCAGCCTCCGCTCTTCTGTTTGGCATGGTGGCCCTGGTGACCAAGCCGGGCCAGACCTTCGCCCCGCTGCTGGGCACCTGGCTGCTGTGCTTCTACACAGGTGAGGGCCCGGGGGCTGGCACGGGCCTCCTGAGGCTCTAGCGTTCAAAGCTTACCTGGAACAGCAGCCGACAAGCTGGGTCCAGTAAGGGGGAGAGAATGGCATCTGGCCAACAGGCTGTGCCTGGGCCACGCTGCCTCGGCCTCTCCCCACGTGGGGAGAGAAACCAAGTGTCCAGTTCTTCCCGTCTTTCAATAGTTCATTTGTTCGTTCATTGATTCATTGATTCATTCATTTGACAAATGTGTATAGAATACTTTCTCTGCTAGGAGCTGCTCCAGGTCCCTTTAGGGAGGTAACAACAGGTTTGCCATCATGGAACTCATATTCTGGTTAGAAGGATGGGTGGGGTTGGCGATAAAGAGCCAAACAATAGTGATGGTAAAAGAGGCAGTGTGACTGAGAATACTTAGTGTGTGTGGTCCAGAAAGGCCTCTGTGCAGAGTATGTGGACTGAATGGCAAGAATCGGCTCTAGAAAGATTCAGTGAATCCCGGACAGGAAGGGGGGCAAGTACAGAGGCCCAAGGTATCAGGAGTGGCTAGGAGATGAGGCTGGGGCAGCAGAGGGCTCTGTCCATCAGGGAAGGGTTTGGATTTGATTCCAGTGTGAAGAGAAACTATTGCAAGGGTTTTAAGCAGGGCAGTGACATGGTCTGATCTATTTCTTAAAGTTCACCCTGACTGCGGTATGGAGAATAGGCTGTGGGGAGGCCTTGGCAGAGGCCATGGAAGCTCAGAGCAGGCCGTGCCAGGGGCGCCGAAGAAAGCGTCTGGGTGTGGGGTGTGTTTTAGAATTGGGGGGAGGGGAAGGACTGGCTGCTGGGGAGTGGTGAGGTTACTCGAAGAATCCAGGAAGGCTTTGTGCTTATGGGGTGGCTGGTGGTGCCGGTCACCCAGAAGGGAAGCACAGGGGGGAAGCAAGTTTGGGGGAGGAAGTGAGTTGTGGTTTAGACATGCGTGCGTGTCGTTTGAGATGTGGCACTGGGGACCATGGAGGAGACCGGGGCTGATCCTGTTCTTTCTGCATGCTCTCTCACCCTAGGTCATGATCTCTTCCAGCAGCCCCCGCTGACCCCTGTGGGGAGTGCCCAGCCCTGGCCAGAGCCCCCGGCCCCAGCCCCAGCCCAGGCCCCGACACTCCGCCAGGGCTGCTTCTACCTGCTGGTGCTGGTGCCCATCACCTGTGCTCTGCTGCAGCTGTTCACTTGGTCCCAGTTCACGCTGCACGGGAGACGCCTGCACATGGTCAAAGCCCAGCGCCAGAACCTATCACGGGCCCAAACCCTGGATGTTAAGATGGTGTGAGAGGCAGGCACAGCAAGGCCACCCTGCTAAGGACACTGTCGCAGCCCTGGGCAGGAGCCACTTTTGCCAGCCCCTCATCCTGCTCCTGTGCCTCCCCGGGGTACAGCCTGGAGGACAGACGGCAGAATGGGAGCCTTTGGGGCTGAGCCAGGAGCATCCCTGAGGTCTAAGTTCCGGCTTGGCTGTCTGGCCCAGCTTGGGCAAGGGTGGGGCTGTATGTGCTCAGGGACCTGCTCCCCTGACCCCCACCCCCCCCCCGTGGGGCAGGAGGAAGAAGAGGACCAAGAATGGATGGGCCTGCCTAGCGATCACATGGGGTTGCTGCAGGCCACCCAGTTGGGGCTGGTGCTGTGTGGGCTCGGAAGTTTCACCCACTCAGGGGAAGCTGTGGGTCCCACCACCCCCTCCCTCCACCTTTCCAGTGGTTTCTCTGACCTCTCCACTTCAGTTGTGCCTGAAGTATTGTGCCCCAGTTGCTGCAGGGCCCCCCACCCCCATCTGACTTCTCAAAGAGGTTCACATCATCAAAGACTGATTAAAGTTAGTGATTTCTGTTCCTGTTCCTGAGGTTTGTGCTGGGTGCAGGAGTGGTGGGTTGGGAACAGGATTCCTCACTTAATAGGAAAAGCACCCTGAGAACATTTTCCTGCAGAGTTGGTAGGGGTGGGGGGCACCCTCATCAGAGTCACTGAGGAAGCAAGGAGGACAGGGCGTGCAGACCAGTAGCTGCATGAGCGTCTGGGGGCAAAGTGACTTGCAGGCCTGCGGTTATGTCCTGGTGCATTTCCCATACATCACGGCCAGACATGGGGAGTGAGGAAAAGCAGCCACTTCCAAAACTGAGGTCTTCAACCCTGGAGTCACTGGGAGCTTCCAAAAATGCTGATGTCTTGATTCTGTTTCTGAAGATTCTGATGTCCTGGGTTCTGGGCCATGGCCTGGGCAAGGAGGTTTTGGAAAGCTCTGTGATTTTACTGTGCAGCTGCGATTGAACACCTGTGTTCTAGGCCAGCGTTTCTCAACCTAGAGACATCTGGAGCCACACAGTTCTTTGTTATGAATATTTAAAGTGGCATCCCTGGCCTCTACCTGGACGTCAGTAGCATTTCTCTACCAGTTGTGACAGCCCAGTGTTTCCAGACATCGCCAGATGTGTCCCACTTGATTGGGACCTACTGCTCAAGGCCAGTGGTTTTTGAGGATCTGTATAGTGGCTAAAAATTTAGGCTCTAGGGCTATATGGCCTGGGTTTAAATCCTAGCTAATAAAGGGCAGAGCTTTGGGAAATTACATAATCTTTTTGTGGCTCTAATTCATCTGCAAAGTGGATAATAAAAATATCTACTTTGCAGGGTTGTTGGATCAGATAGGTTAATATTTGCAAAGTGCCCGGAATTCCCCCTCTACCAAGTATACAGGTTTAAAATGGAGACTTGATTCGTCAGAGTATCTGAGCGTGGGCACCAGGAACTACGTTTTAAGCTTCTTATCCACGTGGAAGTTCTGACTTCAGGGATGTCAAAAGGTGCTCCCCTCGTGTGAGGTAGTTTCAGTCATGGGTTTTAGTGTATGTGCAGGGCTGGGACCTTCAGTTCCTGAAGTGGGGCTTTGCCATGAACACCATCTTCTCTGTGTTCTCTGTGTCCGCTTCACAGGCTGCGACCCGCGCGAAGGGCTGGCCAAGCCTGGCTGGTACAACAGTGCCCTCTAGAGGACACACGAGGCCCAATCACCACCTCAGATTCAGGGCGCGCAGCTCCTCTCTTCAGACCCGGCACCAGGGAAAGAGGCCCAGCTGATGCATCTACTGGAACGACTTTATTTAAGTACACTGGGCCCCACCAGGCAACGTGGTCTGTGCAAGGGACGGGCTTGGGCTAGGAGAAGGGAGGTGAGCTGGTTAAGCACACTGCAGTCCGTGGGTCGCCACATCGCTTTCACACACACCCGCTGCTGCGGCCCATACCTGGCAGGGCCTTTGGTCGATGGACGGCATGGGGGAGAAGGCTGCCTGGAGGCTAGGATTGGGGTGGGCCTTGGTGTCACAGGTGGGGGTGCCGGCGAAGATCCACTAGCCCCAGCTTTGCACCATCTGGGCTGAAGAGCCTTTGGACACTGCTAGGCCAGCCCAGTCCAGGGTAGGCACCTGGCCCCCTGGGTCAGGGGAGATGAGCCTGTCAGCTCCTGGCACTCCGGTCTGGCCCCCTCCCTCCTTCAACAGTAAGTCCAAAGTTAAGAATGGCACAAATCAGCCCAGCTGGGGCCTTGTCACCTCTACAACCTAGACCCCCCCCCCGGGGGGGGGCAGCTAGAGTGGGAAAAGGCAACCTGGTTAATGGCAGCTCTTTCTTCAGTCCTAAGGGGGCTGGATCCCCAATACCCCTCCTTTGCTAGAGGCCTCTGCCAAAGAGTCATTCTACCTCCTGTTTCAAAAAATCCAACTGGCAACCAGCCTGTTGATCCCGGGGCAGTGAGCAAACGGAAGAGGAAGAAAGAAAGAGGCTGGTGGTAGTGATTTAGAATGTAGCCTCTGATCCTACGTGGGCCTGAGGCCCGTGGATACTGTCGGTTCACCATTGGCAGGGAGTGGCGGCCCTGGACGCTATGCTAAACTGAGGTGCTGTAAACATTAGTGTGAACAGGGTGACTGGCGGGCAGGAGGCGATGAGCTCCCTCTCCAGTCCCATACTGAACAAACACATCAATAAATAAAACTGTTTGAAGATGGCATTGCCCAAGGATGGATGAAAAGCAAGTAACAGGGCCTGGGGCCAACAGGCTCCTGAAACTCTCCCGAGACCCCCTGGACAGGGGTTGGGGTGGGAGCATTCACTCTGCCACAAATCAGAAGTATAGCACAACTCCTGCCCCTTCAAATGCCCAGTGTGGTCCTGCTCCCCAGGTGAGATGCAGGGCCCCCTGCCATGTCCTGACCCCAGAGTCTCAGTAATAGCTCCTGGAGTGCTTTCCCAGCCTCCCAAACTGCAACAAAACCAGACAGAACTCAACTTCGCCCTAGTCCTCAGTCCATGATCAACTGCATTGAGAGCAGGACGAGCAAGGGAGGCAGCGGCTGCCTGGGGCCTCAGGGCACCCTGGGGGTGGGACGGGGTGGGGCGAGCCCAGCCTAGCATGGGCAGCAGCAAGGTCTCCCGGGATTTACCCTCTCTGTCTCCCTATGGTAGTAAACATAGTCCCACACAGCCAGACGAAGGCCCAGCTGACGAAGGAGTGGAGCCCTCTGCCAGCACTCTTCCCTGCCGGGGGCCAGTTAGTGGTCAACCCCAGGCCTCGGGCCGTTGCCATCATGGGTAGTTCATCGTCCTTTCCGGGCCCTGGGATCCCTGGGCCACAGGGCTCTCCCATATGCACACACATTCGTACCCACACACCCACACACACACTCACACACACAGGCAGTTCCTCGCAAACACTCCGACTCAAGAAAGCGAGTTTTAAAGTGGAGTTAACTTCAGAGAGAGGTGAAGATGATGTCCCAAGATTAGAAGGTTTTCCTGTGGATAGATCGGGCACCGTCTTCCTCATATTCCTTCTTGGAGACCCACATCTTCTTAAAGGTGTCCAGGGAGGCAAGGATGGAGCCCCTGGAGTGGAGGGAATCCCAAGGAACATTGTGAGAGGGAGAAAGTAGGTATTCGTGGAGCTGGCCAGTCCCCGTGGGGCCAAAGCAGACAAGGCTTTGCTTTAAAGGGATGGGGTGGTGAGGGGTAATGATGCCCTCACTTCCTATTCCGCTCTTGTTCCCAGGAGAACTACTCACCCAATCCATGTGGAATACAGCCTCTCCTGAGGTGCGGATATCTGAAAGGGTGGGTGGAAAAAGGACTCTGAGATTTTCATCCTCCTTGTCCCTTTCCCATCCAATGCTCATCTTTACGGCCAATTCTAATGCCCAAGGCAGTGGATGTATTTCACACAATGTCCCTGCTGGACCCCGTGGCCTCGCTGGGGGGTACTGTGGTCAGCCTGACACTCATCCGGAGGAGCAGATTTCCAGCAGCCCTATGTATCTACAGCTGTCAGGGAAGCTGGGGCTATCAGGGGACGAGATTCAGCTCTGCTGGGGGCCGATCGGAAGCAGACTCCGAGGCAGGAATCACACTCCTTCGTTTAGCTGCCCTCAGCAGGCACTAGGATGGTGGACTGGTCACAAGGGAGCACCACGAGTCAATCTGTCAACGTTACAGTTTCTCTGAAAGACTGCACGTGGGGCCCTCAGTCTAGCAGCCTGCCCCATCAGGGTATCAGAACTGCCCCCTTTCGTTGGCAGGGAGAGGTCTGACAGACCTCAAGGTCGATGTGGAAGCTGGGAGCTGTCTAGCCTCAGGGGGAGGCCTGGTTCCATGCAGCCCCAGCCCCCACCATGCTCCTACCCTGATCTTCACGTCTTTCGGAGCCAGTTTCTTTACTTCACTCAGTAGCCTGTCACCGAAACCTGAATGGGCAGGACGGGAGAATCTCAAGTCAATTCTCTGGGCATCTGGGCCCAGCCAGATCTGGAAACTTCCTTGGCAATGGGCCCTGAGAGCAAAGACCAACCTTTGAACAGGGTGGAGCCTCCTGAGAGGACAATGTTCGAGAAAAGCGTGCGCCGCAGGTCCATGTCCGACTTCTGGATGGCAAACACCAGCACCTCGTGGATGCCCTCACTCTCCTCTCCGATCAGGTCTGGCCTAAACAGCAGCTCAGGTGCCCGGAATCGGGAAGGACCAATCTGCAGGGTGGAGGGCAAACTGAGAGGCTGGGCCCAGGGCTGAGGTCCCTTTGGGCGTGAGAGTGGAAGAGGCCCCTCTGCCCATTTGTTAGTGACCAGGTGGCTAGGAAGGCCAGGCTCAGGGAAGACCTGGTATGTCAAGGGCCTCAAAACACCCAGACAAGGCTCTGGAGAACAAAGGGGAAACAAAAAGGGACAAGGAGAGGTCTTGCAAAACTAGAGAGAGGAAGCTTTTATGTTTAATCCTAGCTCTGGCACTTTCTAGCCCAGAGACCTTATAATAAATATGTGGGTTTATTCATTCTTAGAAATTTCTTCCTATTAAATGCAGGTCCAGGAAGAGGCAGTTCACCCTATACTGTGCCCAAGTGATTATAAACAGCACTAACCACCTTCTTCCAACCCCCCTGATGCCTCGCTCTGCAGGAGACAGTGCTGTTCAAGAGCCCTGGGGCTCCAGGCAGAGGGTGGAAAAGGGCTGGTGCATGTGAGTCCAGCCTCCCCCCGGGGCCCAGAGCCTCTGGGGGCCTGTGGGGACTGAAGGGAGATCCAGACCTACCTCAATGGTGCTGCCGTCGGGCAGGTAGTACTGAGCCTTCTCTGTCTCTAGAGTCTCGTCCTTCTGTGGGTTTATGGACAGGTAGCAGGCTCTCTGCAGAACCGAGCAGGAGTCAGGCAGGTGGGAAACAGGCCTACCTGGTCAAAGTCCCAGCGCTGCTGCAGACGTCTGCCAACCACAGTGACTGCCCCAAAGGGCCCCAGAGCTCCTGCTCTGGAGGACGGCAGGGTGGCCTCTGTCGGCCTTTACTGGGTAGCACTCAGGATTCGAGTTCCTACCTGCTCATCGTCCTTGTGGGCAGGCGTGGAAACTGGCTCTTTGGAGCTGGGTCTGGGACCACAACCTAATTTTAGTCCAGACTTAGGCTTCTTTTTTCCTTCTACTACTCATGGTTCTGGGTCCCATCTATCCAGTTCATGGAGCCATGGTTGGCAGGAGGATCTAGTTTACTTAAAAGGAACTGTATTCTGGGGCGCCTGGGTGGCTCAGTCAGTTAAGTGTCTGCCTTGGGCTCAGGTCATGATCCCAGGGTTCTGGGACCAAGCCCCGCATCGGGCTCCCTGCTCAGTGGGGGAGTCTGCTTCTCCCTCTGCCTGCCACTCACCCTGCTGTACTCTCTCATGCTCTCTCTCTAGCAAATAAATTAATAAATAAATAAAGCCTTTAAAAAAACAAAGCAAAAACCAAAAAACCCCCCAAAATGTTCATTAAAAAAAAAACTATTCTGACTTCTTTAAGGATGTAAAAGAACATATGTAATTTGTACGTAAGTTATAAAAACATAATGAACACCTCTACACCCATCACCTGGCTTTAGAAATAACAGCATCTCGCTTTCCCCCACAAGATGGCAGCACTTGGGGACAGTGACTATCAGTGTGAGGGACTCCCTGCTGGGATCACATGGCAGCCAGGAGGCCTGGCTGGGGAGAACAGAGCCTGACCAGAGAGCGCCCCCCCCCCCCCCACCAGGACTGGAGCTTCGCCTCTCTTTACTCCAGGTCACAGAGGTCCTGGCTGCCCCGTTCCCATTCCCATCCCATCCCTGGGCACGTAGGGTGGCACTCACTTCTTTTATGGCCTTGACAATCTCAAACTCGGACGATGAGTGGAAATCATAGCCCTCCTTCCGCAGGTAGAGGCGAAGGAAGCGAGAGACATCTCGGCCAGCGATGTCGATGCGCATAATTGAGTGGGGCATGGCAAAGCCCTCATAAATGGGCACGGCATGTGTGACACCGTCCCCAGAGTCCAGCACCACGCCTGTGGTCCTGCCTGTGGCATAACTGAAGCACAGGGGGCAAATCGTCACTAACCCCTGCCCCCTCAGGGAAGAAACTCATTTTTTTTTAGAGTTCAAAGTCAACTAAACTAAAGCTGAGGCCCACCTTTCTCTAGGGACTTTAGACTGGATGCAGTACTAAGGAAGCCTGAGCATAAGCAAGCCTGAAAAACCTGGAAAGGAGCTGAGCCTCCTTCCAATCTCAGAGGATGGCCTGCCTTTGACCGCTTCAGGAACCCAGCCTATGGGGCAGTTTTCACTTTATGGACAAGAGGAAAAATCTCAAATGTCTACAGGGGCCAGGCAGGAAAGGTAAATGAGTAAAGGAAAATAAGAATATTTTCACTTCCACAAAAAACTTCCTTTTTCCTCACATGGCCTCCTAGATCCTCAGGTGGTGGTAGTGGTTGTTTTTCTCTCTCTTTGGGTAAAGACAAGGGTATAGACATATTTCTGTGATACGATGGGGAAAAACCCATGATGTTTGAGAAACAGCAACCGACGGTGCCTCGTGTTGGGAGGACAGCAGGGAGCAGAGCGGGCTGCGGCACGGTCAGGCTTGCCAACTCGACCGGAAGTGGCAGCGGCTACTTCGGCTCCAGCTGGCTTTTGTCCTATAGGAATGCATGCCCAGCACTGCCAGATCATCCCAGTTTTTTCAGAAAAGCGAATAGTTGGGATTTTGATAGAAAATCTCCCAATTTTTTTTTTTTTAAAGTAGGAAAGTAGGCTCCATGCCTCATGTGGGGTTGAACTTACGAACCTGAGATCAAGGGTCACATGTTCTACCAACTAAGCCTGCCAGGTGCCCCAGAAATGTAGTTAAAATGCTGGCTCACAATTTTTTAGTGGGGTCAAACACATCCTAACCCTAACCCTGCAGGTCACCAGTGTCCTGGGATGAGGTGGGCTGGGAGCACGACAGGGGTGACAGGGGTGTGAGAACGGGGACCATGTGGTGGTGTTTCCATCACGACTCTGTCACCAGCCTGGCATAACATCTGCACAAGTGGGCACCGGATAAACATCTGAACACATTAGGGGGCCTTTGGGAAGAACAGTAGCAATGCGCGGCCCTTCCCAGCTGGCAGAGCGGACAGCCTTGGGCACCCAGCCGCCAAGACAAAGAACAGAATGGGACATGGTCTCAATACTCCCTTTTCCCACCTACAGGAGCGGCCCCTCCATTCTGCCCTCAAGGGGCCAGGCAGCTACTCACAGGCTGAGCACAGCTTGCATGGAGATGAAAAGGGCTGGTACATTGAAGGTCTCGAAGAAAACTTCAGCCGCTCGTTCGCGATTTTTCCGCGGGTTTAGAGGTGCCTCCGTCAGGAGCACAGGATGCTGGTGAAAGATGCCCAGAGAGCAATCAGGGCAAGTCAAGATTTC
Source organism: Nasua narica (assembly GCA_028533885.1). Taxonomy (NCBI): domain Eukaryota; kingdom Metazoa; phylum Chordata; class Mammalia; order Carnivora; family Procyonidae; genus Nasua; species Nasua narica. The sequence continues at coordinate 51,496,390 of CM052812.1, forward strand.
CACCCTTCATCAGCACTGGGGCAGAAGCCCCGTGTGCTGGGCTAGAGAGCTGAGGGGACCTTTGTGAGTTTCCCGCCATAAAAAAGGCAAGCTGGGCCTGCCATCTACCCCCGCTCAAGCCAATTTGTCAACCTTCCAAATTCATGCCCCCTTTAAAAGTCTCATTCTGTTCCTGCCTCCACCCCCTTACTCCCCTCCTTGTCTCCAAGATCCTTACATAGGCTCCTGCATTTACTGTATACCTCTAATTGTCCAGATTTTGCTAAAATCTAAATTTGGAATCCTTATGTTAAAGATAAGTGTTTAAAATTTTTTTCAAAATTAAATTTAAATAGTGAAGGTATCTTTGAAAAATGAACATATCCCTCCCCTGGAAATGCTGATATGTCTAGTATTCACCTTCTTTTGTTTTTGTTTGTGTGCACTGAGAGTTACTTCCTCAGAAGTTAGAGCATAAGCTCTGCAGTCGGAAAGACATGGGTTTGAGTCCCAGCTCTCCCACTTTATTCCCTAGGAGATCTTGGAAAGAGTACTTGGCTTCCCCGAACTTCTTTCTGTTCCCTTGTCTGTGAAATGGAGATTTCAGGACTGGTGTGCAGACTAAGGGCAGACCTGTCTGAAGAGCACATGACCTGGCGGCCCAGTGAGAGTCAAACGCGCCGGCAGCGCTCTCCCCGCTCCTCCTCTCAGGGGCAGCGGCTCTGCGCGGCTCTGCATACCCTGCTCCCGGGACCCTCACCTCCTCGGAGAAAGTCTGCAGCTGGTCCTTGGAATAGACATACTGCCAGATGCGCTCCATGTCGTTCCAGTCCTTGACAATGCCGTGCTCCATGGGGTAGCGGATGGACAGCAGCCCTCGGTGTTCCTGCGGGCAGAGAGCAGGACTTCCAGCGGCAGCCGGCCTCTCAGCCAGGCGGCCCGGGGGGCCCTGCTCCTCCAGGACTAGGAGTGCCCACCACACAGCCCTCACCCAGGGCTCAAGGTAGGCTCCCGTTTGCCACGTCTCTAAACTGTATGCTGCAGACTGTTCTCACTGCCAGATCAGCCGGCAGGGCAGAGGGCTTCTGCATTTCCAGGGGCCCTCGGTGTCCTTATGGCAAGGGACAGGAGGCACCCTCCTCATGGCCTGACCCCAGGACACAAATCTCCTGGCTCCCACCTCTGGGCCTCAGCGCTTGCCCCCGAGGTTGGCAACAATGATTCTGTTGGTCTGCTTCTGGAAGCTGCCCCAGGGCTCCTCCAAGAGGCGCTAATTTACTCATCCCCAGGGTATCCCAGCCAGGATGTCCCCCTGAATCCCTTTTGCCACAAAAATAACGAAGCTAGCCAATTTGATCATTTGCAAGGTAGTGACAGAATACGGAAGAAAGCAAAAGCCCTGTTTTCTAGACCGATCTCCGTTTCCCAAAGTGGGGTTCCAGGTATTTCTTCTCTAAAACCAGAGGTTGCTCCTGAGAGACATGAACCAACTAGACTCAGGATGAGGGGGCCAAAGGGGATATTTTAGAGGAAACTGCTCTTTCTACTCATGGCTGTCCCACTGCTGGAACATGTGGGGAATAATGAAGGTCCTCTGATGGCTTGAGGCTTCTTCAGTAGAACTGGGAATTACCTCGGCTTTGGGGCCAATGAAGATGTCACCTTCAAGGGCTCCGGCCATGACGCGCACGTGTTTGGGTCTGCCCACACTACGAAAGAGAGCGGGAAGACCATCACTTTTCACTTCACGACAGAACACGGAAGGCTATACACATGTGCATGCTCAGATGGGAAGAAATAGACTCAGTTCTACTGCCATTATCTCGGAGGAGTGAGGTTAAAGTTGATTTTGATTTTTGTCTACTTTTTTGCATTGCCCGCGATTTCTACAATGAACATGTATTATTTTAAGTTATTTGTATATTTCATATTTCTGACCCAAATCAGAGATCCTTCTCTGTAAAAGGTGGAGAGCTGACCCCATAACAAAGCTAACAAGCCTCCCCAGCTTCCGACTAAGCTACAGAATTACTTACTAGTTTGGAAAGCAGTATTTGGGAATCTGATCACCAGCAAAACCAGCTTTAATCACACCTGATCCCTGAGGAGAGAGGAGAGAGAAAGAGAAGTCAGAATATGACAAAACAAGAGATATCTATCATATAGTATGTATAATATCGTTTCACTTTTATTTAAAAGAGACCTTATATCTGGGTATAATATGTCCATTTGCATGAGCATCTGTAGAGGGAACTCATGCCTCCAGGACAGTAGTGGGACTGGGGATGGTGAGGAGAACTTTCACTGTATACTCAAAGTATTACTTGATTTTTTGGTATTTTTTGACTTTTTTTTGGAAAGATTTTATTTATTTATTTGAGAGAGAGACACAGCAAGAGAGGGAACATAAGCTGGGGAGAGTGGGAGAGGGAGAAGCAGACTTCCTGCTGAGCAGGGAGCCCAAAGTGGGGCTCGATCCCAGGACCCTGATGCTTAATGACAGAGCCACCCAGGCGCCCCTTCTCTGACTTTTCTACATTGACCATGCTTTACTTCTGGAATCAAAAATAATACTAATAAAGGGAAGAAAAAGAGAAAACCTGAGGGGAGAAAAGTACCTAGAAGCACCAAAGCAGCCAAGTTCAGGAATATAACCAAGGTGGGAAGAACGTGATTCTTTCTGTTAAACCACATGGGACACTGTTAACCTACTTTCCCAGCTCAGGCCTGACCTCCCTCTGCCCTCAGGGTCTCCAGGACAGAGACCAGCGTGAACACCGCCATGCTTGAAGCTGACTCTGATGAAACACACATTGTCTGGTTCGTACGACAGGGGCAAAGCTCTATGCTCTGTTTGGTGGGGTGGGGGTGGGGTGGTTGTAGTTGTTTTATTTTTTTACTGTGCTTTCTTTTACTCATGGGTCTCTTGATGGTAAAGAGCAGGGAAGTTCTAAAGCATCACCAGAGAAGAGACCCAAAATTACAATCCTGATGCTCCAATCCTTGGTAAGTTGAGTGGGTGTCAGAAGGGAATCTGACTTCTCTGTCAACATCTCTGGGCCCACCTAGGGCCCAACCAAAGTAAATGGTGTCTCTAGACACCGATGCCAACTCTGTGTAGGACAGATGCCGACCCTTGATATTGCTTGCAGATAGAGCCTGTTCTCTTCCTAACTCTTCTAACACCACACCCGATACGCTCCCCTTTCCACCCCAACATGGTCTGCAGCTGCACAAATAATAAGGGCAAGCCTTTTCCTGCTGCCTATCCACCACTCCTCTTGGGGCAGAGAGTGATATTTCCAGAACCCACACAGCAAGCAGTAAACATATCAGGAGATGCTAAATAGCCAAGGTTATCTTTGCACCAAAGGCTTTCCTGCAACACCCCTGGTTTCCTCTCTTTTACTCCTGCTCTTCTATAGAAGTGTGTGTATGTGTGCAGGCGGGGGCGGGGGGGCACAGGAGGAGGTTAGATAGGCCATCCTAAGTGCCTCACTCTGGCAAGACAGAGGGAGGATGAAGTAGCTAAAGGATAGGGAATGCCAGTTCTCTAAGATAGCAGGAATCTCTGCCAACAGAAAAGAGAGAAAATAGGAGACAATGTGCAAACTCATCGGCCTGGGCAGAGCAGCAAGGAGCCTGGAAAAGGTGCAGCTGTAAACGGAGCTGAGGGCCAGGGCAGGAGGGAGGACTATCGCTGCAGCCCCAGGGCTCGGGGACGGGGGCAGGAGGAGTGAGAACAGCACTGCTCAGGAGAACTGCGGGAACTTGTTGGCTCAAGCTTCCAGTAATTGCTCACTGCCTTCATCTGGGTGTGGTGATGCCAACAGACTAATTGGACCTCCTGGCAGAGGTTGAAAACAAGAAAAGTAAAAATGAGACCTGCATTTCAGAGTACATATTTTGAAAAGATGATTTTCCTGGATATTTAATTTTGAGTTTACTAGCAAAATCAGACTAGAGTCTGAGTGACAAGGCAAATTAAGATGTTAGGTTCATTTCTTTATCTCTGTCCTTCCCAGGAAGAATATAAATACCCAGTTCTTTTTTTTTTTTTATAAGGTTATTTATTTATTTGAGAGTAAGATCACAAGCAGGAGGTAAGGGCACAGGGAGAAGCAGACTCCCTGCCGAGCAGAGAGGCCGATGTGGTACTTGATCCCAGGACCCTGGGATCATGACCTGAGCCGAAGGCACATGCTTAAGAGCTGAGCCACCCAGGCATTCTAAAGAGCCAGTTCTAATATCATTGCCTTCCTCCTGAAGGATAATCCCCTGTTGGAATTAATTATCCTCTTCCCATTATTTCACTAAATCACCATTACCTGTACCACTAGGTAGTCTGCATTTCCTTCTGCTGTTTGAATTTATGGTTTCCATTTTTGTCCGTTTTTGGCCCAAGTGCCTCAAGCTCAGAGACTTTATGTATCAGCAGTATCTGGCATTTGAGGGCACTCAAATGCATGCTGGCTGCCTAAAATGAAAACCAAGCTCAAATGATTGGCAGATGAAGCGTCAAGTATGGAGCCTGAACAGGCGGCTGGAATGGCAGCAGCCTCAGGCAGAGGTGGGGCGGCCAAGGTGAAGGCAGCGTCGGGAATGAGGCCCACGGTGGAACCAGACCCAGCTTGTCTCTGCAGTCCCACCAGCCGGCCTGCTGGGCCAGCAACCGGGGGAAGAGTGAGTGGGGCTGGGGAGGCAGCCGAGCTGCTTCTATTCTGCTAAAAGCACGCCAGCGCACGCTATAAAAGGGCCCTGTCCATTTCTTTAATAGTATTTGTAACTAGGAGCCATGTACCTGGCAAATGAGCTTCCACTCTCTTTGTTATTCACCTGGCAAAGCCAAGTAAGTAAGTGCCTTGCAGAGAGCCTTCTTGAAAAAGTAGTTTCATAATAAATATTTGAGATCCGAGGACTCGAGTCTGCTGCCAGCCACCAATGACCGACCGTTCTCTTTCTGAAGCAGGCAAACAGTAAATCCCTCAGCAAGGCTCTCCCAGTACCTGCTGACTATGTGGCTTGGGCAACCTTTAGCCTAAGCATCCCTGCTTATTCTTGGCAGGCTGGGAAGGAGCCTCGCTGTCTCCCATTTTACAAGTGGGTAGAGGACGCTGAGAGGTGGAGCCTCACATCCCAGGGCACTGATGGCCCATTTGGGCACCAAGACATATTTTGTTTGGCCCACAAACTACTTTTGAAAAAAACTTTATTGAAATAAAATTTACTACCATATTACTTACCCACTTAAGGTGTATAACTCAATGGTTCTTAGTATAGTCGCAGAGTTTATAATCCTCAACACAAGGAAATGTTAGAACTTCCTCATGGTCCCAGAAACTGTACCCATTCAGTCACCCTGCGTCCTACCTGCCGTCTCCTGCAAGCAGTCCTAGGTAACCACGAATCTATTTTCTGTCTCTGAAGACTACAAACTACTTTTACATTAAGTTCCAACAGTTAAAAATTAGACTGCATATATAATTTACCAATTTTCTGATTTCTCTTGAAACAATAGCAAATCTGGCAACACTGGGCCTGTGTTCCTGCATGGGGGCAACTGGCTGGAAAGGAAAAGCAGCTAGCACTTTGGTCAGGCATACTCAACGAACCTTCCAGAGTCCTCATGCCTTCTTTAAGGCTACCCTCCTCCTCCCCCTTTTTATGTTCCTGCTTTGCCTCTGCAAGTTCTGAGTTTGAGACTCCTATTTAAGGCATTCCCAGCGACTAATTAATGATGTTTCTCCTCCCACATGGTACCTGGTTTTTTCCTTACCCTCAGAGCACTTAGTCTGGTGTGAAGCACATCCAGGGTTCTCAAAATACACATAATTAAATAGCGAGCTCTCTCTGTAACTCACTTCCTCTTCACCCTTTCCAGCAAGCTGGGGATGGATTCTTGCTGAAGTTGGACAACCAACAGGTTGAATATCACAAGTGACAATTTTAAATAAATATACTGACTTCATTTCCTCAGCTAATTCTAGTGTCTCTTAAACTTAAGTGAATCAGGGACACCTAGGTGGCTTAGTTGGATGAGTGTCCAACTCTTGATTTTGACCAGGTCCTAATCTCAGAGTCCTGAGACTGCGCCCCACTTCAGGCTCTGAGCTCAGCATGGAGTCTGCTTGAGATTCCCTCTCTCTCTCTGCTGCCTCTGCCCCTCCCCCTGCTAACACTCACGTGTATGCTCTCTCTCGCTCTCAAAATTAATAAATAAATAAAATCTTAAACCCCCCCCAAAACTTAAGTGAATCACCCGATCTCAAGAGCTGATGGCAAATTATAAAAAAATAATAATAAAATTAAGACCATTTGTGAAATTTGAACATTGACTATTTGATATTAAGGAATTATTCTTAATTTTTTTAGGTTTGGTAATAGTACATTGATTATGTTTTTTTTTTTAATTAATTTATTTATTTATTTGATACAGAGAGAGAGATCACAAGTAGGCAGAGAAGCAGGCAGAGAGAGAGGAGGAAGCAGGCTCCCTGCCGAGCAGAGAGCCTGATGTGGGGCTCGATCTCAGGACTCTGAGATCATGACCCGAGCCGAAGGCAGCAGCTCAACCAACTGAGCTACCCAGGCGCCCCTGATTATGTTTTTTTAAAAGGTTTTATTTATTTATTTGAGAGAGAGAGTACGTGTGCCAGAGAAAGAGCATTAGCTGGGGGAAGGGGCAGAGGCAGAGGGAGAAGCAGATACCCTGAGCAGGGAACTAGACATGGGGGTCCATCCCAGGACCTCAGGTTCATGACCTGAGCCAAAGGCAGATGCTTAACCGACTGACACACGCAGGTGCCCCGATTACATCCATATATTTTTAAAGATTTTATTTATTTATTTGACAGAAAGAGAGAGCAGAAATAGGCAGAGCAGCAGGCAGAGGGAGAGGGAGAAGCAGGCTCCCAGCTGAGCAGGGAGCCCAATGTGGGACTCAATCCCAGGACCCTGGGATCATGACCTGAGCCGAAGGCAATCACTTAACCAACTGAGCCACCCAGCCGCCCCGATTATATTTTTAAAAGAGTGTAGGAGAGGGTAACTGGCTGGCTCTGTCTGTAGAGCATGCAACTCTTGATCTCAGGGTTGTGAGTTCAAGCCCCACATTGGGCACAGAGCTTATCTAAAAAAAGGTATTAAAGGGGTGCCTGGGTGGGCCAGTTGGCTAGGTAACCCACTCTTGATTTCAGTTCAGGTCAGGATCTTAGGGTGGTGAAATTGAGTCCCATGTTGGGCTCCGTGCTCAGGGTGGAGTCTGCTTGAGATTCTCTCTCTCTCTCTGCCCTTCCCCCTGCTCACATGTTCTCTCTCTCAAATAAATCTTTAAAAAAATAAATAAATTTTTAAAAAGTTAAAAAAAACCCACAGGGGGACACCTGGGTGGCTCAGTGGATTAAAGCCTCTGCCTTCGGCTCAGGTCAAGATCTCAGGGTCCTGGGATTGAGCCCCCACATCGGGCTCTCTGCTCAGCGGGGAGCCTTTTTCCCCCTCTCTCTCTGCCTGCCTCTCTGCCTACTTGTGATCTCTCTCTCTCTCTGTCAAATAAATAAATAAAATCTTAAAAAAAAAAACAACAAAACAACCCACAGTATGGGAGAGGGAAGTAGGTGGGAATACAGTTAAAAAAAGATTAGCCAGGAGTTGATAACTGTCACAGCTAGGTGATGAGTATGTGGATGTTTGTTATACTCTTCCTCTCCTTTTGTTTATATTTGACATTTTCTATAATAAAAGGAAGAAGTTGGGGTGCCTGGGTGGGGCAGTCGGTTAAGCGTCCAACTCTTGGTTTTGGCTCAGGTTGTGATCTTAGGGTCATGAGATCGAGCCCTGTGTCTGCCTCTGGACTCAACGTAGTTAGTCTGCTTGGGTTTCTCTCTTCTTCTCCTTCTGACCCTCCACCTGTGCGTGCTCGCTCTCTCTCAAATAAATAAATCTTAAAAAAAAAAAAAAAAAGGAGCTGGCAAATAAGATGATAGCACTTAAGTAAAAATTCAAAACACAAATATTACACACACAAACACACACTCTAAAATATCTATGCCTGCCAAATTATGGATGGAAAGGAGCACATCAATTTATGATGACAGTTTGCTTCTGGGACAGAAAGGACAGGATTGTGGAGGGGTACACAAAGAGGCTTTAGTTATACCTGTAATGTTTATTTCCTAAAAAAGATCCTGAAGCAGGGGCGCCTGGGTGGCTCAGTCAGTTAGGCCTCTGCCTTCGGCTCAGGTCATGATCCCAGGGTTCTGGGATCGAGCCCCGCATCAGGCTCTCTGCTTAGCTGGGAGCCTGCTTCTCCCTTTCCCTCTCCCTGCCGCTTCCCCTGCTTGTACTTTGTCAAATAAATAAAATCTTAAAAAAAAAAAAAATCCTAGAGCAAATATGGCAAATGTCAACTTTTAGTAAATGTGGGTGGTAGACACGTGCTATGTGGGTGCTTGTTATATGCTTCTCTGAAATTTTCTGTATGTTTAAATATCTTGTCCTTTTTTTTTTAAAAAAAAGGGCTAAAGCAGTATAAGAGCCCCTCAAACAGTGATACTTAGTTTATTGATGAATTGAAAAGATCTGATAGTATTCCTGCATTTAGGCCCAAATAGTCACAAAGACAGTTTCAAGACTGACCAGAACATTGATCCAATTTAGGACAGAACTTAACCTTTGAGATCTCAGCAAAGATTTGGGCTTCAGAATAAACACAGTATTCTAATCAAAGTGTCATAGTCCTCAAAATGTGGCCTGGGAGCTGCCCTCCTCTTGGATTACTATCTATGTAATAGTATAGTAATTACATAGATAATTGTAATTATCTATGTAACTTATATTACATAGACATATGTATGTCTATGTACATACATAGACATATGTATGTACATAGATACATACATATCTATGACATACATTTAGAAAGAATGACTTGTGTTCAGTTTTTTAAAATACTTATCACTTTATCGTTGTCATTAAAGTGCATGCATGTGCACCTCCCCTTGCATTTTCCTCATTAAATTCTCATGAATTGGTCTGGTGCCAGAATAGGAAGAAAGGAGTAGTCAACAATTATTTTAAGACTTGGAAAGGCTGTGAACTGATAATGAGGCTCTTCCCTTTTTTCCCTGATTTCTTTGTTCTCCTTTCTTCTTGTTTTTAAGATTTATTTATTTATTTATGAGAGAGAGAGAGAGAGAGAGAGCATGTGAGCAGGGGAGGGGCAGACAGAGAGGGAGGGAACCTCAAGCCAACTTCCCCCCTGATGGAGGAGCCCGTGTGGGGGCTTGATCTCATGACCCTGAGATCACAACCTAAGCCAAAATCAAGAGTTGAGTGCTTACTTGACTGAGCCACCTGGTGTCCCTCTCCTTTCTTTTAATTACACTCTCTTTCGCCCAGAAATAAAGTTGTAGCAATGTGTAACTATGGAGCAGTTAAGTCTGCTGGATACACATTATTCTCATAATATAAAGTTGGAGCAGATATTTCAGGTGATTTTCCTATCCATCTTTCACTTTGAAACAACAAAATCTCTAAATGTCAAACAGCAAGAACTATCTGAGGTCCCAGATCTAAATATGTGGCAGATGTTCAGTAAATCCTAATGGGACAATTTCTCCTACTTCACCTTTTGGCATAATTATTGGCATGATAAAAGAAATGGTTTCCCAGGGGCACCCAGGTGGCTTAGTTGGTTAAGCGTCTGCCTTTAGTTCAGGTCATGATCTCCGGGTCCTGGGATCAAGCCCCACATCCAGCTCCCCGTTCAGCAGGGAGTCTGCTTCTCCCTCTTCCTCTGCCCCTCCCCACTGCTCCTGCTTTCTCTCTCTCTCTCACTCATATTCTCTCTCAAATCAATAAAATCTTTAAAAAAATGTTTCCCAGAGAAAATAAACAAATCAATTCTTTAAATCTTAAAACTGAAAATGCACCTCTGGTTTGATGCGTTTCAAATATATTACGGAGAAGGAGAAAGGAGAAACTAAAAAGAATTAGCTTAAAGTCACATTAAAGAAAATGGCTGGAGATGGAACTCCTGCCCCAAAATTCCAGAATCAAAGGATCTAATGGGATGGACAGACTGTTCCTTCTGCATTGCTGATGGAAATAGGAAATTGTTAATTTCTTTTTTTTTTTTTAATTAAGAAAAATGGAGATGAAGCGCATACGAACTGGCTGAAGTGTTCTCTGAAGATTGAACCAAGAACAATGAGCCCTACTCAACCCTCAGTAGTAACTAACTAGGGGTCTCTCCCCACTTCGATCCTTTCCTTATTTAGGGACATCTTTGTTACTGTGATATTTGGTCACCCAGCCACCCACCCATCAGTCCAGTGAAAAAACAATTACTGAGCACATAGTGGTGCCAAGCCGTAGGTGCTATGTGTGTGGAGGAAGGTGGGAAGGGGAGAGTAATAAAAAATGAAACAATGCCATCTTTCCCCCCAAGCATTTAACAGTCTAGTGAGGGAGACCAAACAAAAACAAAAACAAAAATCCACCTTTCCTTGGAAAAAATGAGAAACATGGAACCTAATCTCAATTTGAGTCTTGGCTCTTCAAGTTCTAAGACAGGTGACTTGCATACTGTTATTTAACCTCGCTAAGGTTTACTTTCCTGCATAAACAGGGGACAGTAATTCCTATCCACCTACCAGAGCTGACGCTTAAACGAGATGATGCAAACGAAGGCACCTTGTAACACGCCCAGGGTCCCAAGGGCTGATCAACAATGAATCCGACAGCTTAGGACAGATAGAACTGAATTTTCCCTCAGTAGAGGGACCCAGAGATACCAACCAATCTCGGCAGGACGAGCCCTTTCAGTGGAAGGCAGAAATGCAGTTGTTTTACAACAGTCACCCTCCGCCCCAAATAAGAGCAGCTGTTTAGATTCCTCCCGTTTGTCACTACTGATGCAGTTGCGTGGGGGTACTAGCAAGAAGAATAGCGGATGAAGCACTGGTTTTAGGTCACCTCTACCGTGTGACCTTGGGTTCACTTCTCCGTGCTTCAGTTTTTTTTTTTTCATTTGTGAAACGAGGATCAAACTTCCTGCCTTAACTATTCCCCCAATATTTGTGAGGACTCCATTCGAATGGAGTCCTCCATTCGTGAAATCACCCGCAAGCGCTTGAGCGCCTGGCAAATACGTTTAGTAATTTTTTCCCCAGTTGCTAGGCGTTCCAGAGAGGATGTTACCTCCCTGCTTGCTTGATCACTGTCTTTCCTTCTGGATCTTTATTAACGTTGTACTCTATAATCACAGGAATAACTGAAATCCTATGGCCATTTCTGGCACCAGCTTCCCGAGCCCCACCCATATACACCGCCAAGCCGCCCGCCCCGCTGGGGAGCGAAGGAAACTTAGCCCTGCTCCACAGGAGGGCGGGCCCCAGCCTGTCAGGCCGCTCCACTGTTGAGTCCCCGAAGCCAATCCCCACAGCTCTTGTGCACCCTCCCGCCCCTTAGACAGAGGAAATACTATGGCGGCCCGGAAGAACGGCAGGACGCAAGCCAATCACAACCAAGGGCTGCTCCCATCCGGCAAGGCCCAGGGGCGGGGTCATCGGTCAAGATGGACAGCCAGAAGAGCCAATAGAGTTATTGGATACTGGGGAGGGGGCGGACGCCGGGCGCTCACAGAGCGGTTAAGGCCCCTCGAGCCAAGGGCCCAAGGACCCGGCTCGGACTACAGCCCTTCCCTTTATCCTTCCCAAAGTTCTCGATGCCATGGTTTCTGGCGAGCCGCCCTGTCTGCGGACTACGGCTGAGGGGAGGACAGAGGCGGCGGCTGCTGAACCCGCCTGACAGGCTGGGCCAGTGACAAAGAGCCGGTGGTCCAGGCCGAAACCCGAGAAGCGATCCCTATGGGGAAGTGAGAATAAATCCGTGTAGAGATAGGAAAAACGCAACTCACGTTGTCGATCACGACAGGCTGATTGGCGATCACATCGTAGGACTCCATGGCAGAAGAATCTCTCCTTCCGAGGAAGGAACTGCCAGCCGGGTCCGCTGCTAACGCCACTGACACGCATGCGCAGTCTAGCCGCCGGCACAGGACGTCCAGGGAGCGGCCCGACCTCGCCTCCAAAGAACTACAACCCCCAGCATGCCTTGCACCAGAGCATAAAGCGCCTGGCAGCTTCAGAGCCCCGCCTAATTTAAGAGTAGGGCGTCATATTTCCACTCATAGTATCCTGGGCTTTGTAGTCTCGGTAGATGAGTAGACGGGGACGCAGATTGATGGCTGTATTGCATGCCGGGATTTGTAGTTCCTTTGAAGGGATTCGCACAGCATGCTGAAGTATGTAGTCTTCTTGAGCACTTACTTGTCTGTAGTTGGGTTTGGATTGGCCAGTATTCCGTGGATGTTTAGATTTCCAGATCAGTTCTGCTACTACTTCTGGATAGTATAATGTTGCTATGTTTTTATTTGGGTCAGTAAGACGTTAATAAACATTTATCAGCATCAAACTCTAATAAAGGAAAATTTAATACCCCCCCCCCACCATGTCCACACGGGGAAGGTGGACAGACTCCCAGAACAAAACAATTTAAATTTTATTTAAATTTTAAAAATTTGCTTTTTGAGAAAAACCAGCACATTTTGGTTCTTTTCACATTTTTCCCTGAGTGGGCGTAAACCTTGTAAGAGGCTAACATTGGTCTGAGGACTGACATTTGGAACTATGGGTACAGGTGATCTTTTGGTCATTAAAAAACATCGTTAATGGGGCGCCTGGGTGGCTCAGTGGGTTAAACCCTCTGCCTTCGGCTTGGGTAGTGACCTCAGGGTCCTGGGATCCAGCTCCGCATTGGGCTCTCTGCTCGGCGAGGAGCCTGCTTTCCCCCCTCTCTCTCTGCCTGCCTCTCTGCCTGCTTGTGATCTCTCTCTCTCTGTCAAATAAATAAATAAAATCTTTTAAAAACATCGTTAATTTAATAGCTTCAGGAGCTGCTTTAGTATCTCTAATTTTCACGGAGAGTTAGAATTGACATTGATGAATAAGAAAATGGTAGTGAAGAGAAGTTATGTGTCACTACTTTCAAATAAGCCCAGTGCATTTTTCTCCAGATTATGCAACCCCCACCCATTCAAGTTGGGGGGACCTTTTAGTCAATAGCATTGGTAATCAAGACTTCCTTTTATTCCTTTCTCTTGGAATTCCTTATTGTACGCAGGGAAATAATTCTCAACCAGGTGCCTTAGGAATTAAAAATTCTTCCAGGGGCTCCTGGCTGGCTCAATCGGTAGAACATAGGACTCTTGATCTGGGGGTTGTAAATTCGAGTCCCACATTGGGTGTAAAGATAACTTAAAATAAAAAAAAATAATTCTCCCAGTTACAGAGAGTGAAAGTTAATGGGAAAGAGCAGGCCCATAGTAGATAGTGAATATTGGTGTTCCTCGAGGCAATCTGCATACATCTGCATAAAACAGAACAAAGAAGAGATTGTCATAACTAAAAGTATTTATTAAAAAATTACCAAGTCTTGGGGCACCTGGGTGGATCAGATGGTTAAGCGTCTGCCTTTGGCTCGGATCACGATCCCAAGGTTCCGGCATCCAGCCCCACATAGGGCTCCCTGCTGCGGGGAGCCTGCTTCTCCTTCTCCTGCTGCTGCTCCCCTTCTTGTGCTCTCTTACTCTCTCTGTCAAATAAAGAAATAGATAGATAGATAGATAGATAGATAGATAGATAGATAGATAGATAGATAGATAAAATCTTAAAAAAAAATACCAAGTCTTGGGGTGCCTGGGTGGCTCAGTAGTTTAAGCGTCTGCCTTGGGCTGTGGTCATGATCAAGGGGTACTGGGATCTAGTAGCAGGGAGTCTGCTTCTCCTTCTCCCTCTCCCCCTTCCTTCTACTCGTACGCGCTCTCTTTCTCTCTAAAATAAAATCTTCAAAAAAATAGAAATAAAAAATCACCAAGTATTTTAAGTTAGTTCTAGTTGACCTCAAATTTGCTACTTTTTACCAGGACTCCAGAATAAGTATTTCAACATACGACCCCTGAATTTGGCGGCGTTAGTGGCAGTAAATACGTTAAATGGACCTTCAGTGACGGGAAGAAATAGTCTGATTTATAATCTTTTGAAACTAAAATCACACTAATGGATGAATGAATCAATCCATTATTGTCAGATTTATGCTTAAATTCTTGTTACCAGCGCGTCAGCAGGACAGTGACAAGCCCCCTGTCGAATTTCCTACTGCTTTCTTGGGACCCTAGCACCTTAGGACGTCTCAACATCTCTATTTAAACCTGGGTTCCTCCTAACACTAGGGGGAGGCCAAGAGCCTTGGGATACCCCCAAACACCAAGAGAGGGAGGCGGGACCTATTGTCAAGTCACGCCTTCCCCACCTGTGACTGGCACAGACACTACCCAATGGATACTGGGATAGAGCGCGCCGACGCCCCGCCCCCTTGAGCGCCCCGCGGCCCCCGAGGCACCCTCTGGCTGTCTCTGCGGCGGCCACGGCCTGGGCAGACGGTGCGCCGTGCGCAGGCGCGGAGCCTAGACCTCGCTGCAGCCCCCATCGCCTCGGGGAGTCGCACCCACGGAGTCCGCCTGCTGGCGCGTCAGTGCTCTCCCTCTTGTCCACCCTCCCCGGTCCCCCCAGCGCCCTACGCGCCCGGATGGCGGAGCTGCGGCCTAGCGGCGCCCCCGGCCCCGCCGCGCCCCCGGCCCCTGGCCCTAGTGCGCCCCCGGCCTTCGCCTCGCTTTTCCCCCCGGGACTGCACGCCATCTACGGAGAGTGCCGTCGCCTTTACCCTGACCAGCCAAACCCGCTCCAGGTTACCGCTATCGTCAAGTACTGGTATGCCCTGGGCCGCGGGGAGACGGACAGGGGCGGGCTGGGAAGCGTTAGAACCCCGGGGGCGAAGTCATTTGCGGGGGAGGAGGAGGTGGAGAAGAATGGTTAAAGCACTGGAAGGAGGGCGTCCTGGTGCGAGGGAAGGAGTTAAGGCTGAAGTTGGGAATGGGGACAAAGGGGTTAACGGAGCCTGTGGGTAGCGAAGGGTTAACGAGGGAGAGAGGATGAAGGGTTAACTGGGATTAGGAGAATAGAGTGAATTGGGGGTGTGTGGAGGAGCGGGGGGGGGGTTTCGATTGGAGAGGGGGAGCTGTAAACGTGGTGAAAGGAGGGGGCGCCTGTAGGGGGTCATTAGTGGGCGAGGGGAAGCCAGGGGCGGGGGGCGGCTGAAGTGGGATGGGGGAGGCGAGGCGGGGCCTGGGGAGCATATGAGAGGGCTTTGGAGTGCGGCTGGCGGAGCTCAGAGGGCTTGAGACTGCACAGGGTAGGGGTGGATTTGGGGACCCCCGCTATCCTGTAGGTTAGGAGGGGAACAAGTTGCGAGAGTTGTGCCTTTACAGAAAGAAGGAGGTCTCCTTTTGATACCTTCCCCATGGGCTCAGACGTCAGTCATATCGGTGCAGTGCTTTTGCGTTTGAAGTTTCACGGAGCAACTTTCGATAAACTTTCTGCTTACTCGGCACAGTTCTCTTTCTCCAAGCAGAGCTTCCTCTGGCTCTGCAGCTGCTTTGCTTTAGGACATTGGCTAGAACAGGGGCAGGGTCAGTGAGATCCATGGTTTGGCTCAGGATTGAAGGGGACCGTAGTCAATAATGAAGACCTGGGACTTGGACACGGAGCAAAGAAGTGCAGCCAGAAGTTAAGAGGCGCTCCCTGACACATAAGCTTCAGGATTTAGGCAACAGTCTCTCAGGGATGCTGACAGTAACCCTCAAGTGACTCTGTTAAGGATCAGACCTGTTTACAGAAGGGCTGCCCTTGGGGTCGGAATGGTCCTTTCTTGTTTTCCATTCCTGTTTGCAACCTGTCTACAGCCTCTGGGCAAAACAAGTGTTGGAGGGACTCTGACAAAGAGCCTGTCTTCATAGTCTTTCTGGACCAAATTGAGGAACTGGTTGATTTGTCCAGAACTGCATTCGTGTAGGCCCTGTATTAGATGATCCTCTTCATTGAGTTCTGAAAGACTGTTCAGGAAGCAGCTTGGGATGTGGCCAAAGGGGCAGGTACACCCAAAGGGGGAGTTTGATAGAGCGAATGTCTTTGCTGGTTACCTCTCTGTTTAGAACTGAATCTTCTCCAGGATAACCTCTTAACTTCGTCCAGAAATGGCAGAAACTAGACTGTCTAGAATTGAGGCTCATTCCCTGGGTCAGTGGAAGGATGTGAAGTGACTGACAGCATGGAGGGCCTGGGGATCAGCCTCCTCCTATGGGGGGGGGGTCATGTCTGATAGCCAGGAGGAGATGTAGCTGGCGGTACAGTTTTCTCCGGCAGGCAAACTGTGCTCTGGTTGAGAGGAGTTTTTGAAGAGAGCTTCTGAGTGAAAAGCAGCTCTTGATAACTCAATGACCCATTCTCATTGCAGGTCTGTATTTAAATATGTATTGTGATGAACTGTATTGGATTGTGTCATGAGAACAGTGGGCCAGATTCTGCGATGCCATTTGTTCAGGCCTCACATGTGTTTATGGAGAAATCTCTACACAGACTTGGGCAACAGTTTTCCTGTCACCCAACTGGCCATGAAGAATAGAGTTGTGTGTGGAAGATATTAAAGTACATGCCAAGGTTTAAGACTGATTTGGGCAACTTTTTTTTTCTTTTTTTCTTTTTTTTTTTCCTGCTGCAAGCTTGTTAAACAGGCAGGACGTATCTTTAGAGATGGGCCAACATGTAATGACTAGTAAAGAGCACTTTATGAAATTAGAAATGCTGTCTAGATACAGAAAAATATGAGAAGGAGCAGCTGAGTGACTGGTTCTTTCTAAGATTTGGAAGGGTTTGCATAATTAAGATTCTGAAATCAATTCATTGCTATAGCTCATATTTGGGATCCCACAAGGCCTCGTTCGCAGCTTGACTAAGGTTATCTAGGTCTGGTTGTGGCCCAGGGTCCCTTGAGATTCCTTTTCTTGTGACAGAAGTTTGGCTCTTCTGGCCAGGAGGGACATCCCGGCTGAAAGCTGAGACTCTAGTGAGCAGAGAGCAGAAACCCGGAGGCAGAGCTTGTACTCTGGAGCCCCTGCACACCTGCAGCTGTGTGTGGAGTGAGGTTAGGTGTTCAAAGCAGTAGGTTTAAGGAAGAGCACTTTCAAGGGGTGCTCCGGGTCCTTGGATAACATCTTTTTCTAAGTGCAAAATATGATTATTTTCTATAAACTTATCTGTTTCCCCATCAGGTTTCTGAGTAAGTAGAACAGAACACTGTGCTTGGGGTCAAGGCTAATTTTGCCTGACTCTTGGTTACTCCTTACAGTTGTAGATTTAAGGTAAAGCAGCACTCCTTGGTGCAGTATCTCCTGAGAGAGCACTGCAGGATGGAGCATGGAACCATGGATACAGTTTTGCTACTTGTTGCTGGATGGACCTGGGTTGAAGGAGGGGCAAGATTGGGAATTCACAGCAGGAAACCGGAGCAGATAGGGACCCTGTAGTCACTCCCATCTGTTATGGGGGTCTGAAGCTATCGTGTGGTTGTTCCAGGGATAAACCCTTCAGTTTCCTTCTTCCCTCGGCAAACTTTTCTATATTCAACTGGAAGTATTCAAATGATTTGGCCAAATCAGAGTTAAGGAAAGACACTGAGATTTGTCCCTTTTCCTAATCCACTCATTTGAGATTCTTAGCTATTTGTAGCAACTTTATTACAAGTTCTATAAATAACTTAGCATTTCCTAGCAGAGAATAAGGATTTCTGTAAAGACAAGTAATACCCTGGCAAAAGAGGATGAAACCAGACCTACTGGTTTTAAATAGTATTTAAATTGCATGGTCCTGGCACCCTTGCTGGGATCACATGTAACATGTCTTTTATTTGGTTATTAGTGTTCCTTCAGTGTACGATCCCAATTGCAAAGTGCACTCCATTAAGATCCTAGGGGCAGGCAACGTTTTTGCAGTTTGTGGAACAGTCAGATGTCCAAGGCAGCTCAAAAGCAGTGTTTGTGGGCTAAATGCAGACTTCCTTCCGCTAATGGTTTCCATTTAGGCTGTTTCTCAAGTCTACCAAGGTTCCCTATCCACTCTGAAGAAAAGCAGGAGCTTTTTTCCTTCATTTTCTTTTTCTTCTTCTCCTCCTTCTTCTTATTCCTTCTTCCTTCTGATTTCTTCTTTCTTCTTCTTTTTAAAAAGCACTAATTTTTTACTAAAGGAAACCTTAATGGAATTAAATCCGCAGAATGAGCTAATGACTGACTCTCTTCCTCAGCTGCTTCTCTGTTGGAATTATGAGGGATGTTTAATATGTCCTCAGAGGCCCCAAATCATTTAATATTCCAGCTCTACCTTTGAGGTGACAGCCTCCTGGGATCAACTCCTGGATGCAGGCACTCCCAAGGCTCAGTCTGGCCTGCTGCAGTTCTCTGTGCAGGGCTGGGCTAGCCTAAGTGTGGCCTTTGTCACTTGCATGAGAAAAGATCAGCTTTGGTCTGTGGGGTGCAGGCTGGGGTCTGGAGGCATTGGGTTTGTTTAGAACAAACTGTAATTAACATAGGGCACAATATAGTCTTTCAGGAATTAGCTGTCTAAGAGGCTGGAGTGGAGCTGAGCCTCTGCTTCCAGAAACAATGCCTATTGGGGATGCCCAGGATGGTCTTTCAACAGAAGCCAGTTGATTGACTAATGCACCTCTTGCCTTGAAGCTTGGCATGTTTACAGGCTCCATGGAAGAGAGATAATCCTTGCCAATCCTGTTTGGGATTGCTGATTTGAAATGGGAGGAAGTAAAAGGGGTAACCACCTAGTCTGTTTTATTTCTAAAAGAGGTCCTGCATGTGGGCGATCAAAGGGATCTTCTTGTGCTTATGGAATTGGGCAGCTTCTAGCTGCCCATCCCTTGGTCTTATCCCGGAGGTGTGGCTTCCTTTTAGTCATCCCACGTTCCTCCAGGATGGGGTCTTTAGATTTGTAAGGCATGACTTCTTAGCTTCACATTGTCTGCTTTCAGGCTTGCGCTGACTCCCCTGTGTTTTGTCTTTTGCAGGTTGGGTGGCCCGGACCCCCTGGACTATGTTAGCATGTACAGGAATGTGGGGAGCCCTTCTGCCAATATCCCTGAACACTGGCACTACATCAGCTTCGGCCTGAGTGATCTGTATGGTGACAGCAGAGTCCACGAGTGAGTGTAGGGCACTGGCCCACCCTCCACCTGTCTGTTCCTTAGCCTTGAGCCTTATTTCTGGGTTTTCCCTGAGCAGAGGTGATAATGCCATAGCTCTGTGTGGTTGGCACTGCTCAGGTAGAACCTCTGGGTTTCTGCCCTCTGCTTATATCTACGTGTGCCAGAGTGGCCCAGGTCAGCACCCGAACTCCGCTCATCTGCTGCAGGGCAGTGTCGATGATGAGCAAGTGTTCCCAAACCATCAGGTTTTTCCAAGCTTCTCTGGTGTTTGAGCTCAGGACAGGCCGCATAGCTATGACCCAGAATTTTAATCAATGCCTCTAAGTCTACTGTTTTTTTCCCCCCTCTAGCTTGTAGTGAAAAAATTTAAACATAAAGCATAGTTGAATGAATTTTATAGCCAACGCACAAATACCCACTACCTAGATTCTGCAATTAACATTTTACTCCACTTGCTCTATCATGAATATATCCATCTCTCTTCCTCTGTTGATCTTACTTCCTTGTAACCTGCAGTTGTCTGTGCTCAGCTTATCCATGGTACATTTTTTATTCTAGTCGCTCTCCCATTTCCTGCCCTGCATACTTCCAAATCCTGCCTCCCCTATGTACCCCTGTAACCACTGACTTTAAATAAATTTTAATGTTAAGTTAAACATCAACTTATTATTAAGTCAGCTAAAACTATAACAGCAACACTAATAACAATGAAAGCTAACATTTATTAAGCATTGATTATGAGCCAAGTGGTCTTCTAGTCACTTTGCATTTATAAACTAATTTTATTTTCACCGCAACCATGCAATACTGGTAGATACTCATATTTGTCCCATTTTACAGATGAGGAAACTGAGCTACAAAGAGGATCTATAACTTGCTTAAGGTTACACAGCTTGGAAGCAGTGGAGCCAGGATTCTAATGCAGGCATTCTGGCTCCAGAGTTCATGTTCTTAATGACTGTGTTCTTCTGTCTCTTAAAAAATGATGTCATGGCCTCGAGTAAGTTACTCTACATAATTTAAAAAAACCCACACAAATATTTTGTTCCATCTATACTCTTTTGTGAGAGGGGTTCTTTTCTTCAATTTAAGTGTTGCCTTCCTTCCCCCTCATCAGCATGGTTAATCAAGAGCTGATTCTATTTCTATTATCATATCCTCTCCTGCTTTTAGTTTTTTGTCGTATCTTTTTTGCCTCTTATACTATCTTTTTGGCATTTTGGTGATGACTACTTAGCATGTGTAGGTTGAAAGACTAGAGGGGCTCTTCCTGTCCTGCCTCAGCATAAGAGACTAATTCTGGGGATGATGATGGTATCATGATGAAGACGTTAATCATCAGGGGGTTTTTTTTGTTTTTGTTTTTTGTTTTTTGCTTTGTTTTAATTCATAGTATCTTCCTTATCATCACGTCAAATACTTTACAATCTTACCAGGTTCTTTTATTATCTCCATTTTATAGATGAGAAAATTGAATCACTTGAGGGGTAAATGAATTGCCTAAAGGAAAAGAAGTAGGATTCAGTTGAACTGTCTCGAGTCCAAAGTCTGAGCTTTTAACCACTAGGGTGTTCTACCTATCCGATCACAAGTCCAACCTAACTTCCTCTTCTCTCTCGTGAAGCTGGTGGCCCAGGCCTCATCTCCTTACTGATCACATGTCAGGAGCAATGCCTCGGCCTGCCTTTCAAGCCTTCCAAACATCCATTGCAATGTCAGCAGAAGGCTTTGGGAACAGTGAATGAATCTTGCCTGAATGGGGACCCTGCATTACAGTATTAATAATGGAGATAGAATAGCAAACAGATGTGGGCAGTAAAGGCACTATGCTGGACTTTAATGTATATTTTTAATAAGAACCTGCAGAGGGTGTTTAGTGCAGTTAGCCTGTACCTTTTTGTTGACAGATTTATTCCAGTCAGAAGAATACAATTTCCTATGTGGCTTAAAGATTCTTACAGTATACCTGCTTATCAGAGATGGGTCCAAAGCCCAAAGTGACATGAAGAACATAATTGAGAAAGCCCCATATTTCAGAGAGAGCAACCTCTGAATTTTAAAGAGGGCTTTCCTTACTATTTTTCCACATTTGAAAGTACCCCCTTATATGTGTGTCATTTCTATATGATAAAGCACTGTGATATTCATATGTCATTTATGACAACAGTGGGACCTCGATTTGGGCTGTACTTCACCATTGGAACCTAGTGTTTTCTGGTATTATGTCCTGCCACTAGAAGGACATGGAAGGAGTGTTCTTGGATATTTACCCAGTTCTGGTCTATGTTGCAGAAGTCAAAAGTACGTTTGTAATTGGCCTTGTGCTGGTGTGACTGGTCTCTTCTCAATCCTGGTAAGTTTCTTTGAAGAAAAGTTTGCTTTTCCAAATATGTCATGTGGCAAGGCCTCTTTGAAATGGATTTAAAGATTCTTATTTAATTTAGTGCTTGAAGCTGAGGTCAAAAAGGTGAGTGTTCTACCATCCAAGTATTTATTTATTTTAAAAGATTTTATTTGTCAGAGAGAGTGTGTGCACGAGCAGGAGGAGTGGCAAGCAGAGGGAGAAGCAGGCTCCCCACTGAGCAGGGAACCCGACACAGGGCTCTATCCCAGGACCCTGGGATCAGGACCTGAGCCGAAGGCAGACACCCAACAACTGAGCCACTCAGGCATCCCTGTCATAAAAGATTCTAAATCCGAGGCCAGGTTACTCTTTGTTCAAGAGATTAGCACACATGAGAGAGGTGTTGAAAAGATATGCTAACACCAAATAGAATCTGACCTTAGATATGGTTAGAAAAATTGAAAACGAATTATAAAGGGAACTTTTTTTTTTTAAGGTATGATTCAAGGGCACCTGGGTGGCTCAGTTGACTAAGTGTCGGACTCTTGTTTTTGGCTCAGGTCATGATCTCAAGGTCATTAGTTGGAGCCCCGCATCCCCTGCCACTCTGGGCGTGGAGCCTGCTTAGGATTCTCTCTGTCAGGGCACCTGTGTGGTGCAGCAGTTAAGCGTCTTACTCTTCGGTTTGGGCGTAGGTCCTGATCTCAGGGTCACTGAGATGGAGCCTGGTGTTGGGCTTTGCGCTCAAGGGGGAGTCAGCTTGTATGGGGGGAGGGCCCCCATCCCCCACTCATGCTCCAGGGCATACTCTCTCTCTCTCAAATAAATAAATAAGTAAATAAAATTAAAAGTATGATTCAGTACTGTTATTGTCACAGACAAATAGGAAACACTGATCTAGGTCATGTCCCTTAATTGTAAATGGAGGAAAGTACAGTAGCCTGCTGAAGGCCGTGCAGCAGGCTGGTGAGAGCGGCAGAGTGTCCCAGCGTCCCCACTGTTCTACGCTCGATTTCGTAACTGGGGAACAACGAATGTATGAACGTTGTTTGTCTTTAGCATAATTACATAGGCAAATTTTTTTTTAGTTTTTACTATATTCCAGGTTAGTGCTAAATTCTTTTCATAAAGGTCTCCTTTTATGTTATCCCCATAGTAATTCTGTGACACAAGGAATTCTTATTATGTCTTGCTTATAGATATAGAAATTTAGGCTAACGAACTTGCTGCATAGGTGGTGAACCAGAAGCCAGGTCCAGTGATCCCACAGCCTGTATTCTGAACCTCTATGCTGTACTGCCTTTCCATTTTGATCAGTCACCAGCATTTATTAAGTGCCTACAGTATGCCTCCTCTCTTTAAGATCTGGCCATCTCACAGCTTGTTGAGGATAGGGACGAGCCGAAATCCAGGGGTCCCCTAGCAGGCTTGCTGTGGGAGCAGGCAGGGACCTCCTGCCCTGGAAGCTCTGAAGGAGGAAGTGAAGAGCAGGCTGGTTGCCTGAGCCCTGGAATGGCCAGTTCCATCCAGGTTCTTTCCCTACTCACGGTCACCAAAGGAAACCGGACAAGAGAGCGCTTGTTTGGATTAAAAGGCTCTTAAGAGGCTCTTTCTGAAGTTGGAGGGATGGAAGAAGTTCCAGCTCCAGGCAGCCGCAGGGGAGAATGGAGTGCTTTTCTAGGAACCCTAAGGCTCCCCTCACTGACTTCAGCGGCGGAGGTTGTCCTATTGCTCTCGCCCCGGACGTGGGATGTGAGACAGCTGGTCTTCAGCTGCCAGGCGCCTGTCGGAAGCCTCCGGCTCTGGCCGTTGCCTTTGTGGCCAGCAGCTGTGGCCTGGAATGTGGAGATCTGCAGGGCTGTGGAAGGGGCGGCTTCAGCCCTGCTCTCCGTGAGGATTTCTGGCTGCCCCTGGGACTGCCGGCAGCCCTCGCTAGACCCCGACTGTGGGGTGCAGAGTGGGTTTGTGATCTCAGGCAGACTTCCCTGGTGGGATTCCACTGGGCAGGTCATCTTGTGGACACGTCAGCTGGTTCCAAAGACAACCTTTGTGTGGTGGTGGCCCGCAGGCTGGCAGCTCCCTAGGAAAGAGCCTGCGCCTCACGTCTGCCGCCCGTGGTCCATCGGGGCTCTGCCCCACAAGTGCTGGCTTCTTGGCGGGTAGGCCTGTGGAATTTGGAGTCATTCTTGCCCCCTTGGGGCTGGAACTGCCTCTGACTGGCTTTCTGTGGCTGTCTGCCCTGGGTTGGTAAAGAACCTCCTTTTCCCTTCAGGTTCCTCTGAGTTCCTCAGGCTCTGTACCGAATGAATTATTTATTAAATCGCTGGATACAGATTAACTTTTCCACATGTTGTTTTGTGTGGCCTTGGTCCCCTGCAGTTGGGAAATGCTAATTTTCCCTTCTCAAAGCTTGGTTTGCAGGAACTTTTTAATGTGTCATTTCATCCTCTGGGGTTTCCAGTGGTACATCCTGCCTTTGCCCTACCACACCTGACACGGGAGCACAGTGCCTCCTCTGGTTGGGCCTTTGCTTTCTTCCCAGAGCTCTGGTGAAGCTGACAGACAACCAGAATCCCTGTGTGAACCACCCACAGATGGCAGGCCTGGCCCTCCCCGCGGCAGGCACCGAAGGCTGAGGAAGTGCTCTGCAGGCTCACGGCTGGGCAGGCCTTCCTGAAGCTCTGGTCCCTCAGCCGTTCATCTCCAAGGTGTTGAGGTTTGGAAAGACTGTGTGAAATGGCAGTGCTCTCTGCTCAGGGGAGCGTCCCTGGGCTACCAAGGAAGAGTGTGGTGCACTTAGTCCTTGCCCAGGGAGTAATGGCCAGCAGCAGGGCTAGAGCTCTTCTTGAAGCTGAAACCACCACTTTGGGCTAGATTTCAGGCCCCAGATCTCTGAGTTGTAAAATGTTGAGAATTCCATTTCTTTTGTAACCACGGGAAGACCTAAGGCACTGTGGGGCTCCCGGCACATCTCTGTGGGTATGTGACTTCATCCTTTGAAAAGCATTTCATTTGCAGTGTGGATTATCTCTTCCTTCATGGGGTAAGGATTCCAGATTTTCTAATCCAGAGAATCCCTCAGCAGTAAGGAGACAGTTGGGAAGAGATTCCCTGAGCTGGCCGAGTCAAACTCACTTTTATTTTTTTAAGATTTTATTTATTTATTTGACAGAGAGAAATGGCGCGCACAAGCAGGGGGAGCCGCAGAGGGAGAGGGAGAAGCAGTCTCCCCATGGAGCAGGGAGCCCCATGCGGGACTCAATCCCAGGACCCTGAGATCACGACCTGAGCCAAAGGCAGACGCTTAACCCACAGAGCCACCCAGGTGCCCCTCAAACTCACTTTAAAAAGTTCAAGCAACCTAATTATCGGGAGTGTCTGCCGATCACTGGGCTGGTCAGCATTGGCAGATTTCATTGTCTTCCCACAGAGAGAGGCAAAGAAAGACTCAGAAACCTCTGGGTTTGACATGATTGGATCTCTCAGTCCCAGGAATTTTCCCTGTTCAGACCGCCCTTCGAGGCTCCCATCTTCCACACCTGAAGGCTTTTTCCTTTTTGAATGCTGGTCTTCATGCCTGCCGAGTTCTGGGTCTTAGTTTGCCAGCATTTCCCTTGCCCAGATTTCTGACTCAGAACTCCTGACTCTGGACTTTGGCCTTTGACTCCTCACTTCTTTCTTCTATCCTGCCTCTGAGGTATCCCACTGGGGCTCATTTCATGTTTCAGCAGTGTAGTTCTGATGCTGGGTCCTAGGGTGCATGTGCAGTGACCTTGTCCTCTCTGACCTGAGCCCCACAGCAGTGGTCTCCTCACTCCAGCATGTGCCCTTGCAGGTCGCTGCCCTCCCTGCCTGCCGAGCCCTCTGACACCGAGCCTGGGGCTGCAGAGTGCGCCCCTCCAGCAAAGCTCTGTTGGGTGCCTGGTACAGAACATTTGGGAAGATGCTGTGTTCAGGTCGGGTGGGGGGACCATGAGAAGTTATATTGAACTTCTGTCCTTGAAACCCCCAACATCTGCTTGGTGAAAGATGGCAGAGACCCTGGGAAAGAAGACAATGGGGTTTGGGGCTGGGAGCACATTTTTGGCTTTGCCCGACTTCTGTGGCTTTGAGGCCGCCTCCCCTCACCCTGTGATCTACAGCACTTCGAGAAACTCAAAACAGGTAATAATTGTAAGCACCTATAGCTCCCACTGTGTGCAAGGCACTGTTCTAAGTGTTTTAAATAAACTCATCCATTCTCACGGCAGCTCTGTGGGGTAAGTATTAATATCTTTTTTTGCGAGGAAACTGAGGCACAGAGATGTTAAGGAGCTTATCCACCCAGCCAGTCAGTGCTGGAGCTGGGCTATAAATGCAGGCAGTCTGGCTCTGGCAATCCCCACCCCTCCCTTCCTCTACCCACACAGAAGCGAGGGGGGGTGGGGGGGTGGCTGGCTGGAGGCCTCTGTTACATGTCATGCACCCAAGTTCAAAAGTACCTTGGCTTAATTGAGTGTGAATAGCTAAGCAGGACGTACTTTGTAGGAGAAATGTGGAGCTGGACGCCGAAGCAACTTTGTAGAGAAGGAAGAGTCCTGCTGGGTAATGGCAAGAGGGGAGAACTGGAGTATCCGTGACAAGATCCTGTGTCATCTCTGCAGTCAGGGCTTCTGCTGCTTTACTGTAGTCATGTTTAGAAGTTGTCAGGAAATCCTGAAACTCTTAAAGGCACAGAGGTGATGCTTCTGGCCTGGGTGTCACGGTCCCTTGGTGGTGCTTCTTCAGCGGTCAGGGATGTGCCCAGCATGCCGGCAGCCCAGAGTCCGTCCTGACCAGGATGTGTGGGGCTTCTGCTCATTCTCTCTGGGGAGGGCGTGCAGAAATGGGATATTTCCAAGAACCCATGCCATCTGGCTGAGGTGTGTGCAGTGCTAATCTGGGAGGGATATTTGTTCTGATAGAAGGTATTCGTCACCCAGAGATGGCATTTTTTCTTCTGTCTTCATATTAATGATCATTGTCATATCACTTTTTTTTTTTAGGATTTTATTTGAGAGAGAGCACAAGCACAAGCAGGGGGAGTGGCAGGCAGAGCAGAGGGGGAGGGAGAAGCAGACCCCCTACTGGGCAGGGAGCCTGCCGACGACAACGATGTGGGGCTGGATCCCAGGGCCCCAAGATCATGACCTGAGCCGAAGGCAGATGCTTAATAGACTGAGCCACCCAGGTGCCCTGTCATATCACTTTTTAAAAACATTTTAATTCCTGAGGTGCCTGCTTCTTCCTCTCCCACTCCCTCTGCTTGTGTTCCCTCTCTAGCTATGTCTCTATCAAATGAATAAATAAGATCGTAAAAAAAGAGAAAATTGTAACACATAGTACAGAGTTCCTATATAAACCTTTACTTTGTTATAGTTTCCCTTGTTATTAACATCTTGCATTAGTGTGCTGTATTTGTTACAATTGATGAACCAATGCTGATACATTTTTACTAATTGATGTCCACAGTTTACATTAGGGTTTTCTCTTTGTGGTATATAGTTTTGTGAGTTTTGACAAATACATGTCCTAAAATACCATTGCGGTATCATGCAGAGTAATTTCACTGCCCTAAAAATGTGCTGTTCTTTGCCTATTGATCCCTCCCTCCCTCCCCACCCAAGCCCCTTGCACCCACTGATTGTCTTACTGTGTTGCCTTTTCCAAAATATCATGCGGTTGGAATCATACAACACATAGCCTTTTCAGACTGCCTTCTTTCACTGAGCAATATGCATTTACGGTTCCTCCATGGTTTTTTTTTGTGTGTGTGTGTGTGTGTGTGTGTGTGTGGTTTGCTTAGTTCCTTTTATCACTGAGTAATGTTCCATTGTGAATATGTACTACAGTTTATTCATTTATTGTTGAAGGACGTCTTGTTTCTAGTGTTTGGCAATTTTGGATAAAGTTGCCATAAATATTCATATGCTGGTTTTTGTGTGGACATTAAGTTTCAACTCATTTGGGTAAAGTTACTGGATCATATGGTAAGAGTATGTTTAATTTTGTAAGAAAGAGCCAAACTGTCTTCCAAAGTGGCTGTACCATTTTGCATTCCCACCAGCAGTGAATAAGAGTTCCTCTATTTCTGTGTTCTCACTAGCATTTGGTATTGTCAGTTTTTTGCATTTTAGCCATTCTAATAGGGGTGGTATGGTATCTCATTGTTGTATCATTTGCAGTCCCCGGATGCCATATGATGTTGAGCATCTTCATATGCTTATGTCCACCTATATCTTTTCTTTGGTGACACATGGTTTTTGTTCCTAACTTCATCCCTCTTCTCACTCCAGCCCTAACCACACATACCCTTTTTCTCACATTATGGGTTCAGACCTAATTATGGGGCTGATTATATTTGTGGTATGTTTGCCTTTTGGTCACTTCTCAAGCAATTAAGTGAGCCAGTTCCCCTGACTCGTACTGGGTCCACATCTGAATTCCTTTGTCTCTATTGGTTTTAACTGGGGCTAGCTCATGAATTCTACATGTTTTCCCCAGTGATGTTGTCATCTATAAAGTCTGTAGCTGGTAGTGGGACCTATAGTCTTAATCCCAAGGCTCAAGATTGATTGTGTCTTCTAGTACAGATGACAGAAGGACTTGTGTGCAAACTTGTCCACTTCAGAACCTGGCAAGCTCCATGTTGCTTTAATGATAAATGAGTAAACCAGGCTCCTTGAGATCCCAGCCGGACCTCAAACTCTCTGTCTTAATTGAACCTGCATTGAGAAGACTTTCAAAAATCCAAAACTCTCCTGGCCTCTACTTTTCTTGTTCCATCCATCAGTGTTGTTACTTTTCAGTTATAAATTTGCTTTTTTTACTTATAAATACGGTTGAACCATTTTACCCAAAATGTTGAAAATTAGAGAAGGGAGTAAAAATTATTCCTCACCCTATCACCTTTTGTTTGTGATCTTATATCTGTCTTCATGATGATTTCTGTAAATAATTCATGGTGAGTGTTGGCCCAGGTGTTCGTTAGGCTTTTGTCGTGTTTGAGTCCCCTCACTTTGGGAATTAACATCTTCCAAAGCTTTCTCACTGCCTGGCTAGTGCTTTTTTCTAAATTCAGTCAGCCCAGGGCTAGTAGGTTTCTAAATTATGAGCACATTTGCTGGGGAAGACAGTTCCTACCCGCTGCCATGTTGCATTAATTACATCTTTTCTTTTAAGATTTTATTAATTTATTTGACAAAGAGAGAGCACAAGCAGAGGGAGAAGCAGGCTCCTTGCTGAGCAGAGAGCCTGACATGGGGCTCAATCCCAGGACCTTGGGATCATGACCTGAGCCAAAGGCAGTCGCTTAACCAACTGAACCACTCAGGTGCCCCTACATATTTTTTTTCCTTATAATTTCCTTATAATTTTTTTCCTTATAATTTCCTTATAATTTTTTTAAAAAGATTTATTTATTCATTTTAGAGAGAAAGAGAGAGAATGCGAGGGAAGGGGCAGAGGGAGAAAGAGACTCCTCAAGCAGACTCGCTGCTGAGTGAGGAGCCTGATGCTGGGCTCTGTCCCGGGACCCTGAGATCATGACCTGAGCCGAAATCAAGAGTCAGCCACCTAACCAACTGAGCCACCCCACGCACGCCAACTACATCTTTTTAAAAATTTATTTGTTTGTTTATTTATTTTCCTTTTGCTGCTTGACTTCTCATAGGAATGAAGAGCAGTTTAGGTACTAAATGTCCTGTACTGGGTGCTGACCACTTGCCTCTCAGTTAATACCTCAGGGTCTTAGGTACAAATCACCATGCATGGTGGTAGTCCTGAGCGGGTGTGTTGTTCCTGCTGTTGTTTTTCCGTTTATGTATGTATGTGTGTGTGTGTGTGTGTGTGTGTGTGTGTGTTTATAAAAATATTTTTTCATTTGGGCGGGGAGGGGCAGAGGGAGAAGGAGAGAGAGTCTCTAAGCAGACTCCACGCTGAGTGCAGAGCCTGATGCGGGACTTGATGTCACGACCCTGAGTTTATAATAAACCTAAGCCAAAACTAAGTGTTGGACACTTACCCAACTGTGCCCCCCAGGCGCCTCTCTTTACTTGTTAGAAAGGGGATCAGTGGTTAGATTTGGTGGTCATTGTCGCCTGGAAATAAACAACACAAGCCTCCTTATTTCTCCCTTTCTTGGGCGTGTGGATTCAGAAGACCAAGACTGGCCTTAGAGAGTGCCCTAGGCTCCTTGTGCCCAAGGTACACAGAAGTTTCACAAGTATAAGCGCTAGTGCCAAGGGATGGATAAGATCCTTTTCAGGTAATTTCCTGAAGTACATAGGCTACCATTTGGGGCTTTTGAGGCTTTTTACTGTACATAGGAATCAACTAATTTCATAATAGTAGATCTCTCCTGACACTGGGTCTCCTGGGTGATGGGTGGGAACACTTGGTTCCCACCCAGCATTAATCACCGACCTGTTTGGAGGCCAGCCGTTCATTTACTACAGAGATAGATAGTCATTGCTGGGGCAGTTCTGGGCACGGGGGGTGTATTAATGAGCAGCATACTGTTGGTGTGGTCTTCACGGAGGCTCCAGTCTTTTTGGCTGAAGAGTCCTTGAACTGGAAAACATTGTGGACGGGTGGGCCTGATGCAGCTTTGGAATCTTAAGTGATCCCATGAACCACCCTTGCCTTCTTTCCTCCAGTCCATGCCTTGAGGCCTGGTGGACAGTTTTCTTCAAGTAGGAGTCCTAATGCTCCAAAACACGGCTAGGCCTATGTTTGGGGCTAAACTAGTTGCCCATTTGTTGGGGAGAATGTGTGTTCATAGCAGCTCCTCAGAGGGACATGTTCCCCTGGACTCTAAGCCCTTTATGAGTGCGTTAGTAAGAGAGTGGCTTTCAAAGGTCCCTTTCCTTCCGGTTCC
Organism: Nasua narica; assembly: GCA_028533885.1. NCBI lineage: Eukaryota > Metazoa > Chordata > Mammalia > Carnivora > Procyonidae > Nasua > Nasua narica. The sequence goes on from CM052812.1 coordinate 51,526,773, forward strand.
CTTCCATGGTATTCAGGCTTCTTGCGTTCCAGTAATAGAACCGGCTTTGCCACAAGAAGACCAATCAAGGAGATGGTTTTGTGTTTCCAGTGCTGACCTCCATGTGAGGCCTGGGGGCACTTGGAGGCCTGCCTCTGACCATCAGTTTCCCCTTCTCCGATCACACGCCTTTCGACACTAGGGCAGGAGCTCAGGAGCCAGGCCGGAGGGGACGGGTAACGACTAGAGAACAGGGCCTGGGCCAAGCTCTCCATCCCATCCCAGGGGTCAAGCTGGCTGGCTGCACTTTCTGCTGGTGATGGATTTTGACTCCTAAAGACTTCTGAACAGCTTGGTTGGTTAGACGAGAAAGGGTAGTGAAAACCGACAGACGCCGCCACTGTGGGTTGCCCCAACCCCTTCTCCTTCCTGCTCTAGCTTTTCCAATATATCGGGTTGCAGACATGCTGGATTCCTGCCCTCCTGGAGCCAGTCTTGCAATTTTTCATTCCCGTGGCCAGGGTTTTGTGCCGAGGAAAGGCCCAGTAGTGGCACAGGGAGCCTTTGGGATTGGAGCTTTCTTTGCAGGAACAGTGCTGACCCTGATCCCTTAGTTCTGTGCGAGCTCTGTGGCTGGGGGCAGCCGTCCACAGCATCTCACAAGTGTCCCCCCTCCGCTCAGCACCATCTGGTGGCTTCCCACTGGTAGCCTTCACTTTGGGCTTTCTCTGGCTGGTGAGAAAGTATTCTCACACTATTGGTGAAGAATTCTCTCAGTCCAGCACCAAATCCTAGCATTTGGCTCTTTCAGGGGGATTCCTTCAGTCTGAACCCTTACTCACCCAGGAGGGGGGATGATAACACAAGTGCACTGCATTTTCATAGGAGTCAGAGCCTACCTTTGGGAGGCGGTGTGCAATTTTGTTAAAAATGTCTGACCTTTGCTTTACCAGGGTGGTGGGGTACCTCTAGCACCTGGCACAGTGCTTGATACATGCTAAGCCCTTAATTGATTTCCGTAACTGTTTAGTGCACATTATCTAAATGTCTGCTTCTCTGTTACGTGCTAGGAGTACCATGGGAGCAAGAAGGCAAAGTTTTTGCTCTTGTGGATCTTACATTCTTACAGGAGAAACATGTAAAAGTAGTTATCTTTTTAGATAGTGCAGGCGCTGTGCTGGAGTATACCCGGGTAGGAGTAGGAGTTGAAGAGGGTGGAGAGAGTACATTTAGCAGGTAAACAGTGATGGTTTCCTTGAAGATGTAACATTGGAACTCCGTGGCAAAGTGACAGCCTTGATTATACAACTCCAGGGACACCATTCGTGTTATTCTGTGCAGTTTGTGTTCCATAGAGTTGTATGTACAGTGCTCTGGCCACTCAACCATGCAAAGATCATAGGCACTGAAAAAAGCTAGAGCAAAGGCCCTGAGGCAGGAGGGACCTTGAGGTGTTCAAGGAACAGAAAGAAGGCCAGTGTGTCTGGGACTTGGTAAGAGAGGAGGACAGTGGAGCAAGATGAGGCCGGAGAGTCTGAAGGCAAAATAAAGCATGTGACATTCAATAGTTTATCTGTTGACTCATGAGGGAAGCCAAGGGATGATGTGATGGGGGGAGGCAAGAGTGTGGTTTCAGGAAACTTTTCCAGAGTGTGGGACCTTAGCACCAAAATGAAGGCATGGGAACAGAGCTGAGTGATGTGTTTTGTTTCCCTAAAAAGGAAACAGCAGCAAAAGTGGCTCAAAGGAAATGCCATTAAGATATTTGAGTCTGACTTTGATAGTGATGGAGAGGAAGGCTCATTGCTTTTTTAATGCTGTCTTATCTTGCTTGTTGTTGAATGTCTCAGCCTTATTATCTCTTTGGATGGCAGTGGGAATATGATTACCATTTAGCGTTTGCTCAGCTGTGACATGATGTACCCATGTACAGAACACACAAAAAGTACAATCCTTGCCCTTGGGGAACTGAGAGGCTAGAAAGATTTGTTTCTTCCCATTATCCTCTTTCAGATATCTTGATCTTCTGGGGCAGCTGGCTTCCCAGTGTCCAGGAGGATAGTGGGTGGACAGAAGGCCCTTGGGCAGAATGCTCTGGCCCTTGGGTCTGTATGAAGCCCCAAGCTATACACCTGTATGCAGAGGGCACTTTGCTTCCCAAATCAGACTGTGATCTTGCTGCTGTTGGCCTTCTCCTCCTCCTCCTCCTTCTTGTAAAAAGATTTTATTTATTTATGAGAGAGAGGGAGAGGGAGAGAAGCAGGCTTCCCACAGAGCAGGCTTCCCACAGATCATGACCCGAGCCAAAGGCAGATGCTTAACTGAGTGAGCCACCCAGGTACCCTCTTATTATTATTTTTAAAGTTTATTTATTTAAGCAATATTTATACCCAATGTGGGGCTCAAACTCAGGACCCGGAAATTAAGAGCCACTTGCTCTACTGACTGAGCCAAACAGGTGCCCCTGTCTTTTCTTATTTTTAAAGAGGTTTTGTATAGATGTTGTTTAAGCCAAAGCCAAGAGTGGGAGCTGTTGTAATGATCCCAAGAAACCCAAGCACCAGGCTCTTCTTTGGTCTAGAATTTTTATACAGTGCCAGGTTGGCATGGAATCAGCCTGGGGGACTGACCTTTTGGTTCTTTGCTCGTGGTTGGGAGCAGAGGTGAAAAGGTATGGTAGGTCCATGAACTGTGAGCTTTCACCATCCTGCAGAAAAAGGGTCTGCTGCTCTTGGCTTGGTGTTTTTCCTTTTTAAAGATTATTTTATTCAACAATTTTTCCAGTTTGTTTTTTAAAGATTTATTTGAGAGAGACAGAGAGAGAAAGAGAGAACATGAGCAGGGTGAAGGGCAGAGGGAGAAGCAGACTCCCTGCTGAGCAGGGAGCCTAGTGTGGGACTTGATCCTGAGATTCTGGGATCATGACCTGAGCCAATGGCAGACGCTTAACCAGCTGAGCCACCTAGGTGCCCCTTTTTTCCAGTTTTACGGAGATATAGTTGACATACAGGAGTTGTAGAAATTTAACATGTACAGTATAATGACCACATATTTTATGAAATGACTATTACAGTAAGTTTAGTTAACATCCATCATCTCATATGGATACCAAAAAGGGGGGGAAAAGTGTGTGTGTGTGTGTGCATGCACGTACATGTGTGATCAGATCATTTAGGATTTACTCCCTTAGCAACTTTAAATCTGCTGGCTCAGTTTGTAGAACATGCAACTCTTGATCTTAGGGTTGTGAGTTCAAGCTCCACATTGGGTGTGGAACCTACTTATAAAATTTTTTTAAACTATACCATACAGCGGTGTTAGCTATAGTCATCGTGTTGTACATTACATCCCCCCCGGACTTAGCTTATAACTGGAAGCTTGTACCTTTTGACCACTTGGTCTTTTTCTTAGACTCAGTGTCTCAGTCTGGGAGAGCTCGTTGCTCACGGAAAACCTAGGGTAGAGTTAAATGCCCTAAGTGTTGGGAGCCAGGTGAGTTCAGCTGCATTCTCAGCTGAATCAGTCTTGGGAGCTACTGTTTTGAACCTTGAGGAATGCTTTGGGAATGTGGTTCTTGGCTCCCAGCAAGGGATCTCAGGAAATATCTACTTGAGTGAGGCAGATACATTCCATGAATCTTATTGGATGCTGTAGAGTGGAAAGAGCATCTAGTACCCAGAGTTAAAACCCAGAGGGGCTGCCCTGTGCTGTGGCCTCATCAGACTCCCAGCTCAGTGTGCAGAGGCAGTCTCAGTGCGTGTCATTTTCCCTTCCTTTCTGCCTCTTCCCTCCCCCCCTTTCTTTTCTTACAGTTATACAAAGTCAATATAACATAGCTGAATGTTTTTTTAAAAATCCTAGCTATCTCAAAATATTACCATATAAACATATTTCAAAAGAATTTTACAAAGTTTCTCTACTTAGTATAGTATTTGTGTAGTCACCAAATACCATTTCAAAACAGCTAATGAAGTATCTGTAAATGTGAATTGTTCCAAAAAGAAAAACATCATCTTTGCAAATGTTCATTAATTTTTTTCGAGGATTTTTATTTATCCATTTGAAAGAGAGAGCATAAGCAGGGACCAGGGGTGGAGGGGTGGAAGGAGAAGCAAACTCCCCACTGAGCAGGGAGCCCAGTGTGGGGCTCGATCCCAGGATCCCAGGATCGTGACCTGAGGTGAAGGCAGACACTTAACCGACTGAGCCGCCCAGGCGCCCCTTTGCAAATGTTTCGATCCAGGACTGGGAAGTTGGGCAAAGCTGGAAGACATGGGCAGCCCTTGAAGGATGGGCTGATTAAACTCCAGAGTCCAGAAGGTGGAAACCTAGAATCATCTGCTGATTTTTTTTAAAGATTTATTTTTCTATTAGAGAGAGAGAGAGAGAGAGAGAGAACATGCAACGATGCAAGCAGAGGGAAAGAATCTTAAGCAGACTTAAGAAGACTGAGCACGGAGCCCAACACGAGGCTCGATCCCACCACCCATGAGATCATGAGCTGAGCCGAAACCAAGAGTCGGATGCTCAACCAACAGAGCCACCCAGACCCCCCATCTGCTGATATTTTAAGGGAGAAATGATACACAGAGACTGCTTCTACTGAGCACTAAGCAAAAGAAGGATGAATGCCAGCTTCTGGCAGGGGACGGTTGCTGGCTGGGTGCTTCCCATTTTAAGTTTCCCAACTCCCCTTTGAGGGAAGTATCCTTATCCCAGTTTAACAGCTGAGGAAATGGGGGCTTGTGGAAGTTAACTTGCCCAAGGGTCAGCTGGGGGGTGGTGGGCTAGCCTTGTGTTGGCTCAGGTGACCTCCATGTCACTGTATCCTTGCTCATGTCACTGGACTCCTCTCTGGCATCTTATAGGATCCTGGAGGGGTGTGATTTTGTGTAATTGCCACCCTAAGTGTACCCTTGGATCTCCAGAGGGTCCAGGGAGACCAAGAATAAGAATTTCTGCTGCCTACCTTCCTCACTGCCTGGCTTTCTGGTCACTGCTGGCGGGCTCACCATTCTGCCTCAGCCTTTCAGCCCATACCCTTGGGCTAGCATTTTCCTTTTTATCCCTTACCTACCATTCTAAATCTTATGAAACTTGGCCTCTTTTCTCAGATTCAGTCTAGTTAATAAACGCCTGTTTCGTCTCAGTATGTGCATGTCACCTATAGTCGCTCCGCTGATACCTTTTGATGCCTACTGAGTACCAGCATTGTTCCGTGTTCGGTGTGTGACTTTGGGGAACTACAAGGAAGTAAAAGAATGGCAGGACTCCACAGTATAATGTGAGAGACCCTTGCTTAAAATGTAAGGGAGACCACACAAAGAACTGTATTAGAGGTAAAACAGTGCTTTGAGAGAACATAGTGTGGGAAAAAAGAGCATAAAAAAAGAGCAAAAGACATGGTAATGGAGAGGGGCTTTGACAAGAGGATTTGCGAAGATAAGACTGGACTAGAAGGGCCTTCCAGGTTGAGGGCTCAGCCATAGTCATGGCATGGGGTGGGGGGTGTTTGGGACATGGAGGCTGGTTCGGCGTCTCAGCACAGCGTTGGTACTGGCTGGAAAAGGTATCGTGAGACCTGGGAGCGTAAAGCCTGGCCAATGTCAGAAATGTCCGACACCTGTCCGACACCTGTGGCATGCCTCATTCTCTTGACCTACCAGCTTGGTGACCCTACACCAAAAGGTGGGATGAAGCTGGCCCCACGCACACACGCGTGCACACACACACCTGGATCCTAGTCCGAACGCCTCTATAGACCAACTTCTAAAATCCCTTATTCTGGGACTCCTAAACCCCAGCAAATAAATATGGATTTCCCCAAATCTGAGTTATTGAGGGGGAAAAAAAGAAAACAAGCCATATGCATCAAGATCTTTGCCAAAGTATAAGAGTGCAGCTTTGGAAGCAACCTCCTACTCAACAAGAAAACAGTGGTCGAGTAAAGGACCATATATAGTTTCCTCTTTTTTTTTTTTTTTTTAAAGATTTTGTTTATTTATTTTAACAGAAAGAGAACACAAGCAGGCAGAGAGGCAGGCAGAGGCAGAGAGAGGAGCAGGCTCCCCGCCGAGCAAGGAGCCCGATGTGGGACTCGATCCCAGGACGCCGGGATCATGACCCGAGCCGAAGGCAGCTGCCCAGCCAACTGAGCCACCCAGGCGTCCCCAGTTTCCTCTTTTTTAAAATGATTTTATTTATTTAGTTTTAGAAAGAGAGAGCGTGAGCAGGGAGAGGAACAGAGGGGGAGAGAAAAGGAGGGGGAATGAATCTCAAGCATACTCTGCTGATCATGGACTGACACGGACTTAGTCCCAGGACCCTGGGATCGTGACCTGAGCCGAAACCAGAGTCGGACGCTTAACTGACGGAGGCAGGGCATCATGACGTTTGGGGCAGTTCTCAGGGCCTTGGGGCAAGTTCACCGCAAGAAACTTGGTGCTCCAAGCGTGTGCTGGAGTTTGGATGAGTGGTCCTTGAATGTGCTTGGCACTGTGCCGGGAGGCAGAGGTGAAGAAGAGACGGGCAGCCTCCTTGCAAAGCCCCAGAGCTACTGGAGGCCTTCAGGTTAGGTCTTTTTACAGTTTCTGGGGCTAGCTGAAGCTAAGGCTGGGCTTTGCTCTATTCCTATTAGAGACATAAATGGAGGTTGTAGGTGCCCTTGGAGGGAAGCCACCAAGGGAAAAGGTCTGCAAGTCTGTTCCCCAGGGACAAGACTGATAGGCTCCATTCTTCTGGGAGAGAATGTCCAACCCAGTAAGGCTGGGAACTAAGCCTAGTTTCCAAGAAGGGCTGATTAGAGGGGACGATCCACCAAGAAGTAGGGAAAGAGGAGGGGGGAAGAAGAGACAACAGGAGCCTTTATAGGAAATGAAGTGACATCGCTTCTGATTCTGGAATTGGACCAGCCTGGCCTCCTGTGCCATATGTTTCCTGAGGCAAATGTTGTACCCTTCCCTTTCTTTTGACAATATTGAGCTTGAGACTGAGCCACAGTCCCTAGACCTGACTTTAGAGGTACCACCCCGACAAGGTGGAGGCTTGACAGCTTCCTCAGCTGGCCCAGCATTCCTTGCTTCAGATACCAATGGAAGTATCCAAGCTACCCCTGGGGAGAGAGGGTGCTGACCACAGGCCTCTCCTGTCATTCCCAGAGTGTCCAATACGTACCCTCAGCCAACAGATTCTGTGAGAAGTCTGGCAGATACAGTGGTGAATAAGACACAGGCCTGTCCTTATGGGGTTTACAGTCTAGACCAGAGATTATAAACAGTAGAGAATTTGGAAAATATAAAGAAGTTTGAAAAAGAAAAATTGCACTGCGATAGCCACCGTAATAATTTTATTGCATTTTCTTCCTACCTTTTCCTCACACATTTTTTTCACGTATTTTTACATTGTGTGTATGCAGAAATATATTTTTTTAAGATTTTATTTATTTATTTATTTTAGAGAGAGAGAAAGGAGCACAAGCAGGGGGAGGAGCAGAGGGAAAGGGACAAGCAGATTCCTCACTGAGCATGTGGGGCTTGATCCTACAACCTTGAGATCATGACCTGAGCCAAATCAGGAGTCGGTTGCTCAACTGACTGAGCCACCCAGGCTCCCCTGCACAGATGTTTTTTGTTTGGTTTTTTTTGCACAGATGTTTTGAATCACACTTTGTATGAGATTTTGTTTATGCTTTTTCATGACTGTAGTAAAATCTGCATTTACCATTTTAACCATTTTTAGATGTATATTAGTTCAGTGAAATTAAGTACATTCACATTGTTAAGCAGCCGTCATCACCATCCATTTCCAGAACTTTTTCATCTTCCCAGCTGAAGCTCTATACTCATTAAACAATAACTCCCCACCCCCCCCTTTTCCCACCCACTCTAGCTACTCATACCTGCATTTTTTTATGGAGATCTGGCAACCACCTTTCTATTTTCTGTGTCTGTGAATTGACTACTCTAGGGACCTCGTCTGAGTGGAATCATGGGAATCATTTACCCTTTTGTGTCTGGCTTATATCACTTGGCGTAATGTTTTCAAGGTTCATCCCTGTTGTAGCATGTGTGAGAGTTTCCTTCCTTTTTAAGGCAGAATAATATTCCATTGTGCAGACATACCACATTTTGTTTATCCATTCACCGATGAATAGACATGTGGGTTGTTTTCACCTTTTGGCTACAGTGAACAGCGCTGCTGTGAACACGGGTGTGCGAGTACCTGTCTGAGCCCCGTTGTCATTTCTGTTGGGCTACGCCCGGAAGTGGAGTTGCTGAATCACACCATAAAGCTATGTTTATTTTTTTTTGAGGAACCACCATACTGTTTTCTCGCTGCACTACTTTACATTCCCATGAAATGGGAACGCACGAGGCTTCCAATTTCATGAACACTTGAAGACGTTATTTGTATTTTTATCCTGTAGTTAACAACAGGTGAAGAGCAAACAATAGAGGCTTCAGAGTAGGGTTCTGATGTCACCGTCCCTTTTCTCTCACCAGTTAGAGAGGGGTGCAGAGCCCTTCACTTCTCAAAACTCAGAGATGAGTCCCCCTGTTTTCAGAACTCTCATTTTTTAATGACTGTGTGATGTCCCACCACTCCATGCACCAGAACTCAGAATACCTCAGCTTGTAGAACATATAGACTGCTTCTAAATTCTTTACTCTTATAAATACCATGGAATATATTTATGCAATGGACTTTTTCCAAATACGAGATTATGCTCTTAGGGTGAATTTCCAGAACTGGGAACTACTATAGGTAACAGCTGACACTGAGACAGTACCTACTGTGTTCCAGGCTCTGCTCTGAGGGGTTCATATATATTAACTCATTTAAGTAGTTCCCATATGATGGCTACTCATCTCTCATTTTGAAAGACTGTAGGGGTGCCTGGGTGGCTCAGATGGTTAAACGTTGGACTCTTGATCTTGGCTCAGGTCTTGACCTTAGGGTCATGAGTTCAGGCCTGGTGTTGGGCTCCACAATGGGTGTGGAGCCTACTTTAACAAACAAACAAAATAAATAAAAATAGACTTTTTAATATTTTTTAAAATAGACTTTCTTTTTTAGAGCAGTTTTAGGTTCACAGCAAAATCGAGTGGATACAGAGTTCCCATATTTACCCTCCAGCCCCACACATGCACTCCCCCCGCCCCCGCGCTATCAGCATCCAGTACCGGAATGGCACGTTTGTTCCAATCGACGGACCTACATCGACAACTCATTATCACCCGGACTCCATAGTTTACCTTGGGGTTTATTTTTCATGTCTCCATTCCTACAGATGAAGAAACTGAGGCCCAGAGAGGAGAGGTGATTTGCTGTCCGGCCAGGAGTAGCAGGGCCAGACCTTGAGCAGATGCAGCCTGGCTCCAGAGACTCGGCTGACATTCTAGTGGCTCTTGATGCCTGTTTGATGCTTTTGGATTTGGTGACATTTTGCTTTGTGTGGGTCAGGTAGTGACACTTCAGTGTTGGGTGATTGTTCCAATTTGCCTGAGAGTAACAGCTTTCCCAGGACGAAGGCTTTCAATTCTAAAGCCAGGAAAGTCTGGTGAAAACAAGGACAGTTTGATCACCCTATTCCAGCAACACTAGAGTCCTCAGGCCCACGATGAAGTGTTTTTAGGAACTAGGTCAAGAGCTGGAGCCTCCCCAGATCATGGGAGGCTGGAGATGGCCAGAACGATGAGGGGAAGGGCCAGGTCCATTTCCTGTTGCCTGGCCTCTCCACATTTGTTTCTGGGCACACCAACCGGGGCTCCTGCTTGTTGTTCTGGAATTTACCCAGATAGAGCAGTAGATCAGATTATGTGTTGACTCTTCCTGACCAACTGTCTTTTGTCGGTTGGTGGGTGTTTGCTGCTTTTTGGACAGGGGAGTCAAAGAGCCCTGGAGACTTGGGCTGGCTCCCACCCCGCCCTTCCCCTGCAGCACACTTCTTCAGCCCAGAGCCCAGTGGCATGTAATTATACAATGCCAAGAGTGTTTGCCTTGCAGCTCAGGTATGTTGCAACATCCTGAGCTGTGGGCTTACAGTAGGCAAACACATCTTGAAAAGTTAGGTGGGTGGTCACATCTGTGACGTGCGAGGGGCAAGCCTTGTTGCCAGCCGCACTGTAGGATTGCCAGAGCACTTCCATGGGCTATCAGAGCATCTGGAGACCAGCAGAGGCCACTTCCTCTGGGTTCAGGCTGGATCTTGATGCAAAGGGTTGCTGCCTGAGCCTGTTAGTTTGTTCTTTTCATCTTTATTAAGCACCTATTGTATACCAGGATAGATATTCAGAGAAATGTGCACTGCCCCTTGCCCTGCAGTGCTTTCCACCTCGTTCCTACCTACTGCCTGTGGGTAGCTAATCTTAGTAGTTTCTGATTTATTCTTCCTGTGTTGCTTTTTGCACAAATGAGCAGGTGTATGTATAGTTTCCTCTTTCCCCTCTTTCTTCCTCAATAGGTAGTATACTGTAGTACTTTTTGCTTCTTATACTTGACAGTATCCACATCAGTTTGTTAGCTGTTCCTCATAGCTGCATAATACTCTTTAAACCACTCTTCTGTGAATGGGCATTTAGGTTGCCTCCAATATTCTGCAGTTACAAATTCTTAGAAGTAGGATTGCTGGATCAAAAGGTAAAATATATGTAATATTGTTAGGTATTGCTAATTTACCCTCCAAAATGGTTGTGCTAACTTGCATCCCCACCAGCAGTGTATGAAAATACCTCTTTCCTCACAGCCTCACCAATAGAATAACAGGCCACGTTTTAATTTTCGCCAATCTGATAGGTGAGAATCATGTCTCTTGTTGCTTTATTTTTTTTAAGATATTTTGTTTATTTATTTGTCAGAGAGAGAGAGAAAGCACAAGCGGGGGAGCGGCAGGCAGAGGGACAAGCAGGTTCCTCAGTGAGCAAGGAGCCTAATGCAGGACTCGATCCTAGGACTCTGGGATCATGACCTGAGCCAAAGGCAGACACTTAACCAACTGAGCCACCCAGGTGCCCCTCTTGTTGCTTTAATTTGTATTTAAGTTGTGTTTCTCCTATCATGAGTGAGGTTGAACATCTCTTTTTGTATGTCTGTACCTATATATCTGTAGTTTGAATTTTTTTACTATCAATCTTTTCTTTTCCCCCCTCAATTTTTAAGAATAGCTTTACTGAGATATAATTCACATACCATACAGTTCACCCACTTAACATGTATAATTTAGTGGTTTTAGTACATTCACAGAGTTATGTAACCATCGTCATGACCTAATTTTAAAACTTCTTTATCACCCTAAAAAGAAACCGCATACACATTAGCAGTCACTCCACATTTGTCCTCTGTCCGCCAGCCCTACACAGTCACTGGTCTGCTTTCTGTCTCTACAGATATGCCTGTTGTGGACATTTTATATAATATACACATAATTTTTATTATATATTACAAGTTATGGGGCGCCTGGGTGGCTCAGCCGGTTAAACATCTGCCTTCTGCTCAGGTCATGATCCTCGGGGTTCTGGGATCAAGCCAGTGTTGGGCTCCCTGCTCAGTCGGGAGTATGCTTCTCCCTCTCCCTCTGCCCCTCTACAACCCCCACTCATGTTCTCTCTCTCTCAGATGAATAAATAAAATCTTAAAAAAAAACAACAAAAAAAACCCAAAAGTTATATTATTTATCATGTCATATCCATGGAGTCATACAATATATGGTCTTTCGTGACTGGCTCCTTTTACTTAGCATAAGTGATATAATGCTTACAGTGCTCCAGGCAGTTTCTAAGATATAATCCTCACAACTCTGAAATTTTGGTATTATTATTATTGTTTTTAATTATTATTTATTATTATTGTTGTTGTTTATCCCCATTTTATGGATGAGGAAACTGAGGCACAGAGAGGTTAAATGTCTTGCCTGAGGTCGCATGGCAGTAAGAAGATGGAGTTTGGTGGAGTTTGGAGTTAGGCGGACTTCAAGTACAAGCTCTATCTCTTGCTTGCTGTGTGACGTAGGGAATATTGCTTAAACTCTCTCTCTTTTTTTTTAAGATTTTATTTATTTATTTGAGAGAGAGAGAGCGAGCATGAGAGAGGAGAGGTCAGAGGGAGAAGCAGGCTCCCCGCCGAGCAGGGAGCCTGATGTGGGACTCGATCCCAGGACTCCAGGATTGTGACCTGAGCTGAAGGCAGCTGCTTAACCAACTGAGCCACCCAGGCGCCCCTGCTTAAACTCTCTTTAGTGTCTTTTTCTCGTGGTAGTTAAATGAAGATAACAGTGGCCGAGTCTTCTTGGAGAATTAAATGCTATGACATAGTGCTTAGTCCAAGGCCTAAAACTTAATAGACATTCAGTTAATCATAGCGGTTATTAATAGATAGAGTCAGGCAAAGATCTGGCTTACATGGTGTGGTTGGCCTTGCCCCCCCAGCACTGAGGTGTACCTAAGATACCAGCTTTTTTTTTAAGTATATATTTCACATACCATGAAATTTATCTTTTTAAAATATACAGTTCAGTGTTTTTCAGTATATTCATAAGGTTGTGCAACTGTCATCACTATGTAATTCCAGAACATTTCCATCACCCCAAAAAGAAATTGTGCCCATTAGCAGTCACTGCCCATTCTCCACTCTCCCTAACCCCTGGCAACCGTTAATCTACTTTCTGTCTCTGGATTTGTTTATTCCGGACATGTTGTATAAGTGGAATCATCCATTATGTGGCCTTTTGTATCTGACTTTATTCACTTAGTACAATGTTTTCAGGGTTCACCCCATATTGTATTAATGCATCGTTCTTCTTTATTCCGTTGTATGAATGTACTGCATTTTGTTTGTCCACTCATCCATTGATGCCATTGGGTTGCTTCCACTTTTTGGCTATTATCAGTAATGCTACCATGAATATTAATGTAAAATAAGGTTTTTTGTTTTTTGGTGGGTTTTTTGGGTTTTTTTTTTAGGTTTTCTTTTTTTTTTTTTTTTTTTAGGTTTTATTTTTTTATTTGAGAAAGAGAAAGAGAGAGCACGAGCAGGGGGAGGGGCAGAAGGACAAGCAGACTCCCCTGCTGAGTGTGGAGCCTGACTTGGGGCCGGATCCCAGGACCCTGAGATCATTACCTGAGCTGAAGTCAGATGCTTAACTGACTGAGCCACCCAGGCGCCCCAGTGTACAAGTTTTTGTATAAACATTATTTTCAGTTCTTTTGGTTGTACACCTAGAACGGGAACTGTTGGGTCGTGTGGTAACTATGTTTCACTCTTTGAGGAACTGCCAAAGGGTTTTACAAAGCAGCTCTGCCATTTGACATTCCCACCTGGGGGGTGTGAGAATTGCAAGTTCTCCACATACTCATCAAGGCTTGTTATTATTGTCTTCTATTTCCGCCATCCTAGAGGGGATGAAGTGGTGCCTCACTGTGGTTTTGATTTGAGCTTCCCTATTAACTAATGGTGTTGAGCACGAGATGCCAACTTTTAGGGCAGCTCTTTTCTGCCCGTGCCAGCTGTTGTGTTTCCTCGAGAAGGGCTCTCCTGGGTTCCCATTCATCTTTGCCTGGTGTTAGTGGTCATTTTGGCCTCTCGGGTGCTGATTGATACCTTCTTAGTCCAGGTGCTTGGGGCAGGCTTTTGGGCAGATTCCAGTGGTTGGGCAGCTACGTCTGGGATTAAAGCACAGGTTCTTTCTGTGCACAGCTTGGTATTACTCTGGGCGCCACTGTATCCATCCCTAGGCCCGCCAAGCAGCTGGGACCAAGCCAGCTTCTCCCCTGGGTACCTCAGTGAGCAGGATCAGGATCTTGAGCTGGAAACAGGGCCACGATCTTTCTGCAACAAGACAAGACAAGAACCCCTCACCCCCTCCCTGCCAGATTGGGGAGAATCTATAATGTGTTCCTTCAAAGTCTCCATGGGAAGGAATTCTGCCAGCCCTCTTTACCTCCGGCGAGTGTTTTAGCAGCCTTCTGTGTTAGGAAACTTCTTTGCTCTGAGCCACGTCCCTCCTTCTGCAGCACATGCCAGGTTCCCCTCGGGCTTTTCATCCTCAGAGGGTGCTGGAGACAGTTGCCCCTGGGAGGGCCTTCCCCCTCTGGTCACACTAAACCTCTGCGGCTGGAGAAGCCCTCGTGCAAGGAAGTCGGGACCAAGCCACGCCTCTCCGGGGGACCTGAATGACCTTGTCACTTGGCTGTTGCCTGGGCAGTCTGCTCTGCAAAGAGCCCTTCTGACAGGCTCCAGGTTGTGTGTTTATCCCGAGGCTGGGCCATTCCAAATGAGTGGCTCAGAGCTTAGAGGTTGCGTCCAGCCGGCGTGGTGGGTGGTAATGGAGTGCAGGTGGACACCATCTGGCCGGGCCTGTCCCTCCCAGCTAGCCCGGCGAGGCCCGGCCTGCCCACCACGGAGCTGGCCCGGAGAGCGCCCCGCGCGGCGGCAGATGGTGGACACGTGCACGTGTGCGGTCCTGCACGTGTGCGCGCGCGCGCACAGCTTCCTCAGAGCGGCGGTGCTGCTCGGCCGCAGATGATTTCTCCCTGCATCTGATGGTTCTCCCGATCGCACAGTCTGAGGAACATGTTCTTTTTGTCTATTTCTCAAGTTTTTGTGGTTAGAAATCCTGTATTTTTCTTGGCCCCAGATGAAAGCCCTGGAATAATGGTCTAATACATTTTACAAAGCTGCTTCTAATTGGAAGCTGCTTGAAATCTTCCCTTTGGCCTAGTGACCCATCTCCCTCAACGGAGTTTTAACTTGGAGTCAGTGTTGCATTACCTCGGATTTTCATACTCTTCTCCAGCCTGCAGCCCCGGGGAGGTGGCTCTTCCGGCCTCAGCTGGCTTAGCTATTCCCTCAGCCCCCCCAAATATGACAGATCAGTAAGGGAAGAAAATAGCTTACGCTGTGTCCTGCCAAACAACTTCTTCTCATCTGGTCTCTGAAATCCTAGTTGTGTACCCTCAAAATGGATTCTGCCTCCCACACTGCTAGATACCCAGAAGAAACGCAAACCATAGACACCTCCTTTAAATACAATTAGGCACCAGCGTGACAGCTTTAAGGACAGATTTCTTTTGAGTCCTTTGGAGAACTAGCTTCTCAGAGGTTATCTTCCCACTGCAGCAAGTGCGGGAGGGCTGAGCTCTCCCAGGCACATAGGCAAGGTACGGACTGGTGTCCGAGCTTCGGAACTTTTAGAATCTCTTTCTGTCCAATCTCCTGGCCTGGCCTCTTGAGGGTGATGAGGAACATGATAGAGGAAAGATGCCACGTGGATTTCCAGGGTTGGGCATCGTCATCCTTTCGAAACCCTTGCCTCTGACTCCCTGCTCCGGTAACTTGGCTAGCAAGGAGGTGTTGGCTGTCGTCTTAGTTGATGGTTTGTATTTGTATGCTGAAGAGTTTACATGTGTATAATCACTGTGGCTCATGTTTGTACAAGACATAATTACTGAAAATTATATCATGAACATATTTTAACTTTTAACCCTTCCCGTGCTGGCAAACCTGAGCTCTCAAGAAGTCCTCCCTGGATGCTGCCTTTCCAAAAGGGGGCGTGTCACCCCTCCCAACCAGGACTTGCTTTCTCATCCACATCATTTCCCTCCCTGGCAAAAGTCCATTTCAGGAACTTCCCCGAAAACTTGGAGCCCCTGAGCGTTTCCTAGAGGTCAAAGGCAGGCATTTGTCCCTTGCCTCATCCTCACCGTGATGAGTGTGGCCATAGAGGGAGTAACTGTTGTCATTCTTGGCCACCTGGGGTGAGAAGGGGGCCCAAATTGTGCTTCCCCAGCGTCCCAGTGATTGAAGAGTGCACACAGGGCACCACGTTTCCAGAAGAGCGGGTGCCGATGGATGAGCATGTGTGGAGTGCTCGGTGTCAGGAAGAATACAGGCCCTCCCAGTATTTGAAATCTGCCTTGGGACCTGTCCACAAATGCCAAGTTTGGAAACCAGTCCTCCCAGCCCAGAGATTGTACCCTTGTGGGGCAGGGTGAAGATGGGAGTGGAGAAAGGGTCTTGTCCTCGCAGAGCATACAACAGGACTTGTGTCCTTAGCAAACTAAGTAGGTGTTTATTAACAGCTTGAAGGAATAAGAAGTGTGAATAAGGAAGATTTTCAGTAATGGAGCCTTAATCACTCAGAGGAATGTTCCGGAGCCACAAAATGTGGAACTCATAATTTAGAGTGCCACCAGGGGAATTTAATTGGCTGGGCTGAGGTCATACCCATGTACCGTGGCTGGCAGGAGTGCAAGACTAGTATTGTGGCTCCTTATGGGCTATTGAGGGAGATTCCTCTGATTAAGGGGTTTGGATGCTGAGGCCACCAAAAATAGGGGAGAACTTTAATTGGACTTTAAAAACAGTTTTTCCTAAGGTAGTTGAACTAAAAACATTTACTTTTTATTCCTTCCAGATTTACAGGAACAGACGGGCCTAGTGGTTTTGGCTTTGAATTGACATTTCGTCTGAAGAGAGAAACAGGGGAGTCCGCCCCCCCAACATGGCCAGCGGAGCTAATGCAGGGCTTGGCCAGATACGTGTTCCAGTCAGGTAAGAACGCCAAGAGCTGACTGGCGTGGGGGTCCTTTTGCCATGAGCCTGGTTGGCTTTGGGAACTCATTGGCATATTTTGATATCTGTGGAGTGACCTTTCCTGGGAGTACTGTACCCCATTTGTACCATGAAGGTGGCTTGTTCGGCCTGGTGTTTCCTGGGTGGGCAGCTAGCGGGGCCGGGGAAGAGAAGGCTATGCCACTATGACCTCCGGTAGCCACTGTTAGGGTACCCTGAGCCCTTGTCGCAGACTGCCGGCCATACTTCAGGTTCCCAGTGAGCCAAACGCCAACTCAGCATGGAGCTGATCAGCTCTCTCTGTCTGTCCCATTTCCCATAATTAGTATGGTCCTTGCTGCCAGTGGCCTAGCCATCTCTATTTCTGGGGTCCCAAGAGCATGTGTTAATCTTGGTTAAGCCTTGGGTTAACAGTAGAGGGTGTGGCAGAGAGAGAAGGAATTGCTGGCATTTGATCCCTGACAGTGCGAGGGGAAACTGGAACCAGGCGGGAACTCGACAGTCAGAAAAATTGGATTCACATGATTCAAGTGGCCTCCGGGGGATGGTCTGTGCTCCTGGTGCCCCTCTGGAGACTGCTAACATGGCACCTGAAGTGGGACTTTGTGTGGGGACCTTGGGCTCCTACTCTTAGCTCATCCTGCCTGTTGTCCTCCAGTGAGATAAAATGTTAGAGCAAAATTTAATACCTTTTGTGGAAGGTTTCATATCATCTGGATGTTTCTTTGTGGCTAATTAATTCTCAAACATTTCCCAAATAGCCTCAGATTTTGTTTTTTTGGTTTGGTAAGTAGCCTTCAGATGAAGGCCAAGACAGTTTTATCCAACTCTTTTGCTCTTTGACTGCCATAGATGAGCAGCATCTAGGCCAAAGTCCCTCAAAGTGTGGTTCTTGGATCCCAGGCGTCAGAAACACCTGGCGAGCTTGTTATAAGCACACATTTCTGGGCCCTACAGGAGATCTCTGACTCAGAATCTTTTAGGGGTGTTGTTCCCAGATGCTTCTGGTGGAGACTAAATTTGGAGAGCCATAGATGTCACAGTGACTTTTTTCCCCCAACTTCATGTAGGTTATAAATTGGGGGTGTAATAGATCCTGTAGGTTGAACTCATCTGTCCTCATTCTGGACCCCTGGGGTCAGTTGTTGGCAGGGTGGCTATCACATAATGGGATTGATCCTTAACTACTATCTACCATTTTGTGTCCTGTGGAATAGTCCCCTTCGGGGGACTACAGTGGGTCCTTTCTAAGCAAGGGTTCCCAAACCTAGCTGCTCATGAGATTCTCTGAGGAGTTTGTCCCCAACCCCCTGCATGGCTGTGATTCAGTTGGTCAGAGGTGAGACAGAGGCATCTGTTTCTTAATCAGCTTCCCCAGGACTCTAAGGCAGTTGGTCTCGGGATGATGTTTGGGTTCTAAAGGATTGTTGACCAGGAAGAAGTCCTGTTCACGGGGGCAGGGGAAGCAGGCCTGAAGCAGTGGCCCATGGGATTTGGTACTGTCCTAATGTGGTTGACAGACTCTTTGAAAATTGTACCAGGAGTCTCTTGCCTGAACCCTTTGTGTCTTCCCCCTTTCCCTTCTTGGGATGCCTGAAGCTGACTCTGCTAAAGAACTGTCTTTGGAAAAATAGACTTTTCTTGATGAGGAATTTGACTGCTGTAGGAAAGGGGGCTCTAAAGACTAGGCAACTTCTTGCTTGTGTAGACAGGTAACTCCTTGCTCACTGCTTACACCAGTGCATTTATATGTGTGTCTCCACTTACTGTATTTGCTCAGGTGGATAGAGGTCAGAGAGATGTAAAAACAGGTGTTAGGGATCACTGTCAGGAGGAGTCAAGCAGATGAACTTCTGAAATAGTTCCGATATTAAAGTTCTGAAGTAACAGTGCAAGCAAGTGGAGAAATCAGATTTGACTTGCGGCAGTTCATCTCACCCACACAATAAACGGCATTAGGGACCGTTTGGCACCACTAATGTGATCATCAATTCAGACAGATGATCAACAGATGCTGAAACCATTGGATAAAAGGATTTGGGGAACGAGATAGTCACAGGGACTCAAACCCTCCACAGATTACTTATTTGTTACCAAAAAAAAAATACCTTTACGGTGACAGGATTTGGGTGGACATCACCTTAACCAAATGATCAAACGTAGCCACACCAGGAACGGGACAGCTTCTTACCATGTATCCCCTTGTGTGTGGCCGCGTGCAGAATAAAACATCAGCTGGGTAGCACTTTTCCAAAAAGGTTTCACCTGTTGAATCATGAGCAAACAATCAGACAAATCTAGGTGGTAGGACATTTTGTAAGACAACTTTCTGGACTCTTCAAAAATGTCAATCCTGTGAAAGGCCTGCAAGGGCAGGGGGCGGAGCCCTACTAGGTTACAGAACACAAAACGGTTTAAATGTACTTGTGATCCTTGATTGGACCCTGAATTGAAAAAAAAAAGAAGTCATCTTTAGGGCAACTGGAGAAAATGTAAATGTAGACTGTATATCAGATAGTAGGACCTTACAACGGAAATTCCTTGGGTGTGATGTGATGTAATGGTTATTTGGCTAACGTGCTTGTTCTTAGGAGATAAAAGCTGAAGTGCTTATGAATAAAATGATGTGATTTCTGCAACTTAATTTTCAAATGATTAGCAAAAAAATAGAGTGTGTGTGGAGAGAGAAGGGAAAGCAAATGTGGCAAAACGTTAACAATTCTGGTGAACCTAGGTGAAGGGCATATGGGTATTTGCTGTATTGACCTTCTGACTCTCCTATGTAATTGAAATTTTTAAATAAAAAGTCATGGCTGTTTCTTGAGTGTAGCCTGGCTGGTTCGTACCCCACGGTCTCTTCTGCACCAAGGTCCCATTTGTGGTGTCTTTAATGTGACTTTGGATCATGTAGGCAATACACAACCTCGGCAGGCTGGCTACCCTCCTGAAAGAATACCACTTGTTTTTCTGTTTTCCAGATTTTCTGTAATATGATCATACTACTTCCATAGTAGCTAAAAGAAACCTATCTGAAATGCTTTTTGGAACATGGCAGGGAGTAATAATAAATTATTTAAATAATGGGAAAATGACTTAAAAGTATATGGTAACTGATACAAGGCCTGATACATGGCCATGGCTATGAGCCTAAACAGTGAAGACAAGGGCTTACATTTAGTAGTGTGTTCCATGAGCCAGTCGATGTCCTGAGCGCTTGTTTAATATGCACTAAAGCCCTATGAGTTAGACACCGTGTTATTCCATGGAGAGTATAGCAGAGAGCAAGACAGTATGGAAAGGTAAAGTATAACATGCCCAGGATCACATCTAGGATGTGCAAAGCAAGATTTGAACCAGGCAAGTTAGTTCTTTATGCTTTTCTCCTAACTATGATGCTATATTGCCTATCGCTCAGCCGGTGTCTGGGCTGCTGAGATGTCTCAGGCTGGACAGTGGGATTGAAGAATCCTCCATATGGATGACTCCACTGGTTCGCATGGCCTGTGAGCTCCGTCCCGTCTCACTCCGTCACTCTGGAACATTTGGAAAATAGAGGGGGCAGAAGCCATTTATAATATTACCCAAATCCTCTTAAATCGATCCTTCTGTCCTTTAGCGCTTTTTTAAAGCTTTTATTTATTTATTTACGAGGAAGAGAAAGAGAGAAAGCACAGGTAAGCGAGAGCGCAAGAGCAGGGGGAGGGAGAAGCAGCCAGAGGGGGAGGGAGAAGCATACTCCCCTCTGAGCTGGGAGCCCAACGCAGAGCTCAATCCCAGGACGCTGGGATCATGACCTGAGCTGAAGCAGATGCTTAGCTCAGCATCGAATGAGCCACCCAGGCACCCCTGGCCCTTTAACTTTTTATTCATGAAAATATGTATATAAAAAGTACAGCTTAATGATTTTTCACAAACTGAACACACCCAATAACTAGTATCCAAATCAAGAAACAGGCTAGTTCTCCAGAAACCTCCCTTGTGCCCACTTGTAACCACCATCCCTTGTTCTTTCCTTTTCTTTTCTTTTTCAAAGATTCTATTTTTTTATTTGTCAGAGAGAGAGAGAGAGAGAGAGAGAGAGAACAAGCAGGAGAGGAGCAGCAGGCAGAGGGAGAAGCAGGCTCCCCGCAGAGCAAGGAGCCCGTTGCAGGACCGATCCCAGGACCCCGGGATCATGACCCAAGCCGAAGGCAGCCACCCAACAGACTGAGCCACCCAGGGGCCCCTGTTCTTTCCTTTTCTTTCTTTCTTTTCTTTTTCCCACTTCACTGTATTGTACAGGTCCTGAGCACCATATGCCTGGACTTGTTGGTACTAAGCCAAGTAGCCCCCATTTCTGCTCCTCTCCCCATCCTGTTCGCCACCCTGTGCATGACTACCAGGGGGCAGCCTAGTAGTACAGTGAAGAGCATAGCCCCTGGACCCAGACGGCTTTCGTTCTTAGCCCTACCTCCTGACTTTGGGCAGCGTAACTCACTTACTCATCTAGAAAGCAGAGATAATAATAGTAACTACACATAAGGTTATTGAGAAGGTGAAATGAACTAATACTTCTAAAGCGCTTAGAACAGTGCCCGATACATAGTAAGAACTATGTATTACCTGCAGTTATTATTACTTAGTTTTTAAAAACTTTAAATGGATGGAGAAGGTGAGTACATTGGTCCTTTTTTTGCAATGACAATAAAGATGCCATTTACAGCAATGACATCTTGTTTCTTGATGCCATTGAGAAACTAACAGTTAGTTTAGGAAGGAAAGGAAATGTCTTGCTTGTCCCTGAATCAGATGCTTGTCTCAGCTGATATGATGATTATTTGGTGCCATCATCTTTCTCCTCACAGAAAATCAATAGTAGTGATACAAATAAAATCACCTTGTGTTCATCACATTATACAACCAAAAAAATGAATTCAGTTCGGGCGCCTGGGTGGCTCAGTTGGTTAAGCGACTGCCTTCGGCTCAGGTCATGATCCTGGAGTCCCGGGATCGAGTCCCGCATCAGGCTCCCAGCTCCACAGGGACTCTGCTTCTTCCTCTGACCTTCTCCCCTCTCATGCTCTCTCTCACTCTCTCTCGCAAATAAATAAAATCTTAAAAAAAAAAAACGAATTCAGTTCAACTGTGGCCTCAGTTTATGTAGCTGACAGTCCCTGCAAAATCTTACACAAATCAACTCATATTCGAAATGCAATAGAGCCCATGCCATTTAGTGGCGCCTTGTAGTTAATCCCTTTTATTAGGTGAAGAACCTTTTTCAAGTGTGAATAATTGTCTCTATTGTAACTGTTTTGTAAGATGAAGTTTAGGCCTTTCAGGACTTCTCAGAGCGTGGCACACTTTGCTGATGCTGCAGAGAACCTCCCTTGTGATGTGTAGGCCTTGCTCTGGCCTGAGTGGCCATCCTCTGCAGGGGCTACACGTATGCTGTCCTGCAGAACACATGTTTTGCACCTGATGTGCACACAGACACACCTGTGGGTGTAACTAGCACTATAATTCTGTCTGATGGTCTTGCCTCACCTGTGCTGCTACCTTACACTCGGTGACTGTACGTGGGGCACCCCGCCCATCTACCTGTGTGTACATGCTGAGCAGTGCCATCAAGTAGTGGAGGGCTGAAACCTGCTTTTCCAGGTGCAGGTAGCATCCACAGCATTGGAAAGAGCATCAGGACAGCGGTAGACAAGGGGAAGAGGGACGAGGCTCTGGGGAGGATGGCGGTGGGTGGCAGTGCACACACCCAGTTGTGGGGCCGTGTGAGGCTGCCTCTGAAGCCTGCTCTGAAGAATGACTCAGAAGGTTCCTGTAACTGAGCCGGAGGACAGCTGGTTCATTCGCTCAGAGGTGGGAAGTTGAGCTATAGAGAAAAGGACGTAGAGAGGAGAGAGGCCTGGGAAAGGAGACTATCCGGAGAAGGTGAAGGATTCAAGATGTGGGGGTGGGGCAGGTTTGGATTTATTTTAGTCAGGTCGCTTCTAGTTATAGGAAAATGACAGAGACCCAAATCAAACTCCTTTAGTGGCTTTATGGCTCAAGTAAACGGGTCGTCCAGGGTTTCAGGCATGGCTTGATCTGTATGTTCAAACAGCATCCTCAGGGCTCTGATTCATGTGTTGGTCTTGTACTACAGACTGACTCTCCCTACACGCCAGGAAAGATGAACACCACCAGTCAGCTCTTGGTTCTCTCAGTTTGTAGTCCCAGCAGGCAGGAGGCTGTTTTCTTCCAACTTTTCTACATCAGTCTTGGGGAAAGATTCAGGTGAGTTCTGCCTGGGTCATGTGACCACCCTGGTTGGTGGTGGTGGTGGTGATGAGCACCAAAATTTATGTTTGAAGTTTCTCCCCTCTCCTCACTTCCAGCCACATGGAGTGGGAAAGAAGTCCTCTAAAGCAGAAAAAGATTAGGTATAGTTCTAGGTAGGCAAAATCTCTCATGAGGCCACGGGGGCATCTGTCAGCTAGTAAATCTGGTGCGCATTTATGCTCAGAAGTCAAATCGTTAGGGTACACAGATGGAGTGGGCACCTTTTGTTCTGCCTTGTGTCTGTTGGGAGGTTTTGACTACAAATAATAGAACATCCTGACTGAAACAATAATGTTTCAGGGCCTAACAATAATGGCACTTGTCTTACATAGCAAGTCATCCGGAGGCGGGGAAGTTCCAAGGTTGGTTGTCTCGTTTAGGACCCGAGTTCTTTCTGACTTCCTGCTCTGCCTTCCTCAGCACTGTGGCTTGCCTTTTAAAACGGGTTCCCTCACAGTCCAAAGATGGTTGCCATGACCCCTAGCATCCTGGAATCACACTTGACAGAGTCTACAGGCAGTGAAAGAGATACTGCTGTCCTGTGTCTCCTCACAGAGCTGCCCTCACTGATCTCCCCTTGCATCTCACTGGCCAGAGTTATGTCAGGAAGGTGGGACCATCACGTTGGAGTACCGATCAGCTGCGACAGGGCCTGGTTCCCTGAGGGGCACAGCCAAGGAAAGCAGAGGAAGGGAATCGGGGTTGTGTTGGTAAGGAGGAGAATGGCTCCAGGTGGGCAAAATAGTTCCTGCGCTTCCACCCAAGAAGCCCTCGCCCTGCCTGGAGCCAGAGGACCCTTGCATATGGCCCCGGACACGGGGCCAGTGCGATAGTGTCAAGTGGAAGGAGAACCGTCTAGTCATGAGGACGGGGAGCTGTCGTCTCACCTGCTACAGGAGATTCCGAATCAAGTCCAGCCTCCGGCATGAATCATTCGGGAAGTCCTGCAGTACAGACATCAGTAACTACCAGCAGACACTTCAACTTCTTTCCTTCCTGCTCTGCAGCCAGTTTCTCTTACTTCCCATTCCCTTTTAATTTTATGATCAGCTTATTCCTTCTTCTCAGATTGCCAGTGACTGCTCCCCTGCCCTCCACTCTCTGGGTTTCATTAAAAAGAAACCATTCCCCCACTCAGCAGGGCTTGATTTCCGAGCCGTGCTTTAGAATTCTGCTGGAGAGGCTGTCGGCTCCCCATTCTGCCATTGGTAGGCCTTAACCACAAATTCCAAGGCAATTTCACTTGAGTTTGAGGAGAAACATGGCCCCCCAGCCTTGTAACTGACACTGTGGAAATTCAAGTGCCTTGGCTGGCTGCTGTTTAATGGCAGCCTCATGACATGTGCTGAGTCTGCTCAATTTGTGATTCGGGCCCAAGGAGGGAGGCAGGGCAGCACCGTGGAGCTTCCCGAGCCATCAAAGCGTGCAGCTGACTGAACGCTGTGGGATTGACAGACGAAGGCCAACAGAGATTTTCTTTTCTTTCTTTTGTTTTACATTTTCTTTCCTTTTCCCACTTATAAAAAAAAATACTTGCTTCCTCCTCTCTCTCTGCCTGCCTCTCTGACTACTTGTGATCTCTCTCTCTCTGTCAAATAAATAAATAAATAAAAATCTTAAAAAAAAAAAAAAGGGGTGCCTGAGTGGCTCAGTGGGTTGGGCCTCTGCCTTTGGCTCGGGTCGTGGTCTCGGTGTCCTGGGATCGAGCCCCGCGTCGGGCTCTCTGCTCGGCGGGGAGCCTGCTTCCTCCTCTCTCTCTGCCTGCCTCTCTGCCTACTTGTGATCTCTCTCTGTCAAATAAATAAATAAATAAAAATCTTTAAAAAAAAATACTTGCTCATTATAAAAACTGAAACATGGAAATTTATGGCCCAGAAAGTGAAAATCCTTCCTAAGGCATCCTCCCACTGAGAAAACGTTGGTGTTCCTGTTTCCTGATTTTCTTTTCAATGCATAGATCTGTATAGAATAATCATTACTTTATAAAAATGGGCATGCCTTTTCATACTGTTGTTCAACTTGCTTTTTTTTTTTTTTAAAGATTTTATTTATTCTTTTGACGGAGAGAGAGATCACAAGTAGGCAGAGAGGCAGACAGAGAGAGGAAGGGGGAAGCAGGCTCCCTGCTGAGCAGAGAGCTTGATGTGGGGCTCGATCCCAGGACCCTGAGATCATGACCTGAGCTGAAGGCAGAGGCTTTAACCCACTGAGCCACCCAGGCGCCCCTCAACTTACTTTTTTAACTTAATATCCTTTGAACATCTTCCCATGTTAGTATGTTCTTTCTAACTGGGCTTTTTTATTGTGTAGATACACTGGAATTTATTTAACTCGTCTCCCGTTGTTGGGCGTTTGGATGATTTCCAAATTTTCCCTACCACAAACCTGCAGTGAGCATCCTTGTGTATGCGTATCTTTGTACTCTTGCCTAAGAATTTCTGTGGGATGAATTCCTAGAAGTACGATTGCTAGGTTAGATGAAATGAACATTTTACATGTCAATAGCCCTTGAGACAAATGGTTATATTATTAGAGTAATGCTGTTGTGTGATTGGCCAGGAGATATTACCATTGTTTTCAACAAACAACAGAATGATCGTTACATAAAATTGTTTTTATTATAACAAAGTACTCTCTTGAGTTCTTGAAAAAGTGGTCCCTTTCTTAGGTTTTTGGCCCAAGAGAGATCTTTAATACATGTTGAACGGCATACATTTGGGGTTAGGAAGAAACCAGGCCCTTACACAGTGTCTCAGTGAAGTTTTTAGTTAGCATAGGAACTAGGCTTCCTGGCCCTGAAGTTGGAAGTGGTGAGGGACACAGCCTGCCTTTAGGGGTTGGAGAGAGACCCTGAAAACACAGGCACAGAAATATTTGATTCCATACGGTCACTGAGAGGGAAAGATCGAGGTGCTCCAAAGAATAGGGTGGTGGACTCATTTTAGATTGCAGAGTCAGGCAAGGACGGACTGAAGGCAAAAAAGTGAGGAGAAACCTTCTTCGCAGGGAGAACATGGTGTGTAGGCCTGAGGAGGGGAAGAGCTGGAGGAGTGTGAGGCGCTGGATGAAGGCCCCTTTCCCCGGAGGAGCCAGGAGGCTGAGCAGGCACAGGGGAGTGCCGGGCCTTCACGCGCTCAAGGTCGGGAGGATGAGTGACTTTGATTGCAAAGGCAGTGGAAGCATTTGAAGGAGGAAGGTGAAATGACCATTCTGGGGAGTGTAGCACACCTCCCCCCCCTTTTTTTTAAATTAAGATGTGATTGGATTCGAAGCGTTGGAGACTTTCTGCCTGATTTTGAAGTGGCTCTTTCCCAGGAAAGTCCTGGGGCCCCTGCAGTACTTGGGAGTCCCAGATCCTTCTCAGTCCTGTCATGCTAACCCTTGGGACCTTAATTTAGTATAATCCTGCCCCCAGCTTGCCTCTTCTAAGGCTCTCCAGCCTAGGGAGGGGCCCCTCCTCTCTGCTGGGGTTGTAAGCAGCCTCTGCATACTGATGCCCCACAGCATACCACAGGGCTCTCTTTCCAGATCCAGGAGGCAGGTCAGGCTTGGCTGCCTCGCCCCTGCTCTGCAGGTGAGTGAAGGAAGTCAGGAAGATTGAACGAGGGGCTTAGAGCGTGTCCCCAGGTGTGACATACTGCTATGCTGCAGTTCGGCTTTTCAGCAGCAGCTTACCTGGCTTTCTTTCTAGAGGCCCCAAGTGGATGTGATCTTAATATCTTTGCCTCGAGTAAAGCTTTCTGAAAGGACATGCTCCATCATTGCCACTGAGAGCTGTCGAGGTCTCTCGTTTCCTGGTTTGGATAAGCTGCCCATTGCCCCAGTCAGCTAACTGAAGCCAAATGGAACTGCCTGGTTATATTAATATCATTTTTCTTCCTCATACTCGTTTTAATTTTCTTGACATTTTCTTTCCCTCAGCCTGATTTATCCTCTTTTCTGGTTGCTATGGGTCTGTAAAATATTTTCCCTTTCATCTGTTAGTAATACTGACCAACTGAAAGACAAAACAATCCTTGATTTTTCTGTAATTTCCCAAGATCTTAGATTAATAGTTGAAAGATACGCCACTGGGGAAAAAAAACCCCAGCTATCCCCTCAGAAATGATCTTATGCCCTAAAACTTAAGGGTCTGCATGTAAATTATAGTCTACCCAATATTAAATTTAGGTGTTTTTAGGGAAGACTCAAACCCTGAAAGCAGAGGTTGACAAAATACAGCCTACAGGCCAAATGCTGATGACCACCTGTTTTTGTAAATAAAATTTTTTTGGAGCACAGCCATGCCCATTACATATTATCTATGGCATATTTTTTGCTACAACAGCAGAATTGAAGAGTTCATAACAGATACTATGTGGCCCGCAAAGAGTAAAATACTTGATATCTGGCCTTTTACTGAGAAAGTCTGCTGACCTCTGACTTAGTATTTTCCACTTCTGAATAATTCCCTAAGTGGAGGGGAGGCCATCTTGAAATCTCAGTGATATAGCCAGATGTCCTGTGAAATGAATTGCCTTATTAGCTGGGTCCCATGCCCGGGCCATGACTGAAGGACCGCAGAACGCAGAGGTTTGTTGGGGAAGGGTGAATGGAAATCCTGAGTTGCTGCATGATTTGAGGAAGTTCCTTGAGCTTACATGGGTCTGTATCTTACTTGGAGAATTACATGAAATGCTTGGAGGTTCTTAGTAGAAAAGGGTTATTGAAGGGACGCCTGGCTGGCTCAGTCCATGTGACTCCTGATCTTGGGGTTCATGTTGGGGGTAGAGATTACTTAAAAATAAAAATCTCTAAAGAAACAAAAAAAGGGTTATTCAATACACGCATTAAGCAAGGATAATTCACCCTCAGACTCGTTCCTACATCCTGGCCCCCTGTGGGGTGTTAATTGGTTGGCTCTGAGATGCAGAATGTGGCTCCTTTGTCTCTAGCACCTGCATTTCAGGGGCGCTCCCTGCAGGGGGCAGTGCCGGCCTCTGACAGGTTGAGCCAAGCAGCTGGAGAGTTAGGCACAGAGTCAGCACCTCTGCAGGAGGTCGATCCCTTTGGTACTCTAATGGCTCCCGATGGAATGTTCAATGAAGGAGGCTGGACAATAGCGTGGAAGGGAAAAGGAGCTCGGGAGGCAGGTTGAACATCTCTAAGACTTGGTTATTTCATCTATGAAATGAGGTAATAATGATATCTACTTCCTAATGTGTTGAATACCTCTAGTATAGTATCTGACATAATACATGAAAGTAATGAATATTATTTATATTGTCGTTTTAGAAGCATATTGCAAGAAAAAAGGAAACAGGCTTAAAGAGAAAAGAAAAAAAAGCGTCTTACAACAGTGTGTAGAGTTGGGTCCTAATCCTATTAATAGTCTATGCACATCCATGTCGGTGACGGGAGGACGTAGGTGAGGATGTGTCAGAGGCCATTCTAGGGTGATACAGTCAGGAATCATTGACATTTTCCTTTCGGGACCTTCCTGCCGTTTTAGAATTTTCTGCGCAGAGCATGGGTGTTATTATCAGAAAAGAAAAACCAAAAGGATAACCACAAGTGACTTTTTCAGAGACCTGCCCAGAGGACAGGACAGTGAGCCCCGAGAAGCAGCCCCAGGCCAGCGCCACAGGATAAGTCACCACCTCAGGGCGTGCTCTCTGGTGTGGTTACTGAGCAGCTTTGAGCACCACGCAGTGATCTGCCAACGAAAGGCCTTCTGCTTTCTTGCTCAGTTTCTTCGTCGTGCTCTCAGTGGGAAATAAATGGCTTCCCTAAGCCAGACGCAGCTCTGCTGTGGCTCCCGGGGCCCTGGGTCTCCACGGCCAGGCCTGTCTTCTTGCCTTGCAGGGCAGACAGGCTTGTTGTTTGATTTCTCTCCAGTACTCAGGGGCCAGGAGACCGGACAGCCCCCTCCCTGCAGAGTTCTGATGAGGTTCCAGCAGCATTTCTGACCCTCACAGAGCCCCTTCTCCAGGACAGTCGAAATTAGAACCAGGGGAGGAAAAGAGAAAGGAACTTGAGTGCTTTTCAAGAGGGACTGTAGCAAGCCCATGCAGTGGGCGGCGGTCTGCCGGCATACAGCAGGGGCCTCCGAGATGGCAGCCTTCCTCTTCCTTGTCCTGCTCGGGTCCATGGAAACTGCATCTAGGGGCCTGGCTCAGGGACACATCTCTGGGACAGGTCGCAGCCCAGTGTCTCGGCTTTCCTGAGCCCCAGCCTGAGCTCTAACAGTCCGTCCCTGGGTTCAAAGATTCAGGGAGAACAGGACACTTACCAGTTTCCTGGGCTGACTGGGCATGTCTGTGTCCCCACCCGTATTGGCTAGCGTGGCGACCTGAACACAGGAAGCCTTTGTCCTGTGCCGCTCTTCACTGGGCCACTCAGATCACGCGTGCATTGTGTTCCGCCCCGGCTGACGCGCTTTTATTCCCCCAAACAAAAATAACTATTGTTTTTCCAGTTTAGAAAACGATGTTAAAAGAAATCCAAGCAGTGTTGAAAGCTTGAAAAAAGCCAGTCACAGGATAGTGGGTAGAGTGTATTTTTATTTTTAAAAAGTAAGAAAAAAGGATGAGTTTGATTATATAGGCTTGAAATACAATCTTGAAGAACGCATGCCAAACATTAACAGTGGTTATATCTGAGAAGTGGGACTGATGGAAAAGAGTTTCATTTTTTACTTTATACACTTGTCTGTTGTTTGAATTTTGTATAATAAGCCTGTATTACTTTGTGATTTAAACAGGCAGATAGGGGCGCCGGGGTGGTTCAGTTGGTTGGGCATCTGCCGTAGGCTTGGGTCATGAGCCTAGAGCCCCGGGATCGAGCCCCATGTCAGGCTCCCTGCTCAGTGGGGAGCGTGCTTTTCCCTCTCCTCCCAGCTCTTGTGCTCTCTCCCTCTCTCTCAAATAAATAAGTAAAATATATTAAAAAACAAACAGGCATATAACCGAAGATGAAAAATAAACATTATCTAAATCCCAGCCCTAAGATAGCTACTCTTAACAACCTTTGGTTACCATCCTTCTAGACATGTTTCTATACACAAAAATAGACCGTTTTCTTAACTTAATACTGTATATATATTAGCACGCTTTCTTCACCCAAAGTCACATCACAGAAATCTGTCCAGCTGAGTGAATAGAGATCAGTGGCAGTGTTTGTAGTGGTTGTTCAGTGCTCTGTTGGCTGGTAGTGAAAGGGAAAGGCACTGTTTTTCTCCACTGCTGTACTCACTTCTGTGACCAGATGTGTGGTTTGTCCACACCACTCCAATCTCCAGTTCGCTGCGAACACCCACTAGGTGTTCTACAGTTCAGTTCGATTGTGACACTATTTCCTTGGACTTAGTGTCTGGCCCCACAAGTAAGGACTCAGTCTCACAAGGCTGCTCCTACTGCAAATGTTGATCATATTTTCCAGGTTGTCACCTTGTTCTTCCAAATGGCTGTAAATCAGAGTTCCCATGACTCCCTCCTTGGCTTTAATAATTTGCTAGAACAGCTCACAGAACTCAGAAAACAGTTTATTACTAGATTACCGGTCTCTGATAAAAGGACACAACTCAATTGCAGCATTATTTACAATAGCTAAGACAAGGAAATAACCCAACTGTCCATCAGTGGATGAGTGAATAAAGAAAATGCCATATATACATACAATGAAGTAATATTCAGCCATAAAAAGAAGGAAATCTTGCCATTTATGACACCATGGATGGACCTTAAGGGCGTTACACTAAGTGAAATAAGTCAGGGAGAGAAAAACAAGTACCATATGATCTCACTTGTATGTGGAACCAAACAAATCCCCTGCCCCCCAAGGAAAAAACCTAACAGATATAGAGAACAGATTAAATGAGTGAAGGTGGTGAAAAAGTATAAATTTCCAGTTATAAAATAAGTCATGAGGTATAATATATGAGGTATAATATAATGAGGTTTATATATGAGGTATATGATAATATATATATGAGGTATAATATAATATACATGATATAATAGGAAGTATAATATATATAATATATAATATATTACCTATAGCGACCACAGGTAATAATTCTGTATTATATGTATTTGAAAGTTGCTAGAGTAAATTGTTGGACTTCTCATCACAAGAAAAACATTTGTGACTATGGGTGGCGAGGAATGTTAACTAGACTTCTTGTGGTGATCGTTTTGCAGTATATACAAATATGAATCATTGTGTTGTATACCTGAAACTAATATCATGTTTTATGCCAGTTATAACTCAAAGAAAAGATACAACTTAGGAACAACCAGATGGAAGAGGCGTATTGTATAGGGTAAGGGGTATGAAACTGAGCGCAGAGCTCCATGCCCTGTCTGGGTATGAAGTATGCCCCCCTCCCAGCACCTTCACATGCTTAGCAGGCCGGAAGGTCTCCGAACCCCATAATTTTGAGATCTTTTGGAGACTTCGTCATGTAGGCATGATTGATTATTAACTCA
Organism: Nasua narica; assembly: GCA_028533885.1. NCBI lineage: Eukaryota > Metazoa > Chordata > Mammalia > Carnivora > Procyonidae > Nasua > Nasua narica. The sequence goes on from CM052812.1 coordinate 51,558,095, forward strand.
ATCTCCAACTCCTCTCCCTTTCCTGGAGAAGGGGGGTCAAGACTGAACATTTCAAGCTTCTAATCATGGCTTGGTCTTTTAGGTGACTAGCCCCCATCCTGAAGCTATCCAGGGTCCATAAGAGTTGCCCCATTACAACAAAAGAGACTCTTGTCATCCAGGAATTCCAAGGGATTTAGGAACTCTGTGTCATGAATTGGGGTCGAAGACGAACAAAAGAAACTCCTTGCACCTTTATTGCTTAGAAAACGACAATTTTTTAAAAAATTTAACTTATTTATTTGACACAGAGAGAGAGAGACAGTGAATACAAGTACGAGCAGTGGGGAGGGGAAGGGGCAGAGGGAGAGGCAGAGGCAGAAGCAGACTCCTTGGTCAGGGCTCCATTCCAGAACCCTGAGATCATGACCTGAGCTGAAGGCAGATGCCTAACAGACCGAGCTACCCAGGCACCCCAGAAAATGACAAACGTTTTAAGCGCTCTAGCCAAAAGCCGAGGACAAAGACGAAAATATATATTTCTTATTATAACATGATATCACATATAGTAAGATAATAGACCGCTCCAGTGTAAACAGACGCTGAGATAGTTTCCAACTTTCCTCCCTTTAAACAATACTCTAAGGAACATTCATGTATGTCCATCTTGGCAACCATGTTCAATTATCTCAGAATAAATTTTTTTTTAAGATTTTTGTCTATTTGAGAGAGAGCAAGAGAGAGCGAGTTCTGGGGGTGGGGCAGAGGGAGAGGAAGAGTGAGAAGCAGACTCCGCACCAGGCAGGGAGCCCGACATGGGGCCCGATCCCAGGACCCTGGGATCATGGCCTGAGCAGAAGGCAGATGCTCAACCAATTGAGCCACCCAGATGTCCCTCAGAAAAATTTTCTAAAGTGGGATTTCTGGGTCACAAGGTCTACACATTTTGCAGTTTGGTACATATGCCCAGCTGTCCTCCATGAAGGTGATTCCATGAGGCTGAGTGACCCTTGACCCCACAATTGCCACTGTGCTATAACTGTAGTCATGGCCAGCCCAGCCACAGAGGAAGCACTGTGTAGCCTTTGAAGTCCACAGAATGAGTCACAAGACTCTTCCAGTTTTCAGTAATGTCAAGGTTGGCTTTACTCCAGTGTTAAGGAAGTTCTTTAAGGCGGGGGGCCTTCAGGCCTAGCAAACTCCTTGACTCTTGGAAAACCTAGCTAAACTTCCAAGTTCACCCTCATGTGCACTCTCTATTCCATCCCTCCAAGCAAGAAGAAATGTCCTGACAAGGAGTGTGGCCCAAGAACCAAAATGTGATCACTTATAATTTACAGCTGCCTCTTCCTATAACCAGATCACCCAAAATTGGTTATTTTCAACCCCCTTCCTATGTCTGATTGGTAGGAACTTTGTGAGAAGTATGTGGGCAGACACATAGACAGCTGGGCAGGGGGTGGGGGGTCTATTCTTTACACGTGTACTCAGATAAGTGCCTGTTTCTGTTCCATCTCCAACCCAACAGTGTCTTGGATGCCACATTCTACAAGGGACATTGACAATCAGAATGTATTCCCAGACTTTCAGACTGGCAAAAGCTTTCTTACACTGTGATCTGTGAGGAATGGCTTTAAAAGTAAGGAGACTGGAAACATTTAGTCTTGAGAAGAAAAGACTTTGAGATGAGGTGTGGGGAGTGGTGAACTATGACCTACAACAGGTGTTTTAAAAATATTGAGGTCTAGCCATATGGAAGACGGATTGGACTTTTTCTTTTTTGTGTGTGTGAAGGGTTTTTTTTTTTTAATTTTTAAGATTTTTATTTTTAATTTTTATTTTTTTTAAGATTTTATTTATTTATTTGACAGAGAGAGAGAGAGAGAGATCACAAGTAGGCAGAGAGGCAGGCAGAGAGAGGAAGGGGGAAGCAGGCTTCCAGCTGAGCAGAGAGCCTGATGCGGGGCTCGATCCCAGGACCCTGAGATCATGACCTGAGCCAAAGGCAGAGGCTTAACCCACTGAGCCACCCAGGCGCCCTAGACTTTTTCTTTGTTAACCAGAGGAGAGAACTAGAAAGCTGTTAACTATTCTTTTGAATGTGGGAGCATTTTCTTTCCCCTTTCCTTTTCTCTTTCTTTCTTTCTTTCTTTCTTTCTCTCTCTCTTCTTTCTTTCTTTCTTTCTTTCTTTCTTTCTTTCTTTCTTGATTATTCATTTATTAGATAGAACGAGCACACACAGGGTTAGGAGTAGAGAGAGAAGGAGAGAGGCTGTCAGGCAGACTCCCCACTGACCAGGGAGCCTGTTTTGGTGCTGGGTCCCATGACCCTGAGATCATGACCTGAAACAAAATCAAGAGCCAGATGCTTAACTGGCTGAGCCACCCAGGAGCCCCAGGGAAGCGTTTTCTAACTTGGATAGGCCTTGGAAGCCGGTAAACTTGCCCTCTCTGAAGTCCCAGTAAAGTCTGGGCAGCTGCTGGCCCAGGCCTTTGTAGAGGGGCTATAAGTGCCGAGTGTGGGGTTGGCGATCTGGGAGCTCAGACCACTGAGCCCAGATGCCACTTAATACACGCTTGTCTGTCTTCTGCTCCAGCATGACTACTTCTGCCGTGCTCCAGTCTCGCTTTCTGCAACTGGCTGCCTCCCCCTTCTTGGTGCTTTCTGTCCCACAGCCCTCGGGGTCTGATCCAGCTGGGTGATCTCTGAGAATACCCGTAAATACCGTAACTGCGTTTCTTGATGTAAACTATGGAAAGAGAGGGTTAGTTTCCTGAGCCAAAAAGTAAAATCCCGGCTCCCTGAGGAAGGGTCTGCTCTGCCACGGTGCATGGACTCTGTCTCAGCTCCTACCAAGTCCTTCAGCCTCCAGTCTTTCTTGTAAACAGTGGCTGTGTTTTTCAGTGGTAGAATCTTTCAAATGAATAATAATTGCTTCATTTGCATAGTATATTCAGCACATAAGGCAATTTTCATGTATTTTAATTTTTTTTTAAGATTTTGTTTATTTGACACAGAGAGGCAGGGAGAGAGGGAACACGAGCAGGGGGAGTGGGGGAGGGAGATGCAGGCTTCCCACTGAGCAGGGAGCCCAATGCGGGGCTCAATCCTGGGACCCTGGGATCATGACCTGAGCTGAAGCCGGACGCTTAACTACTGAGCCACCCAGGCACCCCCTGTGTTTTAATTCTTTTATTTGATTCTAAAAACTACCCTGCAAGGTAGATAGTATCATCATATTTTGATACATAAAGAAACAAATGCAGAGAATTTAAATGGCTTGTTTAAGGTTACACAGCAAAGAAAAATGCACCGAAGAATAAGGCAAAGGGAAGTACCATTACATGGAGACTCTTTACTTGGGGATCTGTTTTTGCCTTCTTTTTTAAAAGATTTTATTTATTTATTTGAGAGAGAACACGAGCAGGGTGAGCAACAGAGGGAGAGGGAGAAGCAGGGTCCCCACTGAGGAGGGAGCCTGACATGGGGCTCGATCCCAGGACCCAGGGATCATGATGTGAGCCAAAGGCAGAGGCCCAACTGACTGAGCCACCCAGGTGTCCCTGTTTTTGCCTTTCGCCTGAGGGTAAATATAATACATGTAGGGTAAACGTGTGCCCCCATGATCTGGTCGAAGAAAGCCAGTCAGTGGTGAGTGATGCTTTTACTTCACACTCTAGTGGCCGGTGACAGAGCTAAGAGAAATCAGTCTCTTATTAATTTATCTTTTCCAAGGTTCCTGGAGATGATGCCAGCCAAAAAGCTCTCTGGGTTAAATGTTGATGTTTCAAGCAAATAGCCCATAAACACATGAAAAGAAGGCATTCGTCTCCCTCAAAATAAGATGCAAGTTAAACTACCCTCAGATACCACTTCTCCCTTGTCAGACGAGTAGATTCCAAGTTTGATAGCATATCCTGTGGTCAGGGCCCTTTCATGTGTTCACAGTGGGATGCACAGTGGCGGTCTCTCTGTGGAAGAGAACATACCGTATCCAGAAAAACAGATCTACTTACCCTTTGATGCAGCAATTCCACTTCTAGGAATCCCAGAGGTGGGAGCAAAACCATGAAAAGATAATTCACAAATGGCTGTTAATTGAAGTAGGATTTGTAGTAACTAGCAGAAGTGTCTTCTTATGACAGCGATGGGTCCATGGGAGGAAGTGGAAATGCATGCGTGCTTTGTCAAGCCTCTGCTTGGGTTGGATACTGTCCCATTAGCCAAACTAAGTCCCCTGGCCAAGCTTAGAGTCAGAAAGGGAGGGGACTACAAAGTTACAAAGTTAATACCCTCAGAGAGGGTATCTGTGGGGGTCCCAGTGCAATCAGTTTACCATCGGGAACTTACAGTCTTTCTTGTAATTCATACAGCATGGTTTATAGATTTATGATCTTGATCATATAAATAGAATATACTCTAAGTTAACAAGATGGCTCTTAAAATGCATAAATTCAACGACTCTATTTCAGATATTTCAGTATACATTAGGCGGTTACATTCGGGAGTTACGAATTCTCACCATTCTGGGCAGTAAAAGATCTGACGGTGGTAGCGGTAACACTGATGGGGATGCCCGGTGGAACGGCCTCATCGAGAACGTCTGTGAGTGTCCTCAGAGTTGTTACTTAAAATGTCCGGCAAATTAATCACGCAACAAATTCCCTTTTTCACACAGCCTAAAAAGCTGTTGAATATTCAGGGATATGGAATCAAGTGTGTGGTGGTGTTGGAATCAAAACAAAACTGCATGGGACGCCTGGGTGGCTCCGTGGGTTAAAGCCTCTGCCTTCGGCTCAGGTCATGATCTCAGGGTCCTGGGATCGAGCCCCGCATCGGGCTCTCTGCTCAGCGGGGAGCCTGCTTCCCCCTCTCTCTCTGCCTGCCTCTCTGCCTACTTGTGATCTCTCTCTCTCTATCAAATAAATAAATAAAATATTTTAAAAAAATAAAAAAAATAAAAAACAAAACTGTGCCATTGCGCCTTAAGGAAAAAAAAAAGCAAATGTGGAAAAAAGTATCTATAGTAAATTTCACTTGTATAAGAAAACATGTTTTTCTTTATATTTTTAAATGGATGGGTAAACCGTAATATTTTTTGAATGGCAATCTATGGGAGAGGGAAGAAGCAGATGGAAAGGACAGGAGGCCGGCTTTTCTGAATATATCTTGCTCTTAGATTTATGACTTTGGAATCATGTAAAAATTTATATAATTATAAGACAAATCAAAATGAATATTTTTCCTCTGTTAGTTTTTTTGTGCTATAAAGGAGATCATCACAAAATCAGTGGCTTAAAAGAACACACATTTATTATTACCTCTTTGGGTCAGTAGTCTGGGTATGGCTTAGAACTCACCAGGGTCTCCCAGGGTCTCTAAGTCTGAAATCAAAGTGTTTGCTAGGCTGCATTCTTATTTAGAGGCTCTACTGGGGATGAATCTGCTTCCAGGTTCCTTCAGGTTGTTGCAGAATTCCTTTCCTTGTAGCTGTAGGATTCAGGGCAGCTTGCTTCTTCAAAGCAAGCAATGCAGAAAGGTATGTGTGGGAAGGGGGTGCAGTCCTTTGTTTTAAGGCTTTTCACCTAATTCAGTCAATTCCATCAGAGATAATTTCCCTTTCAGTAACTCAAAATGATTTGATTTGGCCTCACATCCATTAGGAAGGATGCCATTTAAAAAACAAAAAGGGTGCCTGGCCAGCTCAGTCAGTGGAACATGCGACTCTTGATCTTGGGGTTGTAAGTTCGAGCCCCACGTGGGGTGTAGAGATTACTTAAAAAACGAAATCTTAAAAACAAAAAACATACACCAGAAAATAACAAGTCTTGACAAGGATGTGGAGAAATTGGAACCCTTGTGCTTTGCTGGAAGGGATGTAAAATGGTGCAGCCATTGTGGAAAATAGTACAGTGTTTCCTCAAAAAAGTTATACATAGAATTGCCGTATGATGTAGCAATTCCACTTCTGGGTCTATATGCAAAAGAATTGAAAGCGGGGTCTCCAAGAGATATTTGTATACTCATGTGCATAGCAGCATTATTCACAAGAGCCAGAAGGTGGAAGCAGCCACAGGTCCATCCACAGATGAATGGATAGACAAAAGGGGGTACATGTATACAATAGAAAACGATTCAGCCTTAAAAGGGAAGCAAATTCTGACACATGCTACAACATGGATGAAGCTTGAGGACATTATTCTAGAGTGAAAAAAGTCACAAAAAGATATAGTATGATTCCACTTATATGTGGTACCAGGCATAGTTTAATTCATAGAGACAGAAAATAGAATGGTGGTTGCCAGGTACTGAAGGGAGGGCAATGGGGAGTTAGTGTTTAATGGGTACAGAGTTTCAGTTTTGTGAGATTCGAGAGATTGGTTTCATAACAATGTGGATGTACTTAACACTACTGAGGATCCTGGATCAAGCCCCGGCAGGGTCCTGGGATCAAGCCCCGTGATGGACACCCCTCTCACCAGGGAGTGTGCTTGTCTCTCTCCCGCTCTGCCCCCTCCCCTCCTCCCTTTCTTTTTCTCTAACGTAAATAAGTAAATCTTTAAAAAGAACAGTTGAGGGATACCTGTGTGGCTCAGTCAGTTAGGCCACTGCCTTCGGCTGGGGTCATGATCCCGGGGTCCTGGGATCGAGTTCCGGATCGGGCTCCATGCTCAGCAGGGAGCCTGCTTCTCCCTCTGCCTGCTCTGCCTGCCGCTCCCCCTGCTTGTGCTCTCTCTCTCTCTTTGAAAAATAAATAAATAAAATCTTAAAAAAAAAAAAAGAACAGTTGATTTGGGATCTTAATTATATCTATGAAATCCCTTCACTTTTGCCATATTCTTTTGGCGAGAAGCAAGTTGCAGGGAGCAACATGGGAGGTAAGGTGGAATTATGGGAGCCACCTTAAAGCTGGCCTGCCAATATTTCCTCAAAATAAAAGCAAAATGAAACATAAAATTCACAGCTTATCTAATTGATGTCATAACAATTCACATAGATTTTAAAACACAGTAATGTGACTATATATCTCTAATGAATTTATCACAAAGATAAAAAAAATCCTATTTTCAGTGTTCATATTGTTAATAATATTGGTATTATTCTGAAGTCAGAATAAAGGATATAGCAAAATAGCAGAATAGGATATATAGCAGAATAGGATATAGCAGAATACGATATAGCAGAATAGGATAAAGCAAATAAATAATTATACTAGAAACCAAGATTTTGAGTAAGAGAAAAAGAACACAAATATAAAATTAAATAAATAAAAATTCCATACTCTTAAAACTTTTTAAAGATTTATTTAGTTATTAGAAAGAGAGGAGGGGCAGATGGTGAGAACCTTAAGCAGGCTCCACACCCAGCATGGAGTTGATACAGGGCTTAATCTCATGACCCTGAGATCATGACCTGAGCTGAAAGCAAGAGTCAGATACTTAACTGACTGAGCCACCTAGGTGCCTCTGTATTCTTAAATTTTAACTGGAAATATCAGGATGAACTTGAGATTATTTTCTCTTTTAAAAACAATATTCTTATCTTTGTTTACTGAAAAAGTATTTTTTAAAAAGATTTTATTTATTTGAGGGAAAGAGAGCACAAGTTGGGGAGGGCCAGAGGGAGAGGGAGAAGAAGACTTTGCTCAGGAGGAAGCTCGACGTGGGGCCTGATCCCAGAACCCTGAGATCATGACCTGAGCCCAAGTCAGATGCTTAACCGACGGAGCTACCTAGGCTCCCCTGAAAAAGTCTTGAAACAATAATCCAGGAGCAGGAGCAATAGGTGCTTCTAGGTCCAGATTGTGGTTACCATACACCATTACACATTAAAAGAAACTAAGGCTGGGGACCTGGGAGCCTCAGTCAGTTAAGCATGGGACTCTTGATTTCGGCTCAGGTCATGATCTTGGGTGGTGGGGTTGAGCTCTGTGTGGGGCTTCATGCTGGTGGGCATGGATCCCGCTTAGGATTCTCTCTCTCCCTCTCCCTCTGCCCTTCCTCCCCTGCTCCGGTGCTGGTGCTCTCTCTCGAAAGAAAGAAAGAAAGAAAGAAGAAAAGAAACAAAAAGGAAAGGAAAGGAAGAGAGAGAAAGAAGGAAGAAAGAAAAGAAAAGAAAAGAAGCTAAGGCTTTTTGGAGAAATGGCTGACTCCAGTTCTGAGGCAGAAAATATACACGATGAGCCTATAACATCTTTTTTTTTTTTTTCAAAGATTTATTTATTTGAAGGAGAGTGGGAGAGGGAGAGAAAGAATGTGTGCCCGAGTGGAGGGAGGGGTAGAGGGCGAGGGAGACAAGCAGACTCTCCACTGAGCTGGGAGCCAGACATGGGGCTCCATCCCAGGACCCTGAGATGATGACCTTGGCTGAAATCAAGAGTCTGACACTTAACCAACCTAGCCACGCGGGCACCCCAAGCCTATAACATCTTTTTATACCAGAAAACAAGGAAGCTACCAAAGATTGTAAGGGTCATATCAACAGACCCAGAAGAGTCTCTATTTTAGAGACTTCTACCACCCAAAGATGGGATTATATAAGTATTAAGAAAACAACTGCAATAACTTGAAACACATCAAATATATTAAAATCCGTGTGTTCATGATAATACTTAAAAAGGCAAACAACAGACTGATCATCTTTAGAAGATTTGATAATTTTTCTTGAAAACTAGTGAATAAAGGAAAAGAACCACACATTTAATCTGCCTTCCTATATAAATTAAGGATTTCCAGCTAAAAAATGATAAGCAGTGATAGAATAGTTTTTGGAGCCTCTTCATGAGATATTGGATGTAGCAGTTGTCACTGTGGTGCGACCAACCATGAGCTTACAACCTCCCGCTCTAACCTTTGGCATTTACAGGAAACACCAAGAACAGAGGGACATGCTAAATGATGGTATGGGGACGCAATCAGCAAAATTCAGACTTTGGGGAATTTTACTGGAAAAACAACATGGTTCCTTCAATAGAAAAAAAAAAAAAGAGGAAGAGGAAAAAACTTTTAGATTAAAAAGGCTTAAAGTAAACCCGCCAGATACACTGTGTGACCCTTATTTGGATAGTAATTTGAACAAACCAACCATAGAAGACATTTATAGAAAGTGAATTTGGGGGCACCTGAGCGGGTCCAACGGTGAGGATCTGACTATTGATTTCCACTTGGGTCGTGATCCCAGGGTCATGAAGTCAAGCTCCATGTTGGGCTCTGCGCTCAGTGGGAAATCTGCTTGAGATTCTCTCCTCCTTCTGCCCCTGCCCCCGACACATGCTCGCTCTCTAAAGCATACATACAAACAAATAAGTGAATAATAAAATTTTTAAAAAGTAAATTGGGACAATAACTTTAATATTTGATAATACTAAGAACCTACTGCCAAATTTTTTAGGTGTGATGCTTCCAATTGTAGTTATGTTTTTTAAAAAATACCATTTAGAGAGCTATACTAAAATACTTATGGATGAAACGATATGATGTCTGAATTTTGCTGCAAAATAATCCTGTGGGGATAGGGTGGGAATTTGGGGCGGGGGTAGGGTTATATATGGTTTGGGATTGCCCGTGAGTTGATAATTACGGAGGCCAAGTGATGGGTATATGGGAGTTTATTATATTATTTTCTCTATTTTGGTTGAAAATTCACCTTGACAAGTTATTTGTTGTTTGTTTGTTTCTAAAGCTTCAGTTTCAGACCAGAAGTGGGAAAACGATTCTTTTAATGCGCTTTGGAGACATCTGAAGCTCAAAGCTTTATGGTGGGTTGGCCAAGCCGCCCTAGTAGATTAAGTGAGAAAGAATTCCTTAGAATCCGTCTTCCCCAATACTTAGGTCACCTCCATACTACATGCTTTCCTTTCTCTTCAGACTGTTTCGGTATGGCTGCTGGATGGGAAGAAGGGTTGAGGTTTATTTGCTTTGGTTTGATTGATTCACCCAGTTTTCTCTGCCGCCAGACTGAATCTAGTGACTCACTCAGCAGTGGCTTCTTCCTGCAAGTGTTAGGGCAAAACCCTGAGCTCCACAACAGAGCTGCCCTTGAAGAGTTCCAAGTTCTGGTGACACTTGAACTTGCAGTCTGGACAAGGATAGACTTTTTTTTTTCCATAGTAAGGGTAGCCCTTGAGATAAGAATTTCTGTTTTCATCTACTTAACTTCTTCCTTGGCTCCAGAAGGTCTCTGTCTTTGTAAATTGGAAACCGAATGCTTTATGTGCATCAGGCCAGGGCAGAACCAGATTCTTCTTTTGAAAGGTGCCAGAGCTACATTCTGTCCTCATGATCCTCCTTCCTGAACGAAAAACAAAGATGCTTGTTTTGTCTGTACCTCCCGAGCCTGTAAGTGCCAAGAATACAATTCTCTCCACTCCCAAAAGCAAACACCAAATAACAAAGCAAAAAAGTCAATCCCAGAGTACTGTGTCCCTCCAGATTTCCAGACTTCTGCAAAGGGGGCAAAATGCCTTTCCTCTTTGGAATTTAGGCAAAATGAGGGCTGTGCTGAAGTTCTTTGACTTAGGAGAGTTCATAGATACTGATCGAGCTTTGCTCCAGAGCATAAACTCTCTCCACCCCCAGCAAATGGCAATAGCGGGTGTGTGCGGGCCATCTTCCCCCAGCCCTGTCTGGTTGTTGGTCTATGGATGTGTCTGCCATTTTGATCCCGTGTTAGATGCTTTCAGGGCTGTGTTAGCCCCGAGCTGCACAACAGTAAGAAGGCTGAAAGTGCTAATAGGAAACAATGTACAGTGCACAGAAATAAGACTAGCAACAAAAACAGCAAGAGAGAGAAAGGGGATTGTTTTTCTGTAACTGACCATAACCACTAAGAGAAGAAAAAAAGAAAAACAGAGAAACAAGAAAAGTTTCAAGTCTGTGGCAAGAGTACCAGCATCATTAATCTGGTTAATATAGGAGAAGGTGGGGTGTTTGTTCAAGAACTTAAATGCTGGGGCGCCTGGGTGGCTCAGTTGGTTTAAGCAACTGCCTGCGGCTCGGGTCATGATCCCAGGGTCCTGGGATGGAGCCCTACATCAGGCTCCTGCTTCTCCCTCTCCCTCTGCCACTCCCCCTGCTTGTGTGCTCCTGCTCTCTCTCTCTCTCTGTCAAATAAATACAATCTTTAAAGAAAAAAAGAAAGAAAGAAAGAACTTAAATGCTTAGCTTGTGGAAGTGCTGCCAGTAACTTCTTAGAGACAAGCAAGGATGGTCCCTTGATTCCCGGACCGTCCAAGTCTGCCCTGCCACACTCCGAGCGGGTGGCAAGGAGGGCGGTGTGATGGCCGCAGGGGCAGCCGGCGGAGCTCCCACTGCGGGTCAGAGGTAGGAAGGAGGAGGCACCTCATATTTTTTTCATTCTCTAATGTTAGTAAGACGGTACTGTCCTTGACAACTGGACTTCTTAATTAACTGTGCATCTTGGAGATCTTTCCATGTCAAAATATAAAGATTTATCTAATTCCTTTTTACTGCTGCTTATGATTTTATAGCATGCATAAGCCATATTTTAACCATTCTCTTGATGCACATTTAGGTTGTTTCTATTTTTTTCACTATCACAAACAGCACACAGATGTTGGGAGCGTTCTTTTTCATTCCTCCTTGTGAACATGTTTTGCTCTAGGGCAGATTCGTACTATGAGGTGGAATGATTAGGTCAAAGTACCGGTTATATTAATAGATTCTGCCATGTCGCCCTCCAAAGTGACTGTGCCGCTTTACGGATGCTTGGCAGCTAAATGAATTTTCATTGTAGACCTACCTAATCTCTTCAGGAAAAAAGAGGGAAAGAGTAGAAGCATGTGCTTGTCTTTTAAAGCTTCAAAGCATCTCCTGGCACTGTTGGGGGGCGGGGGTTGACATGCATATAGGGACTGCAAATTTAAAACCCTCTACAGTTAGTTTGGCTTTAAGAACAAAGGGGCCTGCCTGCAGGTGGCGCGGCCGGCTCAGGAGAGCGAGAGGAGCAGGGCTGGGGTTTGCCCAGTTACAAGCCTCAGGGCAAAAGACTTTTCCTTCCCATACTGACAGGTGTCTAAACAGATGGAGCTACTTTGAAAGCAAAGTGAAAGCATCTGCCAGCTTAGGACTCCAGGCTCTCTGGCAATGGAGAGCAAGGACCTGTATGCCCCAGAGGAGAGCGCGGCACCGAGAGGGTTGGTGGACAGGATCTGCCTAGTGGCAGCGACACACTGTGGCAGGTAACCTGTGCTGAGCTCTGTGTGCACAGAGGCATTCACGCTCCTGCGGGAAGAGTGAGTCCCGCCATGACCCTCTGTGTGCGGACAAAGGTGGGTGTCAAGGACCCACACTCTGCCTCCGGGGAGCCACTCCTCAAGGTCTGCCCCCCCAGACTCGCTTTTGGGTGAGAGCCCCCAGCGGCCCCAGCGGCCCTCCAGCCTCCTACTCCCCTGTGCAACCCCTCCTCCAGGTCCTGAGCTTCTTTGCTTATGAAAGGGATTTTCCTTACACTTCACTATTTGTCTTTATGATCATGGCTTTGAGGCAGAGGGAGAGAGCTGGGGAGCCAGAGGTTTTTGAGAAAATACATAGGGAAACAATTTCGAGTCTCTTTTGACCGGCTTTGTAATCCTTGGCGATTCCTTTGATTCTGGGCAAAACCTAGAAGGGATATCCTTTACGGTTCCTTTCAGTTTTGTAAGAACAAACATGTCCCCTCTCCCTTCTTCATTTCATTAAGTGGTACGGCGCGTTTATGTCCCTCTGTCTTGCAGCCACATTCAGCCAAATTAATATCAGACAGAACTAATTGAGGGAAGCTCTCTAACCAAACAGGCAAGTTAACTTTTCAAGTCATGAAACTGCACTCAGAACTTTGAAAGGGTGTGTGTCGGGGGCGGGGTGCAATTCATTCTCAATTCCACCACGTGACCAGCTTGGACAAGCTTGCCGCCGGCATCCACGCCACCCTGCGACGAGCTCCGCCTGCTGGCCCCCGAGCTCGCGAGCACACGGCCAGAGAATCTGTTTCCCTCCCTCCCCTGCACAGTATGTTTGTTATTTTTTCTTTCTTAAAAGAAAATGGCCTTTCTTTGGAGGAGATTTGAAACCCTGTGATGGGGATGTGGTGCAGTCGTGCTCCTGAGACCCCTTTCTCTGCAAGCGTCTTGTCTGCTGTGCGTGTGTGGGGAGAAAGGCAGGGGTACCAGATTGTTGTTTGGTACCAGTTGAGGCCTCTAAGCTCTAGCGTATTCCATCCTTTCCTCTCCTTGCGTTGCTCGAGTGTTAGATGGGAATGACCCAGGATGTCTTATTTTTTGCTCCTGTGAGATGTGCGTGCATCACTGCCCTCAACTGCTCTCCAGAATTCCTGCTCTGGGCCTTGCCTCACCACTGCTGAGAGGCTTTGAGCTGAACTCTTAGCTTTGGCTTGGAGTTGGGGAGCAGAGGGGCCAGCAGGCAGGGAAGTGCTCACCCACAGCTTCGCCTGGATTCTTGGAGGAAGGCGAGTTGCTGATCTTTCCCCACAAGAAGAGGGTCCGTGCCACTCACCCTTTGGTAGGTGCTGTCAGGTGAGAGTAGTGCAGACCTGGGGGAAGCTCTGGGTCTTAGGGTGCTCGGCCAGCATCCTCTGTGCCGTGCCTTGGCTCATACTCCCCCCAGAATGAGCATAGCGGCTCCTGGGTGTATTACGGGCTCCAGAGACGTAATCTGTGGCAATGCCGTTAGGTCCCACATCCTGTGACCTCCTCAAATTTTGTAGGCTCAAGAAACAAATAGACTAACCACACACATCCCCACTCCTGCCCCCAGCTTGGCTTAGAGCAAGGAGAAAGCACCTGGGCTTTAGAAATTAGGATAGGGTTGCATGAGAGATCCAGCAGGGGCAGTGGGCCGATTCAGTGGCCCCAGTTAGGAGCATCTGGGCTTAGGCCAACGGAACTGACTTTGAACTTTACCTCCTCCACTGCCCAAGCCAGAGCGGGTTCATTCGGCAAAACCTCCAGGTTGTCTCCTGTCCCTGGGGGGTCATGAGACTGCCCAGGCTTGTGCAGACTTGGGTTTCAGCCCCCATAAGGATATTTCAGTTCGTGGGCCTTCAGTTGACTTGAAGGGACTGTCTTCTGATCTCTAAGGAAGCCTTTGGACCCAGCTCCGCCGAGCAGACCGCCGTGGCTGCAGGAGCCGCTGGGGCCTTTTCGGGAAGGAGCGGGGGCAGGCGGTTGTCAGATGCTCTCCATGTGTCTCGGTTTCATGCTGGGACTCTCCCGAGGCAGGAGGACAGGCTACCTGACCTTCCCTATCAGCAGTCTGTGTTGCTGGCGGCGTGTCTAGCACATCTGGCATTTTAGGGAGGAACTGCTAAGCCCTCTGAGCGACCAGCTCTGTGTCTTCATATAGGACATTTAAGCACACGTTGTCAAACCAGGTGTGATGCTGGTGTGATTTGTGAGCACCAAGAAGGCAAGAAAACTGGAGGGGTTTCTTTAGAGACTGATGGCTACGCCATTGTTCAAAAGTTTGACCTGGGGCGCCTGGGTGGCTCAGTGGGTTGGGCCTCTGCCTTCGGCTCGGGTCATGGTCTAGGGGTTCTGGGGTCAAGCCCCACAACGGGCTCTCTGCTCGGCGGGGAGCCTGCTTCCCCCTCTCCCTCTGCCTGCCTCTCTGTCTACTTGTGATCTCTCTGTCAAGTAAATAAATAAAATCTTTAAAAAAAAAAAAAGTTTGACCTGGTGGGGGAGGCGCCTGGGTGGCTCAGTCGGTTAAGCATCCGACTCTTGATTTCAGCCCGGGTCTTGATCTCAGGGCTGTGGGATTGAGTCCCCCTGTGGGGCTCTGCACTCAGCATGGAGTCTGCTTGGGATTCTCCCCCTCCTCTGCCCCTCCTGCTTCTCCTGCTCATGTGCTTGCTCTCTTTCTCTCTCCCTCCAAAATAAATACGTCTTTATAAAGATTTTTATTTACTTATTTGCCAGAGAGAGAACAGCAAGGGGAGCAGCAGAGGGAGCGGGAGAAGCAGGCTCTCCATTGACCAGGGAGCCCGATGTGGGGCGTGATCCCAGGATTCCGGGATCATGACCTGAGCTGAAGGCAGACGCTCAACCGACTGAGCCACCCAGGCGCCCCTAAGGACATCTTAAAAAAAAAAAAAAGGTTTGGCCTTGAAGTTGACAGACTCTAGTCTGCCAGCCTGCTCTGCGCCACCTCCTGTTTTCCTGCTCTCTCTAGAATGTCTCTTGCAGACCAGCTCGTTTGACACCTGGCAAATTCAGCTGTGTCTCCTGCCCTTGCCCTTCTTCCTCTCAGAGCACTCACTCAAAAGTGTGTTTGACTTCAGCGCTCCAAGCTTCAGCCATGAAAAACCCACTCTTTTGGGCTCTGGGAGACATTAACCCGTTCCCCTCTGACCAGCCATATTAATTTTGGGATAAGATGTGGAGGGTGGAGCATTTCTTTCCAAACTCTTATGCAAAAACATCATTGGGACTACACTTTCACACAGAATGGTAGACTGACAGTCATTTTCCAGAGTTAGGATGAATTAAGAACTCTGGAAGAATGTATTTGTTCCTCAGTGTTTCAAAGACAGCACTAATTATTTTACAAACAATGGCTGTTTTCTTCTGCAACCCATTTCCCTAGATTTTGCTAACTTCTTACATCCGGCACAGTCCAACTTCAAACGACGACCAAGACTAAGGCTGGATACGGGAAGTGGGGGTAGGGTGAGGGCCAGTCTGAGGGGCCAGTTAGAAGCTGCACTCCCAGGGTGGCTGGTTCAGTCGGGAATGCATGTGACTCTTGATCTCAGGGTTATGATTTCGAGACCCACATTGGGTGTAAAGATTACTTAAAAATCTTTAAAAAAAATTTATTTATCTGACAGAGAGAGGTTGCACACAAGCAAGGGGAAAGGAGAGTGAGAGGCAGACTCCTCTGCTGAGCAGGGAGCCCCGATGCGGGGGCTCTCCATCCCAGGACCCTGAGATCACGACCCGAGGCAAAGGCAGACACTTAACCAACTGAACTACCCAGGCGCCCTAAAAATAAAAATTTTAAAACCCTGCAATCCCATACAGCCCTTCCAACTTTTAAGAGTTCTTGCCATGGAGTTGTTTGTTGATGAGGAAGGAGGCCTAGAGTAGTGAAACCTTTCTCTCAGCTAAGCAAGTGGCAGACCTATACCTAGCAGTTTTTTGGACTCTTTTTGCCAGCTGGAGTGGTATTCCCCTCCGGTGACTTTGCCAAATAGGCAGCAGCTGAGGGAGGTTTCTTGGTGGCAGAGCTCAGAGGAGGAAGGAGGAGAATGGAAAGTGAGCATCCAGGCCTCACCTGGAATGGCCTGCCTTCAGACCCCAGGAGGCCCCTCTGCTCTGTGGTTTGGGTGGAGGTCCCAGGGATTTGCATCCTAATGTCTTGGTTAGGACACTCCTGGGAGCCAGAGAGAGGAAGAGAGAGGGAGCACGCCCCTCTAACCACTGGACTGAACAGCTGGGCCTCCGACAGAGGCATTATTAGCATTTGAAAACCCCTCTGAAGGGACTGAGAACTTCCTGGGGTGGGCGCTGGGGCCTGAGTGCTGAGACCCGCGGTAGCTCCATACAGAATGGGGCCGAGCATCCAGGGCATAAAGACCAGACTGGACTCAAGAATGAGCCCATTGTGGCTTTGTCCCAGGCTTGAAAACTGTGACCAAGCCTCTTTCATTGTTAAGAAAGACTGTTTCTTGGCCACAGCAGAGCTAATAAGTCTAGCTCCCCCACCAGGCAGGGCTGGGGGAGAAAGACCGAGTCCCAGTCTGGAAGGCTGTTAGCGCCATGTGCTCTAAACCTTTCTGTGGGTAGTTGTACGTTCTCCTCCCCCTTCCCTCCTTTTAATTCACTCCTGATCCTACATGTGTTGGTCCCAGAGCAGCGACTGGGTCTGTCTCCCCTTTCTGCCTTAGGGTCTCCTCTTCCAGCTGCCTAAATTAAGCCCCTTCCTAAATGAAGTCTGTATGAAGTTATTTTTTGGGGTCATTCTTACTTCATGTAAACAGTTTGGGTTTGTACGACGTTATTTTTAACCCAAGGTCAGTTCTGGTTAATAAAAGGTCATGGCTCCAAACCCTTTCAGCCCTCTCCCTGTTTTCAGCTTATGTTCCTGCCAGTTTGGGAGTATATTTCTGCAGACCAGATAGCTAGATGTGGGGCGGGGGTTGAGAACTGGAGCAATTCTGTCTTAAACCAGGAGCGATGGTGCCACCTACTGGCTTATGCTGTGAGCTACAGGCTCTGCGGCGGGTTCTGGATTTCTGTTGGGCGACGAGGACCTGGGCAGGAAGAGCTTTGTTGTATTCCAGCAGGGGAGTGACACACACAGTGGAAAGCAAACTGAGCAGACACACTATTTTTTGCTTATAGATAAGGAAACAGGCTTGGGAATTGTGGTCGGGCAAGTTGCCGAGGGTTATAACTAGTACAAGACAGAGGCAAAGTGAACCTCAGCACCAGGGTTTGCCAGAGCCAGCCGGAGACATTAGGTCATAACTGGACAGGGCATTCGGTGCCCTGAGTAGCGAGGACTGTCTGCCCTCTTCAGGTGTCTGATACAGCCCTGCCCATTTGTCAGTTTGATATGACTCTTTAAACCTCTAACGGCTCTTTAACCCTGGTTCACTTGAGTTTTTAGTAATGTTAGGGAGACAATGGTAACTGTTAAAAATGAAGTTTGTTTTCAAATTGCTTTGAAGGTATCGTAGGCAACCCTGCTGCTCCTCTTACTGTCCTCATTTAGTAGTAATATGAAATTTCCTTTTTTTTTTTTGTTCTTGAAGATTCTATTTATTTATTTATTTATTTATTTATTTGAGACAGAGCATGTGAGCCAGGGGAGGAGCAGAGGGAGAGGGGGAAGCAGACTCTGCACTCGGCGTGGAGCCTGACCTGGGGCTCGATCCCACATCCCCCAAGATCATGACCTGTGCCGAGATCAAGAGTCAGATACTTAACCAACTGAGCCATCAAGGTGCCGCTATGAAGTTTCCTTTAAACTAAGTCAGTCTAGGTTTTTAAAAGTGAGTCAATTTTTTTTTCTTAAGATTTGATTTATTTTTTTTTTTGACAGAGAGAGACACAGCAAGAGAGGGAACACAAGCAGGGGGAGTGGGAGAGGGAGAAGCAGGCTTCCCGCCAAGCAGGGAACCCGATGTGTGGGGCTCAATCCCAGGACTCTGGGATCATGACCTGAGCCGAAGGCAGTTGCTTAATGACTGAGCCACTCAGGCACCCCTAATCCTTTTTTTTTATTTTTAAAGATTGTGTTTATTTATTTGGGAGGGAGAGAGAGAACAAGAAGGGGGAGAGAGAGACAGTGGGAGAGGGAGAAGCAGACTCCCCACTGAGCAGGGAGTCCAGTGCGGGACTCGATCCCAGGACCCTGAGATCATGACCTGAGCCAAAGGCAGATCCTTAACTGATTGTGCCATCCAGGTGCTCCTAAAAGCGAGTCAATCTTAGGGGGAAAATACAGCTAGGTTATGATACAAATGGTACACAGAAATGTTACGATGACACGGAAGTGGGAAATGTGGCACTTGTACCCACCATCACTGACTTGTCCCATGACTGTGGGCAGTCTCTCTCAAGGATCCTCTCCTCATTTGTAGAAAATGAAAATGTTGGTCATTCAGGTCATATAGACTATACCATGCTGTGATGTGTGGGCATTCTAAGTCCCGTTTCTCCCAGGCTACAGCTTACCCTGAGAAGGTAGTGACCCGAGAATCTAGGACGTTGGCCTTGCTTTGCCCACTTTGCCTTTCCCCCAAGATTCCTCCCTTTCACCTACAATATTCTTTCTTTTTTTAAACATCTCTATTGAGATATAACTCACATACCATGTAATTCGTAGTTGTGAAACCGTCACCACAATGAACTCCAGAACATTTTCATCACCCCCAAAAGCAATGTCGTACAGGTCACTCCCCATCCCCCCAACCATTCTAGTCTCAGGCAACCACTAATCTCTGTCTCCATAGATTTGCTTACTCTGGACATTCCATAGAAGTGGAATCACATATGTCCTTTCGTGACTGGCTTCTTTCACTTAGTGTAATGTTTTTAAGGTTCATGTTGTAGCATGTATCAATACTTTCTTTCTGTTGCTAAATAATACTCCATTGTGTGCATATAGCATGTTTTATTTATTCATTCATTGGTTGATAGACAACGGGTCGTTTCCACCTTTGGGCTATTGTGAACAACACGGCTATTATTACCATTCATGTACAAGTGTGGACGTGTGTTCATTTCTCTTGGGTAGATATGTAGGATTGGAATTGCTAGGTCATATGGCAACTCCATGTTTAATCATTTGAGGACTTGCCAAACTGTTTGCCAAAGTAGCTCCACTATTTTACATTCCCACCAACAGTGTATGAAGGTTCCAATTTCTATCCCTGCCAACATTTGTTATTGTCATTGCAATTGTAGCTACCCTAGTGAGGGTGAAATGGTGGTATCTCACTGTGGTTTTGATATGCATTTCCCTAATGGCTAATCATGCTGGGCATCTTTTCATGTGCTTAGTGGCTATTTTTATATCTTTTTTGGAGAAAGGTCTCTTCGTATCCTTCACCCATTTTAAAGTTGGATGATATATCTTTTTATTATTGAGCTGTAAGTCTTTTTATATATTCTGGATACCTAACAGATGTATGACTTGTAAATATTTTCTTCCATTCTGTAGGTTGCCTTTTCACTTTCTTTTTTAAAGAATTGTGGTTAAATATACATAACACAAAATTTGCCATTTTAACCATTTTTAAAAGATTTTATTTATTTATTTGACACAGAGAGAGAGAGAAATAGTGAGAGAGAGCACAAGCTGGGGGAGCAGCAGGCAGAGGAAGAGGAAGAAGCAGGCTCCCCACTGAGCAGGGAGCCCAGGGCGGAGCTTCGTCTCAGAACCCTGGGATCATGACCTGAGCCAAAGGCAGATGCTTTACCCTTTACCGACTGAGCCATCCGGGCACCCCAAGTACTAACCTTCCATCTCTCTCCTCCTCTAGCCCCCAGCAACCACCCATCTATTTTCTGTCTCTATAAATTTGACTACTCTGGTACCTCATTTAAGTGGAGTCACTCTTTGGGGGATTAGCTTGCTTGTCATAATGTCTTCAAGGTTCATCCATCTTGCAGCAGGTATTAGAATGTCCTTTTTTAAGGCTGAAAAATAAATACCATGTTTTGTTAATCCATTCATCCATTAATGGACCCTTGGCTCACTTCCCTTCTGTGGCTGTTGTGAATAATTCTGCTGTGAACATGGGTGTACAAGTACATGTTTGAGTCTCTTTAATTCTTCTGGGCATATCCCCCGGTGTAGAATTGCTGGATCCTATGACAAGTCTATGTTTAACCTTTGGAGGCACCGTCACCCTGCTTTCTGCAGTGGCTGTACCACCCTACACTCTCAGGAACGGTGCACCCAAGTTGAAAGTTTTCCCACAGCCTCACCAGCACTTGTCATTTTCTGGGTGGTTTTTCGTTTTGTTTTATTTTACAATAGCCATTCTAATGGTTGTAACGTGTATCTTTTTCCTTTCTCGGTGGTACTGTCAGCAGCACAAAAGGCTTGTATTTTTTTTTTTTTTTTAAGAGAGAGAGAGAGAGAAAGTGAGAGAGAGCATGAGAGGGGAGAGGGTCAGAGGGAGAAGCAGACTCCCCTCGGACCCGGGAGCCCGATGCGGGACTGGATGCGGGACTGGATGCGGGGCTCAATCCCGGGTCTCCAGGATTATAACCTGAGCCAAAGGCAGTTGCCCAACCAACTGAGCCACTCAGGTGCCCTAAAAGGCTTGTATTTTAATGAAGTCCAGTTTTTGGACCAATCTTTGTTGCTGGTGCTTTGGGTGTCTAAGAAACCATTGCCTAATTGAAGGTCAGAAGGTTTATTCCTATGTTTCTTTTAAGTTTTACAGTTTCAGCTGTTACAGTTAGGCCTATGATCTATTTTAAATTAATTTTTGTTTATGGTCCAAGGAAGAGAGCCAACTTGATTCTTTCATATGTGGATATCCTGATGTTCCAGTAACACTTGCTGAAAAGACTGTCTTTCCTATATTGAATTGTCTTGGCACTGTTGTCGAAAATGAACTGGCCATAAGTGTGAGCGTTTATTGCTGGACTCTAAATTCTGTTACATTGATCAAATGCCTAGCCTTATACCAGTACTAGATTTTTTTTAAGACTTTATTTTTAAGCAATCTCTCCACCCAACGTGGAGCTTGAACTCTCACAACCCTGAGATCAAGAGTTGTGTGCTACCCTGGCCGAACCAGCCAGGCATCCCAGTACCACACTGGCTCGATAACTGTAGCTTTGTAGCAAGTTTTGAAATCAGGAAAATTAAGTCTTCCAACGTTGTTTGTCTTTTTCAAGCTTGTTTCAAGCTCTTCTGGGTCCCCGGTATTTTCATATGAATTTTAGGATCATCGTTTAAATTTCTGCAAAAAAGGCATTTGGCATTTTGATAGGGATCGCATTGAATCTATTGATCAACTTGGGGAATATTAATGTCAACAACATTAAGTCTTTCTGTCCATGAATATTATATATTTCTTCATTTATATAGGTCTTCTCTAATTCCTTTCAGCAGTGTTTTATAGTTTTCAGAGTACAAGTTTTACATTTTTGCAGTTAAATTTATGCCTGAGCACTGTTTTCTTTTTTACTCTACTGTAAATGAAAGTTTTCTTTTTTTTTAAATGAAAGTTTTCTTAATTTCATTTTCAGATTGTTTATTCCAAGTGCACAGAAATACAAGTGATTTTTCTACATTGCTGTTGTACCCTGCAACCTTGCTGAACTTGTTTATCCTGATAGTTTTTTAGTGGATTCCTTAGGGTTTTATTTGTACAAGGTCATGTCATCGGCAAATATAGTTTCATTTCCTTTCCAGTTTACCTGGATTTTTGTTTATTTTTTCTTGCCTAATTGCCCTGGTTAGAACCCCTAATACAATGTTAAATAGAAATGATAAGAGCAGGCATCTCTGTTATGTTCCTGATCTTAGAGGAAAATAATTCGGTCTTAACTATCAAGTGTGCTGTTAGCTGTAGGTTTTTTATAGAAGCCCTTTTATAGATTGAGGAAGTTCCTACCTCTTCCTAGTTTGACCATTTTCATCATAAAAGAGTATTAGATTTTGCAAATGCTTTTCTGTGTATATTGAGGTTATCATGTGGGATTTTTTTTAGTCTTCATTCTGTTGATATATCAGTTTTCTTAGGTTACATCGACCTTGTATTTCTTAAATCTCACTTGGTCATTATGTATAACCCCTTTTATATGTTGTTGTGCTCAGTTTGCTACTGTTTAGTGAGGATCTTTTTTAAGATTTTATTTATTTATTTGACAGAGAGAGAGAGAGATCACAAGTCGGCAGAGAGGCAGGCAGAGAGATAGTGGGAAGCAGGCTCCCTGCTGAGCAGAGAGCCCGATGCCAATGCGGGGCTCGATCTCAGGACCCCGAGATCATGACCTGAGCTGAAGGCAGAGGCTTAACCCACTGAGCCACCCAGGCACCCAGTGCCATTTGTGTTAGGAAAACAAGGTGGAGGGACCTATAGACGCACACAGGCTGGTAAATGCAGAGTACCTTTGGAAGGGTACCCAACAGAAGAGTCAGGGCTGGGGGGGATCTTCAGACCCCATGGGTGTTTTCTTCTTTGTGGCTGTGCTGTCCTCAGCAGTGTGTTTGAAGTGCTGAGCCTGTGTGAAGCGCAGTGGTGAGGCTCTGAGTTGGCCGCGTCTGGACGTTTGCCTTGGTCAGCCCGGGCACCGTGTCTGTGATTTCATGGAAATCCCCCCTCCAGACTGTCCATCTGGGCAGCGGTGGGTGGGGCACTGCCCAGACCTCCATGTACTTGAAGCCTCCAGTGTTGCTCAGGAATCCCTCCTCTGTCTACCGGTGGGAAACCAGTGGCCAAGCTCCAGGGCCCTCCACAGGTCGTTCCTTTCAGAAGCGCTTCTAGCAGCACAGGGAGGACTGGGACCAGGGCTAGGCTTTCCCGTGGCCAAGTGCTTTCACGGCCCCCCAGCCTCCGTGAGGATTTCTGGCCATGTGGCCCCTCACGAAAGCACCTTGTTCCTTCCTGGCAGACCTGATCATGGCCCCCCAGCCCCAAACAAGTCTTTGGATGTGCCAGGCCGAGTGAGCAGCCCCCGTAGCAGCCTGTCCTTTTCTACTGAAGACTGGCAGAATTAGCAAGCAGGAACACGTTTGGTTTAGGAGAAATAGCCCGAATCTTTCCTCCTGTGTGAGTGGATGCTTCCCCTGGAAGAGGGGGCGCTTCCCAGCCTGGGCTTCTCTGCTCCCAGGGTTTCAGGCCTGGATGCAAGGCCTCCGACTCTGAGCATCGTCCTGTCTGTCCCGCAGAGAACACCTTCTGCAGCGGGGACCACGTGTCTTGGCACAGCCCTTTGGATAACAGCGAGTCAAGGATTCAGCACATGCTGCTGACCGAGGACCCACAGATGCAACCCGTGCAGACGCCCTTTGGGGTGGTTACGTTCCTTCAGGTGAGCCTGGGGTTGGACGTGGGCTCAAGCCTTCTCTAGGGGAAGAGCCTTTGTAGTACAGGAGGGCTTAGGTGGGGGGTGTGAAGGCAACAGATCTCCTTCTCTTCTTGGGTTTTCTCTTCCCTCTGCTGGCTCGTGAGATTCAGATGGTCTGATTTAGCCTGCTGAGATGGGAGAAGGGGGAAAGGGAAGGGGCCGTGGTGGGGGTAGGGGGATGGCTGTAGTTGAGGGGCTAAGGCTAACGAGGCGGGTATTTTGGTGAACTGATAAAGACCCAGACAGCCTTAGGCACGGGACCAGCGAGCAGGAAGGCAGCTTTGGGCCGGCCTTGCCCACACCCAGAAGGAGTGTGTGTCCACCCCTGCTGCAGCTGCGTTTGCTTGCGATCATGCTGGGGTCCGTGTGAAAGTTTGCTTGTTTCCCTTGAGGTTTACACAAAGGGCTCGCCTCTGAGGAGGAAAGAAAGCTTTCCTACAAACCTCTGGGGCCCTTTGGTTGTGGCTCGGAGCTTGAAGGGCCTCAGAATCTCCTGTGTTCACATTCCCTGTGATCCTAACCTAGGCCGGAACATCTCCCTAAACCTCCCCTGCCTCCGGAGATGGGGGCTGAGGCCCCGTTCTCATGTTCACCTCTGCAGTATGCGGCTAGTCACCGTGTCACCCGGACACCTGACCCGCTGCAGGAGGATGAGGGTCAGGCCTCAGTGCCCGGTCTGTGGGTTCTTCCACCTCCCAGGGAAACCATCCCATTTTGGACAGACAAGCCCCTGACCCTAGATCCTGCCTGTGGGCCCCTCACTTGAGCTGACCCTGGAAGAGCCTAGGCAGTAGTCCTCCCGGATGGGTGGGAGAATGGCCATTAACACGCTACGGCACCTTGTCCCCGGGTCTCAGATTGTTGGCGTCTGCACTGAGGAGCTCCACGCAGCCCAGCAGTGGAACGGGCAGGGCATCTTGGAGCTGCTGCGGACGGTGCCCGTGTGAGTACACGCCCGCCCTGTGAGGCAGGGCCTGGCCTCCTGGGCCTGGGGGTGGGAGTTCCTCCGTACCCCGGCAGGGGGGCTTCCCTTTACACTGTTTTTCAGGCACTGGTTTTTCACATCAGGGACTCCTGATGATTCCCTCCCCGACAGTCCCTGACCTCCAACTGCTCCCCTAGGTTCTGGGCCTGGGGCAGTAAACAGGGAAGCCTGAAGGCCCAGCCCACCGGCCCCAGACCCTCAGTTACCATCCTGTCCCCTTTCCTTGTCCACAGCGCTGGCGGCCCCTGGCTGATAACTGACATGCGGAGGGGAGAGACCATATTTGAGATCGATCCACACCTGCAAGTATGTCTTGAGTGAGGAAAACCTTTCTAGCACACTATGCCTAGGCCTCTTCCAAATAACACTGACTTTCATGCTGGGAAAACGGAGGAGCTTTATTTGTGAATGAGTAGAACTCTGGCATGATTCGGAACTTGTCTCCTGAATTCTGCAGAGCACATAGGGAGCAGAGATTTCAGGCCAGGAAAGCTTGCCTCAGACACATGGTTTTTGGATTTAAAAAGGGTGGTATTAAATTGACTTTGATATTACAAATAGATGGAAATTTATAATTTCGAGATTGTTTGGGATGACACTACAGTCGTATCTTGGTTAGAATCATAAAGAAATGAGGATCCATGCTTACTCAGACACTTTAAAATGTAAGAGCAGTTCTCGAGATAATGGAACTACATCAAAGAAAACAAACCAGAAATTGTTTGTACCGATAAAAAAAAAAAACACTAAAAAAAGAGGGGGGGAATGGATGAATTTTATTATATGCAAGTCATACATCAATAAACCTGACTTAAAAAAAATAAGATCACCATCTTTTCACTATAGAAAATCAATATTGCTTGTCCAGTATTCATCCTCCCATTTCCCCCTTCTTCAGAGAACATAGACTTTCTTTCGGGAGGGGACCTGTAGGGACCTCCCTACTGCCAGCACCCTGTAACACACAGGACGGGGGATACTGACCCCACGGTCCCACTGCAGCGGGACTTGTGATTGGCCAAGCGGTCACACGCCCCTTTTAGATTCAGCTTCAGCTTGGGCAGTCGGACTCCGAGCTCCTCCCCTGGGGCGGCCGGCATTCCTGGATACAGAGAGGAAGTCTGCATACATGCAGGCCTGCAGTTGCCCACTCACTGTGGCCCAGCTGTGCAGTGACATCTTTGGTTTCTTAGAAGAAACATGCTTTGCGTGCAAGTTAATTTTGAAAACCACTAGAGCATAACTTCCTTCCTAATGGGCTACTCATGAGACAGGGCCGTAGAGAGCTAAGTATGTTCCTAGCATGTATACACTTCCTTCTACTTCCCCTGACCAATTGTAGGCCATTGCCGTCTCTGAACCTTTCACGTCCCTCAAGATCCGGCAGGCTGTGGGCAGCCGCCAGGAGCCCTAGGAGCTCTAGGAGGGACGTGAGGTGGCAGGAAAGAGGTAGCAGGCGGACGCACAGCCAGTATGTCCCTGAGGGTTCTCTACTATAGACCCGTGAGTTCTTGGGCAGAAGCCCTACTCATTCCCACGTGATGCTCCTCTATTTTCCTAATGTCTTTAACACTGAAGTTTTCAAATTGCTGCCAGGATCCTCTGTTATCTCTACGTTAACGTTGGTTTCCCTGTAGCTTCTGCTTATGCAAAAACCAGGAACTCTAAAGGCTATGTTTCCCCATGTCCTTGTTCTGCGGCCACACTGGGATCCAGCATGGGGCCCCGTGTGCTGTTGGTTAGCCCCGGTCCTAAGTACCAAGCACTAAGAAAGAACTTGGTCATTTGAACTAGTAGGATAAGCAGCCCGTCCTCTGCATGCCAAGACCACTTCTCCGTCCTAGTCTTCGGGCTCTGCTGAGACCAGCCAGCAGGACCCAGAACACCCAGTGCTCTTTAAAAGCAAGGGGTAGGGAGAGGGGTCTGGTCCAGTAGGTGGAGCGTTCGACTCTTGATCTCAGGGATCATAAGTTCAGGCGCCACGCTGGACCTAGAGTTTACTTAAAAATAAAAAATTAAAATTAAAAAAAAAATTAAAAAGCAGGGGCCATCGGTGAGAAAGCCCAGCTTTCTTTCCTGCTGGCCCTGCGCCCCAAGTGAGAACTCTCCTGTAGCTCTCTGGGGCCCGCTTGCAGGCGGGTCATTGTACAGCTGACTTCTCTTCCTTTGCTCCGAGCTCCGCTGCTAGCCAGCCGTGTGCCTAAGGAAAGTCCCTTAACGTCTCTGGGGCCTCTTTCTTTTTTACTTATAAAATAAGTGGGCTGAACTAGTTGAGTCAAGAGGCATCCTCAGCTCTTTGCCTTGGTGAGGGGCCTCAGGGCAGCCCGTGGAAAGGGTAAATAGAGCTCAGACCAGCCTGAGCAAAGCAGGGCCCTCCTGCCTGGAGCACAGAGCTGCTCCTGTCCGGTCAGCCTCTCCCCGTCTGTGCTCAGGATCCCCAGCTTTGGGGCGCCTGGCTGCCTCAGTCAGTAGACCATGGGACTCTTGATCTTGGAGTTTTAAGTTTGAGCCCCATGTTGGGTGTAGAGATTATTAAAAAAAAAAAAAAAAAGAATCCCAGCTTTGCCCAGACTGATCGTAGCACTGGAAAGGAGGAAAGGAAGACTTTTGGAAAGGAGGCATCAGGGCAGAGCCATCTGCTGGCTGGTCTCAAGAAGTAAGGACCTTCCCTCTTGTTCCCACACACAGGCTTCCTGGCCGAGCCGCAGGCCCGTGTGGTGCCGTTGGGGCCCCGGCGGAGGGTCGGGCGGACAGGGAGCTGCAGGTCTCACTGAGGTGCTTTCACTCACGAGCTTTATTTGGCCCACATGGCTGTTTATAAGCAGCGTTGCTAGAGCCTTCCAGATGACCTTTAATCCAACGCCCAGCATCACAGAACTGTGTTTTACCAGAAATCCCAGGGATGTTTGGGTACAGCTCTTCCTTGAGGCCATTTGGAGAGTGTTGGGACTCCACAGTGCCAAGGCCTACACAAAGGCAGGGCCTCTGATGGGGTCTGCAGATGGCCACTGCCCTCCAGGCCCCCATCTCAGTCTAAGAAATGGAGAAGAAACTCCATCCAGAGTCCTTTGCCAAACGAGTTAGTGATGCAGCTAGGGGAAGTCCTGCCCTTCTGCTGCTCTCTGGCGGCGCTTTTCTGGGTGACCGCACCCTCTGCTGTTAGAGGAGGGAACTGCAGGTGTGAAGTCTGAGAAGTTGGGCCCAGTCCCCGCCTCTCCTGCCTGTGGCGGGCTTCCACCCTGCTGCCCTCTGTAGCAGTAACTGGGGGGTTCTTCCTGAATGACCAGGGAGGAGAGGAATGACTGTGCCTTTCCTCAGGGCCGTAGTTCCTGGATCTGCCACATCAGCTCCACCAGCCAGCATGGGGTGGCCTGAGTTAGAGCCCTGAAACAGATGTGCGGGTGGTTTTACTGGAAGATCCAGGTAGAGGACGAGCTTTCCTTGGGACTTTCATGCTTCCTGGCTTCCCCTGATCCCTGGTTCCCCCAGAGGAGTCCAGTGGCTGGCAGAGACCATCGTGTGTTAGCAACCAGGGCACAACAAGATCAGCCATCCTGTGCTTTCAGCGCCTGTTCCGCGCTCAGCACCTACAAGAACTCAGTAAATGCCGGAGAGGTGGTGGTGACCTTGGGCCACTGGTTCGCTGAAGGAACTCTGGCTCTTTGGTTCTTTCCAAGCAGGAGAGAGTTGACAAAGGCATCGAGACGGATGGCTCCAACCTGAGTGGTGTCAGCGCCAAGTGTGCCTGGGATGACCTGAGCCGGCCCCCGGAGGACGATGAGGACAGCCGGAGCGTCTGTATCGGCACGCAGCCGCGGCGGCTCTCTGGCAAAGGTAGCTGCGACCACCCTTCCCTGCGGCCTTCCCTTTCTGTCCCCAGGCCCAGTTTTCAGGCTCTGCGCGATGGGGCTCCAGCAGCCGCAGCCCATGCAATAGTTCCTTTCCTGGCAGGACTGAAACAGCAAGAGAGGTCTTCCAGCGGGGTGGCATGAGAGAGCTTTATTGGCCCATTTCTCTTGCATTTCCTGTGTGTTTCAGATGCACCACCAGCGGTGACCATCGTATTGTAGATTTGCCCCCTTGCAATCTGAGGTCACAGAGGTGAGCAGAAGCCACAGAACAGTTACAGGAAAAGGCCACAGTCCGCCCAAGTGCAAAAGAACAAGCGTCGGCCACCCACAGATTTGAAACAGGGCCCAGCTCTGGCCTGAAAGCCATGCCAGACCCAAGAATCACTCTGGCCTCAGCGCCTCCCAGGCCGTAGGTGAGAGAGGCCTGAGTGAGGACCAGCTCGCAAACTTCCCTGCCTCCCTGTCCTGCAGACACAGCGCAAGGGGCCGTGTGCGGGGCGCGCTGTCCCCACTGCCTTCTGCACGCGGCCTTGGGGAAGAAGGATGTGGCTCTTCTGCCGGGAGCTCACCAAGGTGGTCTTGGTTGTAGAAACAGCTGTGGTTCTTAGCAAAGGGCATCCTTGCCTAGCTCCAAAAGGAAAGCAGCCATTTACCTATATGCATGCCGACAGCTTGTTTTCCTACTTTCTTTGTCTAGTTCCTCCACCTTTTCTTTTTTCTTTTTTTTTTTTAAAGA
This sequence comes from Nasua narica, assembly GCA_028533885.1. Classification (NCBI taxonomy): domain Eukaryota; kingdom Metazoa; phylum Chordata; class Mammalia; order Carnivora; family Procyonidae; genus Nasua; species Nasua narica. The sequence goes on from CM052812.1 coordinate 51,587,207, forward strand.
TTTTATTTTTATTTGAGAGAGAGAGAGAAAGTGAGAGAGAGCATGAGAGGAGAGAAGGTCAGAGGGAGAAGCAGACTCCCTGCAGAGCTGGGAGCCCGATGCAGGACTCGATCCTGAAATTCCAGAATCATGACCTGAACTGAAGGCAGTTGCTTAACCAACTGAGCCACCCAGGCGCCCCGCCTCCACCTTTTCTTATTATTTGAAGAATAAGATACCTACAATCCTGAACAAAATGCCTGCACTTGTAATAGCGCTTATGGGAACTATGTTTTTTGCACAATGGACAGCTCAAGCTCCTAGTGCAAATATCTGACGCCCTTTTGCCTCCCTGCTTATTCTGACAGTGTGCTAATAAGCCCATGGGAGGTTCTGAAAGAAAGCATACAGTCGTTAAAATCATTCAGTTGCTTTTGACAAGAGAAGTAATTTAAGGAAGGATTGATAGTCTTATGCAAAATGTCAGCCATTATTGGCTAATTTTTAAAAATTAAAGAAGTAACCCTTACCACTGCAGTCAGTTAGAAAAGTTAGTATTATCACCTCTGTAGCCACTCTAAGCCCAGCATTAATTGGCTTTTTTGGATGTGTTTGCTGTTTGTATAGGTGACTCTTACACCAAAATCCCTATAGCAGACCAGAATAGTGACCTTCACCCCAAAGATCAGCAAAGCACCTTGCAAAGAAATAATCCCACCTAGAGATTCCTCTCTCACTCTCCTGGCCCTTGGCAGACCCAGGGACAGGCAGGGTTCCCTGGGACCAAAACGGGGGGATGACTCAGCATCCCCCTGGCCTACCCAAGGAGAAGGGTGGCAGGGTATCATCCGACCACCTGGAGCCCAGAAACTACGTAAGAGTTCATTCATGGCCAAGCACTTGCAGCCCCTAGTGGCAGCCGTCGCCATGGGCAGAATCCCCAGGTGGGCCTGGGCAGTGGCAAAGGCCTTGTTAGTCACAGTCTGGGGCCTGTGTTAAGGGTCAGTCTGGGGCCTGTGTTAAGGGTCAGGCAGGGGAAGGACAATGAAGAGCCCTATCTTAGAAGGTGCCCTCCTGAAGTCCAGAGGCCAACCCCTGTCTTTTGCAAGAATGGCGCTCTTCAGACCAGAAATTTCTTGAGAGCACAGTTGTCTCATCTTCCCTGTGTCCTCACGCTGCTCTCCCTGAGCTGTCAAGGCTGATGTCTAGAGTGGGTTCCCGGTTCTCCTAGGCCCTTTTCCTAGCGTGTCTGCAGAGCCCGGTTCCCGCACAGGGTTGAGGGGTGTCGGGAGCCCAAAGGGCCATCCGGCGACTTAGTGGTGTTTTTGCAGACACGGAGCAGATCCGGGAGACCCTGAGGAGAGGACTTGAGATCAACAGCAAACCTGTCCTTCCGCCAATCAACCCTCAGCGGCAGAACGGCTTCACCCACGACCGGGCCCCGTAAGTTCATAGAGCTTCCTGAGAGCAGTATCCCAGGGCTGGTACAAGGCGGGCAGTTTTGTTCTGAAGCGTCTGTCCCTGGAGCTTGCATGAGAGAGAACAATGCCTGTAGCCCTTGCTGGATGGGCCCAGGGTCTCTGGGGCACACAGACCTGTGGGTCATAGGAAAGGGCCTCAGAGGGGACCCAGCAGACCAGGAATATAAACATCAGTAAATATTTACATGGGCTATGTGAGCAGACAGGAGGCCAAGTTGGGGCAAAATCCCAGCCTTGAGGGAGCCCATTGTGCTGAGCACGACTCCCCTCCTTATCTTGGCCTCGGCCAGAGTTGCCCTTCCTTCCTTCCTGGAGCCTGGTCTCCGGCTGATAGCCGCGGCCCCAGGGGCCTCCCTGTCTGGCCAGCCCCATAGTGGATGCCTGCTGCTGAGGCCCTTTTTCCTGCCTCCCTTCCATGGGGCCCAGAGAAAGGAAGGGGAGTCCTTTGCAGGCCTCTGCTGCCCTTCTAGGGGCCCCTGTAGCCCTTTGGGAGAGACTGTGGCTACCCCCAGAGGTCAGATCCTCTTCCTGCTGACCTCTCTTCCTCTGATAGGGGATGAATGGTAGGCAGGGCTGGACCTGGGCACCCCCTTCTGTCCTTTGAATCAGGGACACTGTAGGGAATAGTTGCTGGCAGGGGATGCCTGGGAGCTGGCAGCCCAGAGCAGAAACCCTGCCTGCCGGGGAGGGAGTGCTGTGCCCGGGCTCAGAAGGAAGCACAGCACTCCTGCAAGGCCAGGGTGATCTGGCCTCTTCTGAGAAGTCTTTAGTACACACTTGCTGTGTGGAAAGCTCAGGGCCCAGGGGGCCATCCAGGATTTAGGCTCTGCCTTGGGAGGTGCGTGAACCGAAATTGGTGTGAGTCCGGCTGTAGATGCATTTTGTTGGAAATAGCTACATCTTTGAATTCTAGCTCCAGCTATTCGTCCACAACCCCCGGAAGTGGAAGTGATCTAATAGTCTACAGAAAAGACAAGTCGGGATGATCTGGAATAGTTAGGGAGGGCTTCTTGGAGGAGGAAGAGCAAGAGACAGAGATGGACCTTAAAGACGGACCTAGGATTTTCAAGCAGGAGAAGTTGCTGACAGGGCTGGAACAGGGGAGGCCTGGCTAGCCAAAGGCAAGGCTGCAACCCGGGAGCAGACTGTGGGGTAAGGAGAGTTACTCTGGATGCCCAAGATGGCTCACCTGGGATCTGCCATCCGGAAGCCGTGCAAGTTGAGCTTCTTGGCGAGAGCCTGAAGACTCCACTGCCACCTCCGAGCAGCTTTCAACTCCAGCCGGTGGGTTTCTCCAGCCATCTGCTTTGAAGGAGCTGGCTGTGAGGCACCATGGTCTTCCCCTGGCGGCAGCAGATGGCCAGGCGGAGGCATGGGGCGTCTGGAAGTTCTCCACCGAGGACTCTGGACCGCGTCCCGGGGCCACGCTCCTTCCCATGCCCTGAGCTTGGCGTCACCCTCTAGGCCCTGTTGGCACTGGCAGGGAGGCTGGGAAGTACTTGAAGGCTTAAAGCCTCAAGCATATCGCCTATGACTTATAGGCAGTGTCAGTTCAGATGGCCCTGTCACCTCTGGAAGGTCAGGTTTCCGGGCAGAAGGGCAGGGGCTCCTGCAGAGACACACCCCACTTGCCGCTTCTGTGTATGCAGAGCAGGCTCGAGATCTCACTCGCCGTCCTGGGCACACATTCAGCTGCTGCACTTCCGGGGGAAAGGGGACACAAGGCTCAGGGTTCCCGGATGCACACACGCAGCCCAGACGCAGCCCACCCCTGACTGCGCAGAGGGGCACCGGATCTGGTCCGAGGGCTGTCGGCAGACACCAGGTAGGAGCCGCAGCCTCCACCTTTGGCCCGAGGTGATTGAGCTACAAAGAGAAGGGTGGAAATAGATCAGGGGTGCCGGCCCTCTGGGGTCATCTCCCCTCCCTGCAGCTCAAGTGACCGGTCAGGTCTCCACAGTGCTGGAATCTGCGGGCCGGAGGGAATCAGAATGTCTCTTCTGAGGTTCTCAGTGCTCGTTACCAATTTGTTAGCCATTGGTTGAGAAGTGGTTCCTCCTGCTTTGCCAAGATCCTTTTCCAACACACCCCTCAAGTGTCTCAAGGCTCTGGCTCGCTGCTATCTCACGATCGATGATGGCGGACTCCGTTTAGATCAGCAAGCACGATTGTAATATCTGTGCTGCCCACTCTGGGACCTGACCCCGTTTCAGATAAACCACACGGATTGCGACTGAGAAAGCCGACCCAAAATGTGCTGGCACCATTGTTTGCTCCGCTCCCCGTGGGGGAGCAGCCAGCGCGGGCCTTGCCGTATGCGCGCTTCTGATCTTCCTTCATCAGGCTTTCTTGGCTGGGGCGTGCTGGTTTCACATGGCCTTGGGGATGGTCTGAGAAGGCTGCGGTTCCGAAGGGCTGATGGAGCCCGGGCCTTAGCAGCCGGGCTCCGGCCTACTTGTGGGGGCCGGGGGAAGGGGTCAAGCACTTGCTCTTTTCATAGCCTGCTAGCAGCTAACACTTACAGGGTGACAACCGTGTGCCGAGTAACGTTCCAAGTGCTTTACACCGCGTGACCTTCATTCATTCTCACAGTCACTGTGAAGTAGGTAATCTTACCATCCCCCTTTATAGATGAGGAGACCGAGGTACAGAGAGGCCAGTCATAACTTGTCCAAAGTTAGGAAAGGGCGGCACTTAGGGCAGTCTTCCCTAGTGTGACCTTCTTTACCCCATTCTCAGGGGCCCCATGAGGGACACACAAGGCTGTGTGTCTGAGGTCGTAGTGACCCCCATTGGGGGACCTCACCTATCCAGTTGGAGTAGGAATAGGAACCTCTCACATGACACTGAAGACAAGGCCAAGCCCTGCGGTAGAAGCTTACGTGCGTATTTAACTCTAGGGAGGACATGGGCTCAGCTGTGGTGCTTCCAAGTCCCAGAGATAAGGAGCGGTATCGTAATTGGTTCAGTTTTACCAGAATTACTTTCTGACACAAAGCCTTGATTTCTTCTTGTTCAGAAACAAAACCAACCCTGTCTCTGTGCCTCTACCACCTCAGGGCTAGGGGATTTCTTTCTTTCTTTCTTTCTTTCTCAAGGCCTCACTTCCTGCTTCCCAGAAAGGCAGGCCCCTCTGGGTAACCTGCTCCTCTCCCACTTGCCCTCGCCAGCCCTCCTCCCACCGCCTTCCCAGATGGAGAGTCCTTGGCCCTTTTTGGGGCTTCTTTCAGGGTTTCACAACTCTTGCATTCCAGCCATGAAATTTGTATCTGGCTTTTCCCAAGATGATCAGTTGAGAAAAGCCTCCTTCGGCTTGCTGGCGCCTCCCTTCCCACTGCCTGCCCGGGTGAGTTTGGGAAGCATGGGAAGCCACTCCTTTCTGTCACTGAGGAGAGCCTGGCTTGAGGACTGTGCGTGCCGACATCTGTAGGGACCCGAGGGGGGAGAAAGGCCCCGGGCATCTTCTCTGAGGTTGCCTGGACTGTCCTACTGAGTTTGGACTTGGGACCAAAAGGACGTGTGTGGTCAGGTGCACGAGGGGGTGGGAGGGGGGAATTCTGCATTTCCATAAACTTCTGCTCCGATGCTGGGAACCTGCGGCAGCGTTCCAGGACCTCCTCCTCCCTCTGCCAGGGTCTCCCTGCCTGAGGCCGGCAGACCTTCACGAAGCTCTCTGGGTCACACAGCCTCCCCGAGAGGGGCAGCGCTCGTGTGTGCGTGTGCGTGGGGGCGTTGGCAGGGGAAGGTCCCCAACTGTCAGAAAAGCACTTTGTAGTTGAGGCACCTTTAAAAAGCAAAGTAACCATCATTTCTGAGCCAAGTTTCTCGGTCTTCTGGACTCACGCCAGCAGCTTTTAAGGCTTTTTTTTTTTTTCTCCTTTTTGTCTTTTTCCTTAATTTCCTGAAGAATTAAGGTTGTGTAGTATGTATTCCCTGGTTGTGGCTTTCTCCACTGCACAACCCCCCCACCTCGCTAGCACACACACATGCTTGCACATATATTTCTCTCCACTTTTAGGAGTGTCTCTGCTCCCATCTGTTTGCCTTTTGGATGGGGTGACTTTGCTGCCTCTGCTCCCATCTTGAATAGCTGATAACCTGGCCAGGGAGTTACCCTTTAAAGAAACCTGTGTTTTGTTTCACCCTTTGAGGCCCTTCTTCTTATTAATTAGAGAAAGAAAATATCTAGTTTGCACCCAGTGAACTGGGTGAAGGGAGGTGAGTTTCCACCCAGGAAGACAGCTGGGCCACTGGCACTCACGGCTTGCGCACAGGGCAGTTGGGGGGACCCTGCTCTAAGTGCCCAGTGTACCGGTGCCGGGCCAGCCCGGGTCCTGCACCTGTCACGCCGGCTTCCCTCACCACTGCCGCACTGGCCAAGGATGCTGTTCTCATGAAGGAAAGACCCAGAAAGAGACAGTCCCGCTCTCGGGGCCCCCGCCGGGTCCCACAGGGCTGCCAGGAGGAAGGGTGCAGGCCCCCATGATTCCCGCCTGTCCCACTGAGTGCCTGCCTTCCGGTGCCCGTCCCAGAGACACACGTTGGAGAGGGCAGAACGAGGCGCTCCACAGCAAAGCCGGCACAGGGACCTTTCTGCCTGAACTCCTTTCTCTGCTCCGCTTCCCCAGGGAGAGGGAGCCGTGGCCACTGTCTACACCACAGCCTTGGAGTTCGTGGCCGGTGTGTTGAAGCCTCGGTCCGCAGGGCAGCCCCCTTCTCCAAAGTCGCACAATCAGAAGTATTTTTATCGCCCATCTTTGATCCTCAGTGTCACCTAACACTTCAGCAGTGAGTCACTTCTCCAGGGAAGGGAAAAGGAAGGCTCAAAGGTGAGAGCTGGAGAGAGGAAATGACTCAGTGTCTCAGAAAACGGAAAGCCAAGCACTCTGGGGAGAGTGGGCTCACTCAGGAAAGCCGGCCTCCTCGTCTCCCACCCAAGTCAGAGGGCTGGGCCGGGGCCGGAGGTCCCTGGTGCCCCGAGTTAACTCCTGTGGTTGATGAAAGCGTCCTCACGCCAGTTTGGCTCCCTTTCTGCCCTTGACCACTCCCTGCCCCACTGTCCGACCTCACAGCCCATCCTCGGGCGCTTGCATCAAAAACACCGTACTTTACCCTCTGGTTCTGGGTGTTGGCCGGTGACACAGCCTTGTGCTTAGGAGTAGTTGTGGACCTGGGGCCCACACCTCTACCCCCTCCCAGTCCTGCCCCAAAGGGGGACCTTCAAGTGGTTCTTTCTCGGGAAAGTTCAGAGCTTTTGTCAGCAATCTGAAAGCAAAAGGAATAATCTCCCAGCCGAGAGGCGAAGCCAGAGGTCGGGCTGGCTCAGCAGGCCAAAGCCACATCACTGTTGAGCAGCTGCCAACCCTGCTGCCCTGCTTCCCACTCCCGGGCATCCCCAAGGAGAAGGCCCCAAGTCGCGTGGCCAGTGCCGATGTCACCTCTGTCACAGGACTGGGACTGTGGCTAAAAGGAGGCTTGGTGGTTCAGCTCCTTTCCTTTCCACGCCTGCTGCCATTGATAGAATTTGACCAATAAACACCCTTCAGCTAAGATGGAAAAGTGAAGGCTTTTCAATCCGAAGAGACCCAGGTGGAGAGGAAACATGGGTTCGGTCTGTCTGTCTCTGTAAAATGTGGGCAGGGCGAACAGGGGCGTGTACTCTAAACCATACAGCACTAGAAAATCAGGAATCTATCTTGACACTAGGAGAGAGGGTTTTAGGATATGTAAAAAGTCACCTTACGCAGTGGGAAGTGTAAATATAGAATGTGTTACATAGACAGGTGGTAAAGAAGAAATAAATGGAAAGATCCAGATCGATTCCTGAACTACCGAGGTGTGCATCTAAGCCATCCCATAATCCACCCCTCACGGCTCGCACTTCAGGAAGAATCCTGGGCCAGACAAGGTCTTGTGGCTGAGCAGGCAGATTTTCTGGAGGATTGCCACATGCCGGGCCCTGTGGTGTGAGCTGCTTTGGTCCCCATTTTACAAATTAGAACACAGAGGCTTAGACAGGTGATACGACTTACCTCGGGCCAGTAAGCCAGGAATGAGTGTCGGAGCCAGGATTCGAACCTGGGACTATTTGATCCAGTCCTCTCCACCGCTGGGTACTGCCTGTAAAAGAGGACATGTGTGGAGGGGCTTCCCGCCAATTCATAGGAAAAAATAACTGGAAAGTAGACCCTGGAAGTTGACACGCGACTGTACAGAAGAAAGCTGGTGTTTTGGTTTGCCTCGAGAACCAGGAGGGCGGCAGGTCCGTGGGCACCGTTTGGCTGAGAAAAGCATGTCCCCAAATTACGGTGAAATCTGTTGGAGGATATACTCCACCAGAATGAGTGAGGAAGACATGCTGGGGACAGGAAATGGGGTCCAGCCTGAGGACGAGGCCGAGGGGATCACCTGGAAATGGGGTCCAGCCTGGGGACGAGGCCGAGGGGATCACCCGGAAATGGGGTCCAGCCTGGGGACGAGGCCGAGGGGCTCACCAGGGTGACGGTGAGCAGCAGGGACAGAAGGCAGCCAGATTGGAGGGCTCTCCAGAGGAAGGCCTTGGAAAAAGATAAAATTGATAAATCCTTAAAAAAAATCGATAAATCCTTGATTTAGTTGAGTATCTTGGGGAAATCTGTAGACCACTGATTGGTAGGTAGTTTAGGATTGAATTAGTGATAAACACATAGAAAACCAAGACTGTTATTAAATCCAAGGAAAACAGAAAACTGAGCCAGAAAAGTAAAGTATAATTTTCTGAAAGTATACATGATAGTATAGTACATGCCTCAGTTGTAAATAGCATTGGTTTCATATAATAATGTAGACCGTGCTGATCCAAACAGACTTAGGATACAGTGCTCCTGGGAAGGTGGGGGTGGGGGGTGGAAGAGAGCTAAGAGCTCGTATTCCTTTGTGGGAAGTCAGTAGGTGAAGCCGGAGAGGGGGAAATGGGGAAGTCAGTGAAGCATGTTAGAAGTCTGGAGGGGCACCTGGGTGGCTCATTCGGTTAAGCGTCTGCCTTCGGCTCAGGTCATGATTCCAGGGCCCCGGGCTCCCTGCTCAGTGGGGAGCCTGCTTCTCCCTCTTCTCCCTCTCCCTCTGCCTGCCACTCCCCCTGCTTGTGATCTCTCTCTGTCTCTCTCTTTCTCTCTGACAAATAATTTAAATCTTGAAAGAAAGAAAGAAAGAAAGAAAAAGAGAGAGAGAGAAAGAAAAGAAAGAAAGAAAGGAAAAGAAAGAAAGAAAGGAAAAGAAAGAAAGAAAGGAAGGAAGGAAGGAAGGAAGGAAGGAAGGAAGGAAGGAAAGAACAGAACGAAGTCTGGAGGAAATACCGAGTCCAGTAACAGAGATGAGAGTGGTTGTCTCCGGAGAGCAGAGTGGGAAGACTGGTCCTGATAGGACCCTATGACTCTGTAAACTTTAAAAAGAATTGTAAATAAAAGTCCAAGAAGTGATGTAGCAGCTGTTACAGCCCGCCCTGCCCAGTGAAAGGAAAGGATAACCTGCTCCGACCGAAAATCACCGAATCAGCACCGAGGCCATCCTGGTGGTGCAGAGACGCTTCCACTGCCCCGGCACCGGGCAAGGAGCTGATGGTTAGCAGCCGTAAGCGCCCGGCAGGTCTCCCGAGAGCATCCGTCTTGGCGTAAAGGGACTGACGAGGGGCACTTGTCCAGCCATGGAGGTGGACTAGACAATGGAGTGGAAGGGCAGGGCACTGGAAGAAAGCACCTTGGGCAGAGTGAGCTCAGAAAGGAAAACCCTGTGCCCTGTCGTTCCCAGACGGAGGGTCCCCGCAGCCTTTTAGGGGGTTTCATTGGGTGTTAAGGGAAAAGGCAGTTCTGTGGCTAAGGTTGGAAGATGCCCACTCACATAGAATGAAACTGGCTGGTTTGGCCTCTCCAGTCCTCCTCAGTCCTCAAAATGCCAACATTTTAGTCTTTCATCCGAGACATAGTGTGTTGCATTCAGCCCTTGCCCCATCTGCTTTTCTAGAAGCTTCCCTTAAATTAAAATTCCATCAAATACCCTTTGGGAAGTCCTGCCTTGACTTCTAGGAAGCAGTTTTTTTAAGAATTCAGGGAAAAAATAGATGTGTCTTCATGGCCTTGAAACCCTAGTAGGAAAGCCCACTCGAAGGGTTGGGAAGTTCTTAAGGAGAAACATTGTGGTTGTTTTAGTTGGCCTCAGGAAGACCTGGGGATTTCGCCTCAGTCCTTTATTCGTTCATTGTGTAACCTTGGGCTAGTTATTTAAGTCTCTGAGTTTCAGTTTCTTCGTCTATAAAATGGGGAAAGTAAGGGACGCCTGGGTGGCTCAGTTGGTTAAGCAGCTGCCTTTGGCTCAGGTCATGATCCCAGCGTCTTGGGATCGAGTCCCGCATCGGGCTCCTTGCTCCGCAGGGAGACTGCTCCTCTCTCTACCTCTGCCTGCCTCTCTGCCTGTTTGTGTTCTCTCTCTGTTAAATAAATAAATAAAATCTTTAAAAAAAAATGGGGAAAGTAATACCTCTTGGTAGAGTCGCCATGAAAACGAAAGGAAGAAAGCAAAGTCCTGAAAGGGTTTAGCAGAGGAGCCTGGCCCAGGAGTCAGCACTCAGTAAAAGGCACCGCTTAACATCATATTGTGACCAGTCTACCTCCAGGGACCAGGATAGGTATGTAGAGAATCTTTTACATAACTCGGATTTCTTGGAGAATTTGAGCAAAATCTGGAAGGAGAAGTATGTTATAGCAGCACACATTATTAAGGAACAGCGTCAAGAAAGGCTGAAACTCAAGAACTGAGTCTTTTGCAAAAAAGTGCTATGACCAGCAAAAAGGACTTTATTTTTTGTACTTCTGTTTGAAACAACCAGAAGAAAACGTAGGCCCCCTTGTTTGGACAGAGTAACTTTAATCAGTGGCAGAGAGAAAGCAAGATTTACCCAAGTTCTGTCATGCTTCCATCTCAAAAAGAATGGTTATCAGAGTAGGAAGAGTCACACAGGTACTGGTGAGAAGACTGAAGCCATGGTTTCAGGCCGCCTGCTCCCCACGTCCTGTGCCCCAGAACACTGGGCAAATTGGCAAATGAGATTTGTCAAGCCGGGGTCCGAAATCTTCGAGGGAGTAAGAGAGAGGTGTTGGCAGACTGAAAGCACTCCAAAATACAAAAAGCAGCTTACACTCTCCAAACTAGTGAGCGTAGTGTCAACTCTCAGGGAAAATTCTGGACTAGATTATTTAAGAAGCAGGCTATGAACACTCTTTGAAGAGGAACAGTGAGCCCCAAGAGTCAGCATGGATTCATGAACAATCATGCCTGCCAGACCATTCTCATCTATTTTTAGAAATAGTTCCCAGGTTGCCTAGCTGGCTTAGTTGGAGGGGCATGAGACTCTTGATCTTGGGACCGTGAGTTCAAGTCCCACGTTGGGTGTAGAGGTTACGTAAATGAATAAATGAAAACTTTTTTATTTTAATTTACCTTAAAAAAACAAAAAAGAAATAGTTACCTATTTCAACCTAGTAGACAAAGAAGTGCCACAGACCTTCTCTAGGGTTGAGCAAGACATTTTCAGGATGTCTTCTGACGTCATTGTTGGCAAGATGGAGAAATGTCCACGGAGCATCCAGGAAGGTGAAGGTCTTGGTGATGGGATGGTTGGGTTGACTTTTTTTTTGGTTGGGTTGACTTATAATTGGTTGGATGAGCATACCCAAAGAGTAATGATGTCAGTCTGTCAGTCTGTCAGTCTGTCTGGCCCTACCCTGTTCACAGTTTAATCGAAGCCTGGGATGAGGACATTGATGGTAAGATGAACAGTTTTGTCCGGGATATGAAGTCAGGGGGGGAATGCCAGTATGAAGGATGCGAGTCACGTTTCAGAAGTACCTGGAGCGCCGGAAACAGTAGCCAGATAATGCGGAGTTGGGCTCTTAGCTCCAGCTAATCCCAGTACGTACAAGATGGGGAGAAGAGGCCCAGGCGCACGGGAGAGAGCCCGGGGAGCTGCGGTTGACAGGGGGTGTGCCGTAAGAGCTGGTAGTCTGACGAGGTTACAGAGAATAGACAATTTGATGACAGTTTTAATAGAAATAAAGTTTCCCAAATAAGAAAGCTCATAGTCCCTCTTTGTTCTGCACTGGTTAGACCACATGTTGTATTTATTTCCACACGTGACATTGACTTCCGGACATGACACTGTGGCTTTCTTTGACAGGCTAGAGTAAATGCAAGCGCGAGTGACTCGGATGGCTAGAAGATTCCAGAACCGTGTCTCTGGAATATAATTGAAAGTTGGGGCCACAGATACTGGGAACGAGAGACTGATGGTGGTCTCTGAGAGCGGCCTCGGGGGTTTGAAAGGCTGTCACGGGAGGAGGGATTAAACCACTTCTGGGCAGCCCGAGTTCAGGAGATGAGAATTGCAGGAAGACCATTGTGCTCTGAAGATGGGAAGACGGCCCTGCCAGCACCTCCCCCAGCAGAACAAAAGCCTCAAGGGTTTTTGTTGGCCTGTAGTTGTGCCTTCCCAGAGGCCCAGTGGTTGACCAGGGCCTGTAGGATCCGTTCAGGGAGTCAGGAGCCCTTCAAGCCCCATCTCAGAAGTCCTGTCTCCCAAGCTCAGGGCAAAGATCTTCGCTCAGAAGTGGGGACTGACTTGGCCAGAGGCAGTTGGTAAAGGCAGATGATTCCCTATTAAGCCGTCAGCATTCTTGCAAGAAGAGCAGACAGATTTCCAGAGGCGGTCACCTAGCATTCTGTTAATGCATCCCAGCTGTATTTTGAGCACCTACTACATTCCCTGGCACCATTAGATGCTTCGCGTGGGTCATCTTGTTTAATCCTTATAACAAAAGGGCATTATTATCTGTTCCCATCAAGAGGATACTGGTGCTGAGAGAGAGGGTAAGTCATTTGCCTGAGCTCCTGTGAAGAGTTGAACCCAGAACCTCTGTGTTAGCCATTCTGCCACCTGGAGCGGTGGCTCATGGTTCCTCCCTTGGGCGCATATCCCTAGCAGTCCCCGGGGGGGTAGGGCTTCTTCCCTGGGAGCCCTTCTCCTGTCCAGCCCCCCGAAGCTCTGCCTTCTTCTCCACTGGGAACTCAGAGAGAAACAGCCCAGCTGAAAAATTAGGCCACGCTGGCGAGCGCAGTACTTATTTTTTTATGACTAAGATTAAGCTGATAACCATGCAAAACATTGCAAACCTGTGTCGGCTGCAGATTTAATACCTCGCCCAGCCCACACAAATAATTCATGCTTCTGCATCGATGTCCAGAAAAAACAAATCAGCAGAAAGCTGGGCTCCTGCGTGTGTGTGTGTGTGTGTGTGTGTGTGTGTGTGTGTGTGTGTGTGTGGAGGCTGTGTTTCCATTGAAGCAGCATGCCGGAAATACCCAAGCTCCAGGATTGCAGATCTAGCATTTTGCAATTTTTTTTTTCTCTTTAAAGATTAAAGTACGTTTTCAAATGATTGAAGGTTGGTGGGAGGTGTAAATGTGGGTACTTGTCACATTAATTCTTCAGATGATTAAGTTCTTTTCCATTTCTTTAAAGCTGTTTGCAGTTGGGTTTGATGTCCCCGTTCTGGGTGAGTGTGTTGTAGCAGTTACCAAGGTGACTTTAGCTGACTTTCAACAATTTATTTTTCCCTCCAGCGTGAGATGTCTCTAGCCCTGTGTGCTGTTGATTCTTCTCTCCCAGCCCCCCACCCCCACCCCAGTTGCTATTCATCAGCATTTTTGCTTATGCCAGGGAGGCAGCGATCCTCCTGCGGGCCCCACGGGCTCCGAGGCCCCTTTCGGGCACATGGCGGTAGGTCTCTCTGCGGGCCGGTTGTCGGACATGGCACGGGGAAGCGACTGTGAGAAGCACAGCCTGGCTCTTTCCCTTGAACTCACTCTAACCTCGGGCTCATCTCCTCACCTCTCTGAGCCTCCATTTCCTCATCTGTGAAAGGATTAACCAGAGGATATACTTGGGGTGCTCGCTGTGAGGACTCAGCCCGGAAGTCTGTGGACTCCATGCTCTGGAGCAGAGGAGGGCTGCCGTCTCCTGAGTTCTGCCGGCACCCACGGAGAGATGATGCTGGGCGTCGTCCTCCTCCTCGGAAGGGAGGTGGAGCAGCCAGTGTGTAAGGAAAAGAGGTCTAGTCGGAGGTCCTAAGCTCCCACGCTGGCTTGCCACAGACCAGCTCTGTGGCCTTGGACTCGTCACGGGCTCTCTTTTGCAAAAGGAAGAAGTAGGCTAAACCACCTCCGAGTTTCCTTGCAGTCTTGAACTTCCATGACCCTCTTGGCCATAGCATGGGTCTCCTTCGCAGGTCTTGTGAAAGGGTTTGTCAGAGGAGAAGCTAGGGCAAAGGGCAGTTTCAGAATTCGCTTTGGGAACCCAGAGGAAGAGACCACTTTGTGAAAGAGCCATTATATCTGGGGTACCTCCACACAGCTGGTGGGAACGGTCCCCATTACCTCGGCGGCTTTTCTAAACCACTGCCTCGGCAGGGCCCCGGGCTGTCTGATGCCACTCGCCATCCTTTTGCCTGCTGACCTCACACCCTCCCTCCGGGGAGGTTCTCTGACTTTTGGGATGCCTTCTTGGCCACAGACCCAGTGCTCAGCCCCCCAGCGTGTGAGGGGGTTGGGCCTGCCCCTCACTGGCTGGCTGACTGTGGGCCTAGACATCCTGGATGGCTCCTGCCCCTTGAATGATAAATAACTAGAGCTTCTCACCCAGTATTTTGATGGACACTTGCGGAATTGTTCTGAGACCCACAGCCCAAACCAGGATCCGGCCTTTTGAATAGGATCAGTGGGTAACACTCATTTCCGGCCGAGGCCGATTTGAGAGGCTGTCGGTGGGGGCAGCTGAATTTGAAAGAGCCTATCTTAGATTGCAAAGGGACCCCGTGGCCCAGTTGTGGGATGAGCTGTCGGTGGGAAGCAGGACAGGAGGGAGCATGAGGCGGCAGTCACAGCTCACTGTGGCCAAGGCCATGGTCGGGAGGAATCTGGTACAGGGCTCCTGGGGCCTCAGAACCCAGCAGGATGGTGGCCTGGTTCTGCCGCCCAGCCAGGCCCACTAGTCTGACTCCTGAGAGTCTGTTTCCACCCGCTCCCCGAGGACTGGATCATTTCCTGGTCAGATGAAGGATGCGTGTGTCACTGCAGCCCCTGGCCATTAGCGGGAGCGGGCCTGCTCAGAGCCTGCAGAAAGTCGCAGCCTTCTCAGGGTCAGCTGGAAGGAAGCTCTTGGAGCCACGCCTCCTGCTGCTCTAGCGCTCCAGCTTTGAGCTGGGGCTCCAGGGCAGGGGAGGAAGGGCTCCCAGATGCTCTGCTGCTGTGACATAAACTTTTACTTTGTGTGTTGGCCAAAGATGAGACTGTAGCACCTGGTCTAACTGCGACCAGATCGCAGCTCCATACTCCCCGCAGGGTGACCTGGACAAGTTACTTAACCTCTCTGATCCCCAATTCCTTACCCATAAAAGGGCTGTAACAGTAGTACCCACCTCATGGGGATGTTGGGAGGAGTGTCCATGAGAAGAGCTTTGCACGGCGGCTGGCGTCCGGCGAGCACACAGCGAACGGTGGCTGCTGTTGTCACTGGCCTCCGTCACCGTCATTGTCGTTATTCAGGAGCCCAGCCTGACAGGCTCCCATCTTGCTCCTCCCCGTGGTGTGGACCTTGTGCCGAACCTCTTCCTCTGCTTGCCTCGCAGGAGCCGCAAAGACAGCCTGGAAAGCGACAGCTCCACGGCCATCGTTCCCCACGAGCTGATCCGCACACGACAGCTCGAGAGTGTGCATCTGAAATTCAACCAGGAGTCCGGGGCTCTCATTCCCCTCTGCCTAAGGTGAGCCCCACAGCACACCTTGTTCTCAGGGAGCCACCAGCCTCTGCTTGCCATCTCCTGCACACCTGGCTGGAGTCTGCAGCCCCCTCCCCCAGAGAGGAGAGCCTGGCAGGCTGTTCCGTCTTGGGCCTGTTGGGGGCGGGGGCTGTGGACTCTGAACCAGCCTGTAGCCCCCACTGAGCTGAAGAACACTCGTGTGTCCAGAGAGGTGACCCTCGGCCCTGCTCCCTTGGGAGGGTTCGGCCACCCGGCAGACTCGGATGCCCCGGCCACCCCACAAGGCCGGAGTCGGTCGCCCTGGGCAGCAGGGCAGCGGCTCTGGTGGGATGGACTCTATTTTCTTCTGCTCATTGTTTTTCCTGTGCAAAGCACTCCATTCTCCAGACCCTGTGGCCAGCACAACAGACTCCTGGAGGGACCGAGAAGCCCAGCTGTGTCCTTTCTGCTGCTGGCCGCAGTGCCAGGAACCCGGCCCCATGGCCAGAATTCAGCGCTCCGCTTGGGGACGCTGCCCTGGGCCGAGTCTGCTCTGCTGGCTTCTTGCAGAGCCCTTGGGGTTTCCACCCTCACTTTTATAGCAGGGAGGCGACCAGAATAACTCTAAACTCAGACGACAGTGACAAGGAGGAAGGGGGTTGTCCTGGTTCGGTCCCTCCCCATTGTCCCCAGAGCCTGAGGACAGAGTTTGGATGCTAACCAGCGCTGGCCAGCCACCCCGGGCCGCAGGGCAAAGATAGCAAGTGGTCAGAATGAACGGGGGCGGGCCAGGCCCCCCACCGGGACCCCAGCCATTTCCTCCCCAGCTCCCTCTCTGGCTCAAGCTCAGGACCGTTAGACTGGTGGAGGGTTAATCCGAGGCAGCCTGGGAAAGCAAAGGGCAGGCTGGGCTTCCTTTGCTGACTAGCCTCTCTGCCTCACTGGGCGTCCCCGCCTGCCCTTCCTCCAGGTGTAGTTCCAGACCAGCGGTCAATAGTCACTTCTTTTGGCTCCCTCCGAGTGACCCCATTTGGCACCAGCCTTTGTTGTTGTTGTTATTATTATTATTATTTATTTGCTGTTTTGAGGTGTGCTCGTGGCCTTGGGGCTAGCCATTTTAGTCTTGTGAGGGGGCCCACGAGCAGATAGAAGACTCTGGCTCGGACACAGGCTGTGCTGTGAAGGCACTATGCCATCCTCCCAGAGGCTCAGCGAGTTTGTTTAGGTGCTACTTCAGCCCTGCCCTTGAAACGGGGGGACATGACCCCACTTTTAGTTGTGAGCATGTCTGGGCCCGTTGCTCACTGCCCTCCCTGGCCTCAGTTTCCTCACCAGGACACAAAGGAGGTTTCCTCCGCTCCCTCACAGGCCCTCAGTGCTGATCTAATGTCTCTGCTGGCTTTGTGCACTCCGGAGCGAGGGCCGTAGAGTCCTGGGGAGACGCTTCTCTCGGAAGGTGCTGGAGTGAGCATGTCTGGTTACGGGCCCCTGTTGGTGGGCAGGCGGGCAGGCAGGAGGGCCCTTGCCAGGCATCCTATCCCTTGGCCAGGCCTGCTGCTCACGGTCTCTGTGTTCCCACCCCCAGGGGCAGGCTCCTGCATGGACGGCACTTTACATATAAAAGTATCACAGGTGACATGGCCATCACGTTCGTTTCCACGGGAGTAGAAGGCGCCTTTGCCACTGAGGAGCACCCTTATGCAGCCCATGGACCCTGGTTACAAGTGAGAAGGCTCATTTTCTTCTCCCTACCTTCTTTCCGGGGGCTCTTCCCTCCCTCACCCGCCTCCTCCCTCTCCTCCCTCGGCAACTCTTGGTGGCTCCCTTCCAGAGGGGCTGTTGTGGGAAGCCATGTGGAGTGCGGCTGCACTGCCTGTTCCATCGGCTCTAGGAGCACTTCCTGCCCCCCCCCCATCACCTGAGACACCAGGGAGAACTGTCTAGGCCCTGGCCATTGGTTTGCCAGGGAAATCCAGATTGGAGAGACGTGAGACTTTCCAGACCCCGGGTGAACCGAAGGCCAGGACACTGCGGGGCAGCAGGAGGGGAGGAAGGGTGGAAGCCAGTCTCAAGCGGCCCTATGGAAATCCCACCAGAATTCCTAGAAAATGGGCGTGTGGGCCTGGACGGGGGCCGGGAGGGGCAGGCCTCAGCAGGCGGAGCCTCGCCACTCCCTTCATCTAGTGGCTCTCCTGTTCCTCCTAATGGAAACCCAGCCTTTCGGCACAGAAACCTGCTGGCTTGTCCAGAACACTCTGTCCCTCCTTGGCTCTTCTGGCTGGAGCACAGCTCCAGAGCTGCTGCCAAGAGGGGTGCTGGGGCCCGAGAGCCACGGCCTCCTCCCAGCCCCCATGCTGTCCCAGGGGCTAACAGGGACTTGGCTGGTCCAGCACACTCCCAGACGTATTAGGGGAACAACATCCTTTTTTCTTTGGGGGTATGAGAGGAAGAGCACTCTACCTTCTTTCTCTGAGGAGTATCAAGAAAGGGGATCTGACCCTAATCCAGAAATTGTGCCTTGTTTGTGGTGTGGCGGAGGGGTGGTTATAGTAGAGGGGAAGGGAATTCTGCTGGTTTTGTGGGTTTAACCCAGTGTGGGGGGTCTGTGAAGCAGTTACTGGTAATGTGGGCGTGTGTGTGTGTGTGTGTGTGTGTGTGTGTGAGACAGAGAGAGAGAGAGAGAGAGAGAGAGAGCTTGCAGCTGAATTTCTCCTCCTTCAGGCCTCTCCCCCCTCCCCCCAATACTAACCCTTAATTAAAACAAACAGCAAACAAAGGACACCAACCACACTCCTCAGACTAAGCGAGGTAGAAATGGAAGCTAGTGCTTTAGCAATATTGTGTTCCATAAATTATCTTGCCTTTTTCCACTGTTATTACATTGTTTCATAACAAAATTACTTTGAACCATAAAGTTATAAATACATTTTAAAAGTCCCACTTGGTAACATTAGATTTTTGTCCATGTGGGGTTGGTAGTTACTGTAGCAAAAGCTCTGAAGTGTAACATTTGAAACTAGCCCTGCAAGTGGAAAGGGTCTCCCCACTCGCCCCAGCGATGTCCCTGATGTCCCCGGAAGGCCAGGCCACCTCTGCGGAGAAGAGGGCTGCCTCTTCCCTGGGCAGAGCTGGTAAGGAACGGGGAGGTGGGGACCCGGCGGGAGAACCCAGCATCCCCTGAGAGTCCAGAGTTCCCAGGTCATCATTCCCAGTAGGTGACTGTGCTCACAGGTCTCGGAAGTGTCCCCAGGTACTCAGTACAAGTACTCAGGTACCTCAGGTACAAGTGTCCTGTGTACTGAAGGTTCGAGCACGTGTTCTTGGGAAAGTAGGGACCAGGGTCTCCCCAAATTCAAGAAGAAATCCCCCCCCAAGTTACATCTTACATCTTCACCTCTGATCCCATCCCTGGAGTCTTGCCATCCTTGGACTCCCTTCCTAACCTGAGGAGGGGGTGGTCACCATCTCCATTCTCAGAAGCCCAGGAGCCCTGGCCCTCAGAGGACTCGACAGATGTCATGTTGCCCCTCCATGCCCCCAGAGTTCTGAATCCATTCCCAGTCCCAGAGTCCCTTATCCCAGGGCCACTGGCATTGTTCTCCCAGGCCCACTCCTGTCACCCTTGGGCAGCCCCTTGGGCTCCCGAAGCACTGGGCAGGGCCCCTCCCATGCGCTGTTGCCCAGGGAACCCGAGCGGTGGGAACCAGCCGCTGGCCTCGGCAGTTTCAATAAAGTTGCTGTGCTGGGAGCTGCTTAATCAAAGGCCTGTGTTATGGGCTCATTAGTGTGGTCCACCACGGGCCAGCTCCCAGGGGAGCTCCCAGGAAGGCTGGCTGGGACCCGCTCCCCCAAGCATGCACCCTCACTCACCGAGGGGTTTCTCAGGCCCTTTCCAAGGAGCCCTGGGAAACCCTCTGCCTCTGCCCCCTGCCAGTCCTCAGCCAAGGAGCCGACACCCACAGCAGCCCTTCTCCCCGCCCCCAAAGCAGTCAGCACTTTCTGTTTCTCCTTGCCAGCCCGCCTTCCCCTCTAGGGTCTTGCCACTGTGGTCATGGGCAGCTCTCTGTAGCTCGTGGGAACCTGGGCTTGTAATTACTTGCGGGCCCCTAGGGCTCCCTCTGGGGCTGCTCGTCTCCCGGGAGGCTGCAGGACCTCTTGCAGGCCTGGAGTTAGGCTGTCACCGAAGAGGGGCCACCCCACTGGACCTACCAGGGCCCCAGGCTGCTGCGGAGGGAGTCCCCCACCCCCGCAGGAATCTCCTGCTCGTACTCCCAGAATCGAGGGTGTCTCCTTGGGCCCTAGGTACCAGGCCTGTGGGGGACAGAGGAGTAGGAAGGAGCTGAATACAGCAGGCCCAAGAACGTGAAGAGCTCCAGACTTCTGTTTTCTTGGCTGCAACTCTAACGCTCCCTGTTGCTCCCCGCTGAATGGGGAGGGGCCGGGACGACTTTCTTACATCAGCCTCAACAGCTTCGGGAGCCCTCGCTCCCAGCCTTGGCACCTTGTTCTGGCTACCAGCCCGGGCCTGTTGTCTCTTGGGGAAAAGGCACGGCAGAGACACCCCGCGTGAGAGAAGGGTGACAAAGGAGAGGCTGAGTGAAAAAGGCAGAAGGTGAGGGAATCTGGGACCCCCTGGAGCGTGTGCAGCGGCCTGCACAGGCCTCCACACCCACCTTCTCTTGGTCCTGCTCCTCCCCTCGCGCTTTCTCTCCAGCCCCAGGGAAATCCAGGCCGGCTAGCAGAAGGGCAGGGCGGGCTGCAACCCCAGGGCGAGCTCACTGGAGCTTCCTGGAGGAGCTGGAGAGGCAGGAATCCTGCTCCAGTTCTAGAGGCTTCGCAGTTTCCGAAGGTCAGCGCCTTGACTCCATCTGCCCTCCCGTCTGCTATTTTCATCTCGTGGAGGTTGAAAGTCTGCCAGCCAACTCCAGAGCTTTGCACGATGGTCTTCAGCTCCTGGGGGAGGCCTGCCAGCACCCTCTCTCGCACACCTTCCCGCAGCATTCCACATCCCAGGAGCTCTAACAAGCCTCTCTCCCTTGAGTCTGTCAACACTGAGCTCTTAGTCTTCTGAGCAGGAGCCGGGCCCAGAGCTGCGTCGTTCATCCATCCCCAGCCAGGGTTGATCTGGAGTGGGAGAAGTCAGCCCCAGAGGTCACGTGGGGGTCACATCACCAAATATGAGAATATTTTTTTAAGCCCTGCAATGCTTTCTCAGCTGTGTGGTGTCTGACAGCTCGCCCAGGTGGCGCCCCCCTCCCAGCCTTTCCCCACCCAGCAGGGAGGAGGCTTCGGGCTTGGGAGAAGATGCCCAGCTGCTGTTCCGAGTGGGCTCACCGCTCCAGGCCAAGTTTCGGAATCACTGCTGGGCTCTGGTCCTAGCCCGGTGGCTGACTCACCACTGTCCTCTGGACACGTCCCCGCCTTCTCCTGTCCCCGTCCACCCATTTAGATGTTGTATGCAAGACACTTGGCAGTCCCGGGCCCAGGCCCTGGGCAGCTCTTCTTCGGCGCCCCTCCTGCTTCTCCTTCCACAACCTGTTCTCCCCGGAGACCTTTGCTTGGGCTGTCATGGGACCTCACTGTCCGGGCGTGCCCCCGGTTAGGGTTTAAATCCCCCCACTGTGCCTGGGGAGAAGACCGTGATGGCCCGCTGTGCCTTCGAGTCTGAGCCTGCTTCTGGCCACCAAAGCCGACTTCGCACCACCCACTGAGAACAGGAAATGAGCGTGTGCCCCGCACACCTCTGCCCCTAAGTGTGGGGGGATCGCCAAGCTGTTTTCTGACTTTCATCTGGTCAATCGGAGTCAGGGGGACACAGACCGGACCGCATCCTCGTCCTGCCTCCTCCTTGGGCATCGTGGGCGCCTGAGCAGCTCCTTGGCAGGCCCTACCCTGTAAACAACACATTTCCGCCTCTGAAAGAAGGAAAGAGAAGGAAAAAGAAAGCCAGACTTGTCGGGAAGCAAGAACAACGTGTCAACACGAAGAGCAAGCAGGGCCCCGGGACAAAGTGTGGACTGTCGTATCGGGGGAAGGAGTGAGCCCTGTCAGGCTGTTTGCAGATGCAGAAATGGCACCGACCACAGGGAGCCACAGCAGCTGGATTCCTGCCCGCAGCACTGCAGAGCCGCCTGGGGCAGGCGCCACGGAAGACCACTTTTTGGGTTCCTTCTGGAACTTGCTGGGGCCTGGGGAATTGGGAGCTTGTTGAAAACACTCCCTCATCACCAACCAACCCGGCTGTCCCCGAGGCACCAGGTGTGAGCCTTGGACGAGGCTGCTGGTCCGGATTCCAAGCCTTCTCTGGGATCCAGTGTGGAGGTTGGGGGTGGGGAGCAGGGGGCCACTGTACCCCTCCCAGCTTGGGCAATTCAGTGGTGGCAAAGTTGCTGCCACCAACTCACCCTGTTGGTTACGTCTGTGCCCAAACCCCCTCCCCCTGTGTGAGCCTGAGTATTCCCACCCTATGATCTCTTGGGGCGCCTCAAAAATGCAGATGACTCGGCCTTGCGAGGGTATTCCGATTCAGAAGGTCTGGATGGCATCTCCATAGTTTCAGAAGCTTCCCAGGGGAGTTTGGCTGCTCACTGGAGAGCCTCCTCCCTCCAAGGGCTGTTTGTTTTATGCCCAGCTCTTGGTGAGTGCAGACATTACTGAGTGCTCTTGTCGTTTTCCGTATCATTACTGTTATTTCTATTGCTGTTTTCTGGGCTGGAGTAACTGTTGCCTTATGTATGCATTCGCTAAGCTGGCCTGGAAATTTGCCTCACTGTTCCCACTTAGACGCCATCTTTGGGCATGGTTTGCCTTCCTTCCCAGCTGGCCAACTTGGTTTTGGAGCAGCTGGGCGTCTGTGATGCTCAGGGTTCCGGCCCTCTTAGGCTGAGCGGGGTTGCTCCTCTTGAGGAGATGGGTGGCTGGTTGGGGTTGGGGATGGCTGGTCTTCCAGGCCGTTGCTAGAATCAAAGTCACCTTCACCTCCCCCATCAGAGGAGAGAGAAGAGTTAGCGCTGAGTAGACGAGGCTTCTAGAATTGGGGCATTTTCCCCAGACCCCAGGAAAAGTGTACCCTCGACCACAGTGAGGTCAGATCTCTGTTGTCAAGTCCAGGAGCCTTATCTTCTCTCAACACCTGCTCATCTGCAAAATGGGAGTGATAGCTACCTCCTCTGCAGGCCCGCCGGGGGGCTCGGTGAAATGGTACGGCTGGAGCCCTTAGCCCGCAGGAGGCTCCTGCTGCTTCTGTTGGAGGTGGTGTTCCCGTTACTCCTGGCATCGTAGCCGTCCTGTTATTATTTGTGGCAGAGCCAGGCAGCCCCCTGGGGACCCAGTGAGCTTCCAGTGCCTCAAGCCCCAGACTGCCCTGGCTTTTCCCACAGTTGCATCACAAGGGCGCGTCTGTGGCGCGGAGAGCGCCCGGGAGCTGCCCCGTCACAGTTGTCTATCTCCAGTGTCCTGTTGATAAGATCTGTTAACATTCTCGGCTCCAGGTCCGAAATATACAAAGAACAGGGCCTGTTTGTTCAATTCAAGCTTCTAAGGTTTAACTCCCAAAGGAAATTAAATTAGACGCCCGGAGCTATGACAGTCTGTCGTGTTTCTTTGCAGGGAATGTCACCCTTAATATCATGCAGATCTTGTGTATAATTTTCTCTGTTTAATTCTTTTAAAATAATGTGAAGTTTCCAGCGGGAACCAGCAAATCACCAAAAGTGAAAATCGAGGAGCAACCAGGGTTTGTCCCCTTTTCTGGTCTCGCCATCCCCTCCCCCAGCTGAGGACAAATCGAGTCCGCACACAGATGGTACGCGCTGGTGGCCATTCTGCTCACAGCCACCATCACGCACCCTCTCTCCGCCACCTAGTGCAGGGCTCTGTCGGAGGAACTGGCTTGGGACCGAGCTCTGCCTTGGTGGGGTCGCCGTGCCCCTTGTTGGAAAACCGCACTCGGGTGTCTCACTGGGTGGTCGCGGTCCCCGTGAACCCTCCCCTCCACCTCAGCCCCAGCGCTGCAGTCCCAGGCCTATTTACCTTCCTGGCAGAAAGTCCCACCCTCCAAATTACTGTGGGTTAGAAATCAGCGCAGCCTGGCCCGGACTGGAGCCATTGTGATATAATTGGGTTTTAGGTATGCTTGTGTTTGTGCTAGCATTTGCAGAGATGGCAGCAAGCCCCGGAAATGCCAAAAATATGAATGTGACTTTTGTACTGCTCAAGCAGACTGGTGATAACTGGTAGGGAAACTCACGGCTGTGGGGGGAGGGGGGAAACCCTGGGGTAAGAGGGGGAGCCAGGGGTCTGGCAGTGGGAAGACTGGGGTGTGAGGGGGAAAGAGTCACTGGAGTCTGGGAGAAGGGTCGCCTGTCCCGTCTTGGGGCACTTGGAGGAAGAATGGGGGTGGGAGGGGCCACCTCAGGTGGGCATTTCCCTGGACGGCCTTTGCCTGTCTAAATCTTGTCTCTGTCCTCACTGGAGGCCTAAGCTCCTCAAACAGAAAAAAACTTTGGTGAGATGGGGGCCAGTGGTCAGAGCTATTTTGTTGCTGACTGAGGTCCTGCAGCCTGGGAAGGAGACGTCCTTTGGCTCCCTGTCAACCAAGAGAGGGTGAGCATCCAGGTAGCGTGTGGACGGCTTTCATGCCTGGGACCCTGGGGCCCCACCCAGGGCCGGGCCTAGCAGGGGCGCCTAGGGAATGCCGTGGAATTGGGTAGGTCGGTGGGCAGATGAGCCCGAGAGTGAATAAAGGCATCAGTGCTGTGGGGGGAAGAGCCCCGGATGTGGAAGCTGTACTTGAGGCGCTGCTTTCGGGTCTAGATAGGACTGAGAGATGATCATATCTCAGCCACACACAAGCCGTGCGACACCGGGCACGTTATATAACCTGTCTGTGCCTCGGTTTCCTCTTCTGGGAGGAGACTAAAGGAGATAAGACACACGAGCAGTCAGCACAGGGCCTGGTACTGCGGTGGTTGGCTCACTCGGGCCTCGTTCCTTGCTCCTGCCTCCACCCCATCGGCTTCCTTCTGAGTCCTCCATCCTGTGGGGTCCCCAGCGACCCCACTTGGTGCTCTTCTGCTCTCCTGCGCCATCCCACCTCATCTCACAAGCTGACTACATTCCAGATAATTGGATACTCCACTTATGAGAGTGGGAACTCCCAAGGGAAACCTGAGGAGTATTTTCTTTTTCTTTTTTCTTTTTTAATTTTATTTATTTATTTGACAGAGAGAGAGAGAGAGAGATCACAAGTAGACAGAGAGGCAGGCAGAGAGAGAGGGGGAAGCAGGCTCCCCGCTGAGCAGAGAGCCCGATGCAGGGCTCGATCCCAGGACCCCGAGATCATGACCCGAGCCGAAGGCAGCGGCTTTAACCCACTGAGCCACCCAGGCGCCCCTGAGGAGTATTTTCTTGATCCCCATCCTTCTAGAGGAGTTTCCCTCAGAGGAGTCACTCGCCCCACTGTCCATCTTCCTCTGTGCCTCACCCAGGGTAGTCAAAGTTTGCTGGAGGAGGCAAAGCAGAGGCAGGTGGGGCCACAGCCACGGGTATAGAAGTGTCTGGTGGCGAGGCCAGGGGGGCCCATAGGCCGGCAAGGGAGGAGGAGGGTGGAGGGAAGGGTCACACTGGGAAGAGGAGAGACCCCTCAGCCTGGGCCCGGTGTGGTGCAGGCCTGCTGTGAGCTTGGCCTGACTGCAGAGCCAGCCTGGGCAGAGGAGCCGGCCGGGAAGATGGCCCATCGGGCTGAGGAAGGCCTGTGAAGGCAGGGCTTGTGCCCCTGGACGGTGGGGCCAGGCCCCCCCAGGCCTCAAAGCGTGAAGTGACGAGGCGTCAGACTAGAACAGTGAAGTGGGACACCTGGGAGGCGACCCGGAGAAGAGGTTTCTCAGAGGAAGTCACGGAGAGCGCCGTGGCTGAATGAGGTCCGCAGGACGGTTTTGGGAGCTTCCGGCTTGAGAAACTGTGGAGACTGCAGATGGGAATGGGACCCGAGAGCCCCTTTTCCAGCTGTCAAGTGAGAGAGGGCGCGCACAGTCTCCAAATTCTCCAGCTCAGACATTCTTGGATGTACCTTCAGGGGCACTTCCAGATTCCAGACAGGGCTTGTATTCCAAATCCAAACAGATTCCTTTTGTCTACCAAGTCGGGAGTGAGGGGGAATGTGGGAGCCCAGCGGGGCCCAGAGGACATTGGCGACAGCTCTCGCCAGCCGCCCGGTTCTCCACTGGACCTCCTCTTCCTGCGCCACAACACGTGGGAGGCCCAGCCCGCCCGGGGCATAGCCCTTCTGGGGGCCAGCGCTGCTCTCTTTCCAGATATCCCCGCCTTGCCTCCCCATCGTGCACTGACCCCCTCCTTCCCTGTCCCATCCCTGTGGGATCACAGGCAGGTGGAGACCGGCGGTCCCTTCGGGCACTGCCCTCTGTCCCTGCTGAAGGCTCACAGCTCCTGCGTGGCCGGAGGAAAGATCCATGGCTTGGCAGCTGGCAAAAAGACCATAGAGGAAAAAATAATAATAAGCACTTGTCTTGTGCCTTCTTCCCAGATTCTGTTGACGGAAGAGTTTGTAGAGAAAATGTTGGAGGACTTAGAAGATTTGACTTCTCCAGAAGAAGTAAGCCTGTTTCATTCTAACAGCGGCTTCCAGTCTCCAGGAGCCCATATGTGTCTCTCGCTCGGTCTGTCAGTCTCCGGGGTGTGGGGATGGGCCGGAAAGGAGCCCCTGAGATGTTAAACACCTTTGTTTCTGGTTCCCCAGCCGCCCCCCTGCACCCCCCACCTGGGCCGTCATAAGGACACCTGGCCAGTTGTCCGAATTGGCGGCTCCCGAGAACCTCACTGAAGAGGCAGCCAGTACCTTCGGGCTAGTAGTTCTTCCCCAGCCCCTGCTGTTCCCTGGCAGGTTCTGAACAGAAAGCCCATGCCCGCTGCCAGAGAACATTCCACTGGGGAGTTCTGGTGGGCAGTAAGGGACTCCTGCTCTCGCCTCAGGCCACCCAGGAGCCAGCCTCCTTCCTCGCCTCCAGCCATGAGCTCCCCTCTTGGTCTGCCTCTTCCAGCCGGAGGAGCTGGCTGGCCAGGTGGGGGCTTGTGCCTTCCTTGGCTACCCATGTGGGGTACAGGAATGGGGCCCATAATCCCCTTTGTTTTTCTTCCTTGTTCCTGGCATCCTCATTTGCAGGGACTTACCTCATCCTGGAAAGTCCCTTCCCCTCCCCCGGCCTCCTACTAAGCAGCACCCCAGTGGGATCTGAGCCTTCCTGGCCTCAATGCCCCATAGGTTAGTGGAACATTAGCAACCTCGCCAGGCCTCTGGAGAGCTCTTCTGGGCCCTCCCCTGCCTGTGGCAGAGACAGACCCTTCCATCGCCCTTTCTGCCGGGAAGCGTGTTTGGGGGAGAGCTCCTTCACCTCCCAGGGGCCAGCCTTTCAAGCCAGAGGGAGGCCAGAGGAGCTAGCTTTCAGCCAGGCC
The DNA here is from genome assembly GCA_028533885.1 of Nasua narica. Taxonomy (NCBI): domain Eukaryota; kingdom Metazoa; phylum Chordata; class Mammalia; order Carnivora; family Procyonidae; genus Nasua; species Nasua narica. The sequence goes on from CM052812.1 coordinate 51,613,959, forward strand.
TGGAGCGTCCAGCTGCCAGGGCCCCCCCCCGGCCGCGTGGGCTGGGACCCGGTGGCCTCCGACACCCAGCAGGCGGCGGAGAGCGCAGGGTGAGCCTGTCCCGCCAGGCTCTCCAGGTGGACAGCAGCTCCTCGGAGCCCGAGGTCCCCTCTGTCCTCTGGGTGTGGCTTGAGAAGTTAACTCACTGGCACGTATTCCAGAGCCACCAAGTCCCCAGGGTGTGCCAGCCAGTCAGCCCCCGAGACTCACTGGTCCCTGAGGCCTGGCTCCTTTTCAGTCAGCCCGGAGCCAGCGGCCGGGAAGTGCTTCCGGAGAGGCCGCGTCGCCCTGGGACGGTGCTGCGCCAGGCCGCTGCTTTGAGCTTGGGTGTTGAGGAGGCAGGAGGGCAGTCCAGGCAGGAGGGACAGGAGCCAGGGGGAGCTTAGGAAAGTAGGTCACTAAAAATGACTTTTTTTTCCTTCTCTGTCCAGAGGCTGTCCCCAAACCCAGCCCCACTCTCCACTTTGGTCCTGGCTCGGGTAAATCCCCCATCAGAGGGAGGGAGTGGGGGCTAGCCAGGAAGTATCAGGCCTGTCCACTTCCAGCCCCCACTCTAGGCATGCCGAGGGCCCCGTCCTCCCCTCCTTTCCAGCCCGGCCTGACTTCTCACCTGGCCCCGGGACAGTAGGACTCATAGAAGGCAGACCCTGTCAAGGCAGTGAGCATCTAGCGCGTGCACCAGCTGTGCGCCAAAGGAAGTCGGATCTGCCAGCCTCTGTCCCTCACCCCAGACAGAAGCGGAGACACAGGGCTGTCAGCAGATGGGTGACGCTTGGATGGGGCAGGAAGAGCCTGTGCTCTCCTTGGGAAAAAGATGAGCTTGAATGAAGGGGAGCGTGATGGGGAGGCACCAGGCGCAAGAAATCACCTCCCGCCACCCTTGTCCTGCTCCTTTCCTCCCACTGCGGCCAAGCCAGGGCCTCCTTCCCTTTGGACCCTTTGGTAAAGGCCATAGAGGGCGGGTTCCGGGGTCCTTCCGCACCAGCCCCTGCAAGCGAAGCCATGGCTGGGCCAGGACCACAGAGTTCCAGACCTCAGGCCACTTCCCTGTAGCATCTGCACCCTCCCCCCCCACCCCCCACCCCCAGCCCCAGGGCCTCAGGGAGCAGATTCCTCACATGCTTGTGGCCGGAGGCAGAACCAAGGAAGTGAGCTGGAGGGAGGTCAGCACAGTCAAGAAAGAGTTAGAAAACATGCCTCCTCCAACCCCAGTTAATTATTGGCAGGGCAAAGGGAAAGAAGGGGTCACCGAGCTCCTGCAGCTTAACCCCAGCCCCCCACCTGGGACTAACATTTGCAACTGAAGCCCAGCAACCAGTGGCCTCTCGTGCCCCCAACACCTGGGGGACAGGGCGTGGGCGCGGGGCTCTCTTCAGGCGGTTGGGACAGACAGCGGGGAGTGTTGCTAACTGCGGGCGCTCTGGCTCTGTGCTTGCTCCCTCCACAGTTCAAACTTCCCAAAGAGTACAGCTGGCCTGACAAGAAGCTGAAAGTCTCCATTCTGCCCGACGTGGTGTTCGACAGCCCGCTGCACTAGCCTGGGCTGGGCCCTGCAGGGGCCAGGGGCGAGCCCAGCGGCTCCCCGGTGACTTCCGGTGTAACAGCTGCGCAAACGCGGTTCCCACAAATAAAAGGACACGTGTGAGGAGGACCGCGCAGCCCCCCCCCCCCGCCCCCGCCTCACCTGCAGCTCAGGGGCCTCACCCCCCAGCCGGCCAAGCCCCCCTGGGCTGGGAGTGGGCGAACGCTAACCTTCCCCTCCTGCTGCTGCCACGGGTCGTCGTGGTTTGAGATGTGACTCTTGGACCTTGGATGTGCCCTTGGGTGGAGACAGGCCTCGTTCTCACTCCTCCCCTGCCACTCGGGTCAGCAGAAGGGAGTGGAGTGGCCTCTGTGCGCACCGCCAGCTCTCCTGTGGGAAGTCTGCTAGGCCAGGTCCTCTGGCGACGGAACAATATTCCTCCGATCGTGTTTGGTTTTCTTCCTCCTTATTTTATTTTGTCGAAACCGGATGGTATTTTATTGGTCTTCAAAGATGTCCAGAAGCCATGTATATAATGTTTTTTAAACAGAACTTTATTCCCAGATGAACTTTCTCATTCTCTCAGACAAGGGCCTGGGCCGGTCCCCCGCCCCCCCCCCCCACCTCCCCCAGGGAAGGGGCCGAGGTACCGTTCACCTGCCAGCCCAGGGCCCCAGAGAGCCAGCTTCCCAGAGAGGTGGACTTCTTCCCAGCCGGGCTTGGTGGAGCCTGGGCAGGGGGAGAGCCCAGCTGCGCCCCCATGCTGCCTTCAGCCGGTGTAGCCAGCTGGGGCCAGGAAGAGGTCCCGCTGGTTCTCAGGCGGACTCGGCCCCTGGCAAGTTCAAGGACCACCAGGTCCCAGAGACTTGGCAGCCCCAGCCTCATCTTCCGGACCTTGTCCACCCACCAGGCCTGCCTGAGAGAGGATGAGGCCCAACCCCTCCTAGACCATTGCCACCTGCCGCTCTGGGCCTAGGTCTCCAGCTCTTCGACCACTCCTGTCCCATTCCCTCCTCCCCTGGGCCTCCCAGCCTCCAGGCTGCAGGACTCTGGCATATTAAAAATGGAAAAACCAACCTCTTACCATGTCCTTCACTTTGATTTTGCAAGCACTGCACTCTGCCGCCCTCAGTCTCCCGCCGTCCATTCGTTTCTTGTCTTTCATTCCCCATTCTCCACGTCATTCCCTGTGCCTCTTTTCCTGCATCCTGGTCTCTCCCAGTCCCTTGCCCCACCACTGCAGATCTCGTGGTTTTCCTCCCAGAAAAAGACCTCTCTCTCGCCCATGGGTTTGGGGTTCCTCTGGGGTTGTCTCCCACTTCTGACCTGGAATCAGCGAGCCCCTTTCGTGCCCTCTCACCTCTGACTCTAGGGACTGCTGTTTCAAGATCTCCCTTCAGGCCTTTCCAAAGCCAAGTCTTTTGGGCTGTCAGGGGCCTCCCCGTGTGCACCCCCTCCCACGCAGGCGCCACAACAGACCCCTCTGAGAGATTCGGCCAAAGAGCTGCCGCCAGGGCTCATGAGGGCAGAGGCCGGGCGCTCCAGGGAGCGACACTTGGACGTCCAAGGGGCCACGAGGCCCCGGCCTCTTCTTTCTTTCTTCTCCGCACACACCCTCAGGGCTGCCCAGTTCACGCCATCAAACTCGGAGCTTCCAGGTGGATCATACTGGGAGAGCGAGGCTCTGGGCCTCCACCAACCAAGATCGAAGCTCCTCTGCACCTGGTGTTGGCAGCAGCTGTGCCTTCTGCTTCAAGGACTTTTCCAAAAGGACATGTTCTGGCCGCCACCCACTGCAGCATCCCTGCCCTTGAAATGCTTGTCATCTAATGTTTTGTGGCCGGAGAGGTGCCGTTAGTTCGTCTCCCTTCCGCGCCACCCTAGCCCACCTCGCCACAGATTCTTTCTTTCCAGGGACCTGCCTTTGCCTGCCTGGTCTGGCTGATGGAGGGGAGGGTACCTTCTGAGCTAAACTTTGTCATCGTCCGGGAGGCAGGCAGAAGGCAGGTGAGCTCTGAGACAGTGAGCCCATGAAGCCCGTGGCCCCTCTCTGCCCTGTGAAGTCAGGAACCTCCTAGGTCCAGCTGGGGCCAGGCCTCCCTCTCCTTTCCCTACAGTGCATTGGCTCTGGACGAGTCACGGAGCACCTACCATCTCTGACCAGGCCTTCCAGAGGTTCCTCTGGGAGGAGGCTCTCCACCGAGCTTCTGGCTGGTGAGAGGGGACTGTCACTGAGGACCAAGCGAGGCCACCCCGTAGCGTGCCTGGCATAGCACTTGGCGCACTGTAGGTCCTCACTAAATGTACCTCTTCCTTCCTGCCACGCTCTGGGAGCCCTGACATAGTGAGTGGGGGAGGCACGTCTCCCTCCTAAGTCTGCCTCTTCCTCGTGGCTTCCCTGTGGCTTGCCCAGTCCTGCCCCTCCCTCTAGGTCCCTGTGGCTCAGGCTTCTGGGAGGAAGGGGCTCCCCCCCCGCACACCCCCCCCCCCGTGCATACATGTGGCAGACTCTCAGACTACTCGGGTCCAGTGCGGGCTGCAGGGTGACCGCAGATCCTGCCGTCATTCTGAGGGGGTAGAGCGGCTCGTGCAAGGTCTCAGTTCTGGCCAGGGAACTGGTGCCTCTTCCTGCCCTTCTCTTCCTCTTCCAAAGGCAAGGCTTCGGGGCAGGGACTAGGAAGCCTTGGGGAGAGTCTAAAGGGCTAGAGCATTTTAAGAAATGCACACAAGGTCTTGGGACTGGGTTTTGAGATTGAGTTGAAAGCAGGGGAAAAAAAAACCCAAAGGTTGGTGCCCCTATGGGGCAGACCAGTAGAGAACTCCCTTGACTGTATTTTTTTATCCAGTTATCTTTCCTCTCTGGCTTCTGAGTCCCCCATGCCAGGTGGGGTGCCTGGGCCCCTGTTACTGGTCGGGAGCCCTATAGAGAGAGCCCTCCTTTTGTACAAGTACCTGAATGCTGCAATGAGCAGACTTTTGTAAAATTTTATATTAGTTTCTAATGTCGACGGTGACTCGGTTCCTGGGGGCTGCAGCCAGCCTAGGACTTTTGTAAGAATTTCTGGGTGACTCACTTAGATGTCGTTTCCTTCTTGCTCCCTCTTCCTCTGTGTAATCTAAGTGCATTAAACGTATTTGCAGAAGTGCCTGGATCTTGTGCTCCTTTTTGGATGCCTGGGGGAGAGGCCAGCCTGGGGCCCTGGCAGAGGGATGGGCCGGACTCAGCAGCTGGGAAGGAGCCGGGATGGGGGAAGGCCCCCGAAGACTGTTGTTGGGCATAGAGGGGGTGTCAAGGAGGAGGGTCACGCAGCCGGTGACTCTAGAGTCATGCAGAAATGACTCTGCAGGCTCCCTTTCACTGGTCTTGAATTCCTCAAAGGTCATGGGCGGGGGTAGGAGCAAGAAAAAGGTCTAGGAAAATGAGTGGCTAGGTCAAGACCCTCTTTCTTCCTCTTTTGCTCTCCTCTCACTAAAAAGCCCTTTCCCCTTGGGAAGGTGGGCCTTCCTTCCCTCCAGTTTTAGAGTTCTTGTGTCCCTTCCAGCTCGGGTCAGGAGATGGCCACTCCCCTCACCATCTCAATTCAACCTCCTGGGCTGGACGGGCAGCCTCAGAACCATCACACCCACTGGGTGACCCGGAAGGCAGCCCTCCCTTTCTGTGAGCCCCTCTGGGCCTGGCGTTGGTGGGGAGGTGGTGGATCTCCCTTCCCTGCGCCACCCAGCTCCTGTCTCTCCAGGACACGGCATGGTGCAACACAGCCCCATCCCCGTGGGGAGAAGACAACAGCCTGGGACCCCGGAGGCAGGCAGGAGGGGGTCCGCACCCAGACAGGCTTCCTAGAACCTGCAGGGCTGCTCTAAACGTTTCCACGTTCTTCCCCTTCCTGCTAGGCCGGGTCATCTGGAGAACAGCGGGGCCGTGTCTCCTGGTCCTTGGGATGGAGCTATAGCACCCAGGGAGTTCTGCTGGGCTAGTGGCAGAAGTCCTGGGGGGATCACAAGAAGGGAGGGGGCAGGGGTGTCAGCTCTTGGGAAGGGACTCTGTCCTCTGAGAACCGGCTGTATCTGGGGGACTTTCCCCAGGCCGAGGTCAGTACTCCTTCCTCTGTGACCTCTTACTGAACTGTGTGGCTGGCCCCTGGCGCGGTGGGGCAGGTCCTGTCTGGGGCCCTCAGTCCCTCCAGGAGTCAGAGCCAGGGAGCTGGGAGGGCCCAAGCGGGACTGACAATCACAGGGTGGCCCAGGTCACACCCCTTCCCCTTTTCTTTTCCCCTTGGAGATTGGAGGGCGGGGTGGAGGGAAGGGCTGATTATCTAATCCTCCTCATCTGACCAGCCTAGAAGGATCTGGGGTCAGAGCGGAGCTCCTGCCCCAGAGAGCACAGAACGGCGAGATCCTGCGTTTAGGGGGTTCCAGGAGACAGGACTAGGCTGAGATTCTTTATGGAAAGAGGCTCCTGGGCCTAGAGCAGAGACCCCACCCTAGATTTAGGGAAGGGAGAAATCTGCCATGTGATCTATAATGTCACCTCCAAAAGGCCTGTACATTCCTCCAGGCATCTGCTCTGCCCCATGTGGGGTGGGAGGATGTCAGGGGCCCTGGGTGAGGGGTACCCACAAGCTCCAGAGCCACGCAGCTAGGGAGCCTAAGAGATTTACCAAACTGGCCTAACCAGAAGGAGAATGCCCCGGGAAGTGAGTCAACCCAGGCTGTCAGGCACGGAGGCAGCTGCTGGCTGCAGCCACAGGAGGTGGGGAGGCCAGGGTGGGGGCGAGGGAGTGCTGTGCTGGGCAGAAGAAGGGAGAGATTTGTCCCAAGGCTGCCGTGGGCAGGTCAGGATGTGGTCTGGGAGGGCCAACCATCTCCAGGCCCCGGCACCATGGGGACTGGGTCAGTCCCCTCCTCTCTTCCTTACTGCCAGGAAGTCTTTGGGAAAGAGCTAAGGCCAGGATGGGGGAAGGGGCGAGATGCCTGGTGGGTGTCCACGGTCCGTGTTCATTCACTCCTTCTTTCAACAAATGCATGCCAGGCCCTCTGCTATATGCTGGGAGACTGAACACAGGCCTGGCCTTAAGGAGTGTGTCGTGCAGTGGGGACAACAGACAAGGAAACAACTGTGAGGAAGAGCCGCAAAGGAGAAAGGCAGTCAGCCACTTTCTGTCCTACCCTAACTTCACCACTGGTCAGTGTGACTTTAGACAGGTTTTTTCATCTGCAAATGGACACTCACTTCACAAGTTTTGCAAGGATTATATGAGATAATACACATGAGCTGTCTGGCACATAGTAATTGCTCAATTAGTGTTAACGCTTGATAAAGGGCTAGGCTAGGGTACAGACATAGAAAAGGTACCCAACCCAGTCTGGGAGTTTAAGAAAGGCTTCCCCAAAGAAGTGACATCTCAGTCAAAACTGAAGGATGCTTAAGGATGAAGGACAAAAGAAGAGGGGTTTTATTTTCAAAAGCCCTCCAGGCAGACAGAACAACAAGGACAAAAGCCACAAAACTCTTTTTGGGACTTGGAGCGCTCAAATTTCTTAAGGTTTATGCCATCAAGCTTTCATTTGAGGACTATTCCCTTGCCTTCTGGATGGAGAACAATTCTGAAAGAGACCAAGATTGGAGGCAAGGACCAGGCAGACCTGGATTGAGGTAGAAGCAGTAGGGATGGAGCGAACAGAACTCATTCATTGATTCAACAAATATTTATTGAGCACCTACTATGTGACAGGTTCTATTCTAGGCTTCGGAGATACATTATTAAAGAAAATTCTTCCTTTCACAGATATTACATTTTAGTAGTGGATGATGGGAGATAGATAATATTTGTTTAGAATAGAATACATGCATGGATGTATGTGCTATGGAGAAAAAATAAAGCAGAGGAGGAGAGGTAGGGCTGGAGTGGGGTGTGTTTGTAAATACGGAGGTCAGGAGGGCCTTGCTGCATAGGTGACATTTGAGCAAAGGAACTCAGTGACAGGAAGTGTGCAGTAGGGACATCTGGATGAAGAATGGTCCAGGCAAAGTGAAGAGCACTGCAGAGACCCTGGGGTTAGGGGAGACACAGCAGGTATATTTGAGAAACAAAAGAGGAAGCCGGTGTGGCTGGAGCAGAATGAGAGAAGGGGAATAACAGGAGATCACTATATAGAGGGCAGCTAGTGTAGGACCTTGCAGGCAGTTATGAAACTTCGACTTTTATTCTGGTTGAAGTGGGAAGCCATTGGGAGCTTTTGAGCAGAAAAGTGACACAATCTGACATATATTATTTTTAAGGTTTACTTATTTTAGAAAGAGAGAGAGTGAGCAGGTGGAGGGACAGAGGGAGAGAATCTCAGGCAGATTCTCTGCTGAGCAGGGAGCCCCATGGGGGTGCTTGATCCCATGACCCTGAGATCGTGACCTGAGCCGAAATCAAGAGTCGGACACTTACCCAACTGAGCCACCCAAGCGCCCCACCGTCTGACATATTTTAAAAAGATCTCTCTGGCTACTGTTGAGAATTGACTCTGGGAGGTAAGAGCAGAAACAGAGAAACTAGTTCGGATCTACAGAAACAATCTAGGCTAAAGGTTATGGTGAAGTAATGGAGATGTGAAGAAGTAGATTTGCTAAAGGGTTGGCTATGGGATGTTCACTGAGAAGTGGACCATTTCAAAGGAATAGGGGCAGGGGTGTGTGCAGAAATTACTCTAGTTTTGGACATGCTGACTTTGATATTCATTGCAGTTCCAGGTGAAGAAGTCAAGTGAGTAACTCTACAAGTGGGTGATCTGAGAGATATATTTTTAAATATTTTATTTATTTATTTGGCACAGAGAGAGAGAGTCACAAGTAGGCAGAGGCAGGCAGAGAGGGGGAAGCAGGCTCCCCGCTGAGTAGAGAGCCCAACGCGGGGCTCCATCCCAGGACCCTGAGATCATGACCCAGCAAAGGCAGAGGCTTTAATCCACTGAGCCATCCAGGCGCCCCTGAGAGATATTTAAGAGAAGGATCTCTAGGGGCACTTGGGTGGCTCAATTGGTTGAGTGTCTGACTCTTGGTTTCAGCTTAGGTCATGATTTTGGGATCCTGAGACGGAAACGAATCTCGGTGACAAGTGGGGAGTCTGCTGTAAGATTCTCTCCCTCTGCCTCTCCTCTGGCTTGCACTGGCAGGCATGTTCTTCCTCTCTCTCTCTCTCTCTCTCTATCTCACATAAATAAATCTTTAATTAAAAAGAGAGAGAGAGAGACATGCCTGGGTGGCTCAGTTGGTTAGGCAGCTGCCTTCGACTCAGGTCATGATCCCAGGGTCCTGGGATCGAATCCTGCATCAGGCTCCTTGTTCAGCGGGGAGCCTGCTTCTCCCTCTGCCTCTGCCTGCCTCTCTGCCTGCTTTTGCTCTCACTCTCGCTCTCTCTCTCTGACAAATGGATAAATAAAATCTTTAAAAAAGAGAGAGAGAGGGCCCCTGGGTGGCGCAGTTGGTTGAGTGACTGCCTGCAGCTCAGGTCATGATCCTGGAGTCCCGGGATCGAGTCCCACATCGGGCTCCCAGCTCCATGGGGAGTCCGCTTCTCACTCTGACCTGCTCTCTCTCACTCTCTCTCTTTCCTAATAAATAAATAAATAAAATCTTTAAAAAAGAGAGAGAGAGAGAGAGAGAGAAGCATCTACAATACCTGATTAGATGGCTAAGGGAGGTGAAAGGGAGATATTAAGGTCTCTTCCCTGATCCTTGACTTGGTAACTAAGCTGCCCACAGGTCCCACTGACTGAAATGGGGGACTCAATGGAGGAAAACAGGCTGGAATGTGAAGAGGATGATGAGTTTAGTTTTCAATATATTGAATTCAAGGTGCCTGTGAGACATCCTGGTGGACGGCATGGTTGGCTACATTGATCTGCAGCCAGGAGGGTGAGCTTCTGGACTGGAAATGCCGAGTGAGGAGCCCCCAGGATACAGACAATGATAAAGCTTCAGGAGTGAGAGGCTCCAGGGAGCAGGTGTAGAGTAGTAAGAGGATAGGATGGAGGGCAAGGCTCTGAGGACTATCAACATTTATGAGATGGAAATTGGAGAAGTCTGTGGTTGGAAAGATAAGAAAAAACCCAGAAGAGTAGGATATCTTACAAGTTAAGGGGAGCGGTCTAGAAAGGTGAGGAATGTGAGGAATCCTTTAGATTATCCTGGAGGGCATTGGTGAGGAAGCCAGAGAAGGACCCTCCAACAGCTCCAAACTAGACTTTGTTGTTTCTCTGTACCATCTTTAGAACATGCAATTAAGGATTAGGGCTTGGAAGCCATTTTCTCCTTGTTTGTTAATTCAGACATGCAAGCATTCATTTACTCATTCATTCAACAAAAGATCTCCCATTGTGGGGTGGATGCAAAGGGCTGAAGGGGCTCTGCCCTTGAAGGGCCTTGAAGAGCCCACATTAGCCCCCCAATCAGCAATAAGGAGACAGAAGTCCTAGAGCAGCGAGGCCCTGTGGTTTTATGGAAGGATCAGGGACCCATTGGTTACTCTGAATTGGATTTGAATCTCAGTTCTACCATTTAGAATGTAACTGCTGATAACTCCAAAATCTATAATCTCAGTACAAGCCTCCCCCAACTCTGTATATATGATTGTCTTTGAAACTTCTCCACTGTGATATCTGAGCTAACTCAAATTTAACTTAGAGCTACTGTAAAATCTCCTCACCCAAGCTTATTCTCTTCAATTCTCTCCTTCTTGGTGTGTGCCACCACCATGCTGACTTGCTAAGGGGCAACTCTTAAGAATTATTTAAAAACATTTTGGAGGCATAAAATATTTTATATATCTGGTAACATTTTGAAAGTTCAGAAGGACATACTATATACGATGAGAAGCACATCTTGATCTCATTCCTATCCCATTCCTGTTAACGTGTTGATTCCTCTCCACCCCATATCTAATCCTTATCTAGTCCTGTTGGCACTACTTCCAGAATATCCCAAATCTGAGGGCTTCTCATAACCAGCTTCAAATCTAAACTCCTTACCGTGACCTAGAAGGCCCTGTGTGTTCTGGCCCCTACCTGCCTTCTCCCTCACAAGGCCTCTTTCTGTCCTGGAGCATGCCTAATTTGTTGCTTTCCCATTTGTTTCTCCTTCTGACTGAAGCACTCTTTCCCAGGGTTGTTAATGGCCTGACAACTCCTGAATATTCAGGTCCTGGCACAGATGTCACTTTTCTGAGGAGCCCTTTGTGAGCCCCTTACTCTCTATCACAGAAATCATCCTGTGTATTTAATAATAATATATAGATATATATTATAAAATAGCAGGAATATTTAATATATATAAATATTAATATTTATTATTACTATTATTATTATTAGGTATATGTTCTCCAGGGAATCCCAGGGCCCAGAAAAATGCCTGACACTTCCAGGCTTTTGTTAAATATTTGTTAACTGACTCATGGACCTCCAGCAGACCACTTCTTTAAGCCTTCATTCCCTTATTAATAGAAGGAGGATTTCAATACCTATTTTGCTTGGTAGTTTTAAGCGTCAGATATGTGGGGGAAAGTATTAAGGATATCGGAGAAATCGCCCCACAGTGAACCTTTGCAGTTCCCTACTCACTTCCATCAAACACAAGGAGCAGACTGATAAACCCTCCCTTTCCTCCCAGGTAAAAAGAGCTACGGGTGAAAAGGCCCAGGAAGAAGTGGTCCCACGACGCAGCGGCATCATCGCCCTTTTAAGAAGCGCGGAACTCTCCTCCCACCCTAGTGTTTAATGTACCGAAGTAAGTGCAAGTCACGTGAGGCACTCGAGTATGCCCCGCCCTGAAGAGGCGGAGCCTCAGCTTGGGGACCAATAGCGGGAGCAGCCTCCGGAACAGCCCCAACTCCAGACAGGGAAAAGGGGAGGAGCCGGGAGCCTCAGCAGCTGTAACAGCACTTCCGGACAATACGCCCCGCCCTTATCCCCCCTCCCCTCCCTAGCTGTCTTGGTCTCCAGTGCCGGGTGGGCCGAACCAGCGGGTGCTGATTAAAGGCGCCGCCGTTGCGCTGCCGCTTTCTCCACCCGTCCTCCTCCCCGTCTCCCCGCCCCCTTCCCGTGTAGCGGGACCGGCCTTGATGTAGGGACACCACCCTCCTCCTGTCTCCGCTCTAGCTTGAGAGTCCGGCTCACCGCCGACCCCTGCCCGTCCGCATCCCCACCTTGCCGGACGCACTCTGCTCGGAGCCCATTGTATCCCCTCGCCCCCGGCTGCAGACTCCGAGGCCAGGCTGTGGCGGGAAGATCGGGGACCCCTGTGCGCCCCTCCAGCCGGTCCCAGGAGCCGGGGCCCCTCCCCCGCCCGCCCTCCTTCCAACGGCGAGGTAGCTGCGAGGTCGCCCTTCCCTCCCTGCTGAGGCGGAGGGGGCCGACTGACGGGCAGCAGGGACTCACCCCCGCCTCAGCCCCAGCCCCAGCGGCGCCGCCCCCCGCACCCCCTTCCCGGGGGGGACAGCCGGAGCCGTAGCGAGCAGAGGCAGGAAAGAACTGCCCGGCGCGCAGATCATTTTTATTATCGAGATTATTATTAAAAGGGGGCGGGGAGCCCAGGATGCGGGGGAGGGGGCCAAAGACATAGCTATTTTTATTAAACAGATTATTCCTGAAATAATAATACGCGCAAGATGGCTGAAGGTGGCCCTGATGAGAGTGTTGGGATTCCCCCCCCCCCTTTTTTTTTTGATCTGAGGATAAAGCTCTGAGGCGACTGCCGCTGCGGAGACCCTTCCCGAAGTGCCCTCCCCTCAGCTGTGAAGCAGCTTCGGGCGGACAAACGGACCCACAGACAGAGCGCCTGGCGTGGGCCCGCCCCGGACGCGTCGCCTGGGCAGCAGCCGGGGGCCGCCGGCGCTCGCCTTTCTGCCGACTTCTTCCAATTCTAATCTTTTTTTATTTTTTGGAAAGGACCGGGGTGGGTGGAGCAGAGGTGGAGAGAAATCGGGACTTGGCATTTTCTCCTCTCTCTCCTAATTTGAGGGAGGCCGCCAGCCCTCCCCTTAAAAAAAAAAAAAAAATCCCAACGAGAAAGAGAGAGAGAGCGAGAAAGCCCGCTGCAGGACCCTCGAGCGAGCGCGCCCGGACCCTGGCCACCGCGGCCGCCGCCAGGAGCCCAAGATGGCTGGGCTCTGAGGGAGGCAGCCTGGCCCGGCAGGCTCGGCCCGGCCCCACCGCCGCAGGCTGGCTCCGACCGCAGCCCAGAGCCTTCCAGGCCGGAGCAGAGGCCGAGAAGAAAAGAAAGTGGGGGGGGGAGGGGGGCCGGGGTGGCGAAGGGGGAGGGCCGGGGCGGGGGGGGAGGGGAGGGCCGGGAGCCGAGCCTCCTGTTCATTAGCAGTTGAGAAAAATTCCTTTCTAGTTTGATCAATCCTTGTTTTCCTCGGCAGAGCCGAGGCGCCCGCCCAGCGCGGAGACCGAGAGCCGGGTCTCTCTGCGGTGGGGGCGGCGGGCGCCGGGCCTCGGGGAAGCGCAGAAGTCGCGAAGAGGGGGTCAGGCCGGAGCACCGCCGGGGCTTCTCCCTCCCTTTCGGGTTGGCTTTTTTTTTTTTTTTCCACTTCTCTCCCTCCCCCTTCCGTTTCTATTTGTGAAGGGAGGAGGAAGGCAGAGGCGGGCTGGTGTCTCTGGCCGGGGACTGGAATTTCATCTGAATGACTGCCCCTGCGCGCACGCAGCGCCCCGGAGTCGGCCCGCCTGCGCCCCGCAGCCCGCACCCGCACCCGGCCGGCCAGCCGGGGGGCGCCTGCGCCGCGGCCCGGGGACCGCCAGCTCGCCTCGCCCGCCCGCTCCCGATCTAGCCGCCCTCGGCGCGTCCGCTCTCGCTCCCCCGGCTCCTCGGACCCCGGAGGAGGCAAGTGAGGTGCTGCGCGGGCGAGCCGGGAGGGAGCTCCATCGCCGCCGCCGCCGTCGCTGGAGGAAGTGTGCGGCTCCCGGGCTCTGTCCGCTGCGGGGCGCGCCCCAATGTCAGCCGCGAAGCCGGGCGCAGGCCGCGGACCGCCGCTGGCCTAGCCGCACGGACAGGGGCGGGGGCGGCCTCTTATATGGAATTTGGACCCCGGCGCTCCCCTCCAGGGCTGGTGTCCCGGCCGCGGCCCTGGCGCAGTCCGCCGCCTCCCGCTAGGCGCTCGGGAGGAGGAGGGGACGCAGCCGGCTGCGCGCGCGGCGGGAGGACCGAGGCTCCCTCCTCTGGGGGGCAGGCGCGCGGAAGGCGCTGGTGACTGAGCGACGTCGGGGCTGCCTGGGGCCGCAGCTCGGGGCTCGGTGGGCCTGCAGCTGCACGGGACGGACCCCCAGAGTTGGGCAGTGGGGGAGGCCCGCCCGGGCCCCCTGCCCGCGGCCGCCATGGCGGAGAATTGGAAGAACTGCTTCGAGGAGGAGCTCATCTGCCCCATCTGCCTGCATGTCTTCGTGGAGCCGGTGCAATTGCCGTGCAAACACAACTTCTGCCGGGGCTGCATTGGCGAGGCGTGGGCCAAGGACAGCGGCCTGGTGCGCTGCCCCGAGTGCAACCAGGCCTACAACCAGAAGCCGGGCCTGGAGAAGAACCTGAAGCTCACCAACATCGTGGAGAAGTTCAACGCCCTGCACGTGGAGAAGCCGCCGGCGGCGCTGCACTGCGTGTTCTGCCGCCGCGGCCCCCCGCTGCCCGCGCAGAAGGTCTGCCTGCGCTGCGAGGCGCCCTGCTGCCAGTCCCACGTGCAGACGCACCTGCAGCAGCCCTCCACCGCCCGCGGGCACCTCCTGGTGGAGGCGGACGACGTGCGGGCTTGGAGCTGCCCCCAGCACAACGCCTACCGCCTCTACCACTGTGAGGCCGAGCAGGTGGCCGTGTGCCAGTACTGCTGCTACTACAGCGGCGCGCATCAGGGACACTCGGTGTGCGACGTGGAGATCCGGAGGAATGAGATCCGGGCAAGTACCCCGCACGCAAACACACGCGCGCGCTCCCTACCGCCCGGGGACCACCCCTCCAGACAGGCCAGCTCTGGTGACATCAGGCCAGAGGCCCCCTTCCAAACTCTTCTACCCTGAAAGTTTGGGGGCGGCGTCCTGGGAAGAAGCCCCCCCCCTTGATACATTCCTGCACCTGCGCTCCTAGGGCCCATCTTTTGAGTCATTTCTAGAATTGAGGTGAGGGCTAGAGTTTGGGTGTTGCTCCTGTGCTGTGCGCGCAGCTCCCTTCCCCAGCCTTGTTTCTGTAGGCCCTATGGGAAGTCACCAAGGCAGCGACCCAGGTCCTGCTTCTCCAGCTGCTGTTTATGTAATGAGTGTCCTGGAGCCGCGGCTGTGGCTGACACGATCCATGATGCTGGCATACCAATGAGGAAGTAAACAAAAGCAGCCATGTTCCTTTCAAGCCCTATTGGAAACACACTGGGGGGGTGGGGTGGAGGGGAGCTTCCGGAGGGAGGACAGAACTCTGGTATCTATCTGGAGGAGGCCTGGACAGCCAGCGGCCCCACTGAACAGTGTTTGGGCCATTCTGATTATTCCCAGTAGCCTGCTCTTCATGTGTGAGAATCACTGCCCTCTGGAGAGCCTGTGTATGTTGCCTATGTCCGCATGAACAAACCTTAAAGTATGTGTCTTCATCACCCTGAGCCCTTTTCTCCCAGCCCAGCCCTCTATCACAGCCCTCCCACATTTGGGGAGGGGAAGTGGAAGACGGAAAAAGAATCCTGTGGGTTTAAGGTTGAACTGCCTTGCAATCTGGTTTCAGGCAGCTGGCTCCCCTGGGCTGCCGGCTGGGTGATTACAGAACCGCATCCCCTCCCATTGTATACACCCGGCGGCAGCAGCCAATGTCAAAACCGCCTTCCCCCTCCGGCCTCTGGGCCTGGCTTTGGAGCTGGACTGAGGCAATACTTCCGTCCCCTTCCGTGGAGGGGGGCTCCTCCTAGGTCCCTCCCTGGTCCCCTGGCTTTCGGGGTTGAGTCATACCAGAAGGAAGGGGTTGGCCTGAGACTAAGCCATCTTGAAGCCCCAGCTTGGAGCCTGGGTGTGATATCATGGGGGTGAGGCTGGGCTTTGGTTGGTCTGGGAATGTTTGCTGGGTGGGGGCCCCCGGAGGCTAGTCGAGGCCGGTGGGGAGCTTGGGTATGAGGAAGCTCTGAGCTGGGCCGGTTGTGGACGGGGGCTGTTTCCTGTGGGGGGGGGGGGGACTAGTCAGAATGAGTCACTGTTTAGCAATTAAAAAACATACACATACAACTAACAAAAAGCAGGAGGTCCACCGCAGGCCGAGGGCAGGGATAACAAATAAAATTTGCTGTATAATTAGTTTCCAATTGGTGGGCTAGCTCTGGGTTTTTGTACCAGGACGGGACCTCTGGTTTCTTAAAGGAAGTGAAGGGGATGGAGAGAGGAGCCATTCTGCCCCCTCCCCCAGAGTTGAGAAACAGAGGCCCAGGGGAAGCTGATGAGCCCCTGGTGTCCACCCCCAACTCAGGGGAGGCAGAGCCCAGACTTTTCTCAGTATTGGGAAGCTGCTGCTATTAATGAAGATGGAAAGGCCGGGGAAGGAGGAGAGAGCGCAGGGCAGGAGGAAGGAGCGCTGTCCAGTTCTCTGTCCTGGGATTGGCAGAGAAAAGTGACAGGAAGGGAGAGACAGAGACGTGGCTGAAAGGAACCAGGGAGGGGGCAGCAGCCGGGTGATGAGTGAATGTGTGCCTGCACCCACGCTTTTGCTCTTAACTGTGTCTGAGTGCTAGGGGTGCTTTTCATTTGGGTGGGGAGAAAACATAATTGTGCCTGATTCGGTAGTAGGAGGGTATCTTTAGATGTGTGTCTGTGTTTGCAGGCGTCTCTGAGACTGCTTTGCCCTTAAACGCACCTGCCTTTCGTCTACATTTGGGGACTGAGGGGGAGAGGAAGGTGGTTTGCCCCTGCGTTCCGAGTGTATTCTGGAGTTCCCACCAGCAGGTGTCTGATCCTGGCTCATGGAAGAAACTGGATGGGAAAGAAGCGCTGAACTTTGTCAGCAGCTGCGTGCGTGCGTGTGTGTGTGTGTGTGTGTGTGTGTGTGTTCATGTATTCATTTTTGCTCCTGGTGTGGGCAGGCTCACAAATAGTGGGGTTGCTTTGGGGCCAGATGTGCAATTCTGTGCGCTCAGCATCAGTGCCCAGCGGCCTGAGCCTCATCCCCCTCCTGGCGCCCCCTCCCTGGCCCTCCGGATTCTCTTTGGTGACCCAGGGCACTGGAGTTGGAAACCCTTCAATAGGCCAGCGCCACTCAGTGTGAGTTGGACTTATTGAATGTGGAGGAAGAGGGGCCTCATCCTCAGGGGAGGGGAAGAGCTGTGGGGAACCTGAATGGAAGAACCCAGTGCTTGTCCGTCCTCCAGCCCGGGGGCGGGGCTTCTCCTTGGGCCTCTTTTTCCCTTGCCTGAGGGCCTCTGTTGATGCCACGGATGGAGAGCAACAGAATTCTCCCGGATGTAGGAGCAGATACACGGAGACCTGGCACATGCCTTCAAATACAGCCCCTCTTCTTGTGCTTCCGCTTCTGTCCTCCCCGGGCTTGAGGGGGGAGTGGCCGGCCCTGCCGAATGCCCTACTGGCTACAAAAAGGAAACTGATCAGCCTCTCCCTGGTGGCCCCAGGCCCATGCTCACAAGCACCCGCAGGAGCAGGGGCCCAGGGGGAAGTCAGGCCTGGCTTCTCTCCGGCCTGGAAGGTGGCCCGGGACCTAGAGTCAGGCCTGCTAACTCTGTTGCCCCACTCTGTCCTTGGGAAGCCAGTGTGTAGGCCCCATTGCCCCGAAGCCTTGGTAGTCACTGGGCGGGCCCCAAAGGCCACTCTGGGATGGGCCTAGACCCCAAATATATTCTCCTGTAGGGCCCTGAGAGGTTAAATTCCCATAATTGGGATATCCAGGTAGGTTTGAGCCTGGCAGTGATAGGTGGTGAAACCCTCTTCCAGTCCCTGGTTTAGGGGTTCATCTGAGCAATGGGGACCTGGGGTAAGCTGGGAGCATCCCTACCTCATAACCATCTTCAACCTGGAAAGAAAACCCAAGATAAGGCCTAGTTATATGTCTGAGGAAGCTATTCAGGGGGCGCACATGCGTGCGTGTGTGTGTGTGTGTGTGTGTGTGTGTTCAGGTCATAGTGTGCCTCTGTGTCATTCCTAGGACTCCAGATCAAGGGTGGAAGTGTTGCCAGAACTCTTTTCCTTGCTTCTTGTAGGTTTAGTGTTGAGAGGAGATGTTCTCTGGGGAGGCGGCTGGGGATCCCACTGCCCGGTCCAACTTGGGGCTTGTAGCTGCTAGAGGCCAAGTTACGCTGCTCACATTGCCCCTGCTGAGGGTTTGCACTGGGCCCCGGAGAGGATCTGATGGCTTGCCCCCCCCCACCGTGTCTGTGTCTGGGTGGGCTGTGGGAGTGAGGGCGGCCCCAGCCGGGCTGACTGAGGCAGCCCCAGGCTCCGCTGCTCCTGCCTCCCCCGACCCTACTCCTGACCTCCCAGGTGGGGGGGGGGGGTAGCTGAAGTGTGTGTGCGGTGCCCCTTCCTTGAGGTGCCTGAGTCTGCAGGGAAGGTGGGCCCTGGGCCCCCGGCAGAGAGGAGTCTCAGGCAGAGAGACCAGCCCCCACCTCCACGCCGGGTCCGGCTGACAACCCAGCGCCTTCCCGCACCCCCTATTGATTGCTCTGCCTCCCGCAGCTCTGGGTGGCTGTGCAGCCGCGTCTGTCTGCAGGTGTGTGTGCGCGCGCGTGTGTAACTAGCGTGTCTGGTTGTGTCTCTCACCATGTGACTGATTTGCTGTCTCTCCCACGTGTCTCTCCGAGGAAGTACCGTGTGCGTGACTGACTTAGCTGCGTGGCGGTGTCGCGTGTGGCTGCGGGGTCAGGAAGGCGTGCGGGCGCACGTCCCCGGGCAGGCGGGGGGCCGAGTGGCTCCACAGGACTGTCTGCCCCGTGTTGCCGGCACGCGGCTGCCTCTCGGGCTCTGAGTCCTGTGTGACTTTCTCAACCGGTGGGGTGTCTGGGAGGGGCTGGAAAGAGGGGATTCACCTTAGGGGGAGCTTGCTGCCCGAGGTGGGCCTGGAGGCCGAGGTCCAGGCAGATCCTGCCAGGCGGTGGCGGAGGCCGTGTGGGTGGGCAGAGGCAGAAGGCGGGCCCGGCCTGGGCCCCTGCCCTGGATGGAGCAGGCAGGCCTGGCTGGCCTCATCCCTGGCTCTGGGAAAGCCTTCCTTCCCGGCTGGCCTGGCATTCAAGCCCAGACAAAGGGGGGCTTTCTCTCGCGCCTCTTTGTTCTGCTGCCCCAGAGCGCTGCTCTCTGCATGGCAAAAGCTAATTCCACTCTGCAGCTGGGAAACCTTCTCTGGGGTCTGCCGGGGCTTGTCTCCGAGCTGCCGCCGCTCTCCTCGCCCAGCTCCTGCCCTGCAGCCTCAGCTCTCCTGTCTCTGGTTGCCTCTGCCCCCCGGGGGAGGGGGGGGGGCAGGGAGGGAGGTCCACGGGGTAGCCTGAGGCCGGGCCGAGGCCTGGAAAGGGGTGTCTAGGGCAGGCAGAAGTCTCTCTGAGACCAGGGGAGAGTGCTCTGGCCCAGGGAGAGAGGAGGCCAGCATCCTCTGGCTTCGGGGAGGGAGGCGGGGCAGGCGGGGCAGGCGGGGCAGCGGGGAAGGAGGCTGGGACGATGGGGTAGCCCTGAGCAGGGGCTGCAGCCCGAGCTGGAGCTGGGATGAGGGCTGTCCGCGCAGGGACCTGAGCAGAGAGAGGTGTGCAGCCGCCCAGCTCCCTCTTCTCGCCCCCCTGTCTCTCCCTGCCTCCACCACCACCACAGGGGCTGCCGGACCCAGCTCTGGCCCTGTCTGAAAACCTCGGGCCTGCCTCTGGCCCAGCCCCTGGGGCCCTGTTCCCTCCTGACCTTGCCTCTCTTCAAGGTTGACTTGAGGGTTTTATTATTATTATTTATTAACTTTTATGCAGCCTAGAGGCCCTGTGGCCTCACCCGTCTGCCCAGTCCAGTCTGGCGTCGGAAATGCCAGCTGGGCCTGGCCAGTTAGACTCCAGAGGGATGTGAGGCTTTCCTGGGGCGGGAACGGAAGGGGCTAGAAGTGCCCCCTCTCTGAGTTGGGAGGGGCGCCAGAGGGAGCAGCTCAAGGCAGAGTCTGGAACCCCGGCAGCGGCAGGATGTTCTAGGGCCTGCTCCTCCTCCCCGCAGGGTGTGGTGGGATGGGAACGGAGTGCCCCCGAGGCTTTCTGATGCTTTTGCCCTCCCAGGCCCAGGAGCAGACCACGAAAGGCCTAAGGGCCAGGGCCAGGAGTGAGCAGGTCCCATCAGGGCCGGGGGCTGCTGAGTGGAGCTGGGCCTCGTACTGTTTCTCCTTCTCCCTGCCGGAGGCCTGGGCCCTCCAGCGCTGCCGGGCTAGCCCTCGGTTCCCCGCTTGGCTCTGCCCCTGCACCTGCGCCCTTGAGGTGTGCCACGGTCCGGGTGACTCACTGCGGGCTGGGACCCCGCCGCCCCCCTGCATTGGGAGCCCATGCTCTGAATCAAGCTGGAAAATCTGGTCCTATCTCTCAACTGTGTGTTTTTCCCAGGTGGGGAGTGGGGCCTCAGCCCTCAGCAATTCCCTGGATGGTGGGATGGAAAGAGACTGCGGGGGGGGGGGGGGTGTCAGTCTTGCTTCCTGTCTCCCGACTTCCAGCTTCTCGGTAACCCGATTCAGTCATTCAGGTGAGGGCTACGGAAGACGCAGCAAGTAGATATTCCTGTCCCTTCCCCCAGTTGCCCAGTGCCTGAGGTAACAGTGATCCCTCCAACCCCCTGCCTCCCCCACGTTTTGTCTGTGGCAGGATTAAGATCCTCTGGCCTAAAGGGAGGGCAGTTCCTGCAAGGGCGAGCTGGCCAGCATGGGGCCCTGGGCCCCCCCTCCCAGCCCTCCATGACGACTGCAACCCTTGGCCAGTTTCCTTCCCATTTCTGCCCCTGCTCCTACCTACCCCTGCAACAGAGACCAGAGCTCCATGGCCTCTGTGCTGGGGGAGGGGCAGTGAAACCCAGCCACCTGCCAGAGAGTGCGGCCATTGCTTTGCTGGGCCTGGACTGGGCTCCCAACCCAGAGGGCTCTGGGCATGCAAGGTCCCAGAGTAGAAGCGCTGCCAGGAAAGGCTCTGAGAAAAGCCTAGGAGAGGGACGGGGCTGAGCCCCACCCCTAGGACTGGACGGGAGGTGGCTCCTTTGGCTGTTCCCTGAGGAGTCAGCTATGAATTCCTTGAAGGGGTTCCTGGTGGGCGGGAGAGGGTCTTCCCCCTGCTCTGGAGGGCGGGAGTGGAACAGCCCCCTTTCCAGGCCTCGGGGGAAATTGGTCTGAGAACCTGCCCAGGGCTGCCTCTTTCCTGCCCCTCCTCGGGGACTCAGCCCCTACTCTGATCCTGATGGGTTCGGTGCGGGCAGGAGCTGGGCAGGGAGACCACAGTGTGAGGTGTGGGGGGGTGGCGGCCTGGGCGTGTGGATACCCCGAGCACGAGAAAGACGAGAGCGGCCAGGAACCCAAGACACGTCTGGAGGGGGTACCCTGTTCTCTGAGTGTGGGTACAAGGCAGCCAGAAGGCATCAGTTTGGGGCCAGTTCTTACAGGCCCTCATGTTCCTAAAGGGGAGTCCCGGCGACCCTGCCTTTATGGCTGGCCTCCCCTAATCGTCAGGGGCCTTCTGGGGGCCCAGCCTTCACCATGGGGGGGCGCCTGGATGCAAGTATGTGTGTAGCTGTGTGCGGCAGTGTGCCTGAGCGGCGCCTGGGCCCAGGATTGTTCTGGGCAGTGCTGCAGGGTTGCTGCCCACCCTCCTCCTGCTGCTGTGGGCAGTCTCCCAGGGAGGATGCCTGACTGCCTCTTCCCGCCCCCCACCCGCTGTGTTTCCCGCAGGTTCTGACTCTCAGGCTGACAGCAGACCCCTGTGCATGTTGGACCGGTGCAGGGACCTGCGGGAAGGACAGAGTGCTGGGGGCAGGGCAATCTCCTGGGGCTGGTTCTTAGAGGTCCTGTCCTAGGTCAGTGGTCAGGTTGTTGGGGTTGTTGGAGTGGCGGCGAGGCAGGTGGACCCCCTGCTTCTCTAGTTTAGAACCTGAGAGCCTCCCCCGCAACCTCCTCCTGTCCCCGGGGTCCTGGTTTTTGTTTCCAGGGCAGCTACCAACTCACATCGAGGTCACCGAACGCCCTTGCTGGCCTTGGTTTCCCCGAATGTAAAATGGGCTGGAGGAGTGGGGAAGGGATGGGTGGCGGCTTGTGTCTAGGAAACCAGCTGGGCCTGGGTCAAGAGTGAGGGCCATAGGCCAAACTTGAGGGTCACTCTGAGGCCCACACAGAGGAAGAGAAAGAACCACTCCCTGCGGAGTGGACACGTGAGCCAGGTTCTGTGCCGCCTCTTTCGCAGACTTTACGTTGTAGCAAAACCAGGGCTTTGTTTAGTCGTTCCGCATCTGCTGGGAGCCGCCGCCTCTGTGCGGCCTGGGAAGGGGAAGGGAGGTGGAAAAAGACAGCAGCAAAACCTTATTTTCAGCAAGCCTGGAGCCTTGCAGGGAGATCGGCCCACACCTTGCGAGGCCCACGGACCAGTGTTGTCGTGTGGGCGTTTCTGTGACCATGTTTGGTCCTGTAGCATCCCGGACATGAGCCCCTGGCTCTGGGTAGCTAGGGAGCACTCAAAACTGAGGCTGGCCCAACTGGAGAACTGATGCTTAACCGAATTTATTTCCACTCACGTCGGTTTAAATAGTCACGTGTGACGCGCAGCTGCCGTATTGCACAGCCCAGCGACAGAGCAGAGGCACAACGTGACGGCCCCTGCCTGGCAGGGACAGACAGGGAGGGCCCGGCACAGACGTTGAGCATGGGCCATGGAAAGTTTCCTAGGTCGTGGGGCCTTCTGTTGGGCCCTGAAGGACGGACAGAGGGAAGAAGGAGGCCCCGTGGGGCTGTGGAAAAGTGTCAGCAGCATGCAGGGAATTCCCATGTGCGTGGAGCCTTGGGGACAGGCAGCCCACCTAGCTGGGCAAGCCAAGTTGTCAGAAAGCCTTCCTGGCCAAAGTGTTGGAAGGAGGGAGTCGTTGAGGGTTCTGGAGCAGGAAGAGACCATGTTGGAAGAGGCATGTCTGGGGGAGGGGAGGATGGATGGGGAAGAGGGAGGAGGACAGGATGGATGGAACAGCCAGGATGGGCGGGGCTGGGAGAGGAGGATTGGTGGTGATAGGACTTGGAGGGCCGAGAAGAGCCGCTTGGTCCGGCACCTTCCAGTAAACTGGCCTTGGGTTCTTCGGAGAGCCAGAGTCTCCCTCCCACCTGGGTCCAGCTGAGAGTCTGAGAGCTAGCAAGGACTTAGAGGCCTAGCTCTCAGCGTGGAGAACAAAGGAAGGGGTAGCTGTCCTTGACGGCCCCAGGTGCGGGTAAGGCAAGTATAGGGGGAGATCTGTGGACCAGGCCGGAGGGCCTGTATGACCTTGGAAGGTTGTTTGTTTCATCTTCTGTCTGTAAGATGGAGCCCCAGAGAGAGGCGGCATGCCTTGTCTGAGAACAGACCCTACCGCCAGGTCACCTGGGTTTGTATCCCAGCTCCGACATTTACTAGCTGTGTGACTTTGGAAGAATTGCTTAATCTCTCTGGTTTCCTCTTCTCTGAAATGAGGATAATAATAGTACTTAACTTGCAGCATTACCGGGATGATTAGATAAGTCTATACAGGAAAAGCACTTAGAACAGGGGCTGGCCTGACCCTGCCCTCAGAAAGCTCACAGTTTAGGTATGTGTGGGAAGCTCTGCCAGGCTTTGTGTTCCTGGGAACAGGCTGGCCGGACAGCTGTCACCAGGCTCCTGGGATTGCGTGGGGGGCCAGAAAGGGTTTGATGGCAGAAACTTAGGCCATCTGAGTCAAAAAATCTATAGCACGAGTCTGTTCTGTAGAGGGGAGGGTGGTGCTCCCCCACCCTCGGTAAGGGATAGCGCTGCAGCCCCCTCTGACGCGCCTTCCCCACCTGTCCCCGCAGAAGATGCTGATGAAGCAGCAGGACCGTCTGGAGGAGCGAGAGCAGGACATCGAGGACCAGCTGTACAAACTTGAGTCAGACAAGCGCCTGGTGGAGGTAGCTAAGCCCAAGCCCGTGGTATGGGGTGGGGAGGCCTGGGCGCAGGGCGTCGGGCTGGTTCCTTACTTGGGCTAGGATCTACCGTGTGGTCGACTCGGTGCCAGAATCCCTGGGTCAGTTACTCGGTGGATGAGCCCCCCCGCCCCCGGGGCCAGGGGTAGCTGGCCCAGAGCCCTGTGCTACCTACAGGAAAGGAGCAGAGCCTTGGGCAGCCCGGGGGTAGGGGGGTGTCCCAGACTCTACCGTCCAGGATGTGAGAGCGGCGGGAGTGGCAGCCGGAGGCCCCCAGGGCTCAGCGCCCCCCCCTCTCACCCCCGCGCCTGCAGGAGAAGGTGAGCCAGCTGAAGGAGGAGGTGCGGCTACAGTATGAGAAGCTGCACCAGCTGCTGGACGAGGACCTGCGGCAGACGGTGGAGGTCTTGGACAAGGCCCAGGCCAAGTTCTGCAGCGAGAACGCAGCGCAGGCGCTGCACCTCGGGGAGCGCATGCAGGAGGCCAAGAAGCTGCTGGGCTCCCTGCAGCTGCTCTTCGACAAGACGGAAGATGTCAGCTTCATGAAGGTGGGCTGGGAGCGGGACCAGCGGCTGGGAGCTGGGCTCATTCCGAAGTTGGAGTCGCCCATCCTTGACCCCCCAGCGAGTGTCCCCCAGCAGTATGCTCACAGGGTTTGGGAGCCAGCCTGCGTGGCTTCAGCGCCCCCCCCCCACCCCGCTCTTTCTGGCTTCATGAGCTGGGGAGCGGGTCATAGGTGTGCCCTGTGCCTGAGTTCCCTCACTGACAAAATGGGATTCGTAAGACAGAGCTACCTACTCTCCCTTATCCACGATTCCAAATTTTAAAAGCCTCTGAAAACTAGTAGGAAAAATTCTGACAACTCATTTTACCGAAAAAACTGACCTGAACTCATGTTGGCAGTGTATGGTCTTTATTTATCTTGCTTGATACAAGGACGCAAACATTTTGCTGCAGGAACGTTGATGCATTGGACGATGGTATCCTGTTGGGGCCCATGTATACTATACAGTACAGGCACCACAGTCCCCTTCTAAAATCCAACAAATTCCAAGTTCCAAGACACATCTGGCCCCGAGGATTTCGGAGAAAGGCCTGAGTGCCTCTAATGTTTTCCTCCCAGAGGAGTTGTGCACATAAAATGATAGATGTATGGAAAGCACTTACGTATTTGTCACATAGTAGGTGCTCAATAAGTGTTAGCTCTTCGTATCTTCTAGAAACGGAGACACTCCCCTCCCCCCATAGCACACTTTGGCTGGAATCAGATGGTCAGCCCTGCCTGGGGAGAGGGGTGTTGGGGCAGCTCTCCCATGTTGCCTTTCCCACTGACTAACCCTTTCTCTCCCCCCAGAACACCAAGTCTGTGAAAATCCTAATGGACAGGTGAGCAGGCGGCCACTGGCCCCCAGGGGAACACGTGTGGGGGAGGGCAGGGAGGGCCAGGCCCAACGGGGGGAGGTAGGGCAGGCTCACCGGTGATGCCTCCTCACAGCAGATGCCCCGTCCACTGCCCCCAGGACCCAGACCTGCACGGGCAGCAGCCTTTCTCCCCCTAAGATCGGCCACCTGAACTCCAAGCTCTTCCTGAATGAGGTGGCCAAGAAGGAGAAGCAGCTGCGGAAGATGCTAGAAGGTGAGGGTGGTATCCTCAATGGAAAGGAGAGAGCCCTTCGGGCAGGGAGGAATGCCAGAGCCTTCTCTCTGAGAGGCAGCATGGCCTAGTCAGATAGCCTTCTCTTCCTATCCTGGCTTCGCCACTTCTAGCTACTGGACCTGGGAAAAACCATCTTACCTCCCTAAACTTCAGTTTCTTCAGCTGTAAAATGGGAATTATCACAGTATCCACCTGCTAATGGGGTAGGCAGCGGTGACCGAGACAGTGCATGCTGTGATGAGCTTGCCCCGATAGATAGAAAGTGGGGAGAGGAGGCCTGGGTTGCTTGGGATGGGAGCTTTGGCGACTTTTGCCCCAAACTCTCCACAGGCCCCTTCAGCACACCGGTGCCCTTCCTGCAGAGCGTCCCCCTGTACCCTTGTGGCGTGAGCAGCTCTGGGGCGGAAAAGCGCAAGCACTCAACGGCCTTCCCTGAGGCCAGTTTCCTAGAGACGTCGTCAGGCCCCGTGGGCAGCCAGTATGGGGCAGCGGGCACAGCCAGCGGCGAGGGCCAGTCAGGGCAGCCCCTGGGGCCCTGCAGCTCCACGCAGCACTTGGTGGCCCTGCCGGGCGGCGCCCAACCAGTGCACTCGAGTCCTGTGTTCCCCCCATCACAGTATCCCAATGGCTCCGCCACCCAGCAGCCCATGCTCCCCCAGTATGGCGGCCGCAAGATTCTCGTCTGTTCTGTGGACAACTGTTACTGTTCTTCCGTGGCCAACCACGGTGGCCACCAGCCCTACCCCCGCTCCGGCCACTTTCCCTGGACAGTGCCCTCGCAGGAGTACTCACACCCGCTCCCGCCCACACCCTCCGTCCCCCAGTCCCTTCCTGGCCTGGCGGTCAGAGACTGGCTCGACGCCTCCCAGCAGCCTGGCCACCAGGATTTCTACAGGGTGTATGGGCAGCCGTCCACCAAACACTACGTGACGAGCTAACGCCACGCAGGCAGCGGGGCGCTGGGGAATCTTCCCCCCCAGCCCCCCAGTGGCTCGGGAATTATGCATCCAGAGACCTGCCCTTCTACCTTCCTGTCTTCCCTCCCTTCCTCCTTCATCTCCCCCCAAGTCTTTTCCTTTTGGATTTTGTTTTATTTGGGGCTTTGGTTTTGATTTTTTTTTTTTTTTTTAATGAATCTCCTGGACGCAGAGGTGACAGTGAGAGCTGGCCTGGGCTGGGCTTCAGGTGGCCCTGGAGTTGGGAAAACGTCTACTTCAAGGCTTTGAGCTCTCTCTCTGTCTCTCCTTTTTTCTTTCACTCCTTCTCCTTCCTACCCCCCCGTGGCTGGAAGGAATGTCAGCTTCCCCTAAAGCCTTGGGGGATCCAGCCCTCCTCCTCAGCCCTGGGAGGAAGGACCAGCGGTGCCCACTGGCCCGCTTCTCCTCTCATTTTTCTTTTGGGCAGTTTGATCACTGACTGAGTAAGAATTGACCTGTAGATTGTGGGACTTTTTTTTTTTTTTTAATTTTTTTTTTTATAAAGCAAGAATGATTTCTCCTGCTTCCTTCTCAACATCCTCCCAGATGGAGTTCAAAGGCCACTTCTCAAGCAGCTTTTGGCACCTTCAGCCTCAGAGTGGAATCTTAAAGACAGGAACCCCATGTCCAGGAAAGGGGAAAAGGAACTTTGCCAATGATAGTGACCACAGCAAAAGCAAATAATAATAATATTAATAATAATAAAGAGAAATAAAAGAAATAATAAAATAAAAAACCATAGCACAGCCCTTGTTGAGGTCAGTGGGGGAGGAGCGGCTGCCCGGAGCTGGGTCCTTGCCTGGATTTTGACACAGCAACTTCCTGTAGTGAGCACTTTGTACGAATCGTGGACTTCCTGTTCTCAAGGCGCAGGTATTTATTCTGTAATCTGTCTGGAGCACACACCGAAATCCAACCTTCTAATAAACATACTGGCGCAGTCCCTCTCCCTGCCTCGCCTCTTACCCCTCACCCCCCCAGGCCTAGGGTCTTCGGGTGTTGGTACAAGAAAGGGCACCGAGGGATGGAAGCCCCTGCCTTCCTCGCCTTGCTTCTGTGCTCTGTCTAGACTGTTCCAGGCCTGTGAATATCAGTTCGTCAGGCACTAACTACATCTCCTCTCAGCCTTGGGTTCATTTGACAAATATTTGCTGAGCAAGGGCCTCCCAGGCCCAGCCCCCTGCTTCATAGGTCCTGGCATCTCTTTGAGGTTCTGCCAGCATGTTCTTAGCTAGGACAGACAAAGGAAGAAATACCTTTCTGTGAGTCTTGCAAAATTACCTCCTTCAGTCCACAGATATTTATTGAGCACATGCTAAGGGCCAGGCGCTGTGCAGGGCTGTGGACACAAACAGCAGACCCTCTTTGTAATTTAGTCTAACTGGGCCTTGACCCCGTTGAAGTCACTCAGCTCCACGCTTCCTGTGGTGACGTGGGCCCAGGCCCTTGCCCCTGCACATAGGGCAAGAGCAGGCAGGAGAACATTCGGCTCTGAGAGGCATGTAGGTAGGGTAGCAAGGTGAAGAAGACATTCTACCCTCATCCCTTTTGGCAGAGCTGCTCAAACTCTAGCGTGTCTTGGGAGCTTGTTAAAAGGGCTGATTCCTGGGGCCCGCTTAGACTGTGGGAGCCATCGAGGGCCCCGGAATCTGTATTTGTAACTCCCCAGTTAAAAGAAGCGCTGCCATGAAGGACTGGCTAGGGTCTTGTCACAGGGACCCCTGGGTAGAAAGACGGGCTGGAGCACACCTCTGTTGGGGGCAGGGGAAGTGATCTTTAAAGAGGATTTGGTTTGTTGCTTAACACTCCGCATGGGTCTTATGTCCGAGAGCAGCCTGTGCCCTTCTTCCGTATTAGTAGGAGGGGCAACCTTTGCTGGTGTCTAGTTCTCCTTCGCCCTGTCTGGGTAGAATCAGGGCCCGAACACCTGCTATCCCAGGAAGCCTAGAGCAAGGCAGGCAGCCGTGGGTACGTCCTGTCCTGTGCCAGGGGTCCGAGCCTCACCCAGCCCTAGTCACTCCCCGTCTCATAGAAGCAAGGATCCAGGGTGGAGGGCATGGTGAGGCCATGGTTTCCCTGGCCAGGGGGCCAGCCAGACCCAAACGGGCTTGGTCCTGCGAAGTAGAAGCTGTGTCTTCCCATCCTGTGGGAATAGAAAATGATTCAGTGTTGGGCGGGTGAACTCTTGCTCCACTGCTCCCCCTTCCCCACTTTGGCTGGGAGCCAAAGCCAGGCCAGGATGACAACAGCTGGCCTGCCCCCTTCTCTTCCCCTGCACCTGTTTGGGGCTAAAGCGAGGGGGCAGATGGTTGGAGCACAGCGCCCCTGCAGCCCTGGGTGGAAGGATGCCTGGGGGCAGGTGCTAGGGGACAGATAGACATTTAACTCCACTCACATCTGCTCCCATCTCACTGTCCCTCTCTGCTTGTCGGGGGCCCTAGGACATCTTCTGTGCCAAGGGTTGGGAGCCAAGACAGAAAGCTGCCCAATTTCTTTCCCACTTGGCCTAGTTTTGTTTTAGCTGTTGGGAGGCGGGGGGGGGGGTCCTCTCTCTGGACACATCAGTCAGACTGGGATACGGAGGGAGACTCTGGTGGGGGCGTTGAGCCCCACCAGGTCCCCGCTTTGGAAGCCCACCCCGGACAATTACACACGCAGGCAGCAGCCAGCTGCCGGTAGCACAGCCTGGGGGTGCCTGGGCAGCCAGGAAAGCAGGGAGCCGCTAACCCCATCCAGCTGTCCCCAGCCACCCAGCTGTCCCCGGCTTCATAGGAGCAGCTGTCACACACTTCCCCAAAGGGTCAGGGGCAGAGGAGGCCCAGAAAGAGCTGGAGCTGCCCCAGGACACAAGGCCTTCCGGAGAAGGTGCGAAGGGGGCCCTTCCCCACCCCGCCCTGGCGTGCAGAGTCCCACACCTCTGGGCACCCACAGCCACACCCTGTGCCTCACCCCGCCGGCGGGCGGCTCGGAGATAGCGGGCCCTCACACCCCGGGCGCTGCCCTCCCGCCTTACGAGAGGCGGTCACTCCTCCCCTTTCCGGGAAGGGCTGGGTGTCAGGAGCGCCTCTCCCCCACCCCACCGATGGGGGGCGGCGGCTGCTGTGGCCCAGATGTGCGCCGCCCCCCGGGGAGGCGACCGCCGGGAGGGGAGGGGGGTTTCCTCCGCCCGCCACCCGCGCCGCCCGAGCTCTTTCATGTCGCTGCCCTCCCCGTCCCAGCCCGGGCCCAGCAGCTGCGCCCCGCTCCCCGCCCCCGGCCTCTCTCCCAGCTGTCTTTAGGGTGGGGCCGCGCAGCTGGGGAACAGCTGCAAGGCGTGGAGGGGGGGCAGGTCGGCCGCCCCCGCAACAGCCGGAAACGGTTCGGGGGTGGCGGGGGAGGGAGGGTGCCGGGAAGGCGAGGCCGGGGGTGGTCGGCTCCTCCGCCCCGCCCCCAGCGCATCTGGCCGGGCCAGCTGAGAGGGGTAGACCCCAGATCAAAGCCCCCTCCCGGCTTCAAAGGGCGCCCTGCGGGCGGGCCGTGCGGTGGGGCAGCCAGGAGCATCCTGCGGGCGTCGCCGCTGAGTCAGCGCCCGGGGCCCTTGTCCCAAGGCGAGACCCCACCTTCTAACCTCGCTTCTGGGCTCCTCCGTTCCTGTTCACACCCACCCACTCAAGGCCCTATCGTTGTCACCACGCCACTTCCTCAGACACCTTCAATTTCTCCCATCTGAGGGTGGGGGAGAACCGAGGCACATTTTCAAGATCGAGCCTGGCCCTCTGGGGGATTCCCTACCCCACCTCTGCGTCCTGTAAATTCGGGGTGGGTGGACGGAGGGTCTAGGATATGTCCTTCCCCAACCTAGTGATCTAGGCCTACAAAGAAAGCTCGTGGGGGGGAGGGGCGGATGTTAGCCCTACTGGGGTTGCAGGGTAAAGAGAGGTAGAAAACTGATTCCCAGGTTCCTGGACAGACCCCACCACATTTTAGCCCCTCTTTTACAGTGAGGGAGTCCCTGTTTGATTTTGGAAAGCTCTCCCTTGGAGGTGCCTTAGAAACAGTGGTCTCTAGAACCTGGGTCCCTTGAACTGATTCTAGAACCCTCTGAGTCCTGTTTCTTTGAGTTAAAGGGCAAGGAAGGAAATTGAGAACACTCCTGGAGCTGCCCTTCCCTATACTCTGGGCAAGGCCTTGGGATTCAGGACTAAGATTCCCGAAACGTCCATGGAGGCTGAAAGGAAAAGAGACAGACCGGAGAGTGGGGCAGAGACAGCAGGGCTGGGGGCCCATGAGGTGAGAGGTTATGGATGGACCAGAAGGTGGGCTGGCCTTAAGGATATCCCCTTCTTCCTGCAGCTTCTCTCTTCCTTCAACACTCTACCCTTTCCAAAGACTCTCTTCCCTTCCAGAGCAAGATGTAGTCACCTTCTGCTTGAATTCCTCAAGACACTGCTTCCGCAGGGAAAGCTCTTACAGGTACCAAATAGAAATCTGGTGGAGAGAGCTGTGATCTCCACCATATTCTCTATGGGATGTGGGAATCACACCCATTGAGTGAGGGAAGCCTTCAAGAGCCCAGGGCCTATTCCCTAAAATCCCCTGTCCCTGGCATTTATGATGCGGGGCCTTGGCAAGAGGCTTACCCTTGAGCTCTGCACTGGAAGTCTGCATGTTTCTTCCATGGGCAACCAGTTTTCTTTAATTGCTGTGTAGTTAATTCCTCTCAACTGCAGCAAACTGGGATATTTATGACTTCCCCTTGCACTAGATCTTCAATAATTGGGTCTTTCTTGAGAAAGAACCCATCTGCTCAGTGCCATAGATTATTTTTCATTATTTACATGGAGGCAAGAAGGGGGAGAAGTATGGGGTGGTGTGTGGCAGAGTTTTCAACAGCTCGTAGAACGGGGTGTTAATGGTGGCACAGGCAACATCTCAAAATTGCAGGTAAAGAGTGAAATGCAAAAAAAAAAAAAAAAAAAAGAGTGAAATGCAGGAGCAGGAGTCCAAGAGCTGACTGTTAAGGATGATGTGAACTTCTGGTCCACCTGGGGGGGGCGGGAGGCGGGGGGAAGGCAGTGAGTCATGTGACCTATAGATGTCAGGCTGGCTGGTCGTGACTTGGATGTTGTCATTAGACACTCTCCACATCTGTGTCTGGTGCAGGTCACTGAGTAGGGAGGGGGTTCGGATGCAAAGGGACAACTCAGGGCCTAACAGACAGGGACTCTCCAGCCACACCAAATGCCATCTCCAGCAGCTGCAACGACCCAAGCTCCACCTATCAGATCATAGGTTCAGAGCCAGTCCTCCAGTAGCCCAGGTGGTTCTGTGCCCTAGGGGCTCCACTGCACCCTCTGCCTGGATTGTACACCAAGACTCAGGGTTTTGCTTCTGCCCTGTGCCCCTGTCTACCCTCTCCATGAGGGTTCGAGGAGAAATGAAATGATGCACGCAGAGTACCAGGTTTGTTGCTGGCACTGTCCACTTCGGGGTATTGATAGCTCTCACGATGCTTCTGCTCCTGTGCACCAACCACTCTCCCGTCTGTGCACCTAGGACTCTCACACGGTATTCTACCTATTGTAGTGTACATGTCAGGTTACATGCTGCAGAGCTTACCGGTGCCACTAGCCTCTGAGTCCCTGGAGGACATGAAATATTAGTCATCTTTGATTTTTCAGAGCCTAGGACATTGCCTGTTTCATTCATTTGCTCATTTATTCATTCAACAAAGAATTATTGAGGTTCCTCTGATTCTTGGCACCGTTCCCGTGTTGGGGATCCATCAGTTAACAAAACAGACAGATTCTCTGCCCTCTTGCAGCTGATAATTGGGTGAGGGAAGGGAAAGATGACAATAAATCAATAAATATGAGTTGATGGTAAGAACTGTGAAGGCAAGTAAAGCAGGGCGAGGGGGGTAGAACATGCCAGGAAGGTGAGGGGGCATGGGAGTTTTATATGGGGAGATGGTTGGGGATGGCTTTACTGAGAAGGTGATATTGAGCAGATATTTCAGAATGTGGGCACCTGAGTGGCTCAGTTAGTTAAGCGTCTTCCTTCAGCTCAGGTCACAATCCCAGGGTCCTGGGATCCAGCCCCATGGTGTCTCTCTGCTCAGTGGGGAGTCGGCTTCTCCCTCTCCCTCTGCACACTCTCTCTTAAATAAATAAAATCTTTAAAAATATACATACATCTTTCAGAATGTGAGGAGGCAAGGTCTCAGGTTATCATCAGAAACAACAGTGTTCCAGGCGGGGGAAACAAATGCAAAGACCAGAGGCAAATGAACGGGAAAGGGGTGTGTGTGTCTGGAAGGAGTGAGGGGCAGAGCAGTGAGTAATGAAGTTGAAAAGGCAAGATAGAAGGGGGCAGGGCATAAGGCATTATAAGTGCTGTGCCTCTGCTCAAGAAATAATTTGCTGAATGAATGAACCAGCGAATGAATGGCTGGCTGGATGGCTGGCTGGATGCCAACTGCTGAGGCTTTCGGGGCTCTAGGAGTTTCACAGGGGAGCTCTGTGGGCTAGAGGGGACCAGGCCATCTTCCTGGGCATGTGGGACTTGCATCATGCCCTAAAAGAAGAGTAAGAAAAGCCCAGAAGAGGGGCAGCCACTCCAGGGAGAAGGGGACCATGAGCACAGGTGGGGGTTAGGCTGCGGGAGGGGGAGGACAACTCCTATGAAGCTCAGGGTTGGTGAGAGAGTCCGTGATTGACAGATCTGTAAAAAAGGTTTGGGGTCAGATCAGAGGGCTCTTGAATGACAGGATAAACAGTTTGGCCTTGAGTCCCATAGCCGCAGGGCCCCTGAAGATCTCTGAGCCCGGGGAACTGTATTTTGGAACAATGGCTCTGAGCACCGAGGGGGTGAGGGCGAGGCAGCGGGGGACAACATGGCCACCCAGGAGGCAGAGGGAGGTCCGAGTGCAAGAGTAGGCAGGGCTGTGGGGTGCCGGCTGGCCCCCACCCAGGGACAGGAAGGGCCTCCAGGTCCCACCGCTCCGCCAAGGAATGGAAGCCCGGATGAGGCCTTCTCCTCCCCTGCCGGCCGGCTGTGGGCCCTGGAGTCAGCAGAAAACCCCGGCCCTGGGGAGGAGGCGGCGCTGAGCCAGAAGCTGCTGAGGGAGCACTGGCAGCAAGATGCCATTGTACGTCCGCAATCAAGATACTTCAGAGGAAATCAAAAGCACCAACTGGGGAGATGATGTGCGCACGCTCTCGCTCTCTCTCTCTCAAACACACACACAAACTTCTGCCTCCAAAATGGGTCAAGTGAAGGCTGTGGGCGGGGGCGGGTGGGGGAGGCTGGAAGGAGAGGAGGCCCAGGGCCCCGGAGCAGCCCGGGTGCTTGTGCCCACTCGCCCTCCTGGCACAGAGGGCGGCAGCAGCTGCAGAGTGGGGTGGGACGGGAGGCTGGATGTCCCCCCCTCCATGCGTACGGATAATGCTCACAGCTGCCCTGCCGGCTTTGCCTTCATTAGGCCCAACTGTTCCAGGAGTGGTGGCAGGCGGGCAGGAGGGGGTGAGTGCCCACTCACAGACTGGGGGTAGGGGGCTCCCTGCAGCTGGGCAGACGCCTCCCCCTGCCTGGAGCAGCGTCCCGGCCCCTGAATTCACCTTCCTCCCTCTCTCTTCCTCCCAACTCGCTGCTCTGGTAGATCTGGAGGTCTCAAGGTGGGAAGGAGGCCTGGGCAGTCAAGGTGAGGCCCCAGGAGCTGGGTGAATTGAGGGGAGAGTTGGGCTGGGTTGTGCCCCACCCCCACCCCTGCCGCAGGTCGGGTTGTTGCTTACAAACCAAATCTCCTTATTCCTTTCTCTCCCCAAGCCATCTGTGGCATCCAGGTGGGAAAAGTGCTTTGGCCCTGTCATCTGGACGCCCCAGAGGAGCCCCAGTCACACCAAAAGCCCCAGATCAGGCGTGCTGGGTGCCCCCAGATAGACTCCAGAGGGCACGGGATGGGTGGGGGGAGGCATGCCAGCAGGATTTTGAACATTTCCACCTCTTGGAAGTGAGGAAGGCTGAGGAACGGAGGCTGCTGGGCTGCAGTTGGGACCAGGGCCTGGGTTGGGGGCCAGTGTTGAGAGCCAGGCCCAGAGAGGGGTCTGGCTGGTGTGATAGGCCCGGCCGCCGAGCATGGCCGAGCCGCCTCTGCCCTACTCAAGAGTACCCAGCCGGGGCACTCGCAGCTAGTGCGAAGCCTTGCACCCTGATGTGGGCTGTCCTCTCCCATACATATGAGTCAGCGGGGGCCCAGTGACAGGCCCGTCCAGTCTCAGGAATGTACATTCTGCTAACAAGGCAAAGAAACACCGGCTTCCTTCTTCCCGCTGGTGGTCTGAGGAGGGAGAGGGTGCGCCCTCTCTTCCATTTTGGGCCAGGGCACTGGCTGGGGGCTGCTGAGCCCGGGTGAGAATGAAGCCCGCCTGTCCCAGGCAAGGCCTCAAGGAGCAGCAGCCTCCCCAGCCTCTTCCTTTGTTGTCAGGGTGGGGCCGGCCCCCCTGCCCCCTCTGCCGGTGGCCTTCAGAGCAGCAGCCACCTCTGGGACTCCAAGGGGAAAGGGGGGGATGGTGACAAAGAGGAAGGTAGGCCTCCCTGTTTACCGGAGCCTCACCCCACCGCTGCTCCCAGCGGCTCACAGCCCTGCATCTAGTCAGGGGGCATCCAGGAGGAAAATGGTCTTTCCAGTGTGCTGGAATCCCAGACAAGCCGCTTTCTCTCTGTGTGATCCTAGGCAAGTGACTTACCTTTGAGAGCCTTGGTTTCCCCAACTATGAAATAGGGACGGGAATACTTACCTCGTAGGGCTGCTGGAAGGATCTAGTTAGCGACTAACGGGGAGTTTGCCTAGCCAAGCTGCCCCCAGCCCTTGTAGTTTTCAGCTTCTGGTATTCCAGCAGGTTCTCCCAAATACTCTGCCCTTCCTTGACTTAGCTTGATCTCTGCAATTCTGGCATTAATATTTTATTTCTTTAGCAAAGGCTTTTTGTCCCTGGGATGCTGCTATTCACGCTGGGGAGAGAAAGCTCCCCATGTTCCTTTGTGCAGGAGGCTTCCTTGGCTCCTTTTCTGAGCGTGGAAGCCAAAAGGTGAAAAGGTACAGGCCCCTCTTTCCCTGCTATCTGAAAGTAGAGCTTTCCTATGAAACCTTTCACAAGCTGAACCGGGGTAAAGCCGTGCAGACCCTGCTTTCCAAAGTTCGCATTACGTCACTTTGCTTTTATGCGAGACCTACATTCGTAGTTCGTATGGTAAGGGCTTTTTTGTTTTCTTTCTTTCTTTCTTTCTTTTTTTTTTTCAAAAGTGAAAATCCTCTTCAGATTTCTTTCGGTTAGTGAAAACAGGTACTAATGTCGGTCTTTCGCAATAGTGAAGTGGCGAAACGAGGACTTTCGGAAAGCAAGGATTACCTGTGTCATGGTGCGCGCTCCGGGCCCCGCAGCGACACAGGTCTGGGTGCAAATCAGGTTCTGCCCTGCTCTTCTGGCGCGATCTTGAGCAAGTGGCTCCAAGCTGTGAGCCCTGTCCCCAAACTGTGGTCGTACCTCTGGTTAATAATGTTACGAGGATTAAACAGGATGGTAACTGTGGAGGACTCGGCGCAAGCGGGAGACCCCTAGCCAGTCAGCCACTCGCCCTGGTCTGACGGAGGGGCCTGGTGGTTGCCCCTATTTCCACGTGCGCGCGTGTGTGTCTGCTTCTGGACACGCGCACACACACTCACACACACACGCACACTGTCACAGCCCTGGACCAGCAGATTCACTACATGGAGCAGGAGCTTCCCCCCCCCACCCCCCGCCCAACTCCTGGTGCTGCAGCTTCCCTGTGTTCTGCAGTGTTGGAAAAGGAAATTACTGAACAGATTGCAATTAAGAGGGGAGAAGGGGGAGAGAGAGACCGAGGCCCTAAAATGCAGCTCGACTGAGTGCTAAACTGTGTTTTTGCCTGGAGCCAATCAGGAGCCTCTGACAAGAGGCTGTTCCCACTCACGAATCTAATTGCAAGAGGTGTGGCTGGGGTGGCCCCGGGAACCCCAGAGAGGAGGGGGCTGCCAGCACCTTGGGGAGACTGTTGGCCGCTTGCTTGTTGCCTTGAAAGTTCCGGAGCCACACGGGAGGGAAGTTGGGAAGGCAGAGGTCTAGGGGGCCTGGGAAGGTCTGGACTCCAGAATTTCCGCCAGTCGTTATAATAGCGGCCAATGCTTCAGCCCCTCCTGTGCGCGGGACACACGTAGCTTCCTCCAGTCCTCTGGTACCTCATTTTACAGATAAGAAACCGAGGCACAGAGCGCCCCTAATTTTTTTTTAAGATTTTTATTTATTTATTCGATGGAGAAAGAGCACAAGCAGGGGAAGCGGCAGGCAGAGGGAGAGAGAGAGGCAGGCTTTCCTCTGAGTGGGGAGCCCAGTGGGGGCTGGACGCCAGGACCCTGGGACCGTGACCTGAGCCGAAGGCAGACGCTTAGAGGACTGAGTCACCCAGGCGTCCTGAGTGTCCCTACTTTGTGCTTGCTGTTGCCCTAGGTCTAAGTACTTTATTTACATTGTATCTCTTTTAAATCTCTCTACCATTTTAGTCCCATTTCATAGATGAAAAAGCAGGACTCCAAGAAAGTAACTTGCCCAAGATCACAGAGCTGATTTATGATGCACAAGGATTGAACCCTGGGCCTCTCTGACTCCAGAAAACAGACTTTTTTTTTTTTAGAAAACAGACTTTTTAATTGTACCTCATTGTCCCTTTATTGAGCATAGTGTTCCTGATGGAGGTGCGAGATTTAGCAAAACAACACAAATAAAAAACTGAGAAGGTCAGTTTCTGAATTTGAATTTCAGATAACAAAGACTTTTTTTTTGAGCATTAGAAGTCTGTCCCCAATATTGCATGGGATATACTTGTATTAAAAACAATTCTCTGTTTCTCTGAAATTCAAGTCTAAGTGAATATCCTATCATTTATCTGGCAACCCTAGACCTCTCTCCTCCTGCCCCGAACACCCCTCTTTTCTGCCAACGGCTTGCATTTAAAGGCGAGCCCTTCGGACCAGCCATTCGGTGGGTAGCCAGGCTGCTCCAGTGAGGCCGGCCAAGGGGAATACGTGTTTTCTGCTCCAGTGGCAGAACCCCGAACCTGAAGCCTGCTCTGTCACCTACTGTGTGACTTTGGGCATGTCTGTTTCCCTCTCTGGGCCCTCCTCTAAAAGGAAGATGCAGTATTAAGCCCTACATAATTGTAAGCGTCCTCGCCGGGCCCTTCCCGATGTCTTGTCCCTTTTTCTTGCAAAAGATGGTACAAAGTCTGTGGTTGCACTGCGGTGAGGACAGGGAACACCCAACACCCGGACAAGGAACTCCAGGGGAGCACTGCTGGGGTAGACTTGGAAGGCAAGGGGGGCGGTGTAGGCAAAGACTGCTGGGAAATGGGCCATGACTGTCTGTCCCGCAGAGGCAACACAGCTTGCTACAGCATTTGGACTCGAGGCGCTAGCCCCCTCCTGCACTGACGGTTCTGTGAGGGCAAACTCCTTAACGCAGGCCAGTGCCTCAGTCTTCTCGACTGCAAAGTGGGCCTCTTGCTGCCCGGCACCGAAAGGACTGGACGTCAGGCGCCTGCCGCGCAGGAGGGGCTTCCTAAAGCCTCGTTCTTATCGTTGGTGGCCGTGTCAGCGTCCTGTCCTTCTGAAAGAAGCACCTTGGGGAATGCGAACCTCTGAAAGGACAAACACAGCCGAGGCCCTCTCCGAGCTCTGGCAAAGAACACAACACATTCCAGGCTGCCTTCCTTTCAGCTACATTTTATTTGTCAGATTTTTGACAGACGTCTAAATTATACATTGAATTTTCCACATGACCAAATACCACGTCCCTTCCTTTGATTATCGTTTTCAAAAGGGACTATAAAAAAAGAACCTTTCGATGGATCAGACTGAACCCTGAAACCACATGGAGTGCAGAGCTAAAAATAAAAGGAAGTAAGAACTGGCCCCTGAGAAGGAAAGAGAAATCAAAGCAAACTCTGACGGGAATCAAGGGACGCGTCCTGGCGAGGGTGACATGGTGTCACCCTCCAGGCCAGGCCGGATCAGGAGCGGCCGACAGGGAGGGTGGGGCCCGGAGCTGCACAAAAATAGCCGCCGCTTTCGCCCAGAGGGGAATAAAGAAATTTGTCAAAAGCCAGGAGAGAGAGAAGTGGAGTTGGAGGGAGGGAGGGGGCAGGACCGCGTCCTTCCAGCAGTTTCGGGAGCTGCGGACTTCTTCCACCCCGGCACATTTCTACCCGCCGGCACAATCGCTGACTTTCAGCTGTGCGCCGACATGTTCCCCAGCTCAGCCCACATCAATGACACCCTTGTTTCCATGGTAACCACGGGAGAGTGAAGGGGAAAGGGTGTGCGGGGCTGGGCGCGGGGAGCCCGCCGCCCTGAGCCGCGCCCGGGCCGGTAGCGGCCGGGGAGGGGGCCTGTCCCGCCATCGAGGCCCTGGCGACGCTCGCAGAGCCCCCGCTGGGGGTGGGAGGACGCCAGACCGCGTGTCCCCCTCTCTGGCTTCAAATTCCATCTCTGGTCCCGGCCACAGCGGTGGGGTGGGGCTGGGAGGGCAGAGGGGACTTTTAGAAGCGTTTTGTTTTACGCAAATGGGAGCTTTCAAACTCTGCATTTTTCAGGCTTTGCTCATCTACCCCACGAGCCCCTGGAGGGTTCAGTGGGGCTCAGAGGGAAGATGAAAGCCTGTGACATCCGCAATGGCTCTGTCTTCAGCTGCAAAGCCAACCTGAGCCTTCACAGAGGCGGTTGCAGCGGAGGGCGAGTGGCTTCTGCGGCCGGCGAGGCCTGGGGAGGGCTCTTTCAAACAGTTCCCGAGCTAGGGGTGAAAGAACAAGGATATTTCACAGACCATCCACTGCCAGAGTCAAAGTTCCATGCCACAGTGTTCCCAATTGCCGAGCTCAAAGCAAGCGTGTTGGCCCTCAGGTAACAGCCCTGGTGCGCCGTGTGGAGGGAAAACCATTTTCAAGCGCCAGAGCTGCGTTGCCAGCCCGACAGAAGAGGGATTTCGGGCTCCTTCTCGTTCTGTCCCGCCCCTGTTCGAAGCCAGAGGGGCACCTGGGTGAGCCAGAGAAGCCGGAGGAGGAGATGGCAGGGAGCAACTAGCTCAGTGGTTTTAAAAAAAACCCCTCACCCCCTTTTGCTTTGCAAGCCCTTACTGGTCTGTCCAAGGCAATCCCAGGACACCTTTTCGCGTCTGGCG
The DNA here is from genome assembly GCA_028533885.1 of Nasua narica. NCBI lineage: Eukaryota > Metazoa > Chordata > Mammalia > Carnivora > Procyonidae > Nasua > Nasua narica. The sequence continues at coordinate 51,653,488 of CM052812.1, forward strand.
TGGGGAACGACTTTCACCCCGGACCGTCGTCGAAGTTGGCCTCGCCTGCACAACATCGCCCCCCCACCTCGAAAAATAAGCTGGGGACTGGGGGCCAGGGGCTGGAGTGGCCCCTTGGGTCTGCTCCAAATGCCTCGGTGGGTTGGGGAAGGGCCACCTCCCAGAATGAGAAAGCAGCTGGCCTCCTGGGACCCACTAGCCCTGAACAGTCTCTTGTTCACACTCGGAAAACCCCTGAGCTCAGGCAGCCGAACAGAGTTCAATTCAGGAGCCTGGTGCTGCTCTGGCCTGCTCTCCCGCGTCTGAGGCGCAAGCCAGGGGTTCTTCCGGCTCCGGGAGACAAGCTCTTCCTACCCTTCTGCTCCACTCCAACCTCAGAGGCAGAGGACGCCAGCGGCCGGGGTGACTCTGGCTCCCCTGGGCGACCATACACACCCGCCCGCGTTCTTCCCAGCCGCGAGCCCCCCGCCCCGCCGCGAGCACCCCACACCACCAAGTTGCCAGCACTGTAAAAATTGATCTCTTCTAAAAATCGATCTGCCAGCCTTTTCTCCGTGGAGCAGGTTCATGGTAAAGCCGCATTTATTTTTAAAATCTGATAGCAGCGGCCTATTGTGATCATTTAAACAGAATTCTTTGAGCTTTCAAAATTCCTTCTATAGGACGGCCATGGAGAAGCCCGCTAATCTGCTTCACTGAGCTGGAGAAAGCCTGTTTACGCTAGCCTGAGCCCTCAATGTGAGGGCTTTTTAAGGACCTTGTAATTTTTCTGGAATTAAACCTCCCACCTCTCCTTACATTCCAGATGTCATTACAGTCAAAAGTCATAAGAATTTGCTTCCCTGTGTGGCTGGCCAGGGGGGTAGGGGGGTGGGGACAAGGTATGTTTCTGTGGTGACTTGTTTGGAAGAAAGGTTTTTTTCCGCGCTCTCTCAGAAGGGTGAGGATTACATACAGTCTCCTACCTGCAGACAAGATGGTTTAATCATCTGCTCTCCCTCCCCTCCCCCCACCAGCCGCTTCCCACCCTGGCTTGGTTGGTGATGGTAAAAATCACTGCCCAGCACCAGCAAATACGGTCTGTAGTTTCAGAACCATGGTGGTGGTGGTGGGGGGGTGCGTAGGGAGGAATGTAAGGGACAGGTCAGGAAATAAATGAATGCAGCATAAGCTGCTTCTTCCTCTTTTCCTTTTTTTTTTTTCCTGAAAGAAAAAAGCCCACTGGAATTGTCTAAACTGCAATGTAATCTCTTGCTCATTTAAAAGATCTCATTTTCTAATCATGTGCTTTGAGACATTTAATACTATTTCAATTATGCAGAGGAAATAATATAATTCCTTTATTTGAAAAATGATACTGAACCTCAGAGATCAGTTAAATCTACTGCTGGAATGGGGATTCTTTTTAAACTGTGTTGTTCCCTCTCCTCAAACAGCTGTAGCTGTACACAGATGGAAAAACATTTGGTCAGAAAGCAGCAAATTAGTGTTTTTCAGGACAGAATTCAGCTCCCGCAGCTCCTGCGTCTCTCCGTTCAGCTAGATTTTATTTCTTCTTTGCGTTGACATTTTTGCAGACCCAGTTCATGCCATCCTTTGAGGGAAATGGGCAGAGAAAGGCAGTGTTAGTTGTCAGAAAGGCACCAAACACCCAAGCCGGGGCAGGGAGTGGGGGCGGGTCCCTGGGTCCTCGCTCCCCAACCCTGAGCTCCAGGGAGTTTGCTTGCCCCAGGGGCCCACCTGGGGGACCAGGCACAGTGGCCTCCTGGGGAGGAGAAGCACAGGAGGGAGGTGGGAGGGGGTCTGAACTTGAGATGGGTCCGCAGGAACTCCCTCTGAAAAAATAAACACATCTGCCTGGATCCAAGGCCTGATTGAAGAGCTATCAGAGATTCCAGCCATTTTTGGCTTTTGCTAAAAGCTGACCTTTGCCAGCGCATTAAACCCAAGGAGCCGCCTTCTGGTGCCCAGTGTGTTTACAGGGTGACAGTGTACACTTGGGTTAAATTAAATTTTTTTGGAAAAACAAGCCAACTGCAGTGTGTGTTACTAGACACACACTGGGGCAATGTGCCTTATTTCTTCTCGTGCAGCACTGCACGCGGGTTTCAAAGGGCTGGCCTGATTCTTGCAGCTTTAAGCACTACCAAGCTGAGGGACTGGGGAGAAGGTTCCCTTAAAGGCACAGTGACCTTGAAAGTGTCCTCTCTTAGAAGACTGGAGAGGGACGAGGGTAAAACTCACACAATGCCTACAGCCACCTGGCAGGCAGCATGCTTTCTCATGGATGCCAGGCCTGCCAGGGATGACCTCCTTTTCAACCCCCTCTGGAGCCATCCCTGAATGCTCTCCCTCTCCCCAGAGTCTCTCCGACCTTCAGGGGTGTGCGGAGTTCCCTCAGAAGCCCAGGACAAAATCAAAGGAGGCTCCTACAGCGAATCCCTCTCCTCTGCATCTGTGACACCTACTCGCTGAGGTCCCGGGCCGCATTTGGCCACCTCAGGGCATACACGACATGCAGAGCCCGCATTTCCTGTGACCATGGAGCTAGGAGTTGAACCTGAACAGCTGAGACAGCTTAAAGTAATAAATATCAGCTGACACCCTTGGCCGTTCAGAGCATTAATCCCATAAACAATACATCACTGCAAAACAACCAGCAGGCATCCTATCTCCTGGCTAATCTGACCATAACCTGAATTTACAGTGATTAAAACTCTGCTAGTTGCCATCAGAGCATTTGGGCAGGAGAACCAGATAATCTGTTGGCTGTCCCAGGGCAGACCTGAGGGCGTTTGCCAAGATGTGGCTGGCCACTGCCCAAAGCCCAAAGGTGACAGCACCTGGCAACAGTGGGGGCAAGGGTGGGGGAGGCCGAAGTGGGAGAAAGATGGACTCCCAATGCGTCTCCAGTTACAACTGGGTCAGCTACGTACTGTGAAAAGCTGAGGCCAATTTTAAGACCATTTTATGAAAAGGATTAATTTAAAGAGAAGCATGTTTAATTTTAGTAGCTAATTGGTTTCCAGGAAAAAAAAAAAAAAAGATCACCTGCCAGGAGACAAAAAAGATTTTACAAATAAAAGAGGGATGAAGAAGATAACCATCTTCCCTTTGCCTTCGAAGCTGAACAGCTCAGCACTTGTGCGGCACTTTCCACCTTCAGGAACCCGGACAAACACTATCAAAGGTGTGCACCTCGACATTTTCTCCTTTAAAGAGACTTGCAGATTTTATCAAATCGTCTTCTCAGAGAAATCGAGAACTGTGTTCCCACACTACACGAATGGCAATCTTTCCTCTTGTTTTGTGGCTGCTTATGGGGGGGGTTCTTTTATTATACGTAACTGAACATGAACGCAGCCAAAGAGATAGGAAAAATATTTACTCAGCTGCGGGAACCCAAAGCAGAATGTGGAGGGTGAGGGGCAGCTTCTTCCTGGGTATCTGTGATGGAGGTAGAAGGGATTTAAATCACCGAGCCCTGCTGCGAGGCAGCGTCTTCCAGAAGTCGGCGAGGGCCGGGGTGGCAAAGCCCTTCCAGCCACAGTCTTGCCAACAGAGGGCGCTCAGAGGTCAGTCCCCACCAGTCGACCTGCGGGGCCCTGGTGGCCACAGCTGCCGCCTGTAACCTGGAGTGTGGGAGGCCCGGGGAGGTTTAATAGGGCCAGAGGCCTGTGGCTGCTCTGGCTCTCGGAGGCTGCCCTGGCCCGAAGTGCCTGGAGCTTGGGGAGGGGGCCCCTTTGCTGTCGTCACTCAGAGGAGAACCCGAGCTGGAGGTAAGAGGTGTCGGGGAGCCCGCCGTTAACCGGGATGAGGCCTCTTCAGTCAAAGCAGGGACAAGCTGGGCCATGTTGCCCACTGGGAAGGAAGGACATTGGTGTCCAGGAGCCCTGAGATGGGGGTCTGTGTCGGACTGGCCTGAGGTGGTGCTTACAGGACCTAGCGTGGTATCCTGGTGCCTGGCCTAGAGCAGACGCTAAATTTCTATCTTTGAAGAGAATCCTCATAACAACGCTGCCAAGTAGGTACTATTACAATGTCCACAGTCCAGAGGAGGACATGGGGACACAGAATCGTGGGAGGCAGAGGCAGGCCGTGAACGCAGCCACGGCTCCCGCACCCACGCTCTGCGGCCAGCGCCCCTGCTCAGCGAGCGCCGCCGGCTTGGACAAGGCGGGGGCATCGCCCGGCGGCCAGGAAAGGGAGCCATCCTGCTTCGTCCTCAGGGCTTCTTGCCGATACGGGACCATGACACGGGAGGAGCCCCCGGCCAGACACCCTGCACGGCTGTGGGGCTGCTCGGAAGGTCTCAGAGGCTGTTTTCGGTCACTTAGCTCTCAAGCTTCCGGGCTGAGGTGGAAGGCTGCACCTGTCCCTTGCTGTGAGAGCCCGCAGATGAACTGTCTGCCGGAGCACCGCCTGCACGGGCCCCGCTCAGAGGAAAGAGACCAGCGACTTTCCGCTCCGCGCCTTTGCGCCGGTGCACCCCACGGCCCTTGCCTCGATTTGGTGAGGCCTTCCTCGTTTTTTTGAAAACAGGTGACTGAGGAAAGGTGACTGTCTACTTGAAGTAGGTTACTCCTCTGCCTCCAGAGAGGGAAATGAACTCATAGGTTTGTTTAATAGTTGAACCTTTCTTGTTAAAAACTGGTTTGACCAAATTTCCGCACATTTGATCTTCGTCCTGGGATGACCGTCTTACGGCAGGGGCAGTCCTCCCCCGCACCCCCTCCTGACCAACCTTGCTGAAACCCAACCTGAATTGATTAGCTTCAATTCAATAATAGAGACTAAAGAGAGTCCTTGAACCTCAAATACTGAGCTTTGTTTAGCATCATGGCAAAAGGAAAAAAATCTTACATTTTACCATGTCCTGATATTATTCCCTATGATAAACACTGGGAAAAATATAAGACTGCCCCTAACCATTTGGGTGAAAATGTAGGAGTCCTGGACCCCTACGCTCCAAGACTGAAGGTGTGATGCCCCTTTCTTTTTTAAATTCTATTTGTGAGAGAGAGAGAGAGAGAGAGAGAGAAAGAGAGCGCACAAGCCGGGGGGGTAGGGTGCAGGGCAGCAAAGGGAGAGGGAGAAGCAGGCTCCTCGCTGAGCAGGGAGCCCAATGCGATGCAGGGCTCCATCCCAGGACCCCGGGATCACGATCTGAGCTGAAGGCAGACGCTTAACCGACTGAGCCACCCAGGCGCCCCTCGATGCCCTTTTCTATGGGAAGAGCAGCCTCTGACTGCACAGCTCCTCTGAACTTGGTCTTTCTACCATGCATCCGTCGCTGCGGACGGTTGGAAGGAAGAAGTAGTAGCCATGGTTGGGTGGGCCTGGTTTTTAACATCATGAGGATCACACGGTCACATGAATAATTGCTTTAAGGTGACGAGGAGCTCAGACCCCTGCTGAGACTCACACAGCCTAGCCCGTGGTGCCACGGGGACCCCCAGGGTCAAGGAGCAGCTGGAGGCAGCGGACATAAAATACTGCTCACTATTAATATTTTTTCCTGGTGACAAGGGTGCTGCACCAGAGAGGTAGCAAAATCACAAGTTCTGAATTTGCTTTCTTAGTCTATAGAGAGGTTTGAAAATTTAAAAATAACCCTGAGGTCTGACTTGTAGATAAGCAGTTCCATGTACACTTGGAGTCAAAAAATAACTGATATCAGGCTTTAGAAAGAAGTGGTAAATGTCATTTTTTAAAATACTGAAATTCTGTTGGCTTATTAAGGGCAAAGTCCCCTAGATCAAGGTTAAGAAAAGAAACAATACCCAGAAACTTGGCTAGTGACTGTTTAGTGGCCGTGTGCAAAGTGCTCTGAAGGATAGCTCCCACATCCGGCGGGGCTCAGGTTACTGGGGGTCCTTTCTGTGTCGATGAGATGACTATGGCTGGATTACTCCTGTTTGGAGCAGGAAGATGGGGAATGTGGGAGAGATGTGGGCGAGAAGGTGAGCACCAGGTGGAGGGCACGGAGAGCAATCCGCAGGGAAAGCTGTGAACTCAGAGCTACCGGTGTGGGCAGGCCTCTACGATGACTGAGGCTAGAGGCCAGGCCGAAACTGCTCATCTCTGCCTTGAAAGGAAATCCTAATCCAGTATAATTTTGGTTAAGCACACACGGGTGTTGTAGAGAGGTAATATCTATAGCCACCTGAAACTGTGAGAGCAGAGGAGAGCCGTACTAAGGGGTTCCAGTTCAGGTTCGTGGGTGGAAGAGGGATCGATTCCTCTATCTTTCTCTGGCTTTAAGCCAGATGCTTTGTTCACCATTTTCTAGACACGCAGGGGGAAGAAGAGCGTCCTGGAGCTAGATACTATGCACTGGGGCAGGGCCTGGCCCCAAGGGGCCGGAGGGCGGCTGTCACCGTCTGTATGGCAGTCTGGCCGAGGGGGCTGCATGTTTCCCCAGACGTATTTCAGTTTCTCCTTTCTGCATTCAGCTACTTGACGTAACTGGGTCTCTTCTGATCACTCCTCTGGACTATGGGCCTCTCAGCAGGACAGTTTCCAAGACTGATGTCTCCTTCAGCTTCTAGTGCCATTTACCTATGCTCCGCTCTCGACAGGGCCCCATGAAAACCTGCTCCAATCACATGATGGCCTGGCCTCCTCATCACCATCAATCAGCCAAAGAAAGAGCTGTTCTGAACTCTCCCGAAGCCCTCAGAAGCCCATTTCCATACCCACAGCAGGGGCTGTCCAACCATACACGGACCGCACATGCTTATTTGCCTTCAGAATAGCCGGGAAAACAAGGACCTCTGATCACTGCCTGGAATCACTAACTTTCATAACCTGGAATCCTGTGTTGCACCTACTCCGCTAAGAAGGGATGCATCTGCCCCCTCAGTCCATAGGGTTTGGCCCATCATTGCGCGGACCCGTGGCCGCTGCTCCGCTCACCCACCCGAGGCTGTCACTTAGCGGCCTGAGACACATCTCACAAGTGTATTTAGACAGAATATATACGCTCAAACACAATGTAAACAGGGACACTGTCTTTGAAAACCTGAAACTGTAACAGAAATCCCAGATCTTTTTAAGTAAACCTTGGTACACTTTCTTTCAGGCTCATTAGAGCTGTGGGGCCAGATGTTACCTGACCCATTTAATGTCTGATCATCCTGGGAGATTTGCCCATCACTGACCAGCTTTCGGGGGGCAGTGTGTGGAAGAGTGGGAGGGTACAGTGGGAGGATGAAAGAGGAATAAGGGAATTCTAGAAATTATTACACAGTATCCATGCCTGAAAGTGATCTGACGGACATTTTTCTAGTGACGTCTTTCATTTTGAGGAATACTTAAAGCCTTAATTAATCCGAATATTAAAGGCCTGCACTTGAACTAAGCAATGCAGGAAAAGAATTCCAAGTTAAGTGACTCTTTTTAAAGTGAAAACCAAGAAACTGGCTGAGTGCGCAGGAGCTGAGGTCAGAGGCATTACCTGAGGGAGGGACATGGTCAATCAGTGCCTCACAATGAAAAAAGCATTTTCACAGAAAACTTGCCGACCTTTCTCCAGTCCCCAAAGGTTACCATTAAAGGACAATAGACAGCAGATTCCCTTCTTAATTAACATTTTTATTAAATAACCCATTTCAAATAATGGTTAAATCCTCGAAATTTATATCATTCTATTAACCATAATCTAATCTCATTAACCTTGAAATCCCAGTCTTAACTACCCAATTCTACACACCATGGTACTAGCTACTAAACTAATTAAGTGACCTTCAAACTATTTCTCCTCCGTATAAAATCATCATTTTTCTTGTTCACAGTTCTTTGTTGTATCTCTCTTGATATCATTTCCTGTGAACCTGGTTGCTGAAGGTCCCTGATCTGAGAACTTTCTGCACAAAATCAAACCGCATATGACATCTCACTTGATTCACACTGGTGGATTTTAAAGCCCTCCTTTGCCTACCCCGACCCTTAGTCTGATAGCTCACCGCCTCTTTTTTGGCATAAAGGTCCTGTGACTGAAAGGGAACTGCACTTCCGTGGTGGGTGACACAGCCACAGACACAGATCTCTCCACCCTCCTAACCTCTGCCTGACTGGAGGGGGGCAGTGGGGCCTGGGGGCTGGGCAGACAATGAGGAGTGCTCCCTCCAAACCTCCAGGCTCCTCTGAAGAAGCACCCTTGACTTGAATGCCAATAATCTAAATACTGATTCTAGATAACTCTAGCCCTCCTTCTGACATCCCTAAGGCTGGCTGAAGAAAACAAGAGCCTCACTGTTAATCCGAGCTTTGCTTTTTCCTTCCTTTCAACACTCTGGCCCAGTGAGGAAGATTACAGAGCTGTCAAATCCCATTTTCTCAGGAGTATGCACAAAACCTGTCTTTTCTCTAGTACCACCTTTGGAGTCTGCAACTCAAGACATTTTCTACTGTGCTTTTTAAAAATTTTTTAAGTTATCTACACCCAACATGGGGCTCAAACTCATGACCCCAAGATCGAGTCCCACACGCTACCAACTGAGCCAGCCAGGCACCCCTGTTCTCTACTTTCTATATTTGTGTTCTAAACCATTTAGAGAGGCAGAATCCTCTTCCCCAAGTAGTTCCTACAAACACAAGAAAGCTATTATCCTTTCCTGGGCTGCCTCCTCACCAAAATAACCTCAGGCCTCATGAATACCATTTTATGCACAATCCAGGGAACTGCCTTAGGCAAAACTTCGGTTCCTTTTTTTTAAGTGAAGCTAAATAAAAAGATCAGAGTTTACCTATCAAAAACATGCTGGTTGTAGTATACTCGTTGGACCAGCTTGTAAATTAAGCTGAAAAATGCAGTTAATTTGAAACCTGGTAGAAATATAATCACATATATGACTGCAATTTTAGAGAGGAGGCTTGAGAAGGAAAAAAACTACTCGGGTGAGCAGTTCCTTTGTTGAGTGGGATTAGGGGAGAGGAAAGAACTTTTCAGTTTTTAGTTTTATATACTTGTACATGATTCACAGTGAGAATATATTACTTTTATAGCCGGAGTCTAGGACAGAAGGAAATACACAAGACTGAATGCCTGACCCCTCCTGAACCTCAGCCTCCCAGAGACCCACAGAGCTCCCGCATATGTTCTGGGGATGCAGCCGAGTGCCTCTCTGGCTACCTGAGCCCCCAAAGCACACACGGGCTCCGAGAGCTTCTGAGGGAGCAGGTATCGAGGAGCCTGGAGGAGGAGGCGCGCGGCCAGCGTGGACTGCTGGGCCCTCCGATCTAGAGGCAAGCACAGAAGCAGGCTCCAGCTGTTTGTGTAACAAAAAGAAAAAAGGCAAAGCAGCAAACAGATGGAACAACTGAGATAATTCTTGGAAGTGATGATTTGGTTGATAAAAGCAGTCAGGCAGTTTTAAGACCAATCAATGTCAAATGTCTTAGGAGAGAGGGAAGAAGAGCATTAGGAGGGAAATGGAAAGAGGCTGCAGGACAAAAATGGAGAAGCACTTCGCAACGAAGCAAGTTGAGAGACAAGCAAACTGGCCGTGAGGTTCCGACACCCGCCATATGGCAGTGGGGGGAGACTCCGTTCCCTCAGATGTTGCTAATCCACCGCCCCCCCCCCCACCCCCCGGCATCCTGGAGCAGGACTGCCTGCTTCTCGCAGCACTGGGGCACTTCCCTAAAGTGAGGCATGTGGGCCTGCTGGGGCTCCAGAATGGAGAAGTAGCCCTAAGTGGCAACTGGTTCGGGGCTGCTTGGTGGGAGGGATCAGAGCTGAAACTGCTTCTCATTCTTTGAGGATGCAGGCTCTCCGATAGCTGGGATACAGCCATTTTCTGCCCTAAATTAATATCAAATGTGCGGGGAGACTGCTCTTCCGGTTTGTAGTTCCTCGGTATAAAGCAGGGGCTTTCTATCAGCAGGAGCCTCTCAGTGGGAAACCAACGTGAAGTAGCAAGAAAGAGACCCCAGCCCTGAGGGCAGGGGAGTTAGACAAGAGAAAAATCAAAACACTTCTAGAATAACTGGGGTGCACGACTGCTGACGGTTGTTACCTTGGGACCACAAATATTTAGCATTCATAATATTAGACACAACACAAAACTCCCCACCCAGTCATCAAAGAATCCTAGGTTAGAAAGCATCTTTGAAGGTCCTCTGTTCTAACCTCTTACCCAATGGGGTAGTTTGTCCCTCGAGTGGGGTGGTTTATCTGTGGCTTTCCTGGAAGAGTTAATGATTATCAGATTGGTTGCTAAGTAAAAAAGAACCAAACTCCTCCATGCCCTTCACATCCCAGAGCGGATCATCTGCCAATCAAAGGCTATTGGTTTCATATCTTTTTCTATCTAGCTCAGCTCAACCAATGAGACAGACTACGTTGGTTGGGCGCCATGTTGCCAGGTAACCAAGCCTTCTGGTAATCTCACCTGAACGCCCTCTCCCGTGAGAGCGGAGCAGGACTGGATCTGCCAGGCGCGGTCACGGATGGTGTGCAGGTTTAGTCCTTCTGCAATTTCAGAGGCAGGGGCTGCCGTGAGCAAATCCTGCTTGTTAGCAAAGATGAGCACTGGCACACAACTTAGCTTTTCTTCCTCCAGTAATTCGGCTAGTTCCTGGATCATTTCGGGAATGGACGGGAAGGGAAGGATGAAGTCTATGATATTTAACCATGTACTTCTAACTAGAAAAACACAGAAGCGTTAAGCTGATCAACTAGCAACTTCTAAGGGCAATGGTTCTCAAACTTGAGCCTGGGGAAGGATTCCCTGGCAGATTCCTAGGGCCTACCCCTACCCTAGGTAGGGCCTAGGAATCTGCATTTCAACATGCTCCGCAAGTGGCTCTGCTATGGATTCAGAGATCATACTTTGAGAAACACTGTTCAATGGAGAACCACACGTCGTAGATAGAGATTTAAAACTTACTCAAGGTTGTTACCTGCAAATGACTTTCAACACATGCGTGCATGCACAAACACGACACATTTTAAACTGAAAATAATGACTTTGGAGATTATAATGCAGCTTCATCAATCTCCACCTTCCAAGCATGCAAGCATGTGCACTGCACTTCATCAAACTCACATCCTAAAATAACCATCTTTAGTCCATCTGGCAACATGTCTGATGTTTTGGTTATTGGTTGGGGTCTTAACTGTATGTTGATTCTGTCTGCAATAAGCATAGGAGAGGGTGTATATCTACCTACGAGGACCCACCTCTTCCCTATTTAACTCGCATTTTAGCTGCTTGGGACCCTTGAGGTGTCAAAGGGAACTGGATGGTAAGAGGCCGATCATCCTATTAGCACTCTTTATCTCTAAGCTCACGTTTAGCATTGCTTCACATGAGTGATATACAGAAATCATCAAGGTATGGAAAGGAGTTCTCAAACTAATTCGCAGGGAAAGGGGACATAAACATGGTGAATACTACCTTTGGAAGGCCACCTGCGGTAGTTTAGGGCACAGGCCAAGGACTCTGCACACCTCTCTAAAGAGGTCATTCTACTCCTTGCTTCTTATCAGTATACTCCATCTGGGTAAAATGGTGATGCCCACAGCTTCTCTCTTTAAAATTGTGTACACAAATCTCACCGTGTAATCAGGTTGACATGTACTTTGCATGTGAAGCCATATTTGGGTTCAAAGTCTATCTCTTGGCTTGGAAACAAGGGCAGCTTAGTCTTGGCTTGCATGTTTCCTCCCATCCCTTCAAATTTGTCAGAGGCACCCTTAGATCAATTAAGCTGCTGTTGAAAATGTACATAGAAATGACAAGTGAATTATTCCTCTGGGTTCATTTCTAAGTGGCCTGGTAAGAAACCTGAAGAGCTTTCTGAGCATGGTGGTAAGTTCTGTGTGCTTATATCTTGTTTATTTAATTTGACTAAAACTAAAAAGTTGTAATCAAAAAATAGTTTAAAGGACTCTCAACTAATTTCCTTGCAGGCAATCTTTTTTTTTTTTTTTTGCAACTGGTATTTTTGCTTGCTTGCCAGAATGACTGTGTTGTTTAAACTGCAAAGGTTAAACAAAAAAATGCCTCCTTTGCTCTCATACATTTACAGGGTAGATTAATGAATACCCAGTTATTTGGAAAATATCTCAACAGAAGAATTATTTACCTGACCCGTCTCTTCAAATCTTTTTCTGTCTGCACTGTCAATTACATAGATCTGTAAAGTAAAAGGAGAAGGTTACTTGAATAAACAGATAGAGAAGAAGGGCAGATTCTGCAGAAGGAGCAGAGGATCCCCAGGCAGCAGATTTCTCATTAGCACAACAAATGGAAACTGAGCTGAAAACTCTTACCTCATCTATGGATGCAAAATACACTGATTGACTGATTGATTGTTTGGTTAAAGGGGGATACCCAGAAAATATTTCCAGCAAAGCTCCAAAGTAGATGTCAGGAGAGCCAAGAAGCATAAGTACATTTATTGTGTATTCACTGAACATTCTTGCTCAGATTTACTCTATTCTCGTTATGACTCTATGAGATAGATTTCATTATTTTCCCATTTTATACATAGATAAACATAAGCCCAAAGAAGTTAAGTATTATGCTCAAGTTCTTTTTTTTTTTTTAATTATTTATTTTCTATTTGACAGAGAGTGGGACAGCGAAGGAGGGAACACAAGCAGGGGAGTGGGAGAGGGAGAAAAGCAGCCTCCTGCCCAGCAGGGAGCCCCTCTGAGCTGAAAGCAGATGTTTACCCGACTGAGCCACCCAGGCACCCCTCTGCCCAAGCTCTAACAAGACTGGGATTCAGGGGCGCCTGGGTGGCTCAGTCATTAAGTGTCTGCCTTCAGCTCAGGTCATGACCCAGGGTCCTGGGATGGAGCCCCGCATCGGGCTCCCTGCTCAGCGGGAAGCCTGCTTCCCCCTCTCTCACTGCCCCCTGCTTGTGTTCCCTCTCTCGCTGTGTCTCTGTCAAATAAATAAATAAAATTAAAAAAAAAAAAAAAAAGACTGGGATTCAAACTCAGGCCTACCCGGGAATGAAGTCCACAGGTACTCTTGAGCGCTCTGCTGTTCTACTTCCCAAAGTGTCAGGAAGGGATGGTGCTTCAAGGCATTTACAAGTACCATAGTCCTGGAGCATCGTGGCTCTGGAATACCTTCGGCAGTATTAACTATATGCTGACTTCAGGGGCCAAGGCAGGAGACCTACTGATCTCCATTCTATTCCCACCTTCTCAGGCTTGTTGGGAGGTTAATATCAAGTACTGGAAATAGCAAGGGCATAGGCTTTGCCAGAAGTAAAAGAAGTCTCAAGAGTCACTGTAAATTATAAATCCCAAGCTTTCTTTCCCATCATCGAATTTTATTAATTGCATAAATAACATCCTATAATAACAATAAGGGAAATGAAGTAAGACCAAAGGAGAAAAATCATCTATAGTTATAGAACCAAACACATTAATTATTTTAATTTCTTGTGAAAGTTCCCTTCCAATTCTTCTTCATAATTAAAAAAGAAAATTATAGATATAATTTTGTCAGCCTTTAAAAAATATTATTTATTTAAGTAATCTCCACTCCCATGTGGGGCTCTAACTCATGACCCTGAGATCAAGACTCCCATGCTCCTCCCACTGAGCCAGGTGCCCCTTGTAGGCCTTTTTTTTTTCATTAAACAACATATTAAATGTTTTCCCAGTTGCTAATCTTAAAAATTATCAAATTTGCAAACTTTCTTTAAAGAATTTAAAATTGTTATTAAACTAATGGTATTATAAAAACACTCGTTTAAAAGAGCATATTCACTTAAAAACAACACAAAATGGGATGCCTGGGTGGCTCAGTGGTTAAGCATCTGCCTTCAGCTCGGGTCATGATCCAGGGTCCTGGGCTTGAGTCCCGAATCGGGCTCCTTGCTCATCGGGGAAACTGCTTCTCCCTTGCCTGCTCTGCCTACTGCTCCCCCTGCTTGTGCTCTCTGTCTCTCTCTCTGACAAACAAATAAAATCTTTATTAAAAACAAACGAACAATAAACAACTTGCAAGTCTCCCCTTTCCCTCCCTTCAACTACATAAACGGGCACACTGTAATGCACACAGGTATTTCTGTATGCATGTCAAATTCTGTGCTACACTGAATACTTGCTCTCTTTTGAAAGAAAAATTGAAATTCCTTTGCTTGATGCTCTCTCATTTAGAGTTACTCGTGCTAAATATGCTACCAGGAACCAAGTGTCAGCCTTTCCTCTGAAGAATACCCTATGTTTCTTTCATGGAGAATCACAGGAAGAGGAAAGATTTATGTGGTTGTTTTTTTTTTTTTTTTTTGCAGCCTTATTATTGTTGTTGTTAATGTTACTCTGACTTAATGTCAATATGGGCATTAATGCGCTCTGCCCACAGATACTCCAGATTTGATACTGACTGATAAGTCAACATGAAGAACATGGTGGTGGCTTTGTTTTTCTCCCAGAGGGGCTGGCATTTCTAAAGTAGCAGGCATTGTATAAACATAGATGTGGAAAGAAGGAATGCAATGGGAGTAAACCTCACTATGGAGAGTTGATTGGAATTCGTGGGGAGTCTACAGTGGATTAGGATGACCTACACTCAGGCAAGAGTGCAAGAAGATGGAGGGAGGGAGGAAGGGTCAAGTGATGACTGGGAGGGGGTTTTGGGCTCAGAGCTCTGCCTGAAGGTAGTGAGCAGGTCACTGGGTAAGAAATTACAAAGTAGGAGAAACTAGTTGGGAGCAAAGGGTGTGAGTAAGAAGGTAAGAATGGAAAGAGGAGGCTGAGACAAGGATGAGAAGACAAATACAGTTAAGAAATTGATGTTTGATATGACAAAACATGTTAGAAAGGAGGAATGGAAAGATGGTTTAATCACAGACAAGAAAGATCACCAAATATCAGAGTCCGAAGGTGAATGAGAAGACATTTTTCACTTAAAATTGCTAAATTACTTGCTACAAACTGCTTTGACAGGAAATTTCATGGAAACATTTTCATTAAAAGTTTCAAAAGGAGGAGGCAACTGACTGGCTTGGTTAGGAGAGCATGTGACTCTTGATCTCAGGGTCATGATTTTGAGCCCCACGTTGGGGGCAGCATTTACTTAAAAAAAAAAAAGATTCAAAAGAGGATCTTCCTAAACTACACATAAATTCTATCATTTAGTATGCTTCTCACATGACTTGTATAAAATTTGAAAATTGCTACACAATAATTCCAGGATAGAGTCTATAAAACAACTGCCCCATTTATGAAAAGGGCCAAGTGAAAAAGTCATGAGCACAAGCCAGTCTCTGGTGATTCCACAAATTTGTTTTTCTGCAGTGGCATACTCTTCTCCCTGTCACCTGCCACCCCAGTGCTGTCCAGTGTCTTCACGTTTTCACCCAAGTATCTGTTTTCTTCTGACCAATAGCTAAGGCTAAGGTTAGCCTAGGTTTATTTTTTTTTATAGCTGTTAATCAAGTAAAAAAATTTTTTTTAGAAACTTTATGTAAAAACAAACTACTAATGAGACAAAAGTCTGGGGCACATGGGTGGCTCAGTCGGTTAAGTATCTGTCTTCAGCTCAGGCCATGATCCCAGGTCCTGGGACTGAGCACCACATCTGGCTCCCTGCTCAGCAGGGAGTCTGCTTCTCCCTCCCCCTGCTCTTGCGCTCTTGCACGATCATTCTCTCTCTCTCTCCCTCCCTCTCAAATAAATAAAGTCTTGGGGCGCCTGGGTGGCTCAGTGGGTTAAGGCCTCTGCCTTCTGCTCAGGTCATGATCTCAGGGACCTGGGATCGAGCCCTGCATCGGGCTCTCTGCTCAGCAGGGAGCCTGCTTCCTTCACTCTCTGCCTGCCTCTCTGCCTACTTGTGATTTCTCTCTGTCAAATAAATAAAATCTTTAAAAAAAAATAAAATAAATAAAGTCTTACAAAAAATACTCTGAAAGAATCAGGGGAAGTTAAACATTTCTAGTGTTTCTGACTGATCTTACAACATGGACTGGGGCACCTGGCTGGCTCAGTCAGTGAAGCGTGTGACTCTTGATCTTGGGGTTGTGAGTTCGAGTCCCATGATGGAGTGGAGATTTCTTAAACATAAAATATTTTAAAAAAATTAAGGACTTTCAAAAATCAAGTTTCATAAAGCTATTCTAAAATGAAGTTATAATCCACGGCACTCAGAATGATGCTTTACCTAAGCAAAGC
This sequence comes from Nasua narica, assembly GCA_028533885.1. Lineage (NCBI taxonomy): Eukaryota > Metazoa > Chordata > Mammalia > Carnivora > Procyonidae > Nasua > Nasua narica. The sequence goes on from CM052812.1 coordinate 51,669,635, forward strand.
CAATTCATATCTTCCTTGGCAGTTGCTTTGAAATTTTTATTTGGTTGTGGGAGGTAGAGCTAGACAAAATTTTTTTCTTGATGGAAGTTCAACTAACTTTAGATTATCCAGAGACTATTTAGTTATCTAATCGTGTGAGTGGAAGGCTCTTTGTTTCTCCTCTTGATTCTGATCCTCTTCCCTCTTGCTGCTACCTTTTGGCCATTTTACTGCCCCTAAGTATTTCTCCCCAAGAGAGGTAGGCAGAGATAAAGAAGGATGACACGAACAAGTGGGCTTGATATGGTAGATCCAGCAAAAGTCTAAGAGGAAGCTGAAACTGACAAATGAGGTTTCTGGGTAATGTGGTTTTCAATTATTTGTGCTCTATAAGTACTGAGGCTCAAGTGTGAGTGACATCACGGAAATAATACAAGAGCTGACTGAGATCTTTCTCACTTGGTGTCCTACAATTTGGATATGGAAAGGATGACAAAGTCAATTTGTTTATATTATGTTGCATCTGAACACAAAACACAAAAGTAAATAGAGTTTAGAAGTAATATGACCTTATCTGGAAAAACTTTGTATTTTAAATCTATCAAAAAGCTGTTATCTTCGGTCTAAGAGAGGCCTGATCTATCTATCCCCTCCCTTCTATGACCCCGCAAGTTTTATTTCTTAGTCATTTCCCCCAAATTATTAAAGCTGAAGGCATCTGTTCTCAATTTCGTCTTCCCTGAGAATGACTGGGACTTTTAGGAGTTGCCCTGAGTCTTGCAAACCTCTCGAGAACCATTTAATGCTCAAAAGTGGGCTTTGTCGATCTTTTTCTCTAAGTGGTCAGGTGGTAAGTATTTGAGGCTCTGGGGCCTATACAATCTATTCCATAACTATTGAACTTTACTGTTATAGTGCAAAAGCAACCATAGAAAATCCATAAACACGTGGATGTGGCTGTGTTCCAACAGTACTTTATTTATGAGCTCTGAACTTAAAATTTCATATTATTTTCATGTGTCATGAAATCTTATTCTTTTGATTTTTTCCCCCCAACCACTTAAAAATGTGAAAACCATTCTTAGCTCACAAGCTACATAATAATAGGAGGTAGTCTGGATCAGTTTGTTGACACCTGTTCTAAAGTAAGAATTTCTTGGGATTATTTCTTTCTGCCCATGGACGCTGTTGAGTAAGCATCTTTAAAGCCGCCCCTCCCACCGCCATCAGGTCTAAGTCAGAGTCTCCTAAAGACCCTGAACAGCTACGGAAGCTCTTCATCGGAGGTTCGAGCTTTGAAACAACCGATGAGAGTCTGAGGAGCCATTCTGAGCAATGGGGAGCACTTACGGACTGTGTGGTAACGGGCTTCAGAGGCTTTGGGTTTGTCATGGAAGCCAGTGTGGAGGAGGTGGATGCAGCCATGAACGCAAGGCCACGCAAGGTGGATGGAAGAGTTGTGGAGCCAAAGAGGGCTGCCTCAAGAGAAGACTGTCAAAGGCCTGGTGCCACTTAAGTGTGAAAAAGATTTTTGTTGGTGGCATGAAAGAAGACACTGAAGGACATCATCCAAGAGGTGATTTTGAACAGTATGGGAAAATGGAAGTGACTGGAATCATGATTGACTGAGGCAGTGGCAAGAAGAGAGGCTTTGCTTTTGTAAAATTTGATGACCATGACTCTGTAGACAAGACTGTCATTCAAAAACCCCATAACGTGAATGGCGATGACTGCAAAGTAAGGAAAGCTCTGTCTAAGCAAGAGATAGATGGCTAGTGCTTCATCCAGCCAAAGAGCCTGAAGTGGTTCTGGAAACTTCGGCAATGGTGATGGAGGTAGTTTTGGTGGGAATGACAACTTTGGTCGTGGAGAGAACTTCCATGGGCGAGGTGGCTTTGGTGGCAGTGGAGGTGGTGGTGGCTATGGGGGCTGTGGGGATGGCTCTAACGGATTTGGTAATAAATCATTGACAGTTACAATGATCAGTCCCCAAATTTTAGACTCATGAAACGTGGAAATTTTGGAGGCAGACGCTCTGGCCCCTATAGTGGTGGAGGCCAATACTTTGCCAAACCATAAAACCAGTTGGCTATGGCAGTTCCAGCAGCAGCAGTGGCAGTGGCAGTGGGCTGTCATGATTGCCAGGAAACAAAGTTGAGCAGGAGAGGAGAGCCAGAGAAGTGACAGGGAAGCTACAGTTTATGACAGATTTGTGACCTCAGCCAAGCAGTGGTGGTTGAGGAAGTGTCAGGCTCTAACCTCGCTGCTACAAAGAAAACATGTTTTATTTATTCATATTTCTTTCTTTCTTTATTTATTTTAAAGATTTTATTTATTTATTTGTCAGAGAGAGAGAGAAAGAGCACAAGCCGGCAGAGTGGCAGGCAGAGAGAGAAGCAGGCTCCCCGCTGAGCAAGGAGCCCATGCGGGACTTGATCCTAGGACCCCTGGACCATGACCTGAGCCCAAGGCAGAGGCCTAACCAACTGAGCCACCCAGGCGTCCCTTATTTTTATTTTTTAAATATTTTATTTATTTGACACAGAGAGAGAAAGCATAGGCAGGAGGAGTGACGGGCAGAGGGAGAGGAAGAAGCAGGCTCTCCGAAAAGCAGGGAGCCGGCTGCGGGCTCAATCCTAAGACCCTGGGATCATGACGCGAGCCGAAGACAGAGGCTTAACTGTCTGAGCTGCCCAGGCGCCCCAGAAGACATGTTTTAGACAATACTCATGTGCATGGGCAAAAAACTCAAGGACTGTATTTGTGACCAATTGTATAACAAGTTATTTTAGTTTCTGTTCCACGGAAAGTGTAAAGCATTCAAACAGAGAGTTTTAATGCAGATTTATTTTTTTGCACCCATGCCGTTGACTGCTAAATCTAATAGTCTGATCATTATGCTGAATGTGTCTTTCAAAAAAAATAAAGTAAGAATTTCTTGGGATGCCTGAGTGGCCCAGTCAGTTAAGCGACTGCCTTCGGCTCAGGTCATGATCTCGGGGTCCTGGGATTGAGTCCCGCATTGCGCTCCTTGCTCAGTGGGGAGCCTGTTTCTTCCTCTAGCTCTGCCTGACACTTCCCTGCTTGTGCTTTCTCTGACAAATAAATAAATAAAATCTTAAAAAAAAAAAAAAGAATTTCTTGTTGTGCTCTAGAGATAAGTGGAAAGCGTTAACCAGGTAACTAAATATATCAAGCTTCAACCCTGCTCTTCTAGGCAGTGTGGAGGCTAGGGTAATAGGTCTTTTCAGCCAACAATGAAAGACTATTAAACACAAACAAACTAATATAACCCATCAACCACTGCTACTCCAAGCTGCTTATGAAACTGGTAGACAGGGCTGAGTCACAAGGCCTTGGAATCCAACCTGGGGACTCAGCTGTTCCCCCAGACTTGTTTAATCTCAAACGGCTCCAGAAAATAATGAAAGGGTAACTTGAAATCCAAAACACTGTCTGGAACCGGCAGCCTAAGGTAGCTGGAGGGAGCTCCTCTCAGGTAGCTCAGACTGACTTTTACCGGAGTGTCTGATAATTCCTGTGCACACTCAGCTAGTAAGAAACGTGGAGTCCGAGTCATACGACAACTACCTTGCGTTCTCCCCTCAAGGTGTTAGAGCTTGTGATTTAAAAGTAGACCAGAGAGGTTGAGGCCTCTTTATTGATCCTCATGGTCATTAATGTCCTTCTATCTTGCTCTTATTTGGGTATGTCTTTCAAAGTACCTTATCCAGCAGATAAACGGAATGAACAGTTACTTCTCTCAACCATCTGCTTTTCCCTAACTCTTGACTCAGAAAGCACAAAAGAAATCCACAGCTCCCCCGCCAACAGTTTTATTGAGGTGTTCGGCATATGGCACTGTAGAAGTTTAAGGTGCACAGCATAATGATTTGACTTCAATCTATAGTTTAATAATTCACTTTAATTTTTAAAAAAGATTTTATTATTTGTCAGAAAGAGAGAGAAAGAGAGAGGAGCAAGGAGCAGGGAGCCTGCTGATGCGGGGCTCCAGGACCCTTGGATCATGACCTGATCCAAAGGCAGGCTCTTTTCTTTTTCTTTTTTAAATATTTATTTATTTATCTGAATGAGAGTGAGAGAAATCATGAGCAGGGGGGCAAGGTAGAGGGAGAAGCAGACTCCCCATAAGCCAGGAGCCCGATGTGGGACCTCATCCCAGGACCCTGGGATCATGACCTGAGCTGAAGGCAGATAGATGCTCAACCAACTGAGCCACCCAGGTGCCCCTCCCACTTTCATTTTTAAACAGTTTTTTATTTACAGAGTAATTGGATAGATAGCACAGAGTTCTGTATACGTACCCCACCTGCATGCCCTCCCCTAGTAGGTTACTCTTCATTAGTGTGGTGCATTTCTCACAATGCATGAACCAATATTGATATATCTGGTTCATTCTTTGTATTTTAAATTATGGACTTTGACTGATCTATACTAACATGTATGCATCTTATGGGTTCATATGGAATAGTTTCATCACTCTAAAAATCCTCTGTATGTCACCTATTCCTCTATCCCTCCACTCTTCCTTGGAGTTCTGGCAACCACTAAGCTTTTACTTGTAGAGATTTTTACTAACTTCTAGTTTGCCTTTTTAAAAATGGCATATAGCTGGAGACAGAGAGTATGTATCCTTTTTCAGACTGACTTTCACTTAGTAATATGTATTTAAATTTCCCGCATGTCTTTTTGTGGCTTGATAGCTTCTTTAAATTTTTTTTTTTCATTTCTTTTTATCAAGAAACAATAGGTGATTATATAGATGTACGACAGTTTGTTTATCCATTCACCTGTTGTAAGACATCTTAGTTGCTTCCAATTTTTGGTAATTCTAATAAAGCTGCTATAAGCATTCACGTGCAAGATTTTCTGTGGACATAAGTTTTCAGCTAATTGGGTAGATAAGAGTGATTGCTGGATCACACAGTTTAGTAAGATTATAGGTAGCATTGTAAGAAACTGCACACTGTCTTCCAAAGTGGTTGTACCATTTTGCATTCCCATGGGCAATGAATAGGAGTTCCTGTTGCTCTTCCTCCTTGTCAGCATTTGGTATTATCAGTTTTTTTTTTTTGGATTTTAGCCATTCTGGTATGTATGTAGTGGCATTTCATTGTTTTTCAGTTCCCTAAGATGTTGATTATCTTTTCATATGCTTATTTGTGTATCTTCATTAGTGAGGTGTCTTTTGTCCCTTTTTAATTGTTTTTTTGGTTTTCTTACTATTGAGTTTTAAGAGGTGTGTGTGTGTGTGTGTGTGTGTGTGTGTATACTAGGGGAGGAGGGGCAAAGGGGGAGGGAGAGAGACTCTTAAGTAGGCTCCATGTTCAGTGTGGAGCCCGACGAGGGGCTCACTCTCACAACCCTGAGACTGTGACCTGAGCCAAAATCAAGAGTCAGACGCTTAACCAACTGAGCCACTCAGGTGATCCTCTTTATATATTTTAGGTACAAGTACTTTATCCCATGTGCGTTTTGCAAATATTTTCCCCAGTCTGTAGCTTATCTCTTCATTTTCTCTCTTTCTTTCTTTTTTTTTAAGATTTTATTTATTTATTTGACAGACAGAGAGATCACAAGTAGGCAGAGAGACAGGCAGAGAGAGAGGGGGAAGCAGGCTCCCCACCAAGCAGAGAGCCCAATGCGGAGCTCTACCTCAGGACCCTGAGATCATGACCTGAACCGAAGGCAGAGGCTTTAACCCACTGAGCCACCTAGGTGTCGCTATCTCATTTTCTTAATAGTGTCTTTCTCAGAGCAGACGTTTTAGATTCTAATATGGTGCATCTTACAAATTTTTGTCCATTTCATTTGGCACTTTTTTAAGCATGGGGGTTACAAAAGTTGGAACAAAACAAAACAAAAACAACAAAGTCCTTGTCTTCGTAGACATTACAATCCAGCAGGGAGGAGGGTAATAAAAACATTTCTGATGGTGAGGAGTACCAATAGGTCTGATCAAAGAAAAGAAAAGAAAAAAGCAGAGAAAAATTACAGTGCCAGAAGGGTAGGGACAGCAGCCACAATTTTAAATATAGTAACCACAGAAGGTCTCAGTGGTAAAGTGACATGTGAGCAGAGACTTGAAGGAGGTGAGGGAATAAGCCACGAGGATATCTAAGGGAAAAGAATCCTTGCACTGCAAATAGCAATGACCAGGAGCCTGAGGTGGCTCTGCCAGTGTTGCAGGAACAGCAAGCAGGCCAGTGTGGCTGGCACCAAGTTAGAGAGGGGGAAGAGAACACAGGTTGGACAAGCCAGAAGGCAGAGGGCCAGTGTAAGAACTTTGGCTTTATTCTAAGATCGGACGCTTCTGTGTTAATGGAATCGCGATAGATATAGCACTGAGAAGAGACTTTAGGGAGGAAAGGCAGAAGCAAGGAGACTAGAGGGGGGGACACTGCAAAAATCAATGCACAGTAGATGTGGGCTGGTAAGAAGTGGTCAGATTCTAGAAATATTCTAAAGGTAGAACTGACAAGATTGGCTGATAGTTCTGAGGTGGGGAGTGAGAAGAAAAGGAGTCAAGGATGGTTCCAGTGCTTTTGGATGAACAGAACTGTTGTTCACCGAGAAGAACGTAGAAGAAGCAGGTTTGGGGAGGGGTGGATGAAGATATGAATTTGGTTCTGGACATGTTGAGGATGAAGGGACTTACTAGCTACCGAAGTGGAGATGTCAAATAGGCTGCTAACTATATGTGAAACTGAGGTTCCGGGGAGAGTTCCTAGTTGGAGATAATGGGGTGGGATTCACCAGTGTGTAGGTGGTAACTAATGCCTTGAAATTGGATGAGGTCACTTAAGCCACAACTTAGAGAAGAAAAGCACAGGCCTGAACTCTGGAGCCCTCCAACGTCTGGAGGGAAACAAGGGGGGAAATAGCAATGGAAACTGAGAAAGAGTAGCCAGTGAGATACAAGGAAAATCCAAGATAGAATGGTATTCTGGAAAACAGGCGAAGATACTGTGTCAATGACAGCAAGACTGACTTCCTTAACTGTATGGCTAGGTCAAGTAAGAGGAGGATGGAAACCTTAGCAATGTGGAATTCTTGGTGAGTCTGAATGGACGGTTCAGGAGCGAGAACAGGAGGAGGAAGTGAAGACAGAGAGCTCAGAAAATTCTTACAGAGTTCTGTTTTAAAGAGAAACTGAGGAATAGGACTGTATCTGGATGGGATACATAGCCAGGGCAAGAGTTTTTTGTTTCTAAACAAGAGAAGCCACAGGCTGTGTGCATGCCCATAGAATGATCCAGTAGAAAGACACATAGGAAGCAGAAGTGGAGAGTGAAGTTATTTGAGATACAAGACGGTTTCTATTGGTAAAGAAGTCACCACCATGTCTGACTTTATGGCAGTTCCTTGTCTATGGTCAGAACTGTAGTAAATGCAAACTTTCCATTAGAGTTTAACGAAAATAATATGCAGGGTTTTTTTTTTTCCTATCCAAGTTCATGAGACCCTCTGGTTTTAGGCCATGATCATGACAGAAAGCACCTCACACAGGGGGGATGAACTGAGAGGCTGAGGTATTGGAGAAATAGAGTGTGTGGATAGAGTAATCTCCAAGAATTCGGAAATGGCAGTCCTGCAGAACATGCCAGTGAGCTGGCAGCTACGATCTCGGCCCTTCCTGAGTGAATGCTGCCAGAGCTAGGGAATCCCCAACGCACAGGGCAGCTGCTTCAACTTCTGGACAGTGAAAATGATAGACTTTTCCTTATTCTGAGTTAAACTCTACCACCTAATACTCCCAGACTGCTCCTCATTCAGTCCTCTAGAACTATTCATGATGAGGCAAAACTCTCTGACTTAACAAAGCTCTTGAAGCAATCGAAAACAATTCCGTTTCTTTTCTGGGAAGAACATCTGTCTTTCAATCATTCCTTATGCATCAATATTTCCAGGACCTCCACCATCTTGGTTGCCTCTTTGGGATACTCTTGTTGAATTCCTTGGGATGGTGGAGTCAGTGGCACTATCTTCTGATTTCCCTTCTGATGTTCAAATCACTGTGGTAATTAATACTTTATTTTGTCAAGGTGAGTGTGGGCACAACAGTTGTACTGAGCAAAAGCAAAACTCATATACAAATTATACAAAAATGTTTCTCTCTCACAATCTGCAGTCTCCTGCTAGCCCTAAATTCATAGTGACTAATGAATAGTTACTATGTAACAGCAGTGGAATTACTGACAAGAAAAAAACATTACAGTGTTAATATTTCTAACACACTATAGAAAAGACTATGAATTAGTGCATCAGAAGGAGTACTTACGAGAATATCAGTATTTTCAAAATAATTTCTCCAGTACGGTCGGATTTTTCTCTGTCCACCAATGTCCCATACATTCAGTTTAAAACCTTGTGATTGTACACTTTTGATGTTAAATCCCTGAAACATAGGCAAAAACACCAGACTTTATTAAGCTTTGAGATCATGATTCTGAAAAAGTTATATTTAACAGCTATGTTATTAATTATGAGATACTCTGCCAAATGTCATACTGGTAATACTGAAAATAGTCTGCTATGATAGGGAAGAAAGAAATATGTTTTTACGTGCTTACTACATCTGGGTTTGGAGTCATGGCTAACAGGATTCTTTCTCTAATAAGTGTACAGATATGCACACACACGCGTGCACACACACACACAACTGAGACAACTTGGAATGAGATAGTTCTGATAATCAACACTAACAGAATATTACATTTAACAAAAACACAGAAGCTGAATCTGAAGACTCAATAGAACAGAATAAATTCCAAGTTTAAAAAGAGGCAAGAGGGCGCCTGGGTGGCTCAGTTGGTTGAGCAACTGCCTTCGGCTCAGGTCATGATCCTGGAGTCCCGGGATCGAGTCCCATATCAGACTCCCGGCTCTGCGGGAAGTCTGCTTCTCCCTCTGACCTTCTCCCTTCTCAGTCTCTCGCTCTGTAATAAATAAATAAAAATCTTTAAAAAAAAAAGAGGCAAGAGCTACAATCTGGAAGACAGGATTCTTTACGAAATTTCTTCCTATGGGTTAATCAGGAAAAGGAGGGAGCTGAAGTCACGGGGATGCTGTGGGAGGGGCTGATTTGTAGCTGGGCTCTTAGCCCCGTGAGGAAGGGATGGCCTGCGGGAGCCGCGTGTTCAAATTCTGAAGCGGGGCCCTCAGTTATAGGAAGTGATGCAACCAAGCAGGCATTGGAAACTGTTCTTTCATAAGCATTTCTGATGAGCTTCAAAGTATTCATTTTCGGGACAGTGACTCAAGGTGCAATGTGGAGGAAGGTGAGCAAACCAGGGGCAGGCGGGACTGTGAGCTGGGAGTCAGTGTGCAGAGAAGCAAACTAACAAGACCTCTGGGGTTTGGAGAGAAGGCATTTCACGAGCAATAATTAAAAAATAAATCTTTTTCTGAGAAGGATATAGTGAAATCAGGACTTGAAAAATCCAATCAAGAGCTTGCTACCACAGAAGTGGCATTTCATCCGGGATAACTGGAGTGAAGTGGGCCTGAGGCTGCCTCCGTAAACATTTGCCCCACCTGGCAGCCTGCCGGTACGACCGGCCTCGCGCAGAAGGGGAAGGCACACTGCCACCCAATTGCCGCTGAGGATAAACAGACTAGAGGGGATACCTGGGCATGATGCTGATTCCAGCTCCTGTAAGATGCCAACGGCTGAACAAATTAGAAGTTTAAGAACTCTAAAGGGAAGTGGCTTAAGCTTATTGTTAAAGGCAGCTTCATTCTGACTCATTGACAAAACCACTTTTGTGTGCTTAAAAGTTCTACGCGTAACTGCGATATTAAACGTCTAAACCAGGAATGTCAAATCTTTCTGGAATGAAGCAGGAGATAAGTAAGAGTAACTCCTGGAATTTGACCATATGTGTCAACTGCCTTAAAATTCTCGAAGTCATCCAAAAATATTCTGTTAAGTCATCAAAAGAAAAAAAAAATTCTATTAAGTCATCGGACCAACAAATCTAAGAAATTATTTGAAGGAAGTAATAATGGATGCAAACATTTAGAGATGGGTATTACATAAGTATTTACATACATTAACAATGTAGAAAGATGCTCAGGATATATTATTCAGTGAAAATGATGATATGGTATATTCTTTATGAGTCATTTTTACTTTTTTATTTTTGTAAGATCTTATTTATTTATTTGACAGAGAGAGACACAGCGAGAGAGGGAACACAAGCAGGGAGAAGGGGAGGGGGAGAATAGGCTTCCCGCAAAGAAGGGAGCCTGATGTGGGGCTCGATCCCAGGATCAGACCTGAGCCAAAGGTGGATGCTTAATGACTGAGCCACCCAGGTGCCCCTATTTTTTTTTTTAAGATTTTATTTATTTGAGAAAGAGAGAGAGCAGATCGAGTGTGAGAGAGAGTATGAGGGGAGGGGTAAGGGGAGAGGGAGAAGTAGGCTCCCCACTGAGCAGGGAGCTGGAGGTAGGACTTGATCCCAGCACCCTAGTATCACACCCTGAGCTGAAGGCAGACGATTAACCCACTGAGCCACCCAGGCACACTGTCATTTTTTTTTTGTTATTTTAAATATACCCATCATAGGGGCGCCTGGCTGACTCAGTCAAATAAAGCATGCAACTCTTGATTTCAGGGTTGTAAGTTTGAGCCCCATGTCAGAATTGAAAATAAGGTCTTTTAGGGGCACCTGGGTGGCTCAGTTGGTTGGGCATCTGACTCTTGGTTTTAGCTGGGATCATGATCTCAGGGTCTTGATATCCACCCACATGGGGCTCCATGCTCAGTGCACAGTCTGCTTGAGATTCTTTCCCCTCCCTCTCCCTCTGCTCCTCCCTCTGCTCATGCTCTCTCAGTGTAAAATAAATAAAAGCTTTAAAAAATGAAATAAAATCTGGGGCGCCTGGGTGGCGCAGTTGGTTGAGCGACTGCCTTCGGCTCAGGTCATGATCCCGGAGTCCCGGGATCGAGTCCCACATCGGCTCCCAGCTCCATGGGGAGTCCGTTTCTCGCTCTGACCTTCTCCCTTCTCATGCTCTCTCTCACTCTCTCTCTTTCCTAATAAATAAATAAAAATTTAAAAAAAATTAAAAAAAAATGAAATAAAATCTTTAAATACACCCATCATATACATGCATAGAAAAAAAAGATACATTTATTTTTTTTTAAAAGATTTTAGTTATTTATTTGAGAGAGACTGAGAGCTAGAGAGAGAGGGCATACACAGAGGGAGAGGGAGAGGGAGAGAGAGAAGCAGACTCCCCACTGAGCAGGGAGCCCAACGTGGGGCTCAATCCTAGGACCCTGGGATCATGACCTGAGCCAAAGGCAGATATCCAACTGACTGAGCCACCCAGGTGCCCCTACGTTCGTTCGTTCTTCTTTCTTTCCCTTCCTTCCTTCCTTCCTTCCTTCCTTCCTTCCTTCCTTCCTTTCTTCCTCTCTCTCTCTCTCTCAGATTTTATTTATTTGACAGAGAGAGAGAGAAATCACAAGTAGGCAGAGAGGCAAGCAGAAAGGGGGAAGCAAGCTCCTCGCCAAGTAGAGAGCCCGATGCACGGCATGACCTGAGCTGAAGGCAGAGGCTTTAACCCACTGAGTCACCCAGCTCGCCCCCCCACCCCCCCCCCCGCCCCCATTTATCTCTTGATCTCCCCTCAGGTCTTGATCTCAGGTCATGAGTTTAAGCTCCATGTTGGGTTCACACTGAGTGTGGAGCCTACTTGAAAATAACAAGAAAAAGGGGTGCCTGGGTGGCTTAATCAATGGTTAAGCGTTGGACTCTTGATTTTGGCTCAGGTCATGATCTCAGGGTCATGAGATCCAGCTTCCTATTGGACTCTGTGCTCAATGGGTAGTTTGAGCTTCTGGTCCTCTGCCCCCCGCCCCCCATGTACACATGCTTGTTGTCTCTCTCTCAAATAAATTAAAAAAAAAGAATAAATATGAAAACTTGACATCATATAATAACAAAGTCACCTATAACATACCAAATAAAGCCTGAGAGTTAGAACTGGAACTTTGAGCCCATTACTTAAGAGTTCATTTCTATGTTCACAGTGCTGGATGCCCTCATTTTACTGGTACTCTTAAGAGATACAGCCTACTGCTAATACTCAATTAAAAAGAAAAAAACCCTAGACTTCTCTTTTTCTGGCAGAAATCCTGACACAGTAATATGTGTTTTTAGCCCTTCTAGACTAGACTACTGTAATTTGCTCCTCCTTAGGCTATACATTAAATTTGCTCAGAAGCTGTAAAATTGCTCATTTGGTAGCAATTGAAATGACTTTTCTGCAAAAAGTTGCAGATCAGTCAGACTCACAAGCTGTGAAGTATACACACCAGCACAGCCATTTAAACCTGCCACCAAACTTGTATCACAGTACGGTGGTAGAAAATGCTTAAAAAAACCCCTCTGCTTTTGCTAAAACCTCTAATGCTCGAACACTTTAAAGTGACTAAGACCAACGGGGTTGTCCTCTAGTTAGGAAACCCAACAGGTTGGTCATAGGTCAAGCTTTCTCAGGCTTTCCTACAGGGAATGAGGTCTAAAGAAGGAGGGTTGTTCTACTTAGGATTTGCCTTTCAACTTCCACACTGGCAGTACCACTATTGCCTTATCCTTTGCATTTTGCTTGATTAGCCTTAGGAAAGAGGCTGGATTAAAAAAATATAGATAATTTTAATTAAAAAAGTGATATATAGGGGCGCCTGGGTGGCTCAGAGGTTAAAGGCCTCTGCCTTTGACTCGGGTCATGATCTCAGGGTCCTGGGATCGAGCCCCGCATCTGGCTTTCTGCTCAGCAGGGAGTGGAGCCTGCTTCTGACTCTCTCTCTGCCTGCCTCTCTGCCTACTTGTGATCTCTCTCCTCTCTGTCAAATAAATAAATAAAATCTTTTAAAAAAAAAGTGATATATATGTATATTTATTTGTATTTATTAAGTCTGAAAAATATACACTAAAATATTAATAGTAGTTTTTCCTCACAGTACTCTTTTTCTTTTATTTTCTCTCTGTATTTTCTTTTCTTTTTTAAAGATTTTATTTATTTGAGAGAGTGGGCACACACAAGCACGGGGTGGGTGGGGGTGCAGAGGGAGAGGAAGAAGCAGGCTCCCCACTGAGCAGGGAGCCCAATGTGGGGCTTGATCCCAGGACCCTGAGATCATGATCTGAGTCGAAGGCAGATGTTTAATGGACTGAGCCACTCAGGCGCCCCCTCTCTGTATTTTCTGTACATATTAATTTCATTATGAGAAGATTAAGCTATTTTTTTTCAAAGTAATCCCTAAGAGCTGAGGGAATTGATTGTGTCCTCAATATTTACATGCTTATTTGTTTATATTTTTAAAGAGTTTACTTGAGTTGCGGGGAGGGAGAGAGAGAGAGCATGATGAGTGAGGTGAAGGGCAGAGGGAGAAACAGACTCCTTGCTGAGCAGGGAGCCAGATATGGGGCTTTATCCTGGGATAGATCATGATCTGAGCCAAAGGCAGATGCTTAACCAGCTGTGCCACCCAGGTACCCCTATACATGCTTATTTAAATGATTTATTTAAAAATTAGGAAAATATGCATAAAATTCACCATTTTAACCATTTTTAAGTGTAGAGTTCAGTAGTACTAAGTGCATTCACACTGTTGTGCAACCATCTACTAGCCATCCACAGAACCTTTTTCATCTTACAACACTGATGCTCTGTGCCCATTAAGCAATGGCCCCTCCAATTCCCTCTGTCTCCAGCCCCTGGTAACCACTATTCTACTTTCTGTCTACGAATTCGACTAAGTACCTCATACCTATGGAATCTCTTGATATGTTTTTGAAATTTTAGGTTGTTTTTAAATTGTATAGACTTTTCTCAGTAACAAAACTGGAAGGTGGACAAAACTGTATTTCCCATTTTGCCTTCCATATTGCTAAGATCACTTTCCATATGTCACACAAGCAGCTGGGGCCAGCGCAGCGCTCACCTGTGTAGGTGTAATGTGGCTGATGTCTTCAGATGCAAGCTGCTTCAGAAGAGTGGTCTTGCCAGCATTATCCAAGCCCAGGAGAAGGATTCTCACCTCCTGGTCTGGTGCACTTTTCAATTTGCGCAAAATTGAGAGCAAGCCCTTAAACAACCATGAAGAAAAGAGATTATTTTGGGGGCACTGACTTTGATATTAGTAGATAGCAGAGTATCTTCTTGAGAATATCTCCTTGAAAAAGGTTCTTATATCTCCACAAAAAGGTTGTGGAGAGCTCACAGTATTATTTTCCTGCTCAATGTCATTTATTCCATTTGCTTCCTCCTTCTAGTTTTTGGAGAAGTACTTCAGCAAATTTAGCAACTCAGTAAATAGCATGACTTATTCCTGTTCCTCCTTAATCCAGTTTAGGAGTCACCCCAAATCTTCTGAGAGTGTGAACTATTACTCAATTCGTGTTCCTAAAGCCCTTCATACACATTTAGAGTAGAGCATGCATCCTATCACACTATAGATAATTGATTTTGTATTTTTCTCCTAGAGTGTATTCACTCCTAGAGTGTAGTTATAGCTTTGGTCTCCCCCCATGCCTGGCACTTATTAGACAGACACTTGATAATAGTTGTTGAATTTAATACAGTTATCACCCAAGTAAGTATAAGATTTTACAGTGCTATACACACACACACTAAAAAAAAAGTTGTATAAATTGTTTAAGACTTTATTTCAGTTTACGTTTAAGATTTCAGCATTCAAAATGCTCTATCATCATTTAAAAAAAACCCCAAACTCTATCACCATCTAAATTTCACAAGACCTTTATAGGCTAGGTAATGGTATAAATTATATTTTTCAGATGAAGAATCTGATACAACAGAGAGGTTAGAACATTGCCAAAGTCAGTCATGAAGAATAAAAACAATCACAATTTAACCAGGGTATTTTTGACTAGTAATTTAATCTAATATTTGTTTCTTGTTTTTACTATTTTTTTAATGGCTAGAAATAAACCATATTGCTTTTTAGCTACAAACATAAGAAAAATCGTGTAAGATAGTTATTTGTTCTGCCCTGCAGCTGACAGTCTTGTTCCGATGAGGCATGAGTTACAACAAGAATCAAAGAATTCCAGAGTTTAAAGGGCATATAATCTAATCTTCCAGCCCAAGCAGAAATTCCTTCAAGCTGAGTCTTAGAATTATATAAAATGGTTATAGATTTTTTTATCCTTATTGCACCAGGCAATAATTCAAACCAGCCTGTTCACTAGGATCAAATAACCATTCTGTGAAATAATTCTCAACAACCGAGTCTTTGGACAATAATATGCAAATATGCATAATTATTAAGAATTCCTTTCTGCCTCAGAGATTCTTTGTTTACCACTTCTAGTATTCTGTATTTGCACTGACTTGCTAAGGATTACATTAACCTTTCTGTGCCTCAATTTTTTCCAGCAATAAGATGGAAGATATAGTTTAAGACAAAAAGACAAATTCTATACCAAAAGATTCAGGCAAGAGTGATTGATTTCAAACAAACAAAAAGATAGGCAGGTCTTTATTTTTATTTTTTTGGCACACATTTTTCTTTTGTTTTTATCTTATCTGGCCTTGAATACTTTGACACCATTCCTTTTTTAAACTGTATTTATGAGAAGTCTCCCTGGCTTCTATTAGCTACATTGCAATCACTCATTTATAATACCACCTTTCAGAGCAGTTAAAATTAGAATTCTGAGATCCTCAGGGGACTGGTAATATAAAAAGGCTAGAACAGGAAAACACATTGTACTACTCATCCTGAGTTCTTGATTCGATGTCCTCATTACCTCTTCCAATAAAATTCTAAAATAACCCAAATTTATCACATCAGTACATGAAACAGCAGTATATGTAAAATTCTCATGTATTATCTACGAGGGCAGAAATCAGGAAAGATGTTTCTATAAAATATTTTCAAGGTTCAAAATGAGTGTTTTAGGTTTTTCCTCACATGTCTCCTCATTTAAAACAAATCTGTAAATAAAAATACTGCTTTCTGCAGGCTGAGACCTTTTACACACTCATTATATTTGAAATTGAACAATTAAGAGAAAGTAATTTCTATTCATCTTAAAAGGACAGAAGCAAAGCACAGAAGAGAAAACCATTCTAGCTACACCTAAACTTCATTAACCTAAAGATATCAAAAAATGATACTTCTACATTTCTAACGAGTGATTTTCCTTATCAGGAAACAATAACTTCATATGCTTTACCTTTAAGTGAAATTACAGAGAAATGGAAAGTTCAGCTACTATTTTCTTCTATCAAAATGATAAATGGCATGTGAGGCATGGTCTAGGGAAGACAGATGCAAATACAGTACAGCATCATATTAACCCAACTACTGAGGACAGGGGATCACAGGATTATCAGGGTTTGCTAAATAGGGAAGAGGATATTTATAGATATGAGAGTTCTGCCTGAAAGGTACAAAGTAAGCTGATTTAAGAGGCTGGAGGAAAGAGAACAGAATAAGTCTATGTTTCTAAACATACGTGTCCCTACTTTATTTTAAATGTCAAATGAAGGGAGACAGCCATTAGAAGTTAATTTTATTATGGGGCTGAGTCTTGCAGTATAAACACAAGGCAATAAATTTTTAAAGTGCATTTTTGGTTAAAATACCCATTCATTCATTCCTTCATTCACATTAAATATCCACAATGTGCCCCAAGTACAACAGTGAGCAAAACAGACATGATTTCTATGTAGGATTTGTACTCCTTTGACATTAAAGGCAATTTAAGAAATCAGAACTTTAGTTCACTGTATAAAGTCTATCATCAGCATGTGTGCATATAAGTTATCTGCACCCTGGTGGACAGAAGTGGTCTGACTCAGTCATAAAACATCTAAACAAACTTTCTACAGGCAAATTATGGATAGATATGCTATTGACTACAGATATTTTATCTGCCCCCAAGTCAGCTTCAACTCAACTACTGGCAGAGGCATGGCGCCCTGACCTAAAATGATATAAACTAGATCATTCAGAGAAACTGGGGTGGTGGAGGGTGAGAGAGGAATGTGACGGTGGATGGAAAGTGTATGTGGCTGTGAGGAGTAGAATTTAAATATTAAAATTAGTAAGCCAACTATTAGGTACATGCCTTCCCCATAACTAGCTTAAATGGAACTGACATCCATGTATCTTTACCTCTTTAACAAGAAAATTATGCTGCTAAAGGAAACCTTAACTTCCAGGAACTCCTATAGCTTTGGTAGGGAGAACCTCAGCCTCCGTTCTTCTTTGTCATCTCTCTACTGAAGAAATACAATGTTTCCTGAGGGGCAAAACATGGGCATTTCCTCAGGAAAAGTGGGTTCCCACCTCACCAGAGTCCTAATTGAAAACATTGGGGTGGAGGGGTGCCTGGCTGGCTGAGTTGGCACAGCATGCGACTCTCGATCTATGGGTCATGAGTTCAAGTCCCACATTGTGGGTAGAGAGTACTTAAAAAAAAAAAAAAGAACATTATGCGTTTTGGGATTTCATATACTTAAATTCACCTTTCTTGCATGAGTATCCCTGGGCACCTAGAAAACGGGAACAATGCTTCTATCTTGAGAAAAATGCTATGAAGATTAAATGAGACAATGTATGTAAAGCGTAGTGCATGGTAAGCTCTCAAAGCCATAGTTGTGTTTTTTTTTATTTTTAAAAAATTTTTCACTGACCATTTTCTGACCCGAAAACACAATTTTAGGAACAATCTTCAAATGATGAACATGCTTGCTAACTACCACTAGGTTCATGTATGTAGAAAGTACTCCATAAATAATTTCTGAATGAAGGAGTCATCTGTTAAATAGAAATTAATGCACTAACATTACTGTCATCTGGGGCGCCTGGGTGGCTCAGTGGGTTGAAGCCTCTGCCTTCGGCTCGGGTCATGGTCTTGGGGTCCTGGGATCGAGCCCCGCATCGGGCTCTCTGCTTGGCGGGGGGCCTGCTTCCCCCTTCTCTCTCTGCCTGCCTCTCTGCCTACTTGTGATCTCTCTCTCTCTCTGTGTCAAATGAATAATAAAAATTGAAATTTAAACAAAACAAAACATTACTGTCATCTTAGTACTTCACCAAAGACTTGATATCAAAGGGCAGGGCTAAAATAGCTGACTAAAAGTTCAGAGAAAATATCTGGGTTTTTAAATAAGAAATAAAATGTATTAGTCATAGCCGAAGTTTTAAAAAGCAAAAACAAAAACCTGGGACTCAGTCTCCAGTTGTACAG
Source organism: Nasua narica (assembly GCA_028533885.1). NCBI lineage: Eukaryota > Metazoa > Chordata > Mammalia > Carnivora > Procyonidae > Nasua > Nasua narica. The sequence goes on from CM052812.1 coordinate 51,687,877, forward strand.
TTATCACAGGGATGGGTGGGCTACCAGATGTGACACACTTAATCACAACACTGAGGGTTTAAATTCTATGTTCCACTTTCAGTTCTAAGAATAGCTCACACTTTTGGAGATTAAAAAAAAATGTATTTGGGAAACCAGATAAAGAATCCAGAATGATTTGCCCTAATTTCAAGTTGTTCATTTTAGGAAAAAAGAAAAAGGAAAACAAAATCTGTCTTGATCAATGAACACAACAGTTGTTTACAATAGTGCTGTAGCACTGTCAACCTGCTGTCCACAGTGTCAATTTGCACCTGGACACATAAGCAGTGGTCAATTTATTGTGGCCTGTAATTATAAATTAAACAATCATGAAATTACACAGTCCACTTAATTGATAAACAAACTGGGAAAAGTCAGCTAACTCTCATGCGTTTCTCACTTATGATGACATCTCATTCTCTGTTGGTTTGGCATGCCTTTTTCATTCCAATTCTAGTTATTTTCTGTGTAAATATTTATGTTTGTATCATTTGTTGAGCAAAACTTAGCCTTTAAATGGACAGCTCATGTACAAATGATTAATAAGAAGAAAACATATAAAAATCTGTTTAGCCTGAGGTTAATAAAACTGCAATGTAGCAAGTGTGAAATGTGACTGGCAACTTCAGATCAGATAATTCTACTTCTTTAACAATCTGACAATGTAAAATCAATTCTTTTTCCTATCAAAATTTACTCATTGGATAATCTGACCAAAGGTGCATGCATTTTTTCCCCTTGCAGACATCTAGTCTTTTCTTCATAAATTAATGGAGGTTGGACATTTCTAAAAGTCAAAAAGGACGGCGGGCTGGGGAAGTAACGGTAAATTTAAGTGCCTGACTCTGTGCAGTTGGTAAGCCAACTAACCTATTCTAAACGCTTCAAAGTCAAATTTGCTTTGACTTGCTCTAAAACTACTCAATTCCATTTCAGTACCCTCCAACTAACTGCACAGAAATCAACAAGGAACAGCGTGTCAACGGTCAAACCTGTCACACATCATAATTCACAATTTGGGGAAGCTTTAATTCAGTTTGACAGAGAAAATCCAATTGATAGCCACTGCAGCTTTAATTTCCCATCCTTTTTAGTTTGGAGATCCCAAGGTGAGATTAAGATCTTTGTTTCTGGTGTGGTAAAAGGTTGCAACAGGTTTGAAATGAAATACTAAGGCCGGGCAGCAAATCTGCCTCTATCAATACAGATTAAGTATTGAAGGGAAAATCGGTCATCACCATCAACCACACTTTACAGAACTCTCAGTACATAAATAACTCGTTGCTGCAGAAGTGAACCTGCCACGCAGACACCAAGACCGCATAAAATCCACCAGGCACCCCTTACAAGCGGTACCTCTTTGTGTCCTGGGATTTACACCCCTCCCCCCAGAGACCCGCACATCTCGAGGAAGAGGAGAGCTAGGCTACCATCTCCCCTGGTACCGCGAGGGCGATCTCAAAGACAGTAGCGCTGACCCTTCTCCCCGCTTCTGGCGGGACCCCGGTGAACCCACTTTCCAGCGGTACGGGAAGGCCGATTCCCTAGGACGATCTAAGCTTGCATGCGGAGGCTGCTTTCCGCAGTTACTCGGATCCGCCCTCGCCTCAGTCCCTAGTAATGATGGAGCCCCCGCTCTGTATCCCGAGAGCCACGCAACCTTCCAGTCCCTTCCCCTAGTTTCGGGCCCACTGCAAGCCCCGCCTTCCTCCCCAGGCCCAGGTCTCCTTCCAAGGGCCCGCATCGGGGTTCCCCGCTGCCCCCCGAAACCAATCCAGAACCCAGACAGCAGGCTTGAGCGCTGTCCCATTCCCTCCCTGGCTTCAAGAGCAGTGCCCCGCCCTGGGCCTGAAGACGGGAGTAGGGTGACGGGCCAGCTCCGGAGGGGCCCGGGCCCCCACACTCACCATCCTCCCGCCGAGTCCCTCCTCCTCCACCTCCTCCACCTCCTCCTCCACCTCCTCCTCCTCCTCCTCCTCCTGCCTCCCCGTTACCAGGGGCAACTGCTGCGGCACCGCCCCCGACGTCTCTCGCACGCACAGCGGAGGAGCAGAGCGGCCGTACGGGGCGGGGTCCAGCTCCGCTTTTCCCAAAGTGCGCAAGCGCGCCAAAGTGCCCGCCCACTGCGCAGGCGGGAGGCTGGATCGACTGGATCCCGGAGCCCGCTAAGTGGAGACCCAGCTAGTGGTTAAAGCTCGCCCACGTGGCTGGTGGGCGCCGCCCAGCCTGTGATTGGTTGGGAGGGAGCAGGGCGGGAGCGGAGCGAGGGGCGGTTCCCGGGCTGAGGCCGCAGGTTGGTACAGGTCAGGCTTCCAACGCCGTGTATTTCTGTTGGCAGTTGTCTCAGTGCATTCTTCCCGGGACCAGGTAAGGGGTTTTGGGAGGAGGTCGCCTACCACACCTTCCTCTAGACCCCAGATCCCCGGAGGGAGCTTGGATTTCTGTCCTGACTGCCCATGCAGGGCTGCTGCGGGGGCTGGGCTTCCACCTGCTGTATCCACGTGGCGCGAATGGTGGCCTGGGGCTGCCCAGGGACTGCTCGCTTGTGGCTCCCGGCGCCATACGGCCCAGCTGAGGGGTGGGGGGCATTATGGGCTGTGCATCTATCTCCACATCTCTGTGTTGGGATGGAGGAATCCCGCGGGTGGGAGGCTGCCTGTGGAGGGCTAGAGGCAGCCTGGGGACTGGCCCTGAACACTGAGGTGAGCAGACAGCAGGGGTGAAAGGCGTTTTGGAACGTCCAGGTTTTGCTAAGCCACGTTGGACCGGATGGTGCACTGTCTGCAGCCCGGGAGGAAGCAAAAACCGGCCCGCACATACAGGCAAGAGAGCGCGAAAGGGACTCTGGGTGGGTTGAGAAGCGCCACCTCCATGCTGAGAACGGGTAGAAGAGTTAATCACATAATGTGCCAGGTCCTGTACTAGACTTTGGAGACACAGCAGGGGAAAAAATCTGCCCTCATGGAAATTACACACTTTTTAGTGGAATGCTTTTCACACACGATTTCATTTCATTCTCATAGCCTTACAAGTTGGTTGTTCTAAGCGTTATAGAGTCGGGACTTGAAACTGGTTCTGACTCTGGAGGAACTGATTTTAACGCTCTTGTGCTGTTTAGGTAGGAGGAACAGAATGGCTTATATTTGTGGTGTAAGCTCAGAACTTTTTAAGAGTTGGTAAAGTGTTGGCACTGGTGATAAACTTGTTTGCAGTCATGTGTGTGCTCCTTCACTGGGTTCTTGTGAGGATATGTGAATTATTATATGTCAAGTACATAAAATATTGCCTGGCACATGGAAAGTGCTACATAGGATTTAGCTATTATTGCCTCATCTAGGTTTTGGGGCTTTGCCCCTCTTCCTACCAACATGCCTTCCAGTCTACTTAACATCACTGGAATGAAGGTGGATTTTCCCTGAATGGTCCTTAGCTATTTATGCATTCAGCTAAAGTATGTTTTTAAACATCTGTTCATGACATACCTTCTTCAGATCCTTGGAGAGAAAACTCAGTTCAGAACCTTGAGTAAGTAGATGCAAAATGAATGGCTAATTCAGAGCATGCACTCCTACGATCTACTCGTCTCTAGCCTGTTGGTTCATTTGTGAAAAAGGCAGGGCAGACTTCTCTTTCTAAGTTGTCTGGTGTCTAACATCATGGTTGCCTTGGAGTCACTAGGGTGTACCTGGGCCTGCTTGTGTAATGATTAGTCTCACTGACCAACTTTCTCTAGGTGGCCTTGGCACCAACCCTTGCCTATCTCAAGTGGTCTTTGTGTTTGGTCTTCTTGAGTCTGGCTGCCTATTTGTCTATATTACTTGTCTGTGCACATTATGGCCTGAGTCAGAAACCCTGGGTATCACTCTAGATACTTGTGATGTGTCAACTTAGCTAGGCCAAACAACTCGCCCCAGCCCCCTAGTCCCCCTTCTGGTTGTTTCCAGTTAGAGTGGGCAAGGAGGGAAAAGTTTGTAGTACACACACCTCCCAGCCATTCCATCAAACACAAATTTAGGTGTGCTGGTGAAGGGATTTTGCAAATGTAATTAAAGGTCTAATTGGTTAGTTTTGAGTTAATCTAAGGGGAGATTATCCTGGGTGGCCTGACTTAATCAGATGGAATCCCTTTAAAGGAGGGCGAGGCAGCCCCTGGGGGTCACAAACTCCAGCCTTCGCTGGGCCAGCCCAGCATCACTCTCCTTCCCTCCCCAGGATTGTCCCTTGCTGACTGCCTGTCTCGCTGGCTTCAGGCTTCCTTAGCCGGCTCCCACAATTATGTAAGCCAGTTTGCTAATTCCTTGTACTAAATCCATTTTTATATATTTCTCAATGTTATGTGAATATATATAAAGGATTCATGTATCTTATTGATTCTGCATCTGTGCCAATGCTGACTTATAGAGTATTCTTCCTATAACCAATCACTTAGTAAATGCTGAGATTCTGCTGCTTTAAAAGTTTCTGTCCTTTTGGTCCCTACTCTCTGTTCCTGTTCCATCTGGGTTCACATGAGCCCCACCTCCTCTTGCCTGGGTTCCTGAAGTTCCCGTCCAGCTGATCTCTCTGCATCCTCTGAGGTCCTACCACACTGAGTTTATTTTTTCATGTCATTGTCTAGTTTTCTATTTTTTTAAAGATTTTATTTATTTATTTGAGAGAGAGAGAGCAAGGGAGGGGAGGGGCAGAGGGAGAGGGACAAGAAGTTTCCCCTGCCCAGCAGGGAGCCAGACTCCCATGACTTGGGGAGCCAAAGTCAGATGACCTGATAACCTGAGCCAAAGGCAGATGCTTAACCGACGGAGCCACCTAGGCGCCCCTTTCCTTGATTTTCTTTGTCTTGATTTTCTGCAGTTTTAGATATAATATAATATGACTAGGTGTAGATATAAGCAGTTTTTAATTCCAGGGGCGCCTGGGTGGCTCAGTTGGTTAGGCGACTGCCTTCAGCTCAGGTCATGATTCCAGGGTCCTGGAATTGAGCCCCTCATTGGGCTCTTTGCTCAGCAGAGAGCCTGCTTCTCTCTCTCCCTCTGCCTGCCTCTCTGCTTCCTTGTGCTCTCTATCTCTCTGTCAGATAAACAAAATCTTAAAAAAATTTTTTTTAATCCTGAGTAGTTAGCATATGGTGTTATATTAGTTTCAGGTGTAAAATATCATGATTCAACAATTCTGTACATTTCTCACTGCTCATCGTGGTAAGTTACTCTTAATCCCCTTTATTTCCCCATCTCCTCTCTGGTAACCATGAGTTTGTTCTCTATAATTGAGTGGGTTTTTGTTTTTAAGATTTTATTTATTTATTTGAGAGAGAGAAGGAGTGCATGCACAAGTGAGGGGTGGGGACAGAAGGAGAAGCAGACTCCCCACTGAGCAGGGAGCTTGACGCAGGACTTTATCCCAGAACCCTGGGATCATGACCTGAGCCAAAGGCAGATACCCAACTGACTGAACCATCCAGGTGCCCTCAGTCTGGTTTTTTGTTTGTTATCTTTTTTCTTTGTTCGTTTGTTTTGTTTCTTAAATTCCACGTGTGAGTGAACTCATGGTATTTGTCTTTCTCTGACTAACTTGGTTCACTTAGCATTATATTCTCTAGATCCACCTACGTTGTTGCAAATGGCAAGATTTCACTGTACGTATATGCCACATCCTTTTTATCCATTCATCTATCCATGGACACTTGGGCTGCTTCCGTATTTTGGCTGCTGTAAATAATGCTGCAGTAAACATAGGGATGCATATATCTTCTTGAATTAGTGTTTTCTTATTATTTGGGTAAATACCCAGTAGTGGAATTACTGGATCATATGGTAATTCTATTTTTAATTTTTTGAGAAACCTCTATACTGTTTTCCACAGTGACTAAACCAGTTTGCATTCCCATCTCAGTGTAGATTTTTTGGAATTTGTCCGCTGAGCCTTCTGGGCTTGTAGTTTGGTGTCTGTCATTAGTTTAGAAAATTCTCAGTCATTAGTGCTTTAAATATTTCTTTTTTTTAAGATTTTATCTATTTATTTATTTATTTGTCAGAGAGCGAGCGAGCACAAGCAGGGAAGCAGCAGGCAGAGGAGAGGGAGAAGCAGGCTCCCTGCTGAGCAAGGAGCCCGATGTGGGACTCGATCCCAGGACCCTGGGACCATGACCTGAGCCCAAGGCAGCTGCTTAACCAACTGAGCCACCCAGACACCCCTGCTTTAAATATTTCTTTTGTTCCCTTCCCTCTTCTTCTGGCATTCCCATTACGTGTATGTTACACCTTATGTAATTGCCTCAAGGTTCTTGGATTTTCTGTTCTGTTTTTTCGTTCTTTTTCTTTACTTTTCAGTTTGGGGATTTTCTGTTGACACATATGCAAGCTCATGGAATTTTTTCCTTGGCCATGTCCAGTCTACTGATGAGCCCATCAAAGGCATTGTTCATTTCTGTTACAGGAATTGTTTTTAAGACTTTTTTCTATTTGAAGGAGAGAGAGAGAGAGAGAGAGAGAGGGAATGAGCACGAGCAGGGGGAGGGGCAGAGGGAGAGGCCCAAGCAGACACCCTGCCAGGTGCGGAACCCAACATGGGGCTTGATCCCAGGACCCTGAGATCATCACCCGAGCCAGAGTCAGATGCTTAACTGATGGAGCCACCCAGGCGCCCCCAGATCTTTTTTTTTTTTTTAATTTCCAACATTTCCTTTTGGTTCTTTCTTAGAGATTCCATCACTCTCCTTATATCATCCATCCGTTCTTCCATGTTGCCCACTGGAGTCCTTAGCAAATCGATCAGAGTCATTTAAATTTCTGTTCTAATAATTCCCAAATCTCTGCTGTCTGGTTCTGACACTTGTTCTCTCTTAAGACTACGTCTTCGCTATTTAATACGCCTTGTAATCTTTTGTCGAAAGCCAGATGCGTGTGCGGTTTTACATTTATCTGGTGAGATGTTGGGTTGTATTTACTGTTTGCCAAAGCTGTAGGTGTCAGAGACTAACATTTTCTTTGATGTCCTTGTTTTTGTCTCTCCTGCTGTGTTTGCATTTCTAGAGACTTCTTACATAAAGTCTGAAACTTGCAATTCTTTCTGTGGTTGTTCGGTTCTCCCTGTTACCACATAGGAGCATTGTACCACCTGCAGTGGTCAAGTGCGAGGGAGGAGAGAGTTCTATCGTCCTGTGATTAGTTCTCAGTCTTGGAGTGAGCCTGTGCCCCGGGACCTTCACAAGTGCTTCTTAGGCTCTTCTCACCCCCTTTAAATGAGATAGGAAGGTTGAAAAGGGCTGGAGTTGGGTATTTACCTTTTCCCAAGTTGGTTAGGTTCTAGGAAAACCCAAAATGGTTAGGCTCTGGTAAAACAGGCTCTTTTTTTTTTTTTTTTTTAAAGATTTTATTTTTTATTTGACACAGAGAGAGAGCACAAGCAGGGGGAGCAGCAGGCAGAGGGAGAGAGAAGCAGGCTAACTGCTGAGCAGGGAGCCCGATGCGGGGCTTGATCCCAGGATCCTAGGATCATGACCTGAGCTGAAAGCAGACGATTAACGACTGAGCCAACCAGGCACCCCAAAACAGGCTCTTCTGAGGACAGGCTTTATTAGGAAGGACAGAGGCCTCTGGGTATAACTTCAGAATGACTACTATTCCCATCTCCCTGTCAGAAGTACTAGGGGATTTTTGTTTGATCTTCAGCTTGAGAGCCTGGTAGACTCTTGAAGGCGAACTCAGAAGTGTGCCCCCACACTCAAGGTTGAATCCCCTTGGAATTTTTAATCTGCAAGCTTGTTCACATTGAGCTTCCAGCAATAGGTCAATTATGGTTTAAGTTTTCCAGTGGAACTTGCCCTGCGGAGGGCTTCTGTTCCGAGGAGGCCGTCGTTCTCTGTGCTTGCCTATCTGTCCAGGCTTGGGCGCCGGCGCTTGCTGTGTGACCTCGGTTCACCGAAGCGTCTAAGAAGAGTTGTTGATGTTTTGTTTTTTTTAGCTTTTTTTCTTGTTGCAAGGTCAGCAGTGACAGTTTCCAAGCTCCTTATGTGTCAGGCCTGCCTTAGCTTTTCTTTTTTTCTTTTTTTTTAAAGATTTGACAGAGAGAGAGATCACAAGTAGGCAGAGAGGCAGGTAGAGAGAGGGGGTGGGAAGCAGGTTCCCCGCTGAGCAGAGAGCCTGATGTGGGGCCCGATCCCAGGACTCTGAGATCATGACCTGAGCCGAAGGCAGAGGCCTTAACCCACTGAGCCACTCAGGCGCCCCCTGCCTTAGCTTTTCTTTTTCTTTTTTTTTTTAAGATTTTATTTATTTATTTGACACACAGAGAGAGAAATCACAAGTAGGCAGAGAGGCAGGCAGAGAGAGGGGGGAAGCAGAGCACCCGATGTGGGGCTCAATCCCAAGATCCTGAGATCATGACCTGAGCCGAAGGCAGAGGCTTTAACCCACTGAGCCACTCTGGTGCCCCTGCCTTAGCTTTTCAAGACATGGATTCCAGAACCCAGTTAGAGGCAAGAATTCTAAAGTAAATCAGGCGGAATTAAAATCCTGGCTTTGTCACTGGCTAATGCTTGTATGACTTGATAAAGTTACTTATCTGTGCCTTGGTTTTCTCATCCATAAAATGGGGTTAGATTAAAGGGTATTTATTTTATAGCCCTGTTGTGAAGACCGATTCAGAAAAATGCACGTCGAGCCCCAAGCAGAATGTCTCACGTAGAGTCGCAGCTCAGTAAGCGTTGGCTGTGATCATGCTATCTGGACCCCACGTGCCCTGTGTGTGGTCACTGCTGGCTCTTCTTTTTTTGGCCTGGCATGCCTCTCCTCTATCTGATTCTACCCATCCTTCAAAACATTGTTTATTTCTTGTTTTCACAAAGCATGTTCAGAATCTCTCATCCGTTTCAGGTAAGGGGACCGTATAATTTATCATCCAAATCCAGGACACTTTTGAGAGTGGAAGGGGGTGCTATTAATAATTACCCCAGGACAGCAGTCCCAGGAAAACTGGGAGATCTGATCGTCTCAGTTTTAGATGCCTCTTCTCTGGTTTTCCACTGCCCCCAGTGTCTGCCCGCGTCATTGTTCACACCGCTGCCCTTGTGCTCTGCTTGTCTTTTACCCCCCACCCGGTAACTCCCTGAGGGCAGGCATGGTGCCTCACTCACAGCCATGGCCTGGGATCTCTCAGGGGGCCGTGTGCACCATGCACATGCTCACGCGCACGCGCTTTCACACACACATGCACACTGAAATGATGAGAGTGATCGTGCTGTGTTCATTTCTACCTTTCTCCGTAATTGTTTCTACCTTGAATGTGATCCATGCCTTCTGCCTCCTTCAGATAAATGTTTTCTACAGCTCACATTCCGTCTCTTCTGGGGAGCCCCTGCCACCTCTGCTTTCTCTCGTGTCCTGTACTTACCGTTGCTGTACGGATTACCTTCTGCTCCCCAGGTGGGCTCTTCTTCTGCAGTTACACTCAGCTCCCCAAAGACAGGCACCGTGTTGTCCCTGCTTCCAGGGTCTCCCCCGGCATGATCAGGCACAGGGCTGGCTGCCAGCAGGCACTCAGGAAACCCATGTTGATGTCTGGTTGTTCAGTCTGCTGCCTGTTCACCGGGACCTTCCCGAGCCCGGTCGATTGATGCTAGTGGCTGGTGAAAGCAGGCCTTCCGCAACTGAGAGAGGTGCTCAGGGACTCAGGGGCAGACTTGGTTTGGGGGACAATCCTCATTTTCCCTCTGTTCCTTGAGGCCACAGTTCTGTGTGTGAGCGAGATGGAGGGTGATCTGTCTGGCTTTAACATCGATGACCCCCGTTGGGACCAGTGCACTTTCCTGGGACGGGTGAAACACTTCTTCAATATCACAGACCCGCGCACCATCCTGGTACCAGAGCGGGAGCTGGACTGGGCCAAGGGGATGGTGGAGAAGAGCAGGTGAGCAGCGAGGGGAAGGGACTCGAAGCCCTGGGGCCACACAGGTGGATCCCCTGGGGAGGAGGCGGAAACTGAACATGAGGGGACGGGCGCAGCTCTCAGGCAGGAGGCGGCAGGGTGACTTGGGGCGAGGGGCCTGGGTGGTAACTCTGTCCGTTGTCCTTGGGGGGCAGGATGGGGGTTGTGCCCCCAGGCACCCAAGTGGAGCAGCTGCTATACGCCAAGAAGCTGTATGACTCCGCCTTCCACCCTGACACCGGGGAGAAGATGAACGTCATCGGGCGGATGTCCTTCCAGGTCCCTGGTGGCATGATCATCACGGGCTTCATGCTTCAGTTCTACAGGTAGAGAGAGCCTGGGAGCAAGGCAGTGGGCAGTGTGGCCGCTTGGGTCTGCCAGCCCTGTGGCGAGGACAGTAACGGCCATCTTTATTGACCGCTTACCAGATACCAGGCACTGTGCTAAATTCTGTGGATTACCTCGTTTAATCATCTCCTCAACCCCACAGAGAGGTACTACTGTTGTTTCAGCTTTATAGGTGAAGAACTGAAGGTCTAGAGAGGTTATGTAACCTGTCCAAGTTCACACAGCCAGGAAATGCGGGTGCCTGGATGTTAACTGAGGCTGTTGTCTCCAGAACTCTGAATAAGCCATCTCAATTCCCTCTTTAGAAAGTACTTATTCAATAATGAAATTTTAATGTATTTTTATTTTTAAATCTATTTGTTTGCACAGAGAGAGAAAGTACATGAGCGGGTGCGGGGTGGGGGGGCATGGTAGTGGGGAGGGGCAGAGGGAAAGGGAGAGAGAAAATCCCAAGTAGGCTCCACACCCAGGGCGGAGCCCGATCTGGGGGCTGGATCTCATGACCCTGAGATCATGACCTGAGCCAAAATCAAGAGTCAGACACTTAACTGACTGAGCCGGCCAGGTGCCCCTAATGTATTTTTAGAATATAATGTCCTAGTTATTGACATTAAGATGGAAGATGACCCCCCAGCCCCTGCTACCCCTAAAATAGGAAAACCCTTTCAGCCCAGCTGGGAGAGAATAAACTTTCTCTGCAGCTGCTGGATATTTTATTCCTCCCCCTTCCTCTCTTCCCTCTGTTCCCCTCCCCCATGCATCCCCTCCCCCATGCATCCTGATTTAAGCCAGGCCTTGGGCCTGGTGTTGGGAATATAGAGACTCAGCCCCTCCCCTCAAGGAACTTCCAGTTTTGCTGAGCAGATCTACGAGCGCACAGTTACGGTCCCGCTTGCTAAGTGGTAGGTCAGAGGAGAGTATGGGGCTGTGAGAGCAGGGAGCATAGAATGACTCACTGCTCCAGGAGGGGTAGGGGAAGGGTCAGGAAGGTCCCAAAGAAGCAGGGACCTCTCAACAGAGCAGGATTTAGCCACGGATGGAAGGCGGTGTGTGTATAGACATTCCAGGCAGAGGGACCAGCCTGCGCAAAATCCCTGATGCATGAGACAGCAGGGGAACAGTTTGGGGGACAGCAGGCAGTCTGGTTTGCCGGGTGTGCGCCCAGCCCGCCCTTCCATTGCACTCTCCTCTGCCTCTCTGGGCCTCCCTTATGGTAGGACGATGCCGGCGGTGGTCTTCTGGCAGTGGGTGAACCAGTCCTTCAATGCCTTAGTCAACTATACCAACAGGAATGCGGCTTCCCCCACGTCTGTCAGGTAGGAGACTTGAATCCCTTGTGGGGGACTGTGTGGGTCTGGAGCAGGTGGCTGTCCTCTTGCCTCCAGGGAACAGCCCTTCTAAAGGGTCCTTGGGCCGTCTGCTCTGGGTGAGGCTTGTTCGGGGCCGGTGACCAAGTCCCCTGCTTAGAGTTTGCAGGTGTTTTCTGAGGCCGACTGGGAACCTCCATCTTCCTAGACCTCCCAGGAAGTCTATCTTAGACCAATTCAAAGTTTATTCAGTCATTCATTCTCAAATGCTTTTCTTTTTTTTTTTTAAGATTTTGTTTATTTATTTGAGAGAAAGAACATGAGCAGAGTGGGGGTTGCAGGGGAGGGAGAAGCGGGCTTCCCCCTGAGCAGGGAGCTCAGCGTGGGGCTCAGTCCCAGGACCCTGAGATCATGACCTGAGCTGAAGGCAGAGGCTCGACCCACTGAGCGACCCAGGGACCCCCTCGGCTATTTTTTGAGTAGGTATTAAGTGCCAGGTATGGTTCTAACGTCCTTGTCCTTGTGGAATTTAAGGTCTTTTAAGCACACAAGCACAGCAATTTTAGGTTGTGACTGCTGCCCTTAAGGAAACAAATAGGTGACAAGATAGGATGGGCTGGTTGGGGAAGTCTTTTCTGTGGAGCCCACATTTCGGCTGATATCTGAAGGATAAGGATTTCGCCTCTGGAAGAATTTCCCGGATAGGGAGCAGCAGCAGGCGAAGGTTCTGAAGCAGAAAAGAGTTTGGGGTATTTAAAGTACTGAGAGGAGGCCGAGGGGGCTGGAGCATTGTCTGTGTGTTGAGGAGGGGGAAGGTCACAAGATGAGACAGGTCAGGTTTCAGGCGTGAAGCCTCATTTCCAGACTTTCTCAATCACGCTGTGGTCTTGCCCTCAGCCAGCAGGGCTCCCCACTCCCAAGCGTGTCTCTCCTCCACTAGGCAGATGGCCCTTTCCTACATCACAGCCACAACCACGGCGGTGGCCACTGCTGTGGGCATGAACATGTTGACCAAGGTACTGTCTGGGGCTGCTGGGGGCATGGTGGCCGCTAGGGGGCAGCAAAGTCCTAGGGAAAACATCCCCCAGGCCTGGTGTTGGTGCCCTTAGCTGGGTGCATCGGGTATGGCCAGAGCCCAGCCAACTAGGGGGCAATGTAGCAGAGGTATCCCCAGGTTAGTCTTTCTCGGGTCTTTGCGGGAACCTGGGTTCCTAGACCAAGTGTCTGGCTATGTGGCAGTACCGAGCTCCAATTTTATCTTATAGTCCTTAAGCGCCCTCCCCTCCCATCTTCTGGTGTGAGCCCCGTTGTTCCCTTCCTCCAACAGAGAGCTCCACCCCTGGTGGGCCGCTGGGTGCCCTTTGCCGCTGTGGCTGCTGCTAACTGTGTCAACATCCCGATGATGCGACAGCAGTGAGTATGGGGATCCCTTTTCCTCCCTACAAACCTCAGGGTTAGTGGGGCAAGGGCAGGACACCAAGGCAGTGGGTAGCTTTTGGGGACCGAGGTGGGTGTGGGGAGCGCGGCTGGGCTATACCTCTGGAGGGTCCCAGAGGTTAGGCTGCTCTGAGGCCGATGGCCGCGGGAGTGGCAGCTGATTTAAGTTTAATGGTGGTGAGTGTTGTGGGAGTCATCGCTGGGATGGCGTGGGAAGGCGGGGGGTAGGGTGAACCTGTGGGGCTTCATCCTAGATCATCCTGCAACTGGATTGAAGTTGTGAACTCTCCCTGCTTCCAAAGCCCTGGGGTTGGCTTCCAGAATGAAGTGTAGCAGAGCGAGGTGTCCAAAGATAGAACAGAGCCAAGAAGCTTTGAAAGAAGCCAGAAGAGTAGATAGATGTTTTCCCGGCACCGGGCTCTAAGCTTCGCAGCAGGAAAGGTAAAAGGAGAAACCCGTGTGTCTTGCGAGGCTCGTATTTTTGGCGAGAGCAAGCATGGCAGTCCCTCTGTTGTCCCACCCGATGATGCAGTATAGTCAGGCTCTCCCCGATGGCGCCCGGGAGGTATCACGTGCCGCCTGAGTGTAAGCGGTTAGCGCTCCTGTCATTGTCCTCGCCGCCATCACTGCCACCGGGATATATAAGCCATGTTCTCTCGGGCCCGCCAGCAAATGGGCACTCGTCGCAACAGCCCTTACAGAAAGAGCACACTATCAGAATAGTCATGCGAACACATTGGTCCTCTCCTCTTTCCCTCCCCCATCCAGGGGTTCCTTCCCGACAAACAAAGGAGCCCCAGCCACCTGCCTGGTCTGGGGTTGAGTGCCGTCAGGAGCTGGCCTGAGAATGAGTTAGAGCAGCTAGTGTTTGTGGAGCAGTCACTGCTTCAGGCGCTGGACTAAGCCCTCTGCAGGAGTTGTCCCCTTTAATCCCCACCAGTCCTCTGCAGTGTGTGCCACGATTAGCTCCATTTTGCGGATGAGGAGAACTGAGTTTTCACAAGGGTCAGGGAATTGCTCAAGTTGAGAAACTTACTCTGCCGTCTTAGGATTAGACCTAGGCCGTCTGAGCCCAGGCCTAGCTCTCTTAGCCACAGGCCTAGATCACTTCTGAGATACCACTCCCTGGAATGCACAAGGAAGATCAAAGGGCCAGACTGCAGGGGCTGGCTTCCCAGAGCTTGAGTGCGCTGGCCTTGGTCCCCTGGTGTGTCCCATTGCTGGCGGGCCTCCAGCACCCCTTTCCCAGGTCCAACAACTCCTGTCTGTGTTTAGGGAACTCATCCAGGGCATCTGCGTGAAGGACAAGAATCACAATGAGATCGGCCATTCCCGGGTGAGCAGGAGCATCCCTTTGGGGTGGGAGGAGGGAATTCTGTCTTCTACCCTGTCCTGTTCTTAGTAGTCAGAGCAGGCCGGGGTTCTGTTACAGGATCTCCCTGATTCCATTCTCATTCTCCTCAATTTCCCTACATTTCTTGTTCAGAACAGGCTTGTCATGTCTTTTCTCCATCATTTCTGATCCTGAAGCCATAAAGGTCTAGCTAGGTGAGAGAGAGTTGGGTGAGGACACAGCCCTTGGTGGGTCCATCCCTTCCCCTTTACCAGCTCAGACTTGACCCTGACCCTTGACCCCACCCTCATGTACAGCCCATGGCTATTGGATAAGGTCATTCTTGACGACTTACTCTTTTCTGCCCTCAGAGAGCAGCGGCCGTAGGCATCACCCAAGTGGTTGTTTCTCGGATCACCATGGCAGCCCCTGGCATGAGTAAGATAGAGAAGCCCTCCCATCCTGGGGGGACGCTGGAACACACGAGGGAGGCCTCAGCCACACTTAGCTTTTGTGGGCAGTGGGGCCCCAGCCTCCACAGTCATGCTCCTCAAACTGGCTTTTTCCACCACAATACAAAATGATAATTCTGTGACATAATAGAGATTGTAGCTAATGCTACAGGCATAGTCCTATTACAATGTATAAATGTATCAAATCCACATGTTGTATATCATACATCTACATAGTGCTGAATGCAGAAACCCATGAGAGAACCACACTGTAGTTCTGGGAACATCAGTTAATCAGAGATCTGGGGAGGAAATTTCTTTTCATTCCACAAATACGCCTTAAGTACCTTTAGTGTGCCGGACACAGTGCAGGATGCAAGGAAGACAGTGGTAAAGAAAATAAATCCCCTGCCCTCGTTTTGCTCCCAGCAGGGGTAT
The DNA here is from genome assembly GCA_028533885.1 of Nasua narica. Taxonomy (NCBI): domain Eukaryota; kingdom Metazoa; phylum Chordata; class Mammalia; order Carnivora; family Procyonidae; genus Nasua; species Nasua narica. The sequence goes on from CM052812.1 coordinate 51,703,134, forward strand.
GTTAGAGTGGGATATGAGATTTGTTTGCATGAGCCTTCAAAGATTGAAATTTTGAGAAGGACGTTTGGGGCCTGTGGCACGTGTCCTATTATAGGTGTGTAGGTGGAAAAGTTCGGGAAGCACCCTTCTGCTTGGACTTGGGGACCAGGCTGGGGGTGGCCATGCCTACCCAGTCTTCCATTCCAAAAGTATCTTCTGGAACTTCAGGGGAGGTGGGTCCCTGATCTGATTTTGGAGAGGGGTCTTGGGAAGAGTCTGACAGCCCTCCCCCTGGTTTCTCCCTGGTCTCTTCTAGTCTTGCTGCCAGTCATCATGGAAAAGCTGGAAAAGCTGCATTTCATGAAGGTGAGTGAGGTCCACTTTTGCATCTGCCTTGCCCAGAGCCCCCTAGCCATACCTACACTTCCGAGCTCCTGGTCCTCATCCTTCCCTCTAGCTACTGGCCTTCAGCTCGCTCCAGTAGGGCCCATGCTGGTCCCCACCAGCTGCCCACCTCCGATATCACGGCCGCTTGCTTGGCCTCGTCTGCAGAGAGCAAGAGGAGCCCCCTTCTCCTCTCCTTCATGGCTAGGAGTTTTGTGCCTGTGGGTTTCTAGCTAACTGGCCAATCAGGAGTAGGGCAGGCATGGGGTTTGCGTTAAGATCTCTAAGTCTTGGGGCGCCTGGGTGGCTCAGTAGGTTAAAGCCTCTGCCTTCGGCTCAGGTCATGATCTCAGGGTCCTGGGATCGAGCCCCGCGTCGGGCTCTCTGCTCAGTGGGGAGCCTGCTTCCCCCTCTTCCTCTGCCTGCCTCTCTGCCTACTTATGATCTCTCTCTCTCTGTCAAATAAATAAATAAAATCTTAAAAAAAAAAAAAAAAAGATCTCTAAGTCTCATGAGGTCTTTCCTTTGATTTTGTGCAGAAAGTCAAGGTCCTGCATGCCCCATTGCAAGTTTTGCTGTCTGGCTGCTTGTGAGTAATGTGTTTTCTGGGTTTGGGTTCTGTGACAGCTGGGGCACCTAACACCTGTCTTCTTGCATTGCCCATGTTGGAGAACATGTACTCTTTTCCCTTCCATAGCGCCTGAGCTCAGAACACCCATGGGCCATCCAGAAAGTTCTTGCCCCCTCTTTGTTGAGGGCATCAGGCTGGCTAGGTGCTCTGCCCATATCCACATGGAGTGTGGAGTGCTTAGGTACCCTTCTGTCCCGGTATGTCCTCTGACCTTCAGACTGGAGAAGAGGTGAAAACCACAATACAGCCCCACCACAAAAAAGAAATGATTATTCTAGGGGCGCCTGGCTGGCTCAGCCGGGAGGGCCTGTGACTTTTGCTCTCAGGGTTGTGAGTTTGAGCCCCACTTTGGGTGTAGAGATTACTTAAAAATAAAGAATAAAAAATAATAATAGCAATAAAGATAGAAATGATAACTCTGTGACAGTGACAGACGTGTTAGCGAATGGCCCAGTAGTCACAGCGTGTCACTGTGTCAGGTCAGCGGGCTGTGCGCCTTACCTGACACGATGCTGTGCATCCGTGATGTCTCGATATAAATAATCTAAATAAATAAGCTGAGACATTAAAAAAAAAAGAGGGGGCAGCCTGGGGCTGTCAAGGGTCCCAACCTTGCACAAAAGTTAAACACAAGTCATGGCAGCGTGCTTCGGTGCCCGCCAGCGACGGGCCACGTCCTAGCATCAGGCACACTTGACAAGGCCACGGGGCTAATGACAACAGTAGCCACCAACACGTGTGGAGTGTGTCCTGTGTGTCCCCACTGTGCTCATGCTCCACGTCTTATCATTTCACTTAAGCCCCTCAGCCCCAGAGGTCTAGGTCCTGTCATCATCTCCTTTTATAAGCGAAGATCCTGAGCTCCTGTAGCTCATTATTGCTGGGGTTCGGGTCAGGTCCCCGGCAGTCTCCACGCCACGCTACCTTCTGCCAACTGAGTCTCCACTGCGTGAGTGGTTCCCGCCAGGCTGAGCGCCATCCCTGGGTCATTTCCTCTGAGCCTCACGGCGGCCCTGCAGAGTAGGTCCTCCTGTCCTCCCCCTACAGGTTCAGGGCTCACTCGCCCGGGATTGCATAGCGAGTGTAGCCAGGCTGGGATCCAAACCCTGGTCGGTCAGAGTCCCACGTGCTGTAAGACGGCCCCGGCCCCGAAGCACCTGAGGACCTTAGAAATCCTCTTGAGCCCTTCCCCAGGCCTCTTGCATCAGCGTCGCTTTTTAATGAGCCCCCTGGGTTGCTCATGTTTGTGGTGAGGTTGGAGAAGCTGCCTTCCTACCAGCCCGGGGCTCATGGCCGCCGGCACCGGCCCTTGGCTCTCATACCCTTAATGCTCGGTGCTTGTGGTCTTCAGGGCCGCTGCTTGCACGGCCAGTGCCTTCGTTACCTTCACCTGCTGGAAGGATGGGGGATGGAGGGTGAGGGGTGGGAGGTGGAGGGGGCCAATTTCATGCCATGCCAGAATGAATGTCCTGCCCTGGAGACCAGGAGGAGAGTTGCAGGGAGGGGAGCCAGGGGGCAGTGGGGAGGGCATCTCCCTGCTTCCTTTGGGGGGCTCAGAGACGGGGTGTGAGTAGGCCTGTGGGGAGATGCCCCTCATGCTTTGTTTCTCCTTTCTTCCAGCCTCATCTTCATGGTGCCAGTGGCTTGTGGGCTCTTCCCACAGAAATGGTAAGAGTTCTCTGTTCCTCACTTTACAGAATGCGTTGTCCCTGCTCTTCCTGACCTGCCTGCTGCAAGAGACAAAGAGGGGCAGGAAGGGCAGCCATTGTCCAAGGACAAGTGCCTATCAGCTTAAACTCTGGGCCTCCTAACTCTGGGTGAATGGTAAACCAAAACAGATCTCAAAGGGGCGGAGGGATGAGTTGCTCCCTCCCAGTGGAGTAAGGGCTGCCCTGGAGAGAAGTGGGGGAACAACAAGAGACTTTCTGTCCCTGTTGGTTAGGTTATTAGATACACATCCTCCCTGGCTGGATCTGGTCCTTGAAATTGAACAGAGGGATAGGTACTTATTCTGGCTTGTGTTTGCTGGGGGATGGATGATTTGGACTTTTCTACTTCCCTCGTATGCCCTGGCAGGGAAGGGGTGTGCGAAGCCATGGTGGAAAAGGGAGACAAAGCACCAGACTTGGGGAGGGGAGAAAACGAGCTCCAGGAGACCAGGTGTAGCTTGGATGTACACGAGGAAGAGGCCAGGTTCCCCTGCCTTTGTACTCTTGTTTCAGTGTCATCTCAGACATCTCCTGTGTTCCAGGCATTGTGCTTACAATCCTACAGAGAAGGTGGAAGCTTAGCATCAGGAAGAATGAAGTCAGGCCTGAGTAGAAGTAAATACAACACATTATGTTGTACAGAAGCCCTTTGTTCTGATGGAAAAATCAGGAAGGGCTTCTTGGAGGTGGCATTTGAGTTGGATTTTTTCTGACGGTGATTTGCTGCTTGTCATAATCCCCTTCTTTTCTCTTCTCAGTGAATTGTCAGTTTCTTATCTGGAACCAGAACTCCAAGACACCATCAAGGCCAAGTACGGAGAACTTGTGCCTTATGTCTACTTTAATAAGGGCCTCTAAATGCCCCATCCCAGCTAGGATCAGTCTGTACTGATATTCATCAGCCCTTCCTTAGCTGCCTTGCACACCTGTGCCCTCATTGCTCTGCCAACAGGACCTAAAGGTCAGGATGGACTTGGGGGTGGGGGGAGCCTCCTGTTTTCATCCAGGCACCTGGGTTATTGGACTCTAGGGGATAAAAGTGAACAAGGGGAGGAAAGACCAAGTCTTCTCTCTGCTCTACCCACTTAACCACCATCCCCTGGAGACCAGGAGCTTCGATTCCCTGAGGGAGATGTTGCTGGAATCTTGGGAGAGATACTCAAGCAAACCATTTGGAAAAATTAGGAAACCTCTGGGATTCTATTTTCGGCCAGGGCTGGGGAACAGCCCCTGGGACAAAGGGAAGCTGCCACCACTGTTTCTTCTCCCCTTCCTCCTCATCTTGCCTCATGCTACAGAACATTTTGCCCCTGCAATTCTAGCCAACTCAGAAAGGGAGAGGGAAGAAGTCTTTTGTCACCTCGAGGCTCTTCTCCATTCTTCCCCGTTCTCCCCAGTGCCCTCTTGTCAGAAGTGTCTTTGGGAGTGCTGCTAAACTTAGGTTGATCAAGCACCCAGGAGTTCTTAGTGCCAAAAAAAAAAAAGACCACTGTGTGAGGCAACAAAGTTTCATGGTGCTCTAAGCCCCGGGACCACTGATATTGTTCTTCTATGTTAAAATCATGTCTGATTTTACATCTCTGTTTAAAAGATAAATCCATTAACTGTGTAAAAATTATGTATGTAGGTATTAATAACACATTTTTATGGGTATATTTCCCTTGCTGCCTTCCTTCCTCAGCCCATTGGATTAAACACCCAAAGACTGGTGTGTACTGAATAGGAAAGGGGCGTTTTATCTGGATACTTCTGAGAAATAAACAACCAGGACCAAAGCTCCTTAAAGGACACGCAGCCAAGTGCAGCCATTTGCCCTTCCCCTCTGGGCTGCTCTAGGTGATTTTTCAGGCTCGGATGGGGTGGGCATGGGAAACCATTGTGGCTTACCCAGGATCAATGTCTGTATTGAGTTCTTACTGTTCCAAGGATATCACTGAATCAAATAAATTTCTTGAAAGAGCACAAGGAACGGTCTTCAGACTGAGTTAATCAAGCCTGGATGAAAAGCAGGATCTGGTCTTTCTTTGGCCTTGGGATGCAAGAGGTTACCACAACGATAAGCCCTGTCTGAGGCCTGGCGGCCATTGTCGATTTCCCTTTCTACGGAGGAAAAACGAACGCGTCTTTCCTGGGCACTCCAGAATGGGAACTGTGTTGTTTCAGAGCAGGAGTTGACAAACCATGGCTCAAGGGTCCAAATCCACCTGCTACCCGTTTTTGTGTGCCTGGCAACTAAGAATGCTTTATATTCTCAAAGGGTAAAAAAGAAAAAAAAACAAACAAGACTATGTGACGGAGACTCCCACGTATGGGGCATGCAAAACAAAATATTTGCTCTCTGGCCCTTTACACAAAAAGTTTCCCTTACTCTGGAGCAGTGGTTTTTAGAATGTGTCAGAGTCACGTGGATGAGTTGTTAAAACACAGATTGTGGGTCTCGTTATGTCTCCTGAGGCAAGGGAAACAAAAGCAAAAATAAACTATTGGTATTACATCAAAATAAAAAGCTTCTGTACAGCCAAAGAAACAACAAAGCTAAAAGACAAGCTACTGAATGACAGAAGGTATTTGCCAATGACATCTGATAAAGGGCTGGTATCCAAAATACATAAAGAACTTACTACAACTCAATACACAAAAAAGCAAATAGTCCAATTCAAAAATGGGCAGAAAAAGGGCACAGGCTGGTTCTGTTGGTAGAGCATGCAAATCTTTATTTGGGGTTGTGAGTTCAAGCCCTACATTGGGTGTGGAGATTAACTAAAAATAAAATTTAAAAAATGAGCAGAAGACATGAACAGACATTTCTCCAAAGAAGACATGCAGATGGCCAACAGACACATTGGAAAGATGCCCAACATCATTTATCGTCAGGGAAATGCAAATCAAAACCACAATGAGATAATACCTCAAACCTGTTAGAATGGCTAAAATAAAAAACACGAGAAAAACGTGTTAGCACGTGTCGAAAAAGGAATCCTCTTGCACTGTTGATGGGAATGCAGAGAAAGAGAAATATCGTATGATTTCACTCATATGCGGAATTGAAGAACCAAAATCAACAAACAACAAAAAAAGACAAACCAGAAAAAGGGACACCTGGGTGGCTCAGTTGGTTAGGTGTCTGCCTTCAGCTCAGGTCATGGTCTTGGGGCTCCTTGGGGCTCCACATCGGGCTCCTTGCTCAGCGGGGAGCCTGCTTCTCCCTCTGCCCACCGCTCCCCCTGCTTGTGTTCTCTCTCTGTTCCTCACTCTGAAAAATAAATAAATAAATAAAATCTTCAAAAAAACCCCAAACAGATTCTTAACTATGGAAAACGAACTGATGGTTACCAGAGGGGAGGTGGGTGGGAGGGTAGGTGAAACAGGTGAAGGGGATTAGGAATACACTTATCATGATGAGCACTGACTAATGTATAGAATTTTTTTTTTTTTTAAGATTTATTTCAGAGAGAGAGAACAGCAGGGGGAGCAGCAGGCAGAGGAAGAGAGAAGCAGGGAGCTCGATGCAGGGCTTGGTCCCAGGACCTTGGGATCATGACCTGAGCCCAAGGCGCCCCTAGAATTGTTGAATCACTATGTTGTATATCTGAAACTAGCATAATACTGTTTGTTAACTACACTGGAATTAAAATGAAAAACCAGATTGTGGGGCCCTATCTCCAGAATTTCTTATTATGTAGGTCTGGGGTGGAGCCCGAGAATGTGTATTTCTAGTAATTGTCCTGGGATGTGGTTTCTGTTGGTCTGGGAGCCTGCTTCTCTCTCTCCCTCTGCCTACTGCTCCCCCTGCTTGTTCTCTCTCTCTGTCTGTCAAATGAATAGATAAAATCTTAAAAAAAAAAAAAGTGTACAATTCAGTGTTTTTTATATACTCATGAAGTGGTAATCATCATCACTAATTCCAGGATATTTTTATTTTTCTTTTTTTATTATTTTTTTAAAGATTTTATTTATCTATTTGTCAGAGAGAGAGAGAGAGACAAAGACAGAGACAGAGAGACAGAGAGCACAATCGGGGAGCGGCAGGCAGAGAGAGAAGCAGGCTCCCCATTGAGCAGGGAGCCCGATGCCGAACTCAATTCCAGGACCCTGGGATCATGACCTGAGCCGAAGGCAGACGCTTAACCAACTGAGCGACCCAGGTGTTCCATCCAGAATATTTTTATTACTCCCAGAAAACTCCATCCTTTGGCAGTTTCTCTCCATTCCCTTCATCCCCCACCTCCTTGAAACCCCTAATCTACTTTCTATCTCTATAGATTGGCCTATTCTGGACTTTTCATATAAATGAAATCACACACTGTGTAGCCTTCTGTGTCTGGCTTCTTTCATTTTGCATAATATTTTCGAGGTTTATCCATGCTGTAACATGTGCAATTTGATTTTAACTGGTTTCTGAGCAGAAAACTCTGTGTCTTTGAGCTAACTTTCTTAAGATAGGAGATCTGGCTACAGCTTTGCCCATTTCCAAAGACAAATAGGAAAAACATTACCAGAGCTAGCCAGAGCTTGGAAGCAATTCAACACTGATGTTCTTTCAAGAATTGACAACCTTCTCCATTCCTTCCCAGCTCCTTAACTTCCTGGCATTCCTCCTCCCTATATAGGCAATGGCTCTTTTGGAAAAGTCTGAAGTATGTGGTGGCTACAGTTAAGAGGCACTACAAAAAGCTCGTTCAAACTGCATCTCTGCTTCATTTTGTAAGATCTCTCTGCTTTATTTGAGTTGGCACCTGTGGGATATGGAAAGTGAGGTGGTTAGGGTGACTCAAATGCCTAGTGGGAAGTGCTAATCCAGACTGGGCAGGGTTTAGTATTTGTCCCATCCAGTGGCTCAGTTCGAGGTCTCAGGGAAAGAATGAAAGGGAAGTTAGGGTAAAATCTCCTGTGTTTACTGAATTGACATTATTGGGTTTCCTAAGGATGATGATACCTGGCTTTTCTAAAGGAGGACATACAAAACCTTGAGGCCAGGACTGAGACCCTGTGCTATGAAAATAATTTGGCCCTTGCCTAATACTGAATCTTTATTTCTTCCCTAGGGAGCTTGATTGTGATATGGATGAATTTCCAAGGCATTTGAGATCAGCAAAAATACTTATCACCTTTTGTAACACTTGGGAAAGCAGGATCAAGAAGAGACAGAATTATGGACATTCTTAAGCTGGGACCCTGGTACCAGGGATGCGCTTCAAAACAAAAGACGTCAAAAGATTTTTAGATTGCAGTTGTTTTCTTCTTAAGGAGCTCCCGGTTACCTTCTAAAACAACTTCTTTGCCAAAACTCTTTAGAATCACCATACCCCTTCTCTTTCTTTGCTCAAGTGTAGAAATCTAGTACTTCCGCCACGCTCAAGATGGTTGCACCCGAATTAGATTTTACAATGTTGGTGCCAGATGGCCCCGCCCTCCCCCCCCCGGAGCTACTTCCGCCACTCTCTGTGTCGTGGGACGCATTCACACCGCCATGAAGCACTCAAGATGGCCCGGCTTCCTCCCACTTTTCATTGGCTGGATCCCTTCGGTCTTCCGTCGTCATGGGGGGGCGGAACTTCTGTTTGATCGACAGCTATTTTGGTCAATGGACGAAGGTCAGGGGCCCACGAAGCGCTGGTACTGGAGAGCCTGCCCAGTGTGTGGGAGGGTGTTTGGGCTGGGGCGGGGTGGAGCAGAGCCGGAAGCGGGAGGGGAGAGTGAAACAGGAAAAGAAGGGAAGAAGGAAGAAGAGGGAAGAGGAGGAGAGGGAGGAGGAGGAGGGAGGTGGCGGCGCCGTGGCGGAGGAGCAGGAGCAGGAGGGGGATGGAGAGGAGAAGGCTCCTGGGTGGCATGGCGCTCCTGCTCCTCCAGGCGCTGCCCAGCCCCCTGTCAGCCAGGGCTGAACCCCCGCAGGTAAGGGGGAGAGGGCGTCCGGGCCAGCCTGGGGGCCTGGGGGTCGTCGAGGCCTGGCTGGAGGGGGCTGAAGACGGCGTCGCTGCCTGGCTGGAGGGGCTGAAAGAGTATTGTTGCCAAGAGTTGAGCGGTCCCGAGAGGGGCTCCCCTGCCTGGAGTGGACAGGATCTAAGGGGGCGTCGGTGTTTAGCTGAGGGACACCTGTTTTGGTGTCAGGGAAGTGGCAGAGGCACGGTCCCCAGCGAATGAGCGGCCCTTTGAGAGGGCAGTTAGGTCAGGTCGGCTGGGATGACTGTGACTGGATAGTAGTGCGAGGCTGAGGCATGGGGGGCGCGTTCGTGTCCCCTCGTGAAGCAGGTCTCCGAGGCAGTGATGCAGGGTGTACGTGTATGCGGGTAGGGGTACGTGGGTTATTGAGGTGGCCTGAGAGGGAGGAGGGGCTGAGAGGATATTTCTTTAAAGCTGGACAGGGAGAAGTTGCGAGGGCATCGTGGCTCCATTTTTAACGTGTTGGAGGCAAGAGGTTGGAGGCCGGACTCTTGGAAGGCCTGTGGGATGAAGTAGATCGGGACCCCTCAGGAGGAGGGCACGCTTGAGCTGTAACAAGCTCTTGCTGTTAGGCTGGATGGCCTGGGAGAGCCAGCCGCTGATGCTGATCTAGGCCAGTTCAGGGCTTTTGAGCAAAGGGTGGTGCTGATGCCAATATGGGCAGCAAATGGAGCACCCCAGCTTTTCTTGCTGGGTGGCTTGCTTTTTATCCAGGCAGAGAAGCTTGCTTGTGCTGATTCCAGCTTGGGCTGGCATTTCGAAACCCTAATGGGAGCGTTACTCCTGGTGCCAAGTTGGGTGGGGTGCAGTAGGGGGAATCACCCCTCCTTCCCTTGCATTTGGCAAGGCTTTACCATTCTATTTTCTTCACTTTCTGTTCTCTTCCCTGTCTTTTCAGAAGGGAATAGACACATACTCACTTTCACACACGGCATGATGGCAGAGTCTATACAGCTTAGCACTTGAACTTTGCGTTGTGATCAAGAGTAGAAGCAGAGTGCCAGCAAAAATACTTATCTTTTCCTTAAGAGTTTATGGGCTGCCTTTTCACATATGCATCTTGTCTTGTCCCTTTGTATCCTTTATTTTAGAAATTAATTAGCTTTTAAAAATGGGATGAAATTCATGTAACAGAAACCATTTAAAACCCCTTTACCGTTTAAAGTGAACAATTCAGTGGTGTTTAGTACATTCACAGTGTTGTGCAACCACTACATCTAGATCCAAAACATTTTCACCGCTTCCAAAGAAACCCCCCTACCCGTTAAGCAGTTCCTCCCTGATTTTCCTTTCCCCCAGCTCCTGGCAGCCACCAATCTGTTTTCTGTCTCTGTGGATTTACCTATTCAGGATATTGCATATAAATGGAATCCTACAATTTGTGGTATTTTGTGTCTGTCTTCTTTCCCTTAACATAATGTTTTTGAGATTCGTCCACATTGTAACATGTACCAATACTCCGTTCCTTTTTGGTGGTTGAATAAAATTCATTGTATGGCTCTACCACCATTTGTTATTTATCTGTTGAAGTATCCCCTGTTCCCCCTCCCCAATCTATTTACGTATATTTGAAATAACATGTGAAAGGAATAGAGCTTATTTTCTGGCCCAGTATGTACCCGTTTCTAGGACTGGGACCGTCCCAGAGTTTGTTGGGGTTCTTCTTTTTCCTAGTTAAAATCATAAACTGGCAGGAGAAAGAAATTTTATTTATTGGAAAAGTCAGAACCCTTAGGTCTGATGAAGTTAAGAAAGATAGATGTTGGGGCGCATGGGTGGCTCAGTTGGTTGAACTTCTGGCTCTTGATTTCAGCTCTGGTTGTGGGATCGAGCCCCGCACCTGGCTCTTCCTCAGCAGCGAGTCTGCTGGAGATTCTCTTCCTCTCTCTCTGCCCCTCTCCCCCCACGCTCACTCTTACTGTCTCTCTAAAATAAATAAATAAATAAGTAAGTAAGTAAGTAAGTAAGTAAGTAAGTAAATAAATAAATAAATAAATAAATAAATAAATCTTAACAACAACAAAAAGTATAGATGTTGACAGAACAAGATAGAGAACAAATTGTTGCTTCGCCTTTTGCATCCGTTTCGACATTTAAGGAAAGAAAGGCCATTCTCAAGATCTGGTAAATTACACGGCTAGAGGGCTGATTTGAGAACATTGGAGCCTTAGGAGGTCGGTGCCCTGAGCCTGTGGATACTTCACCCCACTGGACGAGCAGTAGGGGGCCTCCGAGTTGGCGGTGGGAACCAGATCCACTCCTTTGGCAGAAGGAGGATGGAAAGTGGATGTTGCCGCCAGGTCACGGAAGCCTGGGAGTTGGCGAGAGATGTGGGAGGGGTTCTTCAATGTCATGTCCTAATTGCAGTTTATCGATCACAGGCCGCTTTCTTATCATTTCTCTTGCACTTATTTTGGGGACAGAGTGGCTTTTGTACTTTGTTCCATTTGGATGGATGCTAGCACTGACCAGCCGGTATTATGTGGTTTGGTTCCTGCAGAGAAGAGAGGGTTTGCTAATGAGTGGGCTCTGTCTTCCTGACCACCTCCACACCCAGTACTCCCGTCCCCACCTTGCACCCTTGTATCGGTCTGCCCAGGAGTACTCGATTCTGCAGTGAGATTTGTGTTTTGAATTTTAACCTTTGGCATGCAAGTTACTATATAATTATTAACTCTAAATCTACCACTGTTTAGTCAGTTTGGTTTTTGTTTTGTTTGGGTTTTTGTTGATTTTTGGCTTGTAGAAATCAGTGAAGAACAAAAAATTCAGAGACTGTTTTAACATAGGCTGCACTTCAGGTACTCGCTGTCCTTATTTCAACAAGGGGCTTCTAGCTGACCTCTGAATTAAGAGGGACTCGCAGTACTCATTCTGTATCGAACATGGTGTGGGTGATTTACTGTGGTTTTTTTCCCTTGAAGTGCCTTTGTCAAATACAGTCTTTTTATACATATGCTTCTAATATCAGAAATATATGGTATCACGTATTTGTATGATACAGAGTGGCTTGCTCTCCCTGTTACCAGCTCTCCCCTGGAACTCATTTTTGCCATCCTGGCCCAGGAAAGTTCTCCGCCTAACTCACTTCTGAGATTGGGAACTAGGGCTTAACTCTCCTGTGGGTCACTGCGACTCAGATGTCATTCCTTAAATCCATAAAGAATGAAAAAGCAGTGGAGTCGCCAGTGAGGTGGTAACATTCGTCTCTTCTAGTTAAATAATGAATGAGATACATAGAGTTTCTTTCTTTCTGTTGTTTCAACTAGAACAATCTGACCATGTTATTTAAAATAAAATTTTAGCAGAAATGTCTTTTTCTGTCAAGCCACCCAGCCTAATCTCTAGAGACACAGTCCGTACCTTTCCTCTGCCGTGCTTAAAACTTTGAGTGGGATGGGGGTCCTAATTTCTGGTACTCTTTTCTTACCTAGCCCCTCCATAGTATACCCTGTGCCCCCTTCCCTTACTTACTCACCAGCTGTGCCCCGGTTTTCAGTCCGGAACCTCTACTCCGCTCTTCTTTCTTAAAAACGGCATTTCAGCGTGCTCACCATTGTTTCTTCTCGCAGAATAGCGGGTGATGGAACGTCCAGACTCTTAATTCCCTTTCCCTCATCTTGTTAGTGTGTTTTATATACCAAAGCGAGCAACCGTCTCAAACCCGCACCTTGAGTTTCTGTAAATCCTTTCCGCAGAATTCAGCGCACATCTGCTGAAATGTCCGCTCTGCAGGCGGTTACGCAGGTGGGGCCCGGGAACCCTCAGATGAGAAACGGACTCCCTGTCCTCAAGGAGCTGGTAATGCGGTGGGAAAGACAGATCGCACACACAAGACAGATCACACACACGGTGATTTCTGACCGGGGGCACAGACGTGCAAACAAAGGAGAGTGGGAGCAGTTGCTTCTGCTCAGGCCAGGGGAAGGTGAGATGTAGGAAAGCTTCACAGAAGAGGCATTGGGACCAGGCTTTAAAGGTTGGGAAGGGAAAACAAGTCTATTCCAGCCTGGAAAAGTGAAGATGGAGGCTCTTTGGAGGTGGTACGTAGTCAGTGGTGGAAGCTTCCTCTGTGGGTGTGTAGAGGGGGGTGGAGGTAAAAGATGCTTGAAAGGACTGTGGTTGGACGGTAAGGAGGCCTTTTGTCATTCGTCCAAGCAATGCACCCTCTGGCACTTTCTGCGACAGTGGAAATGATCTGTATCTGTACTGTTTTGGTAGCCACTTTGCCACATGCAACTCTTGACACTTGGCATGTGACTAGGACAGATGAGCACCTGGATTTTTACTGACTTGTAGTTTTTTATAACAGCTGTATTGAGTCATAATTAAGATGCCAATAGATTCACCCTTTTAAAGTGTACGTAAAATGGCTTTTTAGTACATCACAGAATAGTGTACCACCTACTATCTGATTTTATTTTTATTTGTTTTTTGTTTTTTTAAGGCTTAATGAATTTATTTAAGAGAGAGAGCAAGCGGGGGTGAGGGGAGGAGCAGAGCGAGAGGGACAAGCAGACTCCCCACTGAGCGCAGAGCCTGATGCGGGGCTCGATCCCACGACCCTGAGATCAGACCTGAGTGGAAATCAAGAGTGAGACGTCTAACCCACTCAGCCACCCAGGCGCCCCTACTATCTAATTTTAATACGTTTTCCTTACCCCAGAAAGAAGCCCCATAGCTGTTAGCAGTCCTTCCCTGTTCCATCCCCGCTTCCCGCAGCCCTTGGCAGCCACTAAGCTATTTTCTGTCTCTATGGATTTGCCTATTCTGGACATTTCTTATAAATGGAATCACACATGAGGTGGTCCTCTGTGATTGGCTTCTTTCACTTAGCATGATGTTTCCGGGACTCGTCCCTGATGTTGTATCCGTACCTCACGGCACGAATCAGCATTTCATTCCTTGTTGTAGCCAGTTAACATTCAGTCCTGTGAATGTACCACATTTAATTTATCCATTCATCAAATGATGGACATTTGGGCTCTTTCCACTTTGGCGCTCCTTTGAATAGCGCTGCTAGGAACATGCATGTACAGGTTTTTTGTGTAAGACATACGTTTTCATTTATCCTGGGCGTATACCTAACAGTGGAATTGCTAGGTCAGTATAGTAACTTTGGAACTGCCAGACTGTTTTCTAAGACTGGTATGATATTTCATTTTAATTCATTTAAATTAAATAGCTACATGTGGCTACTGACAACTTAATGGTGGAGATCTAAGAGCTCTCCAGTGTGGGAATAGTGGGGAATAGTCCAACACAGTGGTGAGGTCTTGGGCTCTGGGGGCAGACCACCTGAGATCCAAACGTGACTTCTACTTACTGTCCTGGGGCAAGTTGTTAACCTCTTTGTGCCTCGATCTCCTCAATGGGATCAATGATAGTACATACCTTATAGGTTTGCTGTGAGGTGAAAAGACATCTATATGTAAAGCTCTTGGAATATATTTAATGGCGATAAGGATAATAATAATTATCCCTGATGTTATTATTTGTGATCCTCAGAGTGCATTTGGTTGTTGGTGAAGTCAGTATCTGCTCTCAGATTAAGTTCAGAAGCTGAGATTTGGGGAGTTTGAAAGTGACTTCCGTGATTCTGTCTTATATCTGAGTTTAATTTTGTCCCTGTAGGAAATGGTGAACCTGTATGTTTAGAGTTGGGAGACTCGATTGGGGATAATTTCTGCCCTTTCCAGAGGACATTTATCAGTGTCTGGAAACATTTTTGGTAGTCACAGCTTGGGGCCAGGGATGCTGCTAATCCTCTGATAACAAAGGATAGCCTCCCACAACCAAGAATTGTCTGGTCCAAAATGTGAGTGGTGCCGACGTGGACAGACGCTGGTTTAGCGGTGCCGGCTATTCCCGTGGCGGCTCATGCTGATGCCCCGGGGTTTGAGGTCAGCCTTCCTATGAAGAGAGAACATAGCATTGTGAAGGGTATGAAATATATGAGATAACCTCTCTGACAACAAATTGTAGGTTGGGACAGCTGAAAGCTTTAATATCCTGAATCTTGATTACTCTCAGGTTTGTTAACATGTTGCCAGTCAGCCTGGCTTTGTCAGCCAACCTCAAACATTTTGGAAATAAAAAGATTTTTTTTTTTTTTTAGTTTGTGGTTCAATAAGCAGGTGAGCCTCCCTTATTCACCCAGTCTTGAACTTTCTTTCTTCTTGCTTTGGTTCACCCTTGTGGTTTCATTTTAAGAACATGTTTGTTTTCACCCCACTGAAAGCCTCATGGCCAGTTACTTTCTTTTTTCGCTGTCTCCCATGGCCCCATAACCGATGGGCCCCATAACCGACTGGGATCTGAACCCAGTCATGTTCTCTTCAAACTTTTTCCTTTTCCCATTTCAAGTCCTGGTTCTACTCTTTTTTTTTTTTTTTATTTGAGAGAAAGAGAGAGAGTGAGAGAGCATGAGAGGGGAGAAGGTCAGAGGGAGAAGCAGACTCCCCTCGGAGCTGGGAGCCCGATGCGGGACTCAGTCCCGGGACTCCAGGATCATGACTTGAGCTGAAGGCAGTGGCTTAACCAGCTGAGCCACCCAGGCACCCTCTGGGTTCTACTCTTATTTTTGGCCCCGTGAATGGTGATTTGTTGTCACACACTCAGTCTACAGAAACCCTGAGGTGTTCTCTGGGTCACCATGGGTGACTGTCCTGGACCTCGGAGAAGCCTCCTCTTTCAAGCCCCCAGGAAGCAGCACATCTGTGGGTTGGGGACACTAGTGGGCAACTCTTTAGGCATACTGTGGGTATCTCATGACTTTGGATTAACAATTCCAAATGCCTTTTGAATGCCTGGCCATCCATTCACCTGAGAGCATCTCTTGCTTTCCTATTGGACTAACACTTGAGGGACCATCAGGATCCAGGTGGTGCAATGATGTAGGTTCATTCTTTGGCCTATGACCCCAATTGTGGGCACCCCTGGGGCCACCGATCCCACCACAACTGCACAGACAGTAAGAGCAGCCACTGAGTAACTGGGAACAGTGACACTGGGTCTTTGCGATCTGTCTCCTTGGTGGCATACAACAGGCAGGGAGAGGTCTGGCCTATGGGCACCTCCCTTTTGGACCATCCTTTGTGTTTCCACTAGGTGGAGCAAAGTCTGGCCAAAAAACTGCATATAATGTGGAAACCACAAACAAAGAAATATCAATAAATCCAGAGCATTGCAACCTGGGAGTTAAGGAAAGGGGAAACAGATCTTATCCCCTTGAATTCTGTGGCTTGTTGATAGAACTCTGGGCTTTCCCAGTGTGGGAATTAAAGTAGGTCATGGTCTCAGACTTGAAGCTCACCAGTCTTGCATGGACGGGGTTTTTGGGATACTCTTGCTTTCTCAGCTATGGTCCCATAGCTTGGATTTATTTACTTTTGACTTACTTCTTTCCATACTTTCTTCTGTAGGAAAATAGAGGAGCAATGGGTCATCCCTTCCTGGCGCCGTCATTGCCCTCAGAGTGCCTTGGCTAGGTTTTGATTCATGGTCTTAGGTGATTGAAAGAATTTAATTTAAACTTGTTTTGGAAGAGGTAAAAGTGAATGTGAGACGTTGCAAGAGTATTTGTGGCTTGGAAGGGTGGATCCTAGGGTAAAGCTATGAGAACGTGTCTATTCTGATTTTTTAAATATCAAGCAAGACGGCTCTTACGCTGTAACACTGCGTTATCACACATCATTGCAGATCAGAGGCATGCGTTCGTGGAGAAAATATTCACGTTTTTCCAAATCCTACGTGCTGCTTTTTTGTTCGCTGTTTCCGAAATTCTCCCCCTCATCCAAAAATCCGCCTGGTGGTTCACTCCGGTTAGATTAAAAATCCAACCAAACACAGAAACAACAGAAAAACCACAACTTAGTTGATTGATCAGGTCTAAGTTATTTTTCCCTTTTGTGGTTTATTTGGGAGGGTTGATAGTTGGCTTTTGACACTGAGATAGTGGAGCAAGGTAGCTCTTTGGGATTTGAATGTAGAATTGAATAGTCTGAGAAGTTCATCCTGTGTACTTCTTTCTTTTTACTTGAGTCCTTTGTTTTTAAATATGCAAATCCCCTGGCTGTGCCTGCAGGGAGTTGGGGGAAAGCAGAAAACCCTTACTGATTTGGCACAAGATCCACTTTGGTTTTCTTTCCTTTTTCCTTCCTTACACCTGATGGCTGCTTTTCTTTGATCTTTAAGGTGCCTTTTACCTTTTCACGTCAGTTTTTAGTTACACAAAATTAATACATGCTTGTAACAATGATATATAATACAGAAATGCTTAGAGTAAAAAGTGAAAGTTCGTGGTTTGGTGTGTATTTTTGGTGGGTTTTCTGCTTATGCTGAATATTTATAGGTATAGTAATAGTTCATATATATATATATATATATATATATATATCAGTAACTCCTATATGTAAATATAAAATTGTTGGTATGAATACAGTTCTTTCTTTTCATTTGTTTTTAAGACAAAAATGGGATAATATATATGTAGTACTTTACAACATGCATTGTTTGGTACTTAATAGACTTCTTTCCATATTGCATCTATACCTTGATTTTTTTAAAAGAATGCCTGCATGTTGGGGCACCTGGGTGGCTCAGTCAGCTGAGCCGTCAGACTCTTGATCTCGGCTCAGGACTTGATCTCAGGGTTGTGAATTCGAGGTCTGCATTTGGGCTCCACTCTGGGCATGGAGCCTACTTATTTAAAAAAAAAAAAGGAAGGAAGGAAGGAAGGAAAGAAGAAAAGAAAGAATAACATTAATCGGAATCCAAAAAAAGTTTGGAAATGAGATTATTAAACAGTAAGAGAATTATAAGGAGAGTTGACAAAGTTTAGGAAAGCCTCAGGAAGAGGAAACAAAAGGAGAGGAATGACATTCAGAAGTGAGTATCGAGTTGCAAAAACAAACAAAAACCAAACCAAAGCAAAACAACAACAAAAAACTCCACTTGTGTGTTATTGCTTGAGACCGTGATTTAACTACTGCTCCATAGGTGAATATCCATTATAGCCAAGTTTTTAACCAGTTCACGCTGTTTTATAGTGAACATTGTTCTATGTATTTCTTTCTGCAGTTGTGTTAGATTCCTGGACATGGAATCAGGGATTGTGGGGTTGTGAGGTGTGTACATTTGAAATTTGGGGTAGATGGTGCCAATTTGCTCTCCCAAAGCGGTTCTGTCAGCGAACATTCCCCATCAAGAGGGTATTCTAGGGCTCAGTGTAAGCAACATTTCTTCACCTGTCGTGTAAGCAACATTTCTTCATCTGTGCCTTCGGCTTATCCTTGAAAATGTGCCTTCTTCGGGCGCCTGGGTGGCTCAGCTGTTAAGTGGCTGCCTTCAGCTCAGGGTATGATCCCAGGGTCCTGGGATTGAGCCCCGCATCGGGCCCCTTGCTCATCCGGAAGTCTGCTTCTCCCTCTCCCACTCCCCCTGCTTGTGTTCCCTCTGTCGTTGTTCGCTGTGTCTGTCAAATAAATAAATAAGTAAAATCTTTAAAAAAGAAAGAAGAAAGAAAGAAAGAAAGAAAAAGAAAATGTGCCTTCTTGACTCAACACAGGCACATGGGGGAACATTTCAGTTTTCTTTCCGGAAAGCCAGGTGGGTCTCTGACTTGCGTAGCCTCTAGTCTCCTTGCCTGCGACCCCGGTGCTCCCTTGCGGGGGAGCGGGACTCACGCCGCGGTGGGCTTGGGGTAGGGAAGCCGAGCCGTGTTTGCTCGGGTTTGTAGGCCCCTGGGAGATGTCAGGCAGGTGGCGTGGAGCTGCTGGCCAGCTGCCATGTGGCACACAGGTCTAAGCAGCCCCCCTTCCGTGCTGGTCATCCCAGAAGAGGGAGTCCTTGGAAGTATCCTTGCTGAGAGTGCAGACTTTGGAGCCGGACTGCCTCCAGATAGCCTTAGGCTAGTTAATCGACTCAGTTTCCTCATCTGTAAAATGGGATAATAGCCCCCAGCTTATAGGGTTATTGTGCGGGTTAATTGAGTTATTGTAAGGATTGAGTTAGTACTTACAAAGCACTTAGAACAGTGCCAGCCACCTAGTAATTACTTGGTTAATATTAGCCTGTGTAATTATCTTTTTTTTTTTTTTTTAAAGCTTTAGGGAAGCCTTGAGGCTTCCTTATTCCTTGACTGACCCAAGATCTGTTTCCAGTGGAAGAATTTAAGACTAAATTTTAGTGAGCTCGTAGTCCAGAAGGCATGTGACTCACTTTCCGTATCACCAGCCTTGGCAGTCAGATGAGGGGTGTTTTTCCCGCTATTGTTTTCTAATAATAAAGTATGAGATTATTTGTTTTCAGAGCAGGTAAATTAGAATGTATACAGTTATCCTGATCTGTACATCACTGGGCCCTCTTGAGAGAGGAAGAGTGGGGTTACCATCAGCAAAGAAGTTGTGTCTTGTCTTGGGTGTGGGAGTTGTGGTTGGACATCACTGTGACCACAGGGCAAGACCACACACAGGTCCGTGCGCTCTCGGCACACGGCGTCCTGTGCTGAGGTGTGTTGTACTTCCTGTTCTGAGGGGAGGATGGTTTCTGAGGCTTTTTAAAAAAAATATGACAGCTTTATTGAGATACAATTCACACACCATAGAATTCACCCTCGTTAGAGTGTACAAGTCACTGGTTTTTAGCATGTTCTCAAGATTGGGCCACTGTCACCTCTGTGTGTTCCAGAACATTCTCATCACCCCAGAAAGCAACCCTATGTCAATTAGTAGTTCCCTTCCTGAGTGCCCCCAGCCCCATTGCCTGCCAACCACTAATCTACTTTCTGCTACTCTGGATTTTCCCGCTCTGAACACTTCATGTAAATCCAATCATTACAGCGTGTGTTGTTTTGTGATTGGCTTCTTTCACTTAGCGGGATGTCTTCAGCAGGTGTCAGCACTTTTTTCCTTTCCATTCATATTCTTCTGTATGGGTAGAACGTATTTTATCCGATGGGTCAACTCCTAGACATTTGGGCTGTTACCACTCTGGGACTGTTAGGAGTAATGCTCTGAACGTCGGTAGACAAGTTTTTGTGTGGACATGTGTGTTTGTTAGGCTATACCTCGAAGTAGAATTGCTGTTCATGTGGTAAGTCTCTGTCTACTTTTTTTCAGGAATTGCCAGACTGTTTTCCCAAGTGGCTGTACAATGTCATGTTCCCCACTGGCAATTACGAGGGGTCCAATTTCTCTACATCCTCTCCAACACTTGTTGTCTTTTGTTTATCATAGCCATCCTAATGGGTGTGAAGTAGGATCTCATTGCAGTTTTGATTTGCATTTCCCTAATGACTAGTGATGTTGAACATCTCAGGCTCTTAGCGGCCATTTGTGTATCTTCTTAGGAGAAATGTGTGTTCCAATTTTTTGCCCATTTGAAAGTCCTTTTTCTGACTGAAGGGACAGAAGTCTCGTGGAATCCCTGTAAGGGACTGCTCAGAGGATTTTCCCCTTTCAACTAGGCTCTGTTGGGGCTCTGGCCTTCTTCCGTGTTACCATTGCTCCTCATGACCCTGGAGCACCAGTTGCTTAACTTCTCTGAGTTGGCTGGTTCCTTCTATCAGCATCGCCCAGAGATGGCTTTGACGCAGCCATTTCTGCGATAAGAGGCTCACGTGGTCAAAGAAAGCTGCCGTCTCTCTTGTCTCGTCTCTCTTGTCTCTCTCGGAGATGCACGATGCGTGTGCTTTCCAGGGAAGCTTCTGAGGAGTCTCACGTTAAGAAGCCTTTATGAGTCCTTTATCAGATAAATGATTAGCAAATATTTTCCCCTACTGGTGGTTTTTGTTTTGTTTTGTCTTTCACTTTCTCGATGGTGCCCTTTAAAGCACAATTGTTTTTCATTTGGGGGAAGTCCAGTTTATCTATTATCTCCTTCTGTCACTTGAGCTTTGGTGTTCCTTAGTTCCTTCAAGGGCTCTGTACAGCATAATATTACTTTGGGTCAAGAGCGGACGTTATTGGGAACAAAATCCTTCATATATTTTTATTCTGGAAAGTTTTCAACACATATAAAAATAAAGAGAATGGCGTAATGAGCCCCCAAGTCCCCATCACCCAACTTCAGCAATTTATTGTCATGGCCTGTCTTCTATTGTCTATACTCGCTTTCGTTTCCATTCGTGCCCAGCAATGTTACTTTGAAGAAGGCTGTAGACTTTATATCATTTCAACCATAAATAGTTCTGTTTGAATCTCTAAAAGATAAAAGAATTTTGTTCCTCAGCATAACCACCGTACCGTATCACACCCTAAAAAATGGACAATAATTGCTTAATGTTATAGGATCTTGCACGTGAGAAGTTAAGTTAGATCCAAAGGTAAAAATACCATTAGAAAAATGCAGCTACTCTATGATAGTTCTTCAGCTTCTGTAATTGAGTAACCCTTACTAAGTGTGCCACTACTTTAAAAAAAGTTGCTCCCCAAGAACCCCCCTCAGTCCCGAGAGCGTCAGAGGTGCCCTTCCAACAACAGCTTTCTCTTTTCACTTGACCATGTCTGGTGGTGGAGTTTCAATCATGGCACCCCCCCCCCCCCGCAATTTTCTTTGTCATCTTGGCTATCCCTTTGGATATCCCTTTCCAACCACTCCCCAGTGTGTAAGGTGAAAGATTAACTTGGGACTTTTGCCCTCAATTTCTAGCGTAGGGAGAATTTGGGGGAAAATCCTACTCTTATCTGAGATTGCACAAATGTTCGGAGAAACCTGCGAAAATGAGAAGACCTGTCAGCGTATTTTGTCCTCTTTCACCTCTCCAGGGGCGTCAGCCGCGTGTCCCCATCGTGTGCCTGGCTGACTATGCCTGCCCTCAAGGTACAGTACGGGGTGGGGGGCGGTTCACAGAAGATGAACAAAACTGCTGAGGGAGAAATGGAACCTAGAATTTGGAGGCTGACAGACACTGTAGAGATAATGATGCCATGAACAGATGTTCAGTCAGAAAGAAAGACTGTGCCATTTGAAAAGCAGGAGATTTGGGGTTGAACAGGCTTCTTAACTGTGAGACTCCTCAGAGGCTTCCCTGGAAAGCACATGCGTCGTGAATCCCCAAGAGAGACGGCAGCCTTCTTTGACCACATGGGCCTCTTAATGCAAAAATGGCTGCCTCAGAGTTGTCTCTGGGTGATGCTGACAGAAGGAACCAGCCAACTCAGAGAAGTTAAGCAATTGGTGTGGGGTCCTGAGGAGAGGTGGTAGCACGGTAGAATGCCAGCGCCCAGGAGAGTGTAATGTGTGTTACTCACTGTGGTTCCATGGGAAGACCTCTGTCCCTTCAGTCAGAAATCCTAAGTCTGGTCCCAGGCTGCTGCACATATTCGGACATTCACTATATTGACTGGCAAGTGGGGATAGTAAAGACTTCTAGCCCTGTCACTGTCTGATGTAAGGAGCAACTACCATGGATGTGCAAGTAGTTTATAAACCTTGAGTTCTGCAAGGATGATGATTTATTGTCTCTCTTACCTCTTAGCTCTACCTTTCTGCAATACTGAGCACCCCTTGCCCAGAATGTGCATCTTGAGTAAAATGGAAGGCTTTGGAACAATGGATATAAGTGCAAATATACGAGTACCTGCTAATTTTTTTCAGGGAGGCCCAATGGCTTGCGTCGACTTCCCTTCTTGCCATGACGGAGGATGCTTTCTTAAAGGCACTTTTAGGTTTTTTCTCCCTAAGCTTTAGGCCTATATCGTAGCATATCTCTGTGTACTTCTGCTTTGTTCTAGTGCTTCATGATTTGGGCCCTGGGTCAGGTTTTGAAGTAGGGTTTACTTACTGCTGTCATTGGTGTTGCCCCACTCTCTATGGCCTGGGAGTGCAGGGTTCAGGTGCGGCCTGTGGTTGGACATTATTTGACGAAAGGAGCAGAGGATTCATCTGCTATGGTATCTTCTCCAGTTCCACCACCCTTCGTCATCATTTTACTTGGGGGTGTGGATGTGTGTGTCCATAAGTTTTTCCACCCCCTATAACTTACGGGAGGGATAAATTATCTTAATGTCTCCTTCTGGTGCTTTTGACCGTGAACTCTTAGACCTGGAGTAGATTGGTTATCGAATAGCCAAAGGAGGGAGGAGGCAAGATTTAATTTATATAAGATCCAGGAAATGAGCGAAGATATGATGCCAGGAGCTGTGTTTCCAGCTAGACCTTATTAAGTTTCACAATCTTTTATGCAAAAGAAGAAAAAAAAGGCAACTTCTAGGTGTTGCTTAATGGAGTTAGTTAGTTAGTTGTTGACTGGCGACAAAACCAGGAGCTGCTTCATCCCAGTCCCCATAATCGGAAAACCAATGGGGTTAGATCATGTCCTAGTTCTGCCTTGAGTATGGGAATTTGGCTTCTGATATGGCTTAAATGTGTTAAGTTCCTCGGCAGAGCAATTACAGGTGTAAATGGGGTCACACAGGATTTCCCAGTGATATCCATGTGCTCTCCCGATCTCTTACCTGTTTATTGAGTTTCTGTGGTCACGAAAATGTCACCTGCGCTAATATCTGGGGATTCAGATGTATTAGCTTCCTTTTTACAGTCATATGTCTCTTTATCCTTTTTAAGTTTTTTAAAGTTTTTTTAAATTATTTATTTATTTGACAGAGAGAGAGAGAGAGAGAGATCACAAGTAGGCAGAGAGGCAGGCAGAGAGAGAGGAAGGAGCAGGCTCCCTGCTGAGCAGAGAGCCCGATGCGGGGCTCGATCCCAGGACCCTGGGATCATGACCCGAGCTGAAGGCAGACGTTTAACCGACTGAGCCACCCAGGCGCCCATCTCTTTATCCTTTTTTTTTTTTTAAAAGATTTTATTTATTTATTTGACAGAGAGAGCGATCACAAGTAGGCAGAGAGGCAGGCAGAGAGAGAGGCTCTCCCCGCTGAGCAGAGAGCCCGATGTGGGGATCGACCCCAGGACCCTGAGATCATGACCTGAGCCCAAGGCAGAGGCTTACCCACTGAGCCACCCAGGTGCCCCTCTTTATCCTTTTTTGAGGGCCTGCTTTATGCAAGGCATTGCTTGGTAAGGTGAGGGACACAGAAGTGAAAATTAGACGTCTTACCCCTAAGTTGATTCTACTTTCAAAGAGTTAGGCCTGAGAAGAAATTATTTTGCTGAGCTTCTGAGCACGTAAAAGAGTGGGTGAATTTTCCTGTAAAAGCCCAACCAAGCTGGTGTCTCTCCGGACAGTGTGCATAATCGCTCTTAGAACCTTGCAGCCACAGGGCCTGGCGCTGCTTCCAGGGACTCAGAGTTGAGGTGCCTTTGATAAAATGACCTTCCTGTTAACCCTTACCGCTGGCCTGCCGCCCCTGTCCCCGAGCTGCCACCTGAAGTGGATCACGTCTCTCCTTGTCTTGCTCCGAGTTGAAATAAAAGGGAGAGAGGAAATCGGATTCAGTGGAGACCTCGAAGACTACTTTTCCTAATGGAGTTAGTGCTCTTTCCTGGTTACCTCACAGTGTGTGTCAGGCACTGGGCGTGACCCACGTCCCTCCTTTTGTTCTTACTCCAATCTTCAGTTTAGAGAGCAGCTTGGGAGGAGACGTGAAAAGGGTCAGGGGACAGCCCTGAGCTGAGCTTGCTGATTTCGTGTCATTCTTGGCTCCTTGCTGGTTTGGTGGGGGGTTGAATTGTTTTCAGGGCAGGAAGAAAAACAAACCTGGCATTTCGATACAAAAACAAACAAGGTTGCTGTTGCACTTGATAAAGCTAGAGTTGCAGATCAGTGGCAGCCCATTAACTCAGGGACAGCCCACTGTCCACGCTGAGTTTCAGAGATCCCTGCGCTCTCTGGTGCAGGCAGTAAATGTCCGTCCCGGAAGGTAATAAATATTTGTGGAGTGATTGATGGTCAACACAGAAGGATTTTTTTGTTAGGGGGCAGGAGAACTGGGAAACTCAGGGAGCTAACCTTAATCTGGTTTCGCCTTCTGCTACGTGTGTGTGTGTGTGTGTGTGTTTTCTTTTTTTCCCCAGACAAGACAGCTGGGTCAGAACCCGACTATGTAAAGGAATTTTCTTGAGATTTCATCATCATCGTCTGCTACTTTTATTTCTTTCTGTCTCTATTTAAAAGACCTTTGAAATAGGTATCCTCCCCCCACCCCCCAACCCCCCTAGAGTGCAACAAGGGCAACTCTGAGATGTAAAGAAGCAAAAAGAGACCCTAAGATACTAAGTAAACTAGAAATTCCTGTCCTTGCTATTCGTGGTGCTACCCTAGTCATCAGAAAGACCAAATGTGCTGGTCAGAGGTACTCAGTATGTGGGGCTCCTGCCTTCTCCCTCCAACTTGTCTGTGTCCCATCTTATGTCTTTCTCTGATGCCCCACGTGTCCTTGTCTCCATGCTTTGGTCTCTGCTTGGCTCTGCCTACCATGCTTATCTTTGTATCTCTAGCGTCCATGTTATTTTTGTACCTGTCTTCTGATACAGCTTTCTTTGGCCGTTCTGTCCCTGACCAGGCTCGCTTCTTTGAGCTTTTCTTGCAGTTACTGTCTCTACTCCTCCCCCCACATTTATTATAGAGTGCCTATGTTTGTTTCTCTACCTGCTGTCTTTTCTTCCTAACTGGGCGATT
Source organism: Nasua narica (assembly GCA_028533885.1). Lineage (NCBI taxonomy): Eukaryota > Metazoa > Chordata > Mammalia > Carnivora > Procyonidae > Nasua > Nasua narica. Next base: position 51,728,362 of record CM052812.1, read on the forward strand.
AAATCAATAAATCCTCCAGGGCAAGCCTCGTTCATCCAATAGTGGATGAACTCCTCGTCCTCGTGCTTCAGCCTGCGTGGCAGGATGAGATCGTGACTTTCTGGGTCACAAATGAAGGGGAAGTGACAATTACAATATCAAAGTACCATCTCCATGCTTGTTTGAGCCATTTTAGAGTCCCACAGGCCTGACTGAAGTGCTGGGCCCACTGCCTAGTAGGTGCGTGCCCTTGAATGAGTCAGCTTCACCGAAGCTCCCACTTTTGACCTGTAAGGACCATAATAACAGCATATGTTAGAGTACTCCCTCTCTGAAATATATTGTTTGATGTTTAGCAAGTGATTACATACTACAGTTAGGGGCTGCTTGCCCAGCCATCTTTCCTGGAAGACTCAATAGTAGGAAAGCAGTCTTAGTTTTTTTTGGTTTTTGTTTTTAAGTTATCTCTACGCCCAATGTGGGGCTCCGACTCACGACCCCGAGATCCAGAGTCGCGTGCTTTACCGACTGAGCCAGCCAGGCGCCCCTATATCCATAGACACCCTGCCAGCCACCCCTGCAAGCCCTGTGTCACTTGTAGAACTCCTTGTCCTATTCAGAAACCAGGAAAGGTGTGTTTTCTTGTCCCGGCAGACTCGCTACACGTCTGCCTTTGTCCAGCCCCAGGACACAGATAAGCTAATATTCTTGGTTTCTGGCAGCGAAGCAGTCCTTAGCATTTCTACTTGGCAAAGTTCTGCAGATCTTTGTTTTGGGCTTGGAATCCTTCCCCTGGCATTCCCCAAAATAATTACGCCAGGGTCCTTTTATTGATGCCCAGCCTCACATTCCTGCCGTGAGGATGCCTCGGTTTGACTTTTGTGGCACTCATGTTGGTTTGGGGACTGAAGTTCATCTGCACTTCTGGGTTTTTGTTGCTGTTGTTGTTTTTTATTTGTTTGACTGGTTTGGGGTTTTTTTGCTGGTGTTTTTGAGTCCAAACTGGAAGGCATTTAAATGTGCCTGTGCCCAACCTGAGAAAGATAAAAGATCTGTCGTCCTAGACATTCTGTGTCTGCCTAGCAGCCTGTGCTCCAAAGCTCCTGTTAGTAAAAACGGCCTTGGGTCTGGAGATTGTCTCCTATCCTAGAAGCCTGGCTGTTGTCCTTTGCTGACAAAACCCTTCCTTCGCATTCCTTGCTCGTGAGATTAGAAAGCCGCGGCCCTAGTCCTCCAGCCTCACCTTGCTGGGACGCAGTGCGGGAACAATTGCCCAGTTACCTGGGGTCCAAGGCATGGAAGGCCTTCTGTTCCAGCTGGCTCTTTGCGTACAGACCAGTTGTGTGCTGAGAACGGATGAGAACTCGAGAGCTTTCCCAATCATTTACGTCATAGAACTCAGACTCCAAAGTGGGTCAGAATGGGCGTCCTGGGGCCTGAGGGCCTGTCCTCTGTGCTCCAGAATACAACCATCAGAGCCAGTGTAAGAGGCAGCCTTTTGTTTATTTTTTATATTATTTTATTTTTTTTAAAGATTTTATTTATTTATTTATTTGTCAAATAGAAAGATCACAAGTAGGCAGAGAGAGAGGGGGAAGCAGGCTCTCTGCTGAGCAGAGAGCACCATGCAGGGCTCCATCCCAGGATGCTGAGATCATGACCTGAGCCGAAGGCAGAGGCCTTAACCCACGGAGCCCCTCAGGCGCCCCAAGAGGCAGCCTTTTCAAACAGAGTTCTGGGGCAGGGACCAGGGACGCGCACGTCTGCTCAGTGTTCCGCTGAAGCCTCAGTTCTGGTGTTTGTCTTGTTGGTAACTTTTGGTCTAAGGTTACGGCGCCTGCATTACTGTCAAGGAAAGAGTGTTCGGAGCTAGAGGCTCCATTCCTGTCTGTGCTCTCCCACTGCTAGCTGTGTGACCTGGGGCAGGCTGTCCAGATGCTTCGGTTTCTGCCACCGAACGGGGATAACGCCTGCATCCATGAGTTGGTTGTGGTGTAAGTGCAATGCGGGTTAAATGGAGTTCTTAGCACAGAGTCTGGCTCATTGTCAGGACTGAAAAAATTACTCTCCCCGCCCTCACCCCCGAATTTAAAGATGATAAATGTATAGGGTGCCTAGAAAGATACTGTCAAAAGATTCTTTTTTTAAGATTTTTTTATTTTATTTATTAGAGAGAGAGACTGAGAATGAGAGGAGAGAAGGTCAGAGGGAGAAGCAGACTTCCCGCAGAGCCGGGAGTCCGATATGGGACTCGATCCCGGGACTCCGGGATCATGACCTGAGCCGAAGGCAGTCGCTTAACCAACTGAGCCACCCAGGCGCCCACTGTCAAAAGATTCTTATATCAACTACAGTGTAAGGATGAATTCTGTTAGCCAGGAGCACATACACTGTTACTGTGTGTCTTCTTAAATAATAAATTAATCGGCATCCAAAGGGTTTCAGCATTACTATCTTTGGGGGTTTTCTAAACTGAGGAGGAAGGGGCTGGGTCAGTGGAAGGGTGCCTCAGACATTGCCTGGGTCCATAGATAGTTGTTAAACTGCAACCAAAAAATAAAATAAATAAATAAAAATAAACTGCAACATTTTGACAGTGTAATCCTGCTATACCAGTCACACTGGTATAGTGTGACTTCTTTTTTTTTTTTTTTAAGTTGGTGAATTCAGTATTGAATTAAATTCTGCATTGTCAGGCAGGCGACTAAAATTATTTGTAGAAGGATTTGACTAACCTTTACTCCATCATGCATGAGCCTGCGTCACTTATGTAAAAGGACCTTTTTTTTTTTTTTTTTTCAGACGAGTAGGAATTGCTAATGATCTTCGTGCCTCTGAAATCCCAAAGCTGGCTACTTTGTCACTGGGTTGTGGTCACTTGGCAAAAAGTGAACTTACCCTCCAAGGATGCCTACGTTTTCTAGTTCAGTCTCTTTCTCTCCCCACTTCCCCCAAATCTCAGTGCTCAATGAGGGTTAGTCCCCAAGGGGTGGGTGGGAGGGTCAAGGAGATTAGTGAGAAAGCAGCCATTATCAGCAATCACTTTGTTGGAGTACGTGATATTGTGCTAGGAGTAATGCATTGAGTTTTAATGCTGCCTTGTATACAGGATTTTATAATCTTATAAGAAGATAAAAGTAGACAGCTGCTGATTAGAAACACTGCTCTGAGTTCCATCCACAAAAGGATGATGATTCATTAGGGGAAAATCGGGAAGCCTATGATGCAATTTTGATAATTTAGATTGAACTTTTACAAAATTATTTTTGGATTTCTAGTAATTTTGCTGCAATTCCACTTATTCAGAGATCACTGCTGATGAGTGTTATTTAGAAATGGGGAATGCGTCTATAGCCACCAGAGCAAGGGTCCTTGAGTGTTTTTGCTCATGGCAGTGTCCCCAGCACCTAGAACAGTGTCTGGCACACTGCGGGCATTCAGTAGGTATGCAATGAATGAATAATACACTTACACCATGGGACTCTTTCCAGAGAATTGCAGGTGCCACTGTGTCCTATTAGGTAAACTCAGACCAGAGGGGCCCAGGACGGGCTGCGGATGCCCTTTCCTCCAGTTTGGCTGACAGAAGTTACAGTGCTGCGATTTGTGGTGGTCAGCGATTGCCCAGGGGACTGAGGAAATGAAAGGAGGGTGTTGAAAATCCCATGCCCTGACACCCAGGCCTGCCTCTCTCCTGTCCTCCGGTCTGCCTGTGTGTGAGAGTGGTAGCAGGGCATGGGATTGACTCTGGCCACATCTTGAGAATACATATTTGCTGAAGAATGGCCCCCAAGCCCCAGAACACCCGCCACAGCAGAAGCTACTGCTCTCTACACAGCGCTCCTCCTCTCTCTCCGCAGCAGTGAGGCTGCAGTTCAGGTTCATTCTTTTCATGAGCCTGGAGGAAATGGCTCAGCTGGCTTGGCTCATTCATTTCCTTGTCAGGAAAGTCAGCATGACCTTGACCATCAGTGGGAGACCTGCAGCAAGCACATTGTGTGTCTGGCTGGATTCACTAACGATTGATTGAAAAGTACCGTTGGCAACTCATCACGCTGTAAGTGTTGTGTGCTGCTAATTTATGGTCTGAGGCCAGAGTGAGAGGTACTAATTTGCAAGAGTCATTTCTGATTTACCTGGGTCATGGAGGCCTTTGATGAGTATCACTGGAAGAAAACTGTTGCAGAAACTAAAAAGAAAGATGAGATACACTTGCTTTGAGTGATGGGAAATATAATTAACTTGCAAGCTAAGAAGTTATGAGAAAGTAACTTTGGATTTATGAAGGCCTCCAAAAGGAGTCCTTTCTGCAAGTGCAAATCCAAACATGAACCTTTTGTTCTTTGTTCGTATTGTCTTTGATGGGGGATTCAGGGCTGGGGAGAGCGGCTGGGACCTGCTGTTTATGGGAGGGTGCCCAGAGGAGAGCCAGCCTGCACCAGACGCCAGCCCCAGGGCCTTTGCTTCTTGTGCAAAGCTTGCTGTTAGCCATCTTTCCCATAACCTGAGCTTGGAGAAGAAAGCATGATGAACCTAGGGTGGTGAACTTTTCAGAAGCAAGAGTTGGTTTAAATATAGATGATCTGCTTTACTGGCAACTTGGAGGCTGCCGTGGGACTTGTTGTACCTTTTGTAAGACAAGCGAGGAAAGATATTGGCACCTGTACATGCGCAGTTTGTTTATGAAATATAAACTCTCCTGTAGAGGCGAGGGCTCCGGAGGTCAGCGTCCGAGGTGGCACGTCCTACCTTAGCTGGGGGAAAGGTGCCTCCAAGCCCTCCCTGCTGATCGCCTCAATCTCTAGAGAAAGTTGGTACCGCCAGGCTTAATACAACTGGGATTTATGGAGTACTGACTCCAGTGGGAGTGGGGGCGGAGAAGTTTCTGTGAAACTGACAAATCACTGGGCTCGATTTCCTTTCCCAAGGAGGAGAAACAATACCTTGGGCGCTCTAGCGGCTAGCCCTTATTCAGAGAACTGTAGCTCTTTTCAGCTTGAGGGATTTGATTCCTGGGCCCCTAGCCGGCTTGGAGCTGAGGGGAGCTGATGGCTCAGGGTCCAGGGCTGCACATCCTCCTCAGTATTCCACAGCAGCTGTCTGGAGTTTTTTCTGCTGTGCCTGAACTGATGTCATTTCCCCCTTGGCAGACAGCTTGGGCTTTGCTGCGTCTGAGATATGTCACGAGAAGGTGGGGGTGGGTCGGAGCCAGGCGGGGGGAGTAGCGAGGACAGCAGGAGGGAGAGCGCCTGCCTGGTCCCAGGACTCTGTTTACTTTCTCTTCTTTGCTAAGGAAGGCCGGGGAACTGGGACCGCGGAGCACGCAGGCCCACCTGGGGGAAATGCTCCTTCCAAGACCTTAACTTTTAAAAGCCCTTTGTTCCAAACGTTAGTGTGGACGATGCTCTTGCAGGATGCCTTTCCTTTTGGGTCTTAGACAGGTAATTGAACTGGTTATCCGTGGATCGGGTTGGGCAGGGAAGAAGGGAGGGAGCTTGTTTGTTGTACTCCTGCGCTGGGTGGAGGAAACCTTTGAGAAAAAATGTCTCGCACGCAGCTAGAGCAGGCCCGCTCCCGTGCAGAAATTTCCAGTCTTCTCTTCTTGTGTGCTAGTTGCTCCGTACTTCCAGAGCCACCGTATTCTTAACCCCTTACATCCCTGAGGTCTCTGGGGCCGTCCACTCTGATTTTTCCGTTAGATACCATGGAACTGTTTCCAGAGCCTTACAGAGGAAACAGCTGAGGGGAGCGACTGGGGAGGAGGAGAGGCCGAGTGGATTCTTGATCCAAACTGCTTTTACTCCTTCTCCATTTTGATTTGGTTCGTTAGCTGAGATTTCTTAACAGTTCTCTGGTTCTGAAGAGATTCTGAGGGCGGGAGGAGGGGGGTCTTCTAGAGGGAAGGGCTCCCCGAGGCTCTTTCTCCTTGTAGGCATGTGGTCAGGGTTGTGTGGCTCAGGGACGTCCTGGATATCTCAGAAGGATGGGGGTGGGATTGGCCCCATTTTGGCATTCCTGACAGGCTTTTCAGAGCCAACAGACCCCTGTGGCAGAGTCTCGATTGCTTTGCGAACTGCTATTTGAAGCAGGGGCACTAAATTATAGCCTGTAACCTAGCGTGGAATGAGAAAACAGTAGCAAGAGACCAACTGCTGTCTGCTGAGAACACAGCTGTTGCCAACTATTTGTTCCAGGGCTTCTGAGAGTTGGCCACCCCACCCCCCTTTGGTCTGGGAGGCTGGTCTGTGTCAGAATGTGTAACTGTAACCAGCGGCTGTAAGAGGGGGTGGGGACAGACGCACACACACCCTCGGCTGCCTGTTCCCCGGGTGAGGAAAAGCCACAGATGAGATCAAACCAGAAACCTTAGCGAGGCACGGCTCTCACTGTTAGAGAAGGGTTGTGGGAGCAAATCTCCCTTGGGTTGCCCCAAATTCTTTAAAAGTCAGTGTCTCTGAAAAGCTCACTCCCTACATACTGTCAGTTCTCTTGTTCATCTGCTGTGATCCTTCGGTGCATCTGATAGGCCAGGGGGTGGGGGGCATTTGGGCACCTCCCCTGTTCCCCAAGAAAGGCTGTCCTTTTAACCTATGGGCAGGGTGAGCCCTGGGGAGGACTTGGAGCAGCACTGGAAATGCGCCAGGTGAGGCATCCCATGCTCGTATGTCAGGTGTCAGGGGGAGAGAGGTGGAGACCAGGGTGGGATGGAAGGGGAGGCAGGGGGAGCCAGAAAGGTCTGTGTCCAAATCCTGGGCAGGCCGCTTAACTGCTCTGAACCTCATCTTTGAAATGAAAATAATAAAACCTACTGGAAGAGTTATTGAGGGGTTTTCACAAAAGAATGTACTTAAAACATGAGCACCTTGACTGGCTGAGAGTAGGCATTTAGTAAAAATATACCCATTATTTCTCTGTACTCATCCCTAAGGGATGCGAGATCGCAGGGCTACGGGAAACTAGAAGCCTGAGGACCTGAGAGGGAGGGTGGAGGGGACAGACCTACCAGAGCGAGCTGACTGGGGGTTGGCAGGCTGTCGCCGACTATACCAATATGCTGGTCATCTTGTATATTGAGGAGACAAGAAGAGGAGGGCCCGCGTCCAGGGGTTGCAGTGATCAAGTGAAGGGCAGGGTTGGTGGTCTTGGGGAGCATCTCAGAGGATCAACAGCAGGTGAATCTGAAACTCTTGTTTCTTTTTTTTTTTTTAAGCTTTATTTATTAGAGAGAGAGAGTGCGTGTGTGCACACAGGGGCGAGTGGGGGCGGTGCGTGGAGGGGCAGAGGGAGAATATTAAGTGGACTCCAGGTTGAGCACAGAGCCTGAGGCGGGGCTCGATCCCAGGACCCTGAGATCATGACCTTAGAAGCTAAGAATCGGATGCACCCCTTAAGCTCTTGTTTCTGACCAGATCCTTGGTAGAAGGTTGAACGGAACACTTGTTGAAGACCCTTTCTGCCCTTCTGTGATTGAAACCTCGCCTGTAAAAATTTTGACTGTTTTTGGTTACATAATTTTGTGTATTTCTAGCATTTCTGTGGCTGACAGGGTAACTACGTTCTTTACTGGAGCTATGGGAAAACTAGCTTTCTAAAGATGACTTGGTGATAAATCTGTTCTTAAAAAATGACAAAAATATAAATGCTATTGGTCTTTATCATCCATAATACGTATGTACTTTCATACATATTTTTCTCTTTTAATCCATGCAACCAACCCTGTCTTAAGTGGTAGTGCGATTCTGTTTCTACGGAAGCGCATGCTGCGGCTTACGGGAGGGAAGCCGTTTGCCTAGCTAGCTAGGAAAATGGTAATACAAGTTTTGTTTTTTCTTCTCTTCTCTCTCACTCTCTCTCTCTCTTTTTTTAAAGATTTTATTTATTTATTTTAGAGAGAGAGTGGGCGCATGAGCAGGGGAGGGGTGGGCGGAGGATGATAATCTCTAGCACACTCTGCGCCGAGCATGGAGCCCGATGCGGGGCTCAATCCCACGACCCTGAGGTCAGGACCTGAGCTGAAACCAGGGGTTGGATGCTCAACTGGCTGAGCCACCCAGGCGCCCCTTGTTTCTTTTTAAACCCTGGTCTTTTGATTCTAAAGCCTGGAGTTTCTCTCACTACCTAGACTGCTCTGCCCAGTGCCTACGTGAGAACATTGTTTTAGTTGTGGTGTATTTTCAGAAGGTTGTTTCTAAGCGGCCCGGGTTCCAGCTAAGACACTCTTGTCTCTTTGTGCCCATTTGCATTTGCTCTGTGAAGACTCTCATGCGTGCAGCATCTACTGAATAAAGCCACTGCAAGGAGATTGGAACACTTAATGAATATGGACCTTTTGCAAAGGATGCAAAGATAAATAAAGCACAACCTATAAGCTCCTAGGAGCTCCTACTCCAATGCAGTGGTTCTCAAAATGCATAAAAATCACCTGGGAGTGGGGCTAATGACAAAGTAGATTTTGTAGGTCTGGGGCCAGAGCACAGGAACATGCATTTCTATGAAGTTCCCCACGTGGTTCTGGCCGAGCTAGTTTCTGGCAATGTGAGAGTGCCCTCTGCATGGTTTAGTAGCATGGAAATAGTTGCGTGGTAACTGCTTGTAACAGGAATGCCCAGGACCTAGGACAGCAGAGGATGGGAAAGCAGCTCAGTCAGGTGCAGGGGTCGGGGTGGTGGTGGGGGGGTGAGGAAAGTGGAGGTAGAGAGGGATGTGCATGAAAGGCTTTCTGGAGAAGGTGATATCTGATCTGAGTCTTGAAGGATGGGGAGGAGCTTACCAGACATATGATCTGGGGAAAGAGCATTCCAGACAGACGAGGTTGGGAGTGTTGTTTTTGTTTTTCTGCTGTAGATGAGAAGGGAAACGGTCATCTGTGAGTCTTAGTGCTAGGTATGCCTGAGGCGACAGGGACTTTGGCTCACCAACTATGGGCATCCTTTATGACACAGAGGAGGAGGAAAGGATTAGGGACTTTCAGCCTGACAATGAGAGTGGCATGAATCAGTGTCTGTAAAGGACAGTTAAGCTTTAGGCTGTATTAGTTCTGTACAAAGGACAGTTAAGACAGCTCTCTGGAAGCTAGTGTTGACTGAAGACCAGTCATTTTGTGCTTGTAGGAGCTAGGCTTCAGAAGAGAGTCACCTGCCGAACTTTCTGGGCACAGTACCATGTACCAGGGTTTAGGTATACCACACAGTCGAGAATCTTACCCCTTTATTAACTGGTGAGATGAGAAAATGAGTTTTCTGGTTAAGACAGAATCCATCCTATAAACCTAACAGATGGATTACTTACTTTCAGAGAATAAGATTTGCACCAGAACACTCTTAGTCTGCTGATTTGAATGAATTCGGTTTCACGTTTGATTCAGAAGGCGTTGATTTCATAATGCAGAAGGATTCTTAGGACTCACATGCTATATCTAAAAAGTATTGTGCTCGTGTTCCATTCAAAGCATGTTGTAAATACAAAGAGACACAAACCCTATCCCTGCCCTCAAGGGGTCTATGGTCAGGTAGGGGAGGTGCGTGCTCAGGAAAATTGGAATGTTCGGCAGGTGGTGGCGAGTGCCATTAGGGAGGGACAGGGTTCTGTGAGTTCACAGGTGTGGGGAGGGGGCTTTCTGCAGGTGGCCCTGTCCACAGTCCGGCAGTCTCAATGGTGGCACCGCTGGTGGAAGGACCAGTTGATGGCAGCTGCTGGCCCATGAAGTCCAGGCTACAGAGCCATCAAGGCAATAATTTGTATCTCGCACCTCAGAATGTTGCCTTTTGCCTTTCTCTGTGGGAGGGACCCACTCTCCCCCAAATTGTCCTCACCCAAGTGAGATGATCTTTGATACTGGAAGTGAGTAGTCTCCAGCAAAACTGGGGTGCTCCTGCCCGTGTGGGAGTGCGTCACGGACAGAGGCTCCCGGCCCCAGGGGCCGTTTGTAGTTTGGACAGCGGGAGCTGGTACTACGGGCCCTTGCTTGGCCCGACGCTGAATGTTAACAGGGCAACCAGAGGGGCGCCTGGGTGGCGCAGTTGGTTGGGCAACTGCTTTCGGCTCAGGTCATGATCCCAGAGTCCCGGGATCGAGTCCCACATCGGGCTCCCAGCTCCATGGGGAGTCCGCGTCTCGCTCTGACCTTCTCCCTTCTCATGCTCTCTATCACTCTCTCTCTTTCCTAATAAATAAATAAATAAAATCTTTAAAAAAAAAAAAAAACAGGGCGACCAGAATGTTGCACCCCACCTACTCCCTGGGCCTGATAAGAGATCTTAGGGTCTCCTAAGGATAACACTGAAAGTGCTGCCAAAAAGGGACGGGATCTCTAGGGAGAGGGAGGAGGGACTTTGCCAATTTCTAATTTAACGCCTAACCTGCTGAATGTTAGCCAACATTACAAGATAATTTTGTTTGTTACTTGGTAGGGAGGAGGTCTTAGCTCCTTTCTATTGTGGGGAAACTAAAACTCAGGAGGCTTTTCTCTTTAGGATCACATAGCTAACGTGTGGCCGTGGTGATACCAGAGGCCAGGGCTGAGACAGTCATGTTGTCCTCCTCTTGCATCTTTCTCTTGTGCGGCACCTGCACCCACATCTGCCAGACCTTCCCCCTGTGTGCCTTCCCTTCTGCCAACAACCAGCTACCGAGTCCCGGTCGACAAAACCCACCCCTTGTGTGTGCTTAGCCTCTCTCTGCAAGGTTCGGGACAAATTAAGCAAGACCCTGCTTGGAAGGGAACTGTCTGTATATACTGCAGCAAACACCAAGGATGACACTTGTTTGTACTACCAGAGGTCGAAGCCCAAATCCTCGTTGGCGCTGATGTGTAAAAGTCTTTGAGTGACTGTTCCATAGAGCCCCTCAGTTCCCTGCTGTCACCTAAAGGTAGGAAGGGGTGATTCTCACCCTGGCTCTTCCAGATGGATTTTTAAAAAAGATTTTATTTATTGTTTATTTGTCATAGAGTGAGAGAGACAGAGTACAAGGCGGGGGAGGGGCAGAGGGAGAGAATCACAAGCAGGATTCGCACTCAGGGTGGACCCCGACGAGGGGCTTGATCCCACAACCCTGAGATCGTGACCTGAGCCGAAATCCGGAGGTGGACGCCCAACCAGCTGAGCCACCCAGGCCTCCCTCAGATGGATTTTTAAGCCCCCAACCATCTCTGGCAAGGAGCTGCTTTTGCAGAGGAATGTGGCTTGTTTTTCATCACACTCCTATTATCAAAGCAAAGAGAAACCAGTGGACTGGACAGTAACTTAGTGGAAAAGAAGACTATATCTGCTGATTTTGAAACTTTTGTCCAGGATGGAGCCAAAGAAAACATTCACTTCCTCCAGTGATATCCCACGAGTTGGATCCACCCTCTCCCACCCCCTTTTCCTTGAAGAGGTAAATTTTAGTCCAGGGGAATAAGAATTTGGGGCTACTTTATTTTATTTATTTTTTTAAGATTTTATTTATTTGACAGAGAGAGATCACAAGTAGGCAGAGAGGCAGGCAGAGAGAGAGGGGGAAGCAGGCTCCCTGCTGAGCAGAGAGCCCTATGTGGGGCTCGATCCCAGGACCCTGAGATCATGACCTGAGCCGAAGGCAGAGGCTTTAACCCACTGAGCCACCCAGGTGCCCAAGAATTTGGGGCTACTTTAAAAACTGCTACAAAATTTCTTTTTCTGTCCCAGTTCCCTAGCGGCCAGACACTAGTGTCTTCCTTCCTTCCTTGCTTCCTTCCTTCCTTTCTTCTTTCCTTCCATCCATCCATCCATCCATCCATCCATCCTTCCAAGATTTAATTTATTTTTGACAGAGAGAGATAGCGAGAGCGGGAACACAAGCAGGGGGGCAACTGGAGAGGGAGAAGCAGGCTCCCTGCTGAGCATCAATGCGGGGCTCGATCCCAGGACTCCGGGATCATGACCTGAGCAGAAGGCAGACCCCCAACGACTGAGCCACCCAGGTGCCCACAGATACTAGTTTCTTAACTCTCCTCCCCTTCTTGACTTTGCTGATTTGTAGCAATAGCGGGTTAAAGGGGCTCCTCACGTTGACCTGCTTTAGGCTTTTCTGTGTGCCTCCATAGCCTCTAGCCATTTCTTCTCTGGGCTGGGCTCAACTCCACTTGAATCCTGGACCTTGTAAGGGGCATCGGTTACTGGTTGTGGGAAATGGTGACTCAGTTCTGGAAGGTGACTTGCTTGACCTATCTTGTTCTTTTACTCAGACAGGAAGGGCAGCCGGGGAAAGCTGAAAGCTGTACGCATTTCAGGAGACACGGAGCCATGCCTGGAGGATGGCAGGAGTATAATGCAGTGACTTCTTTTCCTGAAAGTGTGGTAGAGCTTGCTGGGTCTGTGTTGCACATCAGACATCACTTCCCTTGGGCACTGCATCAAGGAGGCCAGGAGATTTTTATTGTTTGGTTCTCTTGCCCAACACACACGGTCTCAAGGTCTTCCACTGACCTGTGTCACGTGGTCTCATTCTTGGTTTCGCATACTGCCCGTCTGATCCTGTGGTTTCCATCAGGGATTTGGAAATCCCTGGTTATGTATAGACAGTGAGGTGAAAACCTGTGACCTCCCACTACTCTGGGTGTGGCTCTGCAGCGCGGTGGGAAGGCCTGGCATAGGCCAGGGAAGGCTGCCAACAAAAATAGAATGTGCTATCACTGGATTTATGGGTCCCGCTCGATTGCTGGGTGACGGTAAACCTATCGTGGCCAGAGGGCCAATGGGCAGGTCTCTCAGCAGTCCTGCAAAATCGCATCACCACAGCCTTGGTCTTACCCTTGGAGGCTCCCCTCAGGCCACTGCTTGTTCCCTGGCCCCCAAGCGGCACAGGGGAGGATGGGGGAGGACTAGCCTCTCGGGTACTTGATGGTCAGTCAGCAGGGTCAGCACTTTTCTGATGATTTTTGCAACGACCAATCCTTTGCTAGGGTAGGTGCACTCGGGAGATGGACGTCAGTCTTGCTCCTGGGGAATTTGCAGAGTGGCTGGGGGGCCCATGAGGCAATCAGGCAACAAGACCAGACAGAACACGATTCTGCACTAAATCGGGCCGCGCAGCTTGGCTGCAACAGTGGTTCTCAACTCCGGGCAGTTTTGCCCCTGGACCTGGGGGACATTCGGCCGTGTTCGGGGGTTGTTGACTGTCATAACCTGGGGGTGGGGTGTTGCTAGCAGCATCTAGCGGGTAGAGGCCCGGGATGATGCTGAACGTCCTACACAAAGAATTCTCTGGCTCCTGGTGTCAGTAGAGCCGAGGCAGAGAAACTCACGGCTGCGCATGCCTGATGCGTGGTGTGTCCGACCTGCTTACGGAGCAATCAGAAGTCACAGGCCTCAGGGAGAGCGGGCTGAGATGTTTGAATATGGGGAGAGTAGGTGTACTTCTCCCTGCTGCTTTCCAGGCAATGCGTGTGAACTTCCTGCCCAGAGATTTAGAATCTTAACCTCGTGGTTTCCCCTAATCAGCAGGTGCTATGTCTTGTCAAGGGCAGGTATGGAGTTAATTTTTTATGGCCGGTAGCTAAGATCAAGTCCTTCCGGAACTGGTGTTTTATCTCTTACTCTGGATAGTAATTCTCTGGATCGCCACTTTCTGAAGGATGGGATCTCAGTAGTGCCCAATTAACTTTGTATGGTGTAAAGAACAAATAGGCTACAGTTATTTCTATAAGAGGCCATATTTTAAGCCAAGTGCCTATTGCTGGGACTTGGGTCTGTTGTACTCTATTTCTGATAAAATAGTAAATTCCCCTTTTTCTAAGTCATCAGGTATTTCCTTTAATCTTTATATATATATACATATATATATATATTTTAATTTATTTTAAGGATTTTATTTATTTGACAGAGAGAGCACAGTCAGGGGAAGCAGCAAGTAGTCAGAGAAGCAGGCTTCCTGCAGAGCAGGGAGCCCGATGCAGGACTTGATCCCAGGACACTGGGATCATGATCTGAGCCTAAGGCAGTCGCTTAACCGGCTGAGCCTCCCAGGCAACCTAATCTTTATATTTTTTTAGGATTTTATTTCTTTACTTGAGAGACATCGTGAGAGAGAGAGGGCATGAGCGGGGGCAGGGGCGGGGGTGGTGGTAGAGGGGCAGACAGAGAGGGAGAAGCAGACTCCCCGCTGAGCGTGGGCCATGATCCAGGATCCCAGGACCCTGAGATCATGACCTGAGCCAAAATCAGATACTTAACTGGCTGAGCTATCCAGACGCCTCTCCTTTTTTCCCTCTAAGTGTAAGGTCTTAGAGTTCAGAAAGTTCTTTAAAGTTACTCAGAGTACTTTGGAGACTTAGCTTCTGGATTCTGAAGATTTTTTTTTTAATCTTGTATCCGTTACCAGGGAGACCTTTATTTATCTATCTATTTATTTATTTATTTATTTATTTTAAAGATTTTATTTATTTATTTGAGAGAGAGAGAGAGCATGAGAGGGGAGAAGGTCAGAGGGAGAAGCGGACTCCCCACGGAGCTGGGAGCCCGACATGGGACTCGGTCCTGAGACTCTGGGATCATGACCCGAGCTGAAGGCAGTCGCCTAACCAACTGAGCTACCCAGGGGCCCCTATTTATCTATTTATTTATTTACTTATTTGACAGAGGGAGAGCAAGAGTTCACGAGTGGGGAGGGTGGGGCAGAGGGAGAAGGAGAAGCAGACTCCCCCCTGAGCACGGAGCCTGCCTCGGGTCTCAATTCCAGGACCCTGGGATCATGACCTGAGCCAAAGGCAGATGCATAACTGACTGAGCCACCCAGGAGCCCCTAGTATTTAGCACTAGTCAGTCAATTTGTGACCAGCTTAGTGATTTTTCCTAACTTTATAGGCAGGTTATTGACAGTAAATATATGTATCCCGATGCAAGATAGATGGAAAACACTACTCTTAATATTAAGAGCATTACCTTTGATACGTAACTCCATTTCTAGTATGTTTTTGCTTAATGCCGTGCTAATAAGTTTTTGTAGTGTAGGTATTGTTGTTGTCTACAAGATACGTTTTATTTTTAAAATATATTTAAATTCAATTAATTAACATGTAGTGTATTACTGGCTTCAGAGGTGGGGTTCCATGATGTTTCAGACTTACGTAACACCCAGTGCTCGTTACATCCTGTGCCCAGGGAGACCATTTTTATTGGGGCACTTTGTCCCAGGTAGAAGTAAATAGTTTCCTTGAACAGCGTGGAAGTTTTTACTGGAAACAGATCTCTGGAACGGCTCTCTAGGCAGACGGCAGACAAGGCAAATCCCATTATTATTTCTTTCGCTCCCAACAAAAGCCTGCTGCAGTGGGATGGAACTGCTGAGAAAAAAAATAGGGGTTAAATTTAGAATTTTGCTTCAAGAAAGGAAGATCTCTGTGATCCCACATGTGCTCTTGTCTGTCAAATGAAACTGATGAATCTCTTTTAAAGCTTATCAGTGATAAGTCTATTGGTACCTTCCATATTTCAGATACCTTCGAAAGCCATCCTTCTTTCCAGACAGAGAAGTGAGTATTTTATTTGAGCAAGAGCCATTTTCAAGATTTAGCAAAGACTTTGATGAGCTTGAACCCAGTCCTAGAAAGAATACTGACCCCGACGTCAGCAGGCCAGGGTGTCCACTGTCTGGAATCTGTCATCCTTAGCCTTGGGCTACATGTAAGGGCTTATCTGTAAGACGAGGGTCCTAGCCCTTCTGACCTCTTGCAGGTGCTGGCTCGCAGGCTCAAATGAGAGGCTGCCAACCAAAGAAGCTTGAAACCCTTGAGAGTCCTATATAAATGTGTGTTTTATGTATGTTACATTTATATGTGAGTGTTGTGTATATATCATCAGGGCTCCAAATTATGACCCCGAGGCTTTGCCACATTATAAGTCGTTAAAAAAAAATGAATCTTTTTTTTTAAAGATTTTATTTATTTATTTGACAGAACGAGATCACAAGTGGCAGAGAGGCAGGCAGAGAGAGAAAGAGAGGGAAGCAGACTTCCCACTGAGCAGAGAGCCCGACGCAGAACTCGATCCCAGGACCCTGAGATTATGACCTGAGCCAAAGGCAGAGGGCTAACCACTGAGCCACCCAGGCTCCCCAAAAAAGAATGAATCTTGTTGATTAGATGGCACTTAATTAAGGCACACAATAAACCTGAATATTTCAGGAAGATTTTCAGCAACAAGAACTGAAACATCAACTTTTTTGGGGGGGAGGCGGGTAACCTAGCAGTTTGGTTATTACAAAGTTCCTCAAAGGCAAAGTCCATATCTTATCTGTCATTTTTGTGCCTGTCAGCATCTAACATGACAGTTTAGAATAACCCCTAAGCATTCAATACTTTCCAGTACGATTTGGGCTTTAGGTCCACTTATTCTAGCCGTATGGCCACTCAGGGCCTTACTTTCCTTGGTTCCTGTGTGGGAAACATAACATAAATGAAAATGCCCAGCCGAGTGTTTGATAAACACAGAACCAGGGAAGAACTGGGTTTTCTCCAGCCCGTTGAGTGTTGTGGCAAGAGGTTTTCCTGATTGTCCAGAGCTATTCATCTCGTGCAGCAAAGAGGGGCCCTCCTCTTGGTCCAGGTCTCTGTTTACTCGTCGTGTGCAGTGTGTTGCTTGAGCCTCGGTGGGGAAGATGCATGTCTGCTCTTGATGTTTGGGTCTCTGCACCACGCCTTAACGTCAAGGTGAGGGCGTGGACATCTATTACTGAACTTGAGAGCAGGAGGAGCTAATCAGATGCCTGTAGGAGCCGGGCAGTGACAGCTTGAGTGAAGCAGATGGGCTTCGTGGACAGCAGGGATTGCTGGGGGGGCGAAGTGGGGCCAGAGCCCGTGTACATCTGTGAGCCAGCCTGATATGCTGCTAAGGGCATGTGGGCCCGGAATTTGCAAGAGAAGCTGGAAATCTGATTTGTGTATGCTTCCTTGTTGTTTGAAAATGTTGACAGCTAGGGACTTGCCAGTGGTTCTGCCGTAGCTTGCTTGTCTCGGGCTGTCATTCTCTGTTGTGCCTGAATAAACCTGTTTTTGCTGGTTTTAAAAAAAATTGACCATTAATTCCATTTTCATTTTTAAAGATTTATTTGTTTTAGAGAGAGAGACAGAGAGAGAAGGACAAGCGGAGGAGGGGGCAAAGGGAGAGGGGGAGAGAGCCAAGCCGACTGTGCACTGTGCGTAGAGCCTGCGCAGGGCTCGCATCTCACAGCACCTGAGCTAAAACAAGGAGTCGGTTGCTTAACTGACCTCGCCGCCCAGGTACCTCCGTTAATTCCATTTTTTAAAGAATCGAGAAACAGGGGCAACTTGGTGGCTCAGTAAGTTAAGTGTCTGACTCTTGACTTTGGCTCAGGTCATGATCTCAGAGTCTGAGATTGAGCCCCATGTTGGGCACCACACTCAGTGGGGAGTCTGCTTAGGAGTCTCTCTCTCCTTCTACTTCTGCCCCCTCCCTCCCTGTCTCTTGCTTTTTAATGAATAAATAAATAAATCATTTTAAAAAATTGAAAAACAAAGTTACCGTGTGGGCATAGAACTCATTAATGGGCCCATTGTGGTCTAAGGGCCACCAGTTGGCAATCCCTGTTTTCAGGCAGGAGATGCAGTGATAAAATTGGGAAGGAAAGAACCTGCCCTCATGGGACCAACTATGACCACATGATAGTCAGTTGAATTGCCCTTCTGCTCTGCCTGAGTGCCACCTGCTCTGTTGAGTGGTAATATCTCGCGCCTTAGCTCTCTGCACCAGCCTTTGCTGAAGATGCCATACTTGTCAGTGCATTTATTCTGTGGGAGAAGAGGCCAGTGATGAGGGATTGCTGGGGATACCTCGAGGCAGGATTGCTTTTCCTTCTAAGTGCCCAGGGGTGAAAGAATGGCGCATTAACCCACTGTCCGGAGCTGCTGCGGCCAGCAAGACCTCACAGGCCTGCATGTGCTTGGACATCAACAAGTAGCCTTTAATAAAACCGTGGAATATGTTGCAACTTCCGATCTGTGCTCTGGGATTTTCCTACCAGGGTCAAGTGGCTTTTTCTGAGTTTGTTGTTCAGGTTCCTAAGAGCAACACAGGAAATGGATTTTAATTTCTTTTTTGGCTACTCTGTTTGGGGGCTGTTTAATGAGGATCCAGTTTGCAATGCAGGAGTACTGGTGTGGATACGAGTGTACCTGACACATTATTATTTTTTTAAGTGTATGTTTATGCTCTATTGCATGTACTTTTTAATGGAGTGAAGCAGAAAGCATATGAATGATTCTATAGGCCTTGATTCTAAGTAGCTACTCTTGGGGATAACTTTTGGGATGTGTTTGGGATTCTAGAAAAAGAATATTAGACCATTCCACTTTTAGAGGCAGAAACTATGTATATTGTACATTTTTATAAATCTAGGGTGGTGGTACTCAAACTTGAATATATATAAGCCGAACCCCTAGAAGTTCTTAACCTACATTCTTAAATACACCAGGTGATTTTTGGGCCCACGGACCACACTTCAGGAAACACGTCTCTGTTTTGTTGCATTTATTATCAAAATGTGTTCATTGCTACCTTGGGGCAAATTCACTATTTGTGAGATGCCATGATTGATTCTGATTCACTATTGCCCTTCCTCATCCCCTGGGGCATGCCAGTCTTCGGGAATCCCGACAGAATTGTTCCATGAGACCCTCACAGGTGGAAGTCAGTGGACCCTTGCCGCTGCTACAGCAGGGTCCCGGGGACTCCCCTTCCACAGTATACACTGTAGCCACATCTCGAAGCCACAGCTGCCCACATTGGTTCTAGACTTTTCTCCAGTGTTACTGGCTCCAGTCTTTGGCTTTACCCTTCAAGGTAGTTTGCAGCCAGAGGGTGGGAGACTGGATATTCTCTAGCCCAGGGAACTGGAGGCTAGAGCCCATAGGGGTAGAACATACTATCAAATGTGAGGGATGAGGCTGAATCTTACCAGATTAGATTTATTGGCTTGTTTAGGGGAACCTGCCCAACCTAATTGTCCTCTAGGAAAATTCCTGAACTCAACCAAACAGCATAAAAACTCATTCCTAATATCCCAGTGCATACAAAGCAGAGTTTTGGTTAATCTCTTAGCAGTGGCTTGCCCTTTATCAGAAAGGATGAAAGGAGCTCTTTTAGGTAGGAAAGATTAAATAGGTAGGAGTAATTGTCATGTATACTGTATATTGTGAAGGATACAAAAGTAGTATGTGACACTCCCTATCATAAAAAAAGGGAGATTAGATGAACCTGTAGGCAACAATAGTTCAGAACTCTTACTGGATCATTTCTCTATGCCTGAGTTAACTTTTCTTCACTCCCTAACTCTTCTGTAATCTCTTTACATCCAATTCAAAATGTGTGCCCTTGAACGATTCTACTTAATTTCCCTTAGCCCTTCAAACAGCTTAAAATCATTAGTATTAGGGAAAAACTGATATTAACTATCTTATTGTAAAAATATAGGTGTAAATCCACAAAAACTTAATGAGTGTTTTTTTTATGATCACCTACTAATTTTTTTTTTTAAGGACCTGAGCCTGAAAGTGCTGCATTTTCAGAATTTGAAGATTCTAAGATAGGATAAAAATAACTGATTCTAAGTTAAAGTTGCTTGCTATCTTTTCTCATTTAGCCATTTCAAATTTGTCTCATTTATGAAGCCCTTTGGTTATAAAGTATTACCAAAATCAGATAGAACTCTGGTTCAGTAGATGTATATAGTGCTAGAATTTGGTCTATTTTCTGGAAAGCCATTCCTGGTTCAAGACTGGAAGTTAAGTTGTTTTTGTTACTTACTTTAGCAGTCACAAAGCAAGGAGACAAAAAAAATTGGGGGGGGAGTCCCAAGTTGAAAAGTAGTCTTAGAGTTGCAAAGTATTTTGATATTATTCATATATCCAGCAACATTAGAGTCAACAATGAATTTATAACCTATGGTGGTTTTTTAATTTTTTTTTAAGATTTTATTTATTTATTTATTTGACAGAGAGGAGAGCGATCACAAGTAGGCAGAGAGGCAGGCAGAGAGAGAGAGGGGGAAGCAGGCTCCCCACTGAGCAGAGAGCCCAATGCGGGGCTCGATCCCAGGACTCTGAGATCATGATCTGAGCCAAAAGGCAGAGGCTTAACCCAAGGCAGAGCCACCCAGATGCCCTAATCTGGCCCCTTCTTATCCTTCAGGGCTCAACTCAAGTCACCTTCCCCTTCCCAGGTAGGCCTTTCCTGACTGCCCCATCTAAAACCTTTTGTCCTATTATCCTGTTTTATATGCTCATGGAGTTATTTACTATTTTAAATTCCAATTTAATGTTAATTTTTGGTCTTCCCCACTTGAACAGTTTAGGATCATTTGGCATTGTTCTATAGTTTCAAACAGTGTGCTCCTGTTTGAGTTTATTATTGTCTGAAAATTCCGTATCTTTAATCAACTCTGGGAAATTTTCAGTTATGTCTTTAAATATCACATCTCCTCTATATTCTTCTCAAGCTTCTTATTTTCATTTTCTATTTCTATGTCTTTTAATTGGCATAAGCCCTTTGCTGGGTAATTTTCTCAGATCTGTGTCCCCGTTCACTAATTCTCTCTTTAACTTGGTCTAATCTCTGTGTAACCAATCTGTTGAGATTCTAAATTTCAGTAATGATTTTTCTGTACATTTTATTTTATCCCTCTGCTTGGGGAAAACCTGCTTGGGCATTGTTTTCTTCTGTATGTTCATTTCTCATGTTTTTCATTCTTTCTTTTTGGCTTCAATAATTTGACACATGCTTACATATTATAACTTTTCTGATCATTTTATTAAATTTTTTCTAAGAGTCTTATCCTGCTATTTGTTGAATTTCTCAAGTCTTGTTCACGATAACTTATTTCTGCATAAGTTTTTGTATTTTCTGTCTTGAGCTCATCTTCAACAGAACTTTATTTATGGGAATCATGCCCTAATTGAGGGCAGGTCTCCTCAGCGTTTTGTATTTCTTTTGCCAAATGTCACAGGGTTATTGCAAGCCTGAAACCACTTTTTGTGTTCAATTTTTGCTTTGGGGATTTCAGACCGTGTAGTAGTATAATTCAGATCTCTAATTAGCTTATGGAAAGACCAAGGTTATGGACTTTTAAAGCAGATTTTTTTTTTCCTCTCAGTTCAGAGCTTTCTTATTGTCACTGTGTGCCAACAGGCTAATTTTTTCCTAGTCTGCTCTTTTGAGGGTCGTCATTGTATATTGGGGTTCATTTTCAATTTCCTGTTTTCAGGTGGACCCAAGAGCAATAAACAGCCTCCTTTTCCAGGGCAATTGAAAAGACCTGACCCCATTTACCACTGTACTTTCTGGTTCCACCCAACATTTATGAGCCCTGAGACTTTTCCTTACTTTCTTGCTAGCTCAGCTGTGTAATTAAAAGGATATTGTTATATAGCAGCTATTTCTAGGAGTTTTGTTTTTTTGTTGTTTTTTTTTTAAGATTTTATTTATTTATTTATTTATTAGGAAAGAGAGAGAGAACATGAGAAGGGAGAAGGTCAGAGTGAGAAGCGGACTCCCCATGGAGCTGGGAGCCCGATATGGGACTCGATCCCGGGACTCAGGGATCATGACCCGAGCCAAAGGCAGTCGCTCAACCAACTGCGCCACTCAGGGGCCCCTATTTCTAGGAGTTTTGACAAAGAAGAATTTTTAAAGTTACCAACCTAGCTCTCTTGCCACGGAAGCAGGATCTCTTCTTCCAGAAACCCTTGCTCATTGCTGTAGCATCTAGCACAGTGCCTGGCAAATGGGGAGGAATATTTATTCTTTGATTTGTGGAACTGGACATTTCGATTAGAAACTGTTCCTTTTCAGGACACCTGGTTGGCTCAGTTGGTTAAGCGTCTGCCTTTGGTTCAGGTCATGATCTCAGGGTCCTGGGATCTGAACCCCACATCAGGCTCCCTGCTCAGTGGGGAGTCTGCTTCTCCCTCTGCTATTCCCCCGACTGTGCTCTCTTTCTCTCTCTCACTCTCTTTCTCTCAAATAAAGAAATAAAATCCTAAAAGAAAAAAAAAAAAAAAAGAAAGAAACCGTTCCTTCTTCCTGCAGGGAAAGCTAGAAGTAGTGCTCCAAATTAATTCATTTCCAGCAGCCAAGATAGTGGCCTGTGCTTTAACACCTGTGAACGATTTCAGTTTTCCCATTTTTTATTTTCAAACTTTAAAACTTTGGTGCTTTCCTAAGGACATGAAGATGCTGTTGCCACTTACTAGCAGGGTTTTCCAACCCCATAAATGGGCAAATTAAAACCATCCTTGGGGAACCGTTACTGCCCAATGTCTGTCTTTATGCTGGCACTTAGAAAGTTCTTATGCTGATTAATTGAACTTTACAGTGGCTTAGCTGAGAACAGCAACTCTAAGAGATGGAAACTGTTGAGGAAAGTGCTGTTAGACCCACAGTGGATGCTGCCACAAAGAGAGATGAGGTGATTTTTTACATATGTGCAAAAGGTATACTCTTCACCCTTTCCTGTTGTAAAAATGTTCTTTCCAGTTCAGTGTTGGTCTTGCTTGGTTCTCCTTTGTGCCTGTGCTTTTCGTTTGAGGCCCATGTGTGCCCTGTGTCTCGGAGCCCGTCGCTGGGAAGCCTGGGCTGAAGACACATACCTGTAACGAATGAGGCTGCTGACGGTCATTGCCACAGTCACTCCTGAGATGAGAGACCTCAGTATGAGAGCATGTGCTATTGACACAGTTTCCTTAGGGCAGGTTCTACAGTTCTAGCAATTTGTTAGCTATGCAGTTTTATGCAAATGAAAAAATTGCTGGGAAGGAGCTGTCTTTAAAATGCAAATCTGATCTCCTCACCTCCCTGCTCGAGGATGGGTTCCCATTTACCTAACTTCCCTACCTACTTCATCCACCATTCCTTTTAGTCAGAGGGCTCTGCTTGTACTATCTCCTTCACCTAGAATGTTCTCCCCATCCCTCTTCCCTGGTTACTACTTTTCTAACCATCTTGGTGATCTCCGTTCAAGCTTACCTTTGTCACAGAAGCTGTCGGGACCAACGTCATGACTAACTCCTGAGTCTTATCTCTTGTAACTCTTACCAACTCATGTGTTTCTCTCTTTCTAGTTGTATTTTTATCTGTGTGATTACTTTATGGTCCTCACTAGACTGCAAACGCCATGAGGACAGAGATTATGACGTTGCGGCCGTTGGCCCATCGTGTTCCCCATCTGGTTCGTTGCTGCTCTGGGGCCGGTACTCAGTAAATGTTGAAAGAAGGATTGCAGGTCTCGCCTTCCGCACTGGGATGAAACAGCATTCTGCTTTTCAAAAAATCCGTATACAAAGAAACCACCTTTCGAGCAAAAAGGGAAGGAGCCCTGAGCACATGGCCCCTCCTCTCTGCGAAGTAGGAGATGAAGGCTCCTCTTCCCAAAGTCAAGAGCTCCACAAGGGCAGGGTCCTTATCTTTTCCTTCAAAGACAAAATGTTGATTTTGTTTGGTTTGGGGTTTTCAGGGAATTTATTTAAGCAACCGAAGTATAAAAAGCAGCTGAGGGAGTGTAACCTCAACCAAGGCAGCTAAAGCTTACTAGTAAAAGCTCAGGCTCTGGGGCCAAACGAAAGAGATCGAAACACTCCCTGGCTGTGTGACCTTAAGCAAGTTACTCAGCCTCTCTTGGCCTCAATTCCCTGATACTGCCCACTTCATAAGTTGCTTTCAAGTTAAGATTAAGGATCACATGTAAGGTACTTAGAACAGTGGCTGGCACACAGCAGGTTGTCAGCCCCGTTAGCTCTATTATTCACCCAGGTTGAATAGCCGATGTCTTGTTAATAAGCAAACCATCACGCACCAAGCCCTGTGCTCGTATCGGGAGGTGGGGAGATAGGTGAGGACACAGAGCTCCTGCCCATAGGGAGAGTGCAATTCGTTCTTTGGTTCACTTTCTGGAGAGAGGGTGTGGGAGGGATATTTACTGTCCACTTTTCAAGACTTGGCTTGAACAATGTAATATGTGTAAAGTGCTTGAAGATGCTTGGAGGCACGGCAGAGGATAATCATCATCCTAACAGGTGCTGAGAATTTTTTATATCTGAACTTTATCCATCGCATTCTCTCCGGTTGCTTTTTCTGTTCTTCATGTGTCTGGAGGAACCCACGTTGTCGGTGAACTTCACTCTTCTGAAATAGTTCTAAGTGAATGCAAAGGGCCGTTTTGATGGTCTTTCATGCCCAGCAATAATGGCTCACAGCGTAACAGTGTAACATTGATATTAAGAGCTCAGAGAATTTAAGTTACTTACCCAAGGTCACATAGTCAATTAATAAGCCCAGTATAAGACCTGTGCTTTGGACCCAGATCTGCCTGACTCTTAACTGTGTCTTCCTCACATTGGATCTCGAGCTACCTGGAGGTCTTTGAGAGTCTGCCAGGTAATCCGGGATTAGCTACTTATACAGGGAAGGTAGAAGAGCACCAGGCAGCGTTTGCACCCCAATGTCTTTTGCTATTTCTTTGAGTGAGAGGTGACAGATTTCAAGAGCCCTTACGTTGACTCAAGGCTGCTGTGGGAGGGGATGGGAAGTGGGTAGGCTAATAAAGACTTAGGGTTGAAGGAGACACGAGAAAACATCTTTAACTCCTCCTAGGGCCCTTGTGTCCAGGTCCTAGACCTCTGTAGTGAAGACCAAACCCAAGAGATCCAGGGCCAAACCCTAGGCTCCGGGATTTCCCTTTTCTACCAGCAGGTTTCTGGAGGAACTTACCTTGGGACTCACATCTCACTTACCCTCCTGCCCCTCCATTTCTTCCTTGCTAAAGGTACATGAGTGCACTTGTCTTCCTTAACTGTCCACCTGCTTTCCTTCCTCCCGTGATAGAGAGCAGCAGTTTCTGTCACCAAGGCCATCCC
Organism: Nasua narica; assembly: GCA_028533885.1. NCBI lineage: Eukaryota > Metazoa > Chordata > Mammalia > Carnivora > Procyonidae > Nasua > Nasua narica. The sequence continues at coordinate 51,753,221 of CM052812.1, forward strand.
AGGAAGCCTGTGTACTCTGTCGGAGAGCAGGGGAAGGAGAACAGGGGTTGAGATTTACTGGGTAGAAAGCGTTTGAGGAACCCTGGATTAAATGATCTTTCTAGAGTTCTGCTCTCCCTAGGGAAGTGGAGGCAGAGGAGGGAAAAAGAGTGGGGTCCTGTGTAGACCAGACCTCCTGTGCCGGGGGATGGAAAAGCCGAGAGAAAAGCTGACACCAGTAGGTCATGAGGATACCACTTGTTTAGATTTCAAACGCGTTCCATTCCACGCCTCACTTAGGACCAGTTGGCCGCCCCGTGTTCAGAGCCTGGACCTCATCTGGCGAATTTTCCCGAGGCAGAAGTGTCACTGGATTCTTTCATGTGTTGGAGTGTAGGCAGCACAGCCTCTTTTAGAAACTATGTGGCCACTTTGAACTGTGCTCTTGCGAGTCCGTGCCAGAAGACTGGCATTTCGGGGCCTGGTAAACTTGGGAGAAACTTTTTGATGTCCTTATGAAAGCAGTGTTCTGCTCTGAAGTCAGGGAGGGTGTGTTCTAGCAAAAGAATCGAGCCCAGATCTGCTTTCTTCACGTGCGCCAGGCCTCAGAGGAGACCTCCGACTGGATGGTCACCCCCTGCCCCCCGCCCCTGTCACCTCCATCGTGCTTACAGTGGACGTGGGAAGGCAGAGGTGGGGAGAACTCTGTTGGCAGGGTTGTGAAACCCTCACTGTCAGAGCTTTCAAATGCCTTTTCCCTGTTTCCTTCTTCCCAAATCCCTTTCCACAAGGCCGTAAGGCCCTTAAAGACCAGGAAACACCTGAGCCTGTGTGGCGGAGACGGGTGCTGAGCCCGGATCTGGTCTTTAGCCGTGTCCTCTCCCTCGTCCTCTCTGACGCCAGGCACCTGCACAGTCTCTGCCTGGCCGTAGCCGGTTGCTGGAGTGCCTTGTTTATACCCTTGGCCAAGTAGACAGCGGAGTGTAAAGCAAGGCCCGGAGAGGAGGAACTGACCGTGTGACTTAAGTTTCCACTGGCAGGCGTCCGCCCGGATGTACGCTGTGGGCAGGGTCAGCCTGAGTAGCAGCAAATACAATACTGTGGTTTTAGTTTCTCTGCTGAGCAGGGTTTTTTTGTTTTTGGTGTTTTTTTTCCCCCTTCTTAACCCCAAGCTTCTTGAGGATGGGGACAATGTCTTATTCATCTTTGTACCTCACGTACCCAACACAGTGCTTGGCTCAAAGACAGCGTGTCCAGTAAACGGCTTAGTGTTACTTGGCTTAGAATAAAGATGGAAAGCCGGATGGAGCACCTGACTTAGAGGTCTCAGCATGTGTGGTGGGGTCCGCAGTACGTGTGGGGCTGAAGTTCAGGTTGGCCGGTGGGGTGTCTCATTTCTTAAATGTGAAATGTCAGGAAACGTCTTCACCCCCGTCCCTATCCACCAGGGCTGTGAATAGAATCTGGCACACTGTGGGCTGGTTACTCAGCAGTGCCCTTTCTGGAACTGTCCCTGACAAGGCACAGTGTGAATCCTAGATCCAGTCAAGATCATTAAGAGATCATTTGGAAAGCAAAAAATTATCTAGCAAATTGAGATTGGATGAGGTCAGCTGGGCAGGTCGCCCCTTTTCTTAAGAGTTAAGAATCTTGCTGGTAAGTTATCGCAGCCCTCTTTGGAATTACACTGTAATTCACCTAATTCACCTTGAACAGTGTGTATTTTGAAGGACGGGATGACTGACTCGATGCTAATCCTAGAGTATGTTCTGCGTTAATTGTTCCAGGAACTTTCACAGAAAAGCTGGTTTTATTTAAACCCTATTGCTAATTACATGAGAACCATCGTCTTTTAACTGGCTGAGTGGAACACCGGAACATGAAGTGTTTCTGCTTGGACAGAAAGAAAGTGAGGCAGGGGCGCCTGGGTGGCTCAGTGGGTTAGAGCCTCTGCCTTCAGCTCAGGTCATGATCTCGGGATCCTGGGATCGAGCCCCGCATCGGGCTCTCTGCTCAGCAGGGAGCCTGCTTCCCCCCATTCTCTGCCTGCCTCTCTGCCTACTTGTGATCTCTTTCTCTGTCAAATAAATAAGTAAAAAAAAAAAAAGTGAGGCATCCGTTTCATGTCTGAGGAAAACTTCGCTCTATACCAGTCGGCTTTGTGTGCCGAATCCTCTTCCCCCTTTAATGAATCTTTGTTGTTTCTTCAATCTACTGTTGTTTTGGGTTCTAATTATTATTATTTTTTTTTGTCCTTCACGGAATGAACACTGGTATGGACCGTCTTGGAGGGGAGGGGGCAGACATCCAGGAAGAAGGGGATGAGAATAAAAGTGACATTTAAAAGCTGTAATTTCATATGCTAATTTTTTTTTTTTTTTAAGGATAAGGAAACCTGTGTGGGTACCAACAATCAAAGCTACATTTGTGACACAGGACACTGCTGTGGACAGTCTCAGTGCTGCAACTACTACTATGAACTCTGGTGTAAGTCCTTGCCTCCCCGGGGGTCTCGGCACCCAGGGTCCTACTGGTTACTGTCTCTGCTCATTGCGAAGCAGGGGGCTGGGCACCTTTTCTCCTTCTCACTGAGGCAGTGTTGCGAGTCAAATCCTTTGCCAGGTTCTCGAAGCAATTCCTCCTTAGAGAAGGTGTGCTCGCGGGCTAAAGACTAGAGAATGTGGTCTGAGCCTTCTGAAGAGGCTGTGGTTACCAGGTCTGCTGAGGAAGCTCCTGCCCGGGCTTCCCTCTGACGCCCCCTCCAGTGCGTGCTGAGGAGTGACAACAACTCACAGCCTTCTGTGGGCCAGCCCGGTCAGCCAGGCTTTGCCGTCTTTGTAAAGAGAGGTTATAGCAGCCAAGCCGCTGTGAATGCCAGGCTAGGCTTTGTGGATAGCTGTAACGCCATTTTCTTGTAAAGAACCTCGAGGGCTTCCAGAATCCCCTACAGAGCACCAAAGAGCTGCCTCTGTTTCTGGTCCCTGTCAGAGGGACCACCTCCCCCTAGGTCCCTGCTCACGGAGCCCTCCTGCAGCGCGGGAGTCTAGAGGTTTAGCCCCCTCTGTTTCTTTCTCAGTTCTCCAGCTGACATGTCTGGAGGCTTGCTTCTCCAGTGTATCTCCCCCTGTTACTCTCAGCTAATTGCTGTGTGGAAACAGTCCTCATCTTGCCACTGCTTTGGTCGAGGCCATGAACTTGCACCTTCAGACTTGCATAAGGGTGGTGACATCAGCACAATCTTCAGGGAGCCAGCCAGGTTCAAAGAGTTCACTAACACGCTTTGTACTTCAATCTTCTCAAAGCTCAGATGAGACACTACAGGATGGGAGGACAGGAGCATCCTTAGGGCAGAAAGTCCCCAGGTGACCAGCAGCACGCTGGTTCTCACAACTCTCTGTAGAGAGGAGAAATGGTAGCCCGTTTCCCTCGATAGTTCTGAGCCCTCATCACTCCCTCCATTTGGAAACAAATTGGGCTGGTTTGTCAAAGTGGGCCTTTCCTGGCCTCATCACCCTTGTCCTTTCTCCCCTTCTTCTCTCCGATCTCCCCACTCCCTGCACATTGATGATGTGGTCAGTAGGCAGCTAGAAGGGCCATTGTTTGGTATGGAAAGGACATTAGACTCTTGGCTGGGCAGTCTGTCCCTCTAAATGTAAGTGTATTTTGTAGCCAGTGGGAGTGGTTCCTCCAAGAAGGACCTTTCCTCGCTCTTATCCTTCTCTTTCGAGGACTGAGGACTGGCTTGTCTGCCTTTCCGAGGAATCCCAGGGGCAGTCGAGTGCACAGTCCCTTTGCAAGGAGAGGACAGGGCTCACGGTGTCCACACCAGTCCTCCGTGAATATGAAGGACCCAGGATTGTTGCTATTTTAGAAGGGGTGGGGCGGAGGGACTTACGAGAGGACACAGAGTGCCAAGCAGGTGAACAGACTGTGTTTAAATGTTTTAAAATGCAGATAACCGCAGGGCTCCAATTCTCCCTCCCACCCCTTGTTAAAACAAAAGTTGAAGCTGGGCTGCCAAAAAGCCACAGAGCTGCGGTTGGTTTTTCCAGGGCCCGGCCCAGGCGGCATCAGTTGCGGAGACACGGGTTGCGGATGGCCTTATCTCAGATTGACAGAGCCTCCTGGGCTTTTGGCAGAGCAGCCTCAGTAGCCACCAGAACTGGGTCACTGTCGCCGTGCTGGGGGATGGGGCGTGGGGCAGCGGGGACTGGGAGACCCAGATGGCAGGGAGGCGGCCTGGGAACCAGGCACTTAAAGGGCTTAAAGAAAGCCAGAGGAAGAGCTGTTGGGTGCCTAATTCTCTCTCCAGTTGTGGTCGGTGCGGGGGAAAGAAAGAGGCCAGAGAACAGAGTCTGGATGGGGAGGAAAGACTCCACATTCTGTGAGCTGGCCCATGCTTTCCAAGTTCTGGAGGGATGGAGATTGTCCAAGCAAAACTGTCCGCACTGGTGCCCGGAAATGGCTTCTTGATCAGGAGATGCCCACTGAGTGTTCCGCCCCCCTCAGAATTCTTTGGTTTTCGTCCTCCTCAGGGTCTTGACCTCTGCCAGATGTGTGGATAGAAGGGAAGATGAGTGTTGGGATGAGCCCCTTCAGTTCTTTTATTTATTTATTTATTTATTTATTTATTTATTTATTCATTCATTCATTCATTCATTCATTCATTCATTCATTCATTTGACAGAGATCACAAATAGGCAGAGAGGGGGTAGAGAGCCCGATGCAGGGCTCGATCCCAGGACCCTGAGATCATGACCTGAGCTGAAGGCAGAGGCTTTAACCCACTGAGCCACCCAGACGCCCCGAGCCCGTTCAGTTCTTATCAAAACTGTGTTTTGGTCACTTTGAACTCTTTTCCCTCAAATTGTCTCTAAACTTTGCCTGACATGTGAGAATAATGGGCTTTGGGTTATTCTTTTTGTTTCTTTCCTTTGGAAGGAAAAAAGTCTCCGCCAGGAAATCCTTGGCAGAGTTTCTGTCAGAGTACCTCTTTAACTACAGTTGCCTACAGAGAAGGCCTTGGGGCCGGGGCGGGGGCGGGGGGAGCAAAAAATGCATTTCCGCCAAACTGTTCACCTCTATGGAGCTGAGTCTTCCTGTAGACTGAAGACTCTCACACACACTCACATGTGCATGTGTGCACACGCACGCACGCACCACTTACCCAGACTCCCTTTCTCCATGTCTTTTTAGTCCTCACCAACGCAGTAGTCATTACTGGGCCTGTGTGGGATGGGAACCGCTGAGGCTGTCAGAGCTGGTCATTATCGTTACTGCTACCCCGTACATTTTAGGGCACTTGTACTTTAGTTCATTGTTCAATCATTTATTCATTCGGTAAACCCTTATTCTAGGGGTTCTCAAGAGTTGGCAAGCCTCCGAATTTCCTGGCGGGCTTATTAAAACACGGATCTTGGGCCCTATTCCCAGTTTTTTATTCAGTAGGTCTGAGGTGGACCTGAGAATTTGCAGTTCTGACAGACTCCTGCCTGAGGCTGTGGCCCCTTTTGTATTCCTAACTGTGGAGAGGCAGAATCCTCGTCCTCGGCAGGGAGTGTCCTAGCAGAGAGAGGAGATAAGACAAGATGACCCCCTGGTGAGACAAAGTAGAGAGTGGGATGTATGTGCCAGAACTTCTCTGAATGTTCAGAAGGACAGTTTGCTTTGGCTCGGCAGCGCTCAGGCAGGCTGCACGGAAGAGGTGGCATTTGAAGTGGACCCTAAAGGGTGGATCGGATTTAAACATAGGAAGAAGGGAGAACGGTTTCTCGGGCAGGGGAACGCCATAGGCCGGGCCCCCTGGGAAAGAACAGAGTGTGCACGATGTTGTTGACCTTTTCCCTGGGGCCGCGGGGCTTGTCTGGGAAGGAATGGGAGATGAGGGTACTCCTGTGCTGGGAACTGTGCTACCTGCGAGACGCCAAGTGAGGTCTTCGGGCATATCAAGATCAAACCTGTGAGCTCTGCATGTCACCCCCATGTGTCAGGCCCGGGGCGTGAAGGAACTGTTCAACCGGGTGCAGCCGACGGGTGGGGTCAGTGTCCTTCGCTCCAAAGCAACCCCCTCCAGCCCTCTGCGTGTTGGACTGGAGGGGTGACGGGCCCTGGTCGTGGAGGGTCTTGACTGTGTGCGTTTAATTTCCATCTGACGATCCCCCTCATGGAACGGGCTGAGCAAAGAAGAAAACCAAAATCTAGAGAGGCCGCCAATGTTGCTCAAGGCCAAAGAACCTGAACCTGGACCTCCCGATTCTCATCCCAGGAGTCTTTCCCCTCCCCACACCGCTTAGTTCAGGGAGAGGTCAGAGCTGGGAATTTCTGCTCCTGCGAGAATTTGAGGAACCTTCACTTGGGCATCAGTTTTCCTGTGTTTGGGCCTTAGTTGGGGAGAGGGGAGTGTTTCTGGGCAGTGGAATTTCCCTGAGGTGACAGGAGACAGACTATGAACAAATTCATTTAAGACGGCCCCACTTGTTTTTCACCTGCTAACTTTTTCTTTTTAAGATTATTTATTTATTTGAGAGAGAGAGAGAGAGAGAGAGTGAGAGCGAGAGAGCAAAAGCAGAAGAAGGAGCAGCAGAGGGAGAGAGAGAAGCAGGCTCCCCGAACTCAATGCAGGACTTGATCCCGGGACCCTGGGATCATGACCTGAGCCGAAGGCAGAGGCTTAACCACTGAGCCACCAGGCGCCCCTAACTTTTTCTTTTTAGCTTATCGTAAGATGTCCATTGTTGAGCTGCTCCTAACAAAAGCCCAGAGCATTTGCCACCTTTAGCAGAGTGGAGAAAGCTGGGACCTTCTAAACCATGATTGGAACCCTGCTCCTAGAGGTCCAGGCGTCTGGACAAGGATAGGTTGATCAGGGGCACTTGGGCTGGTTTTCCAATGAATTTAGTGAAGAATAGAACCTAAAAGCAGACTTGGACTTGTTCCTCACCCTTGCTTTTTTATGGAGTATTTTTGGGGAGAATTAAAAGAGAAATGGAAAGAAAGCTCTTCCCATCTGTGGTCACACCTGTAACAACAGTAGTAACAACAATCTAGAGAACTTATTATATGCCAAGCATATAATATGGTTCTGAGTATTAACTCGTTTAGTCCTCACAATGACTAGTAAGGTAGAAATCCTTATTCTCCCCATTTTACGGCTGAGGGAAGTAAAAACAAAATGACCAAGATCACAAAGCTAGGCAGTGGTTTTGTGAGCTGTGATTTGAACCAGATCACTCCCTCTTCTCTTTGGTAACCACAGTCGTGCTTCTGTGAAACTTGTCCAGTCTTTGAGGTGAACTTGTTAGCCTTCCGAGGGCTTCTCTTCCCAAATTCAGGCCTTTTCCACAGTGGCAATGGTAGAAGCTCCTGCTAAGAGCTACAAGGGGCCTACAAGCTACAGGGAGGTCACCAGCCATCCTGCAGGATAGGAGGAGAGCTAATTTACAGTGTGCTTTGGCTTCCTAATGAGGAATTTCCTGCCCATTTGGGGAGTGGTATTTTCCCAAGTTTATAGTGAACTCAGGGCACATGACTCAGTTCCTACAGTGGACTGTGGTTGTTTTTCAAAACACGTTTTCTATTTTGCTTAGCATGACAAATGCTCCTCACCATGAGGTCACAACTTTTGAAGTTGTCACTGGGGAATGTAATCTCTGGGTAGGTGTGTGTTCGGGGAAGAAGAGGGCGTGCTTCTGTGTGTTTCTTTCATTTGGTTTTTCTTTTTTAAACTTAGTTCCTTGTTTGTAAGATCTAGCAAAAAGATCAAAAGTTTGTACGACTCCATAGGGGACTAGTCTGGATATTCTCCCTTTTAAACTTGGTGGGACATTACTTTGACTAAAATGGCTCCCAAGGGAGTCCATTTTGTGAGGGCCAGACTAGAATGCTTCTGCCTTCCCGCATTAACTCCATCAAGTGAGATCAACTCAGTAAGGGTCTTTTCTGGGCCTGTGGTAGCACTCCATCTTGTCACTAGACCCATTCTTTTTCCAAGTTAGTTTCCTCAGTTTTGATCCACACAAATAATCTTTTATTGTACTGTATTAGAAATGAAGGAATTACAGGATGCCTGGGTGGCTCAGTGGGTTAAGCATCTGCCTTTAGCTCAGGTCATGATCTTAGGGCCCTGGGATCAAGTCCCGCGTCCGGCTCCTTGCTCAGCAGCAAGCCTGCTTCTCTTTCTGCCTGTCGCTCCCCCTGCTTGTGCGCCCTCTCTCTCTGACAAATAAATAAATAAAATCTTAAAAAAAAGGAAGAAATGAAAGCCAGGAGCACCTGGTTGGCTCAGGTGGAAGAGCATGTGACCCTTGATCACAGGGTCATGAGTTTGAGCCCCACATTGGGTGTAGAGGTTAGAGCACGTAAATAAATAAGTAAATGAAAACTTAAAAAAAAAAAAAAGAAACGAAGAAATTAGAACTCAGTTTGAGACTTAGGTAAGTATAATATCATACAACTGGTACATACTAGGGAGAGTTTTTCTACCCATGATATTGTGTTAAAAAGTAGGATAGTGAAAAAAAAGAAAAAAAAAAGTAGGATAGTGGAATTTAGATGAACATGTGAGTTGTTCTCTTAGATATGATTAAGGCAGTTTTGCCAAGGGTGTGTGTTCTAGCTGTCTCATTTCTTCCCCCAGTCTCTTGCCCTGCAAATTTTTCTTTTAAAATTTTTAAAAAAAAAAAAGGAAGAAAAAAGAAAAACTCTCTTTTTCTGTTATACTTCCAGTTCAGTGGATCTCAGCCTTTTTTCTGGAACAAGGATTCCCTTAAAACTCTGATGAATGTTTCAGTCCTTTTCCCCAGAAAAGCCTATAAAGACACTGCATCAGTCAGGATAGGCCATAGGTCATGCTTAGTAACAAAAAAAGTCCAACCGAGTGGCCTGAAACATGTTTATTTCTCACACTGTATGTCCATCACAGGTTGGATGGAAGCTTGGTTCCCACTTTATCATCCTGAGGACAGACTGATCCCGAAGTCACTATCTGGAATATTGCCATAGAAGGAAGACTAAAGGAAGGAAGGTCTTACATAAACAAGCAATGTCCTGGCCTCTAAGTGACAGAAGTCACTTCCAACCCGTGTTCATTAGTTAGAACCAGTCCCGAAGCCTTGCCCGATCATAAGGGGGCCACGAAGTTCAAGCCCACCCAGATGCCCAGAAGGGGAAAACCAGAAACATGTGGCCAACATGAAAACCAGTACCTGAGCTTTTTCTCATTAAAAGCATGGGTTAAAAAAGAAAGTCCAGCCTGGCCAGCTCTTTCGAGAGAGCAGTGTGGCTCCTGATCACAGGGTTGTGAATTTGAGCCCCACGTTGGGGTAGAGTTCACTTAAAAACAAGAAGAAAAACAAACAAACAACAACAACCAGACATTAAGAACAGAAAATAAAATCATGTTATAAAATGAGAAATATTGCTCCTAGATCATTTATCTTGCAGCATGAAGGTTAAAAGTTGGTTTACCTTTACGTAAGAAGCTACTGATAAAATGACGGGAGGTAAAAACTAGCCGAGTCAGATGCAGTCATCTCATGGGAGAATGTACTTTTAGAATTCGAACACAACACACGGAAGTACGAAGGATTGTGAGGTTGTGCTGGGCAAGTGAGAAGTGCAGAGCTATGGAAGAGGGGCGAGCCCAGAACCGCGTAGACAGGACTCTTAGACCTGGAGCCGGGCCCTTAAGCAGAAGGCAGCGTGCTCATCTGTGCGGCTTCTGCTGGACACCGTCAGGGAGCCACTCTGCTCCCAAAGCTCCTTACTGGCCTCGGCACCACTTCTGAGGGCCCCTGTCTAGTCCTCAGTCAGCCAGCAGCCACAGGGGAGAAATGTCCGTGAAATTAAGCAAAGGTCCTCAGTGCATCTGGGAAGGACCACAAGGGAGACTTCTGACTTCAACTTATGTGCATGTTCTCTGGTCAGATCTTATTATTTTTTTCAAGATTTTATCTGTAAGTCACCTCTATATACGTGGGTCTCAAACCCACAACCCTGAGATCTAGGGTCACCAACGCTGCTGACTGAGCCAGCCAGAAACTGGGGATTTTCTGTCTGCCGAGGGGATAAAGGGACGAAATCCTCAGCCCGTTGTCTTCTGCCTGTTCTCTTGTTGCCAGGCCTCAGCAGAAGGTTCCAGTGCACGCTAACACGGGCTGAGCGCAGTCAGGAGCCCTACAGTGGTGTTGCCAGCCCGCCGGGGCCAGACGGCTGTGCTGCCACCCTGCTCACTCTGGAGAGGTGGCTTTGTGGGGAGAGTCAGCAGGGACACCCCTGGGGGGCAGAAAGAGCCATTGCCCCTCAGGGGCACACCCGAGGGCGTTTAGGCATTTATGTCAGTGCGATCTTTTAGAATATTGTATTCTGGTACAAACAGAAAAAAAAAAACCCAGAGGCCTATTCCTATACAAGACTGTGGGGGGGGGGGCGGGGAAGGTGGTTTTGTTTTGTTTTGTTTTTTAAGTAAGCTTTACACCCAATGTGGGGCTTGAACTCACAACCCAAAGATCAAGAGTCGCATGCCCCACCGACAGAGCCAGCCAGGCGTCCCAGGACTTTTTTTTCTCTTCTTTTTAAATGATCTTAACTCATTCTGACAAGAGACACGGGGAATACTTAAATTTTCAACACAAAATTACAATTACAAAGCAGGTAATAAAAAAATACATGATAGCATTGGTAATGGAAAAAAATTGAACTTATTCAGGAATAGAAAACAAATGAACAGCCATCTGTTCTCACTTAATAACAACTCACCTTAAAATTATTCCTCAGATAATCTTTTTAAAAGACTTTATTTATTTATTTGACAGAGAGATCACAAGTAGGCAGAGAGGCAGGCAGAGAGAGGGGGGGAAACAGGCTCCCTGCTGAGCAGAGCGCCCGATGTGGGGGCTCGATCCCAGGACCCTGAGACCATGACCCGCACTGAAGGCAGAGGCTTTAACCCACTGAGCCACCCAGACGCCCCAAAAGTATTCTTTTTATTTCAAAGAAGTACATGTTCATCTTAGAAAAATTAGAAATGGGAGCGCCTGGGTGGCTCAATTGGCGAGGCGTCTGCCTTTGGCCCAGGTCATGATCCCAAAGTCCTGGGCTCGAGCCCCACATTGGACTCCTTGCTCAGCAGGGAGTTTGCTTCTCCCTCTCCTGAGCTCCCTGCTTGTGTTCTCTCTCTGTCAAGTAAATAAATAAAATAAAATAAAACACAACAAAATGAAATGAAATGAAATGAAATACAGATAAGCAAAAAACAAGGGATCTAGTACCAGAAACTCTACGGTTTTCTGTCTTCTGGGATTAACCCCATGATTAGCTTCCTAATCATCCCTCTAGATGTTTATATATGCTTTTTTTTTTTAAGAAAAAAAATTAGAATTATATTTTATACTGTTTTGTAATTTGCTTTTTTCATTTAATACTAGAAACATCTTTATATGTTAGAAGTAGTATTCTATGAATATTTTTTTAAAGATTTATTTATTTATCTGACAGAGAGAGGGATCACAAGTAGGCAGAGAGGCAGGCAGAGAGAGAGAGGGAGAAGCAGGCTTCTCGCCGAGCGGAGAGCCTAATGTGGCGCTTGATCTCAGGACCCCGGGATCATGACCTGAGCTGAAGGCAGAGGCTTTAACCCACTGAGCCCCTCAGGCGCCCCCATTTATCTATTTTTCTAAAAGCAAAATTGCTTATTGATTTAAAAAATTTTTAAAGGAGTTTCTGCTTACAGTTGAAGACTGGAGAGGGCGTGTTATTGGGGTTTGTCAGGATTCTCTGAGTGTGATCCAAGAACACAGTGGGAAATGAGAAAATATAATCTGCCTGCAGAAGAGAGGGCTACGGGCCTTCTCCCCTCTTTCCTTACCTACCCCTCTCGGGAGCAAGAAGGAAGAGGGGGAGGCTCCTAATAGCCCTGAGCCTAATGAAATCACAGGCCAAAGGGAGGTGGGAGTGTTATTCGCAACTGTGGGAGATGGAATTGTACCAGATTATATCGAGAGCGGAGGAAGTCATTTACACTCTCTAGGGAAGAGATGGACCTGCGGCAATTAGAATTTTTCCGCCGGTAACGTTAGTGACTCTCGTGTTACACCGGTGTACGTGGTAGAGAAGAGCCCATGGTCTTTTTGGTGCTATCAAGAGAACCCTAAGAAATTCCTTTATCAGGAGGCCCCTTGAGGTCCCTTACAGTTGCTAATCTGCTGGGATTTTGAGGGGCCCTTTGCTTTTGGTGAGCAGCCTGGAGTAGCAGCAGGAAGTGAGGCTGGGAATCGGCCTTAAGGTCTTGAGCAGGGATTGGGGGGTGGGGGTGGGAGATGGGTAACGAGAAGCATTTTCTCAGAGATCCCTTAGGAGAGGAGGAGGACACTGTCCTAAAAGGTGAGCATATTTAATGCCCGCCAAACCCGAAACCTGGGGCCAGTGGTGCTGGGAGGGGCCTCCTGCCTTCTCCCATCCCATCTTTCACTCGGGCACGAACATTTCTAGAAACTGAACACGGGTTCCAAGTGTGGCTTCACCTGGGGAGGCCTGACAGTGGCAGCTTCGAGCAGGTGGGCGCTGTCTGGGGACCGCCGTATTGGGAAAGCCGGCGCGCTGGCTGGCCCTCACGGTGCCCGTGTGCCTCTCTGCCCCGCCTCCCTGCCCCCAGGGTTCTGGCTGGTGTGGACCATCATCATCATCCTGAGCTGCTGCTGCGTGTGCCACCACCGCCGAGCCAAGCATCGCCTTCAGGCCCAGCAGCGGCAGCATGAAATCAACCTGATTGCCTACCGGGAAGCCCACAATTACTCAGCGCTGCCATTTTATTTCAGTACGTACACCCAAAGCCGCCAGACCCCGCCCTGGGGAGCCCAGGACCCAGACCGTGGGCCCCCCGGGGTCCCCTCACCCAGCATAGTGCAGAGTTGCGCAGGTGGGGGAGTAAGGGGATCCTCACCTGCAGCACAGAGGAGCCGGTGCTGTGGGAGCAGCAGCCTGAAGCCACTGGGCCATTCCAGATCCCCCCTGGCTGGGTTCTGACCGGGTGTCTGGTCCTTTAGCAGATGCTTTTCTTTAAAGCAGGGGGTCAGATGGGGTACGATGTCAGTGACACATCAAGATTCCGATGCCTGTGGCCTGAGATCCTCCCATTTTACTTAGCGCCCTGTGACATCCCTGAGCAAAAGCTGCCATGAAAGGGCCAGGTGTTGGGGGTAATGTTGGCATGTCCCGAGAATCGAGAAACTTCACCGACTCACTGAAGGACACTCACCTGACTTCCCTGAGGGTTCCTTACACGTGACCCTCAAAGGGTCCAGGGAGGCCCATCTTGTCCCAGAGCCATTCTACAGCGTGTCCTACAGAATAAAGTGCTCACAGGTCTGGAATTCCACATCTAGAAGGGTTTTAAGTGTTGAGCTCAGTGCCTGGCATATAGTAAGCGCTCAATAAATGCTAGCAGTTCTTGTTGTAACCATACCAGGTGTGCCTTGAGACATTCAGCACATTCAAAAGATAACTCACCTGGCACATTGACAATAAGCTGTGGTCGGCAGGCCCCTCGCCCTTCGCTGGTAACCCACCCACTCCTCATCTGAGTCAGGATGAGGTTCAGTTTGTCTTTCCAGACCACCTCCAGCCACATTTGAGTGAGGGACAGCACAGATTTCTAACCTCCTGGAAAAAGGCCCTTTTCATGGTCCATACATCCGGAAGGGTTGGGGGGGCAGAAAAAGGCGGTCAGGGAGTCTTAAATTAGGATCCCTAACCCTGAGGCCTATGGGATACAGACAGTTTGAGCAAGAAACACGAGACTCTGGGGCATGTGGAAACAGATACTCTCTGGGCAGAGATGATCTCCTGGCCATCCCCCACATTTGCCTAACCCTCTGCCTTACCTCCAGATGGGCAGAAGTCTTGCCTGTGAAGCAGCTTAGGGGCTCTCGGATTTCACGAAGCTAGATTAGGTCACTCCCAGTCTGTCCCTCTTTCTCCGCAAAACTGCTGCCCCCCCTGTGCCGTGCCCATGAGCAAGAACTGGAGCCGGCCCCTGGTGGGTGTGCTGGGGGTGGGAAGAGGCATATGTCAAATGCAAGCTTTGCGGGCTGTTCTCGAACAATTGCCAGTGCAGTAATTTCTCCTCCCTGCCTTCCCGTTTTAGGGTTTTTGCCAAACTATTTACTACCTCCTTATGAGGAAGTGGTGAACCGACCTCCGACTCCTCCCCCACCATACAGTGCCTTCCAGCTCCAGCAGCAGCAGCTGCCCGCACAGTGTGGCCCCCCGGGCGGCAGCCCCCCAGGCGCTGATCCCACCAGGGGCCCCCAGGGGGCGCAGAGCAGCCCCTTGTCCGGGCCCAGCAGAAGCAGCACCAGACCTCCGAGCGTCGCTGACCCTGAGCCCTCCGACGTGCCCGCCAGCACAGCAGCCACCAAAGCCCCTGGAATGGAGCCCAGTGGCTCTGTGGCCGGCCTGGGGGAGCTGGACCCTGGGGCCTTCCTGGACAAAGATGCCGACTGTAAGGAGGAGCTGCTGAGAGATTACAGCTCCGAGCAGGGCGGCGCCCTCCCCGATAGCAAAGACAAGACGCCCGGCAGACATCGCCGCTTCACAGGGGACTCGGGCATTGAGGTGTGTGTGTGTAACCGGGGCCACCACGACGACGACCTCAAGGAGTTCAACACGCTCATCGACGACGCTCTGGATGGGCCCCTGGACTTCTGCGACAGCTGCCACGTGCGGCCCCCCGGTGACGAGGAGGAAGGCCTCTGCCAGCCCTCCGAGGAGCAGGCCCGAGAGCCCGGGCACCCCCACCTGCCACGGCCCCCCGCGTGCCTGCTGCTGAACACCATCAACGAGCAGGACTCCCCGAACTCTCAGAGCAGCAGCTCCCCCAGCTAGAGCAGGCCCGGCCCGCGCCGGAGGACTCGGCCGAGCAGCCAGGGTCGGGGAGCGCCAGGAGAGAAGCATTAACGACTTTCAGAGAAAGTGGTGTAGCCACTTTGTTCTTCGCCCCCTCCGCCCCGGTCCTGTGTTTTCCCGCACCTCCAGGTACAGCTCGGGGAGTGGAGGCCTCTCCGCCCACAAGGAGCACAGTGTCGTGGAGGGCCAACGAGGTGGCTCGTCCTGTGACTCGTTCCTCATACCCGACCTTGTCCCCTTTTTCTCTTTTCAAGTCGTATCTTGCTCCCTGCGCGGGTCAGAGAGACGTGTGTTTCGGAGGCCCCCACGGAGGCTGCCGAGACTGTGCCCTGAGGCGACTCTTGGTGGCGGAGTGGGTTTGTGCTCTGGTGTTTGGTTGAAGAGAACTTCGCTGTGTCTCGGTCCCGGAGAGGTGGCAGGTCTCAGCCCTGGTGAGAGGCCCAGGGATGGTCGCCCCTTGCTGCCAAGGTCTGCAGAGATAGAACTAGGCTAGTGCTGGGGGAGGACGAGGGCGGACAGGCAGTTACAAGCTTGGTAGGAGGCCTACTGCTCACTCAAATTCCACGTCATGAGGTCGATGTACCACTGTGCATCCTTGAGGGGCCTTTCCCAGCAGGTTCCGGCTGGCCACAGCCTGGTTCAGGGTGGAACATTCTATCACCTTCTTTTGGGTTTTTCTTTAAACAACAACAGCAGCCGTAACAGCGAAAGCAAGCTGAAAACAAGAACTTGACCAGCGGGCAGGCAAGAATTCTGTCCTGGAAAAGGGAAGTTTGTGGCCCTATCCCAAGTTGACCTTCTAAGAGCCTGGCTGCCTTTGAGCCAGGAGGAGATGTTTTGTGTGCAGGCTTGGGTGGGGGCTGTCTCGGAACTTCTGTGGGAGCACAGCAGAGCCCGAGCCATGGGGAGGCTTCTGGTGCAGTTTGCCGCATCTCTGCCCTTCGGGCTGTGCCTGTGGGTGACCAGGGTCCTCCCCGCTCCCAAGACACAGTCAGCAGGCCTCCTGGCCTCCCTGTTCCATAGGAACAAAGGAGGCTGCAGGTCCTACGAAAGGGCAGCCCCATAGCCTGGCTTTTACACAGTATTTTCTCTTGATTCTGAGTAAGTTCTTCTGTCGTGTTGTTTTTGTTTTTATTTTTAAACTGACCACTTGGAAAAAATGACTTGGTTATCTGTGGCTTTCATCCCCTCTCCCTGCCTCTCCGCAGCCCCCTTTCTGAGTGGGGCGACTGATTTTTGTAGCCTCCGTAAAGAGCCTGAGTAGCCCAGGTAGGAGGGTGAAGGCAGGGGTCCGGAAGGACCGCAGGATCCTTATTTCTGTAGTTTGGCTTCAGATAACCAGTCAAGCTTTGATAGGAATAACCTGATGGAGAAAGCAAAGAGCTAAAACTCACATTCCCTGTCCAGTGCTGTTCATATGAAGAGTTTGGTTTCCCCCCACTCTTGAGTGATGATATTCACATTAGGCGTTGATGTTACAGTAAGAAAGGGAAAAAAAAAAAAAAAATATATATATATATATATGTACAAAAACAGACAAATCCAAGGCTGTGAGGTGAACGAGTGTGTGCATTTGGAGTCCACAAAACCAAAATCCATGTTGAACAAAGTGAAGTCTGTGTACAATGACTTTTTGGATAACCTGTGTGTGTCTGTGTCGTGCGTGAGCCCCCAGCCCTGTTTTCCTGTGAATATACTTTGAACGGCAGCCATTGTGCTCGCGTCAGCCTCACGCTTGGAGCAGATATGGCCCTCTCAAGGTAATTTATTTTACACATTTACTGTTTACTGAACAAATGTCTGACTCTGTACCCGGGTGTATCCAGCAGCATCGTCGATGGCAGCCCCCCCCCCTCCCCCCCCCGCCGTCTGCCAGAGATGACGGTGCTGGGAGTGGAGGCTCTCCTCTACCCAGCCCTGCAATTTGCACATCGCTCTGCGGACACTCGGAGGCCTGTGTTCTGTTCCTGTGAGTGGAAACATGCTCTGAACCTGTCTGCCTCCCTCGGCTCCTCCTGGCCCTCAGCGTCAGCCCCCTCCCCCCCAGGGGGGGGGGTTCAAAACCACTCGGCCCAGAAGGCGAAGGTGGAACTTCAGACAGAAGCTAGATTGGATGGATCTTCAGTGACAAGCTGGGACGAGCTGTGGCCCAGATGTCGGCCCCGCCCAGAATTGCCAGGAGAGTTGGGCACACCGCAGTGCCACAGGGCTTACCTCTCTCTGCCGGGGCCCGGTGCACGCACGCAAGCCCGCGGCTGGCAAGAGTGGGCGGGAGTGCGTCAGCAGCCCTCGGATGCCTTTTGTGCCACCATCTAAAAATAAACAAATAAATAAAATTCCCAAACAACTCACTGAAGTCTCAGAGGAGATGAAGTTTTACCAAAATGAATCCTGCTTCAGTTAACTGATCAAATGGATGCATTCTGGCCCTCTCAAGTTTCCTTCCCCGGCTGGAGTGGGGCGCGGGTCCGCGCGCTAACTGTTGGGGTCACTGCAGCATCCTGCCCTCCGGGCATGAGAACAAGTGAACACAGTCGCTGGAGCCAGGCTCGATTCCAGCGGTCACACAGTCTGGCCCCCGCCAGCGGGCTCCCCTGCCAGGAGACAGATGGAAGGAGGGAGTGGAAGGACTCGATCGGGGGCTGGGGAGATCTGACCGAATCTGGTTTTCCCTGCGAACGAGAAGGAAGGGCTTGGTCTGGCCGAGGGTTTGGTGCTACAGTCGGAAGATTTGCAAATGCTAACACATTCCTGTGTGAGGCACATCACCATTTGTCAGTTGTTGTGAATATGTGTATTTTAAGCAATAAGATTCCGCTGGTCAGACTTTTCTGGGCAGTCTCGGTGACGCATTTCCTGTGCTGTGATTGTTCTGAGGACAGAGTGGCTCTAACCACTGTGAGAAGCCCCAATAAAATCGATCCCCAAAACGCGACTGTTCTTTTTCTCTTGCAGCACCGTGTTCTTTTCTCCCCCCTTCCCTCAGACTTCAGGGGCCGTACCCCAAGATTCCTAACTGCAGGCCTTTCTTCCTTCTCCACACAGGCTGCAAGAAGGCGCCTCGCGGTGGAGGACAGGCCCCCTGGCCTGAGCGGAGCCCACGGGGGCCAGGGCGAGGTGGGTGGTGCTCCTGCTGAGGCCACACTTTGTCCTCTGGAGTTCTCCCCAAACCCTCTCTCTGCCAACAGTATATTTCTGAGGTTTGGAATACTTTGTAAAGTCCCACAAACAGGTTAAAAAATCAGACGTAAAAAAAAGCAGAAACATGTTCTATTAGACACCTGGAAACTAAAATGGCATTTGAAAGAATGCAAGCACTCCATGAAATCTTTTATTTTTATTTGATTTTAATTTTAATTTTTTTTTTTTTTTTTTGAGAGAGAGGACAAGCAGAGAGGAGAGGGAGAAGCAGGTTCCCTGCTGAGCAGGGAGCTCAACGCGGGACTCGATCCCAGGACCCCAAGATCATGACCTGAGCCGAAGGCAGATGCTTAACCCACTGAGCCACCCAGGCACCCCAAAATAATAAAAATCTTTAGGGAAAAAATAATAGAAATTTGGATGGGCCCTGGAATTGGATACACAAAACGTATTATTGAGTCTCCCACTTTGTGCCCAACACTGAGCTGGGTGCTGAGGTGAATGCAAAAGAAATTGAGAAGACAGGGTCCCTGCCCTCTGGAACCTTCGAGGTTCCAGGAAGACAAAACACCAGCGTGAAATGGTCAACAAGAGGAGGTAGATTGAGATGAAGTGAATGGTATGGATTCGAGGAATCCTGAGGAATTGCAGGGCCTCGTTTGAGGGCTTGTGTGCCAGGCAGGGACCCGAGAACTGGTTTTTTAAAAGGCCTTGAGGAAGCCACAGGTGTGCCAGCCTCTGCCATGGTGGGCCAGTCATTCCTTCCTGATACTGTCCTTTTACCCCTTGCTTAAGACTGCCCTGCTAGAACTTTGAGTCAGCTGTAAATCCCTACTCTAAGGGAAGGAACAGCCTTCGACCTCTACCCGGGAGGGGGAACACTGCCACCTGGCACAACTTCTGCAGGGTAGCAAAGCAATCTGATGTGCCTCTTGGAACCCTCCCCGCCAGCGTTCCTGCCTCTCCCAGTGGACATCTCCATAATGGGCCAGCAGGGGATGCTGACAGCACTGCCTTCCCTAGTCCCTGGCTCTAGCCGACAGTCCGCACTAATGCTGAAGGGCCCGGTATAAGCCAGACAGGCCCCCATCCCCCTCTGACCCTGGACCAGAGCAATTCTGGTCCCTCAGTGACTCTAGTGAGATGGTTGCTGCCTAGTTCCCTCTAAACTGTCGCGCTCCTCCGAGTAAGCCCACAGGGACCATATTAGCATCTAGAGACAGATCTGTTCTAAATCCACAGGGAGGGGCGCCTGGGTGGCTCAGTGGTTAAGCGTCTGCCTTCGGCTCAGGTCATGATCCCAGGGTCCTGGGATCAAGCCCTGAGCAGGGAGCCTGCTTCTCCCTCTGCCTGCCACTCTCCCTGCTCATTCTCTCTCTCTGTCAAATAAATAAAAGAAATAAAATAAAACCACAGGGAAGGACTGGGGAGTACGTCATTCCTGCCTTCCTTAAGCTAATTAATGTCTGAATGGCACAAAAACAACCTAGTATGATTCTTGCCGGCTGTGTGTCCCCTTGATGCCTAGGTCTGTGGAGCAGACCTCACTGTGCCCTTCACCACCGCACCCCAGTTTCCTGGGTCGCTGAGTTCTTCATTTTTTATCACCCCAGGTGACCAAGTTCAGGTGGAGATGATATCAACGCTCTGAAGCACAAAACAGGATAGCTTTGATGAACAAGAATTTCAAGAAACTCCCTTTTCTCCAGTTTCCTCTGTTTTCAGCCGGGTGGGGGTGGGGAAGCAGGATTCGACTAAGAAGGAGGGGAAGTGGGTTTGGCTGACTGTTGGCCAAACCGACTGGAAACTTGGCATCTGCCTGAACCTACCGGAAAAGGCAGTGGGTCCTGGGAGGTGTTTAGGATATGGGTTCCCAGCCTGGAGTCACGTGACTGGCCTCATTCCGGCTGAGCATTTATCGAGCACCTACCATGTACGAGGCATGGGAATGCAAATATGCCTTCGACCAGGCTCCTCTTTAGAAGAGCTAATGGTCCCCAGGGGAAGAAAGGCATGAAAACAGTTTTAGTAGCATTTAGTACCATGAAGCCTGTGTGCCCAGGGCACTGTGGGAGAGAACTGCCTGGGGCTATAGAGTAGCCTGTCTGGAGCAGGGACCTCTCTAAGCTGAGCTTGCCTGGTGCAGAAAGGTGTAAAGGGAATTTTAGGGAAGGTCTGTGTAAATCTGTTTTGCAGATTATTGAGTGTCTATGTGCCAGGTGCTGAAAAGCCCACAAAAGCATGGGAGGCTGCCATGTCTAAGGCTACAAGCAATTTAATCTCTGTAGATAAGTGCATTCTGGGAAATGACCGGAGATGCATCTGGAGGGGTAAGCTGGTAATAAAAATATTTTAATTTGTTGTGATTGTTCTACTTAAAGACTGCACATAACTGGGTCGTGTGTAAGCATCTTACCTACATTTTTTTCATTTTAGCCTCAAAACAGCCATCTGAGGTATGGACTGCTTTTTTAAAGAGGTTGAAGCATTCAGAGAAGTTGACTAACTTGTCCAAGATCACACAGCGCATACGTGGTAGAGCCAGGATTTGAACCCTGAACACTGAAGACTCAGTGCTCCCAAGCCACGTGAAGAACTTTTGATTTCTTTTCAAAGGTGAGAGAGAACCAGAGCAAGGTAATGAGCAGTCAAGCAGCGTCGTGCAAGGTGAGCCAGTTTCCTCAGGGGCTTCTTTATCCCCCTTGCTTGCTCCCCCTTGCTTCGTCAGAAGCTTCCAGAGGCCCCCACACTGAGCCAGGCACCCCTGCCAGAGCCCCTCAGTGCTGAAATAGCCTCACCCCGGGGATAGGTGACGCACATCAACGCTAACTTCCTCAGGGAGGGTGAGGCCCCCAGGAAACATGGTACAATTCTCAGGAGTTAGACTTCCGGGCAGCTTGGAGGGGAGAAGAGGATTTGCTGTGATCTGAAGTTTCTCCTCCCTCGAAGCCCGCTCCCCACCAGTGTAACCTTCCAGTGCACGTCCTCTCACCAAGAAGTCTCCAGAAACCCAATCCCGCCGGAAAATGTTACAGAACTCCCTCTGTGTTGGAACTGTGAGTTTGTCTCTGGGCCCTCCACCCACACCCCAGCTGCCAGCATGCCCCAGCTGAGGAAGGAGGGGCGGCGGGCAGAATCATGGGGAGCGGGGGTTCCCGGAGGTCCTGTCCTTCAGATGGACCTGTCTGCACAACACCTGCTTCCTCATCCTTAGACAAGGACTTCTTTCGTGGGCCTGGCTGTAGGCAATGGCAGTAAAGCCAGTTTTTGTCAAGGCACTCAGCGCATCGTGTAGGTCTGTAGCTGGCCTCCAGCAACGTTCCGAGGTTGTGGTACTCTCTACGCACACCTCAGCCGCCGATATCACAGTTGAGCGAACTGAGGTTTAAGAAGGCCTAGGAGGCCGCCCATGGTCACTGGGTCTGTAAATGACAACACGGGGACAACTTGCCTGCACAGCCTGACCTCTTCTTTTTTTTTTCAAAGATTTTATTTATTTATTAGAGAGAGAAAGAGAGCACAGAAGGAGAGTGTGAGAGAGAAGCAGGTTCCCTGCTGAGCAGAGAACCCGATGCGGGGGTGGGGGGTTGGGGGGACTCGATCTCAGGACCCTGAGACCGTGGCCTGGGCCAAAGGCAGATGCTTAAGCGACAGCCACCCAGGCGCCCCAGTGACCTTTTATCTTCTGTAGCTCCCCTGCTTACCTGGTCCCTTCTGCTTTTTGCCTTCCCCGAGCCTCAGATAATGGGCAGCACAGGTGGTAGTTAAAGCTACCCCCCCTTTACAAATGAGGAAATGGATTCAGGAAGCTAGCCATGGGCCCAAGATCCAGGGCCTGGAACGTGGTGGGGGGTGCTGGGGACTAAAACCTGGATCCTCCCATCCAGGCCTCCCCGGCTCTCTCACCTCTGATTGGATGCCTGTCCTCCAGAGGTGGGTGTTGAAACCCAGGAGTGTGACCGGAGAAAGAGTTCCTCATTTGCTCCAGGGCTGATGGCCACCAGAGGGCCCCAGACCAGTCGCTTGCTCGCCTCCACCCCGACTCCACACCAAGGGCGCCAGGGAAGGAGTCCCTCCCTTCAGAATGGGGACTCTGGGGAGCCGCCCTTCTGAGGGACAAGGACAGCCCATTTCTCCTGGGAGAACCAGCTGTTTTGGTTCACAAGAGCTGATTATTAAATTTTCAGGAATTTGGGGGCGCCTGGCTGGCCCAGTTGGTGGAGCATGTGACTCTTAATCTCCGAGGGGTGAGTTCAAGCCCCACGTTGGGTGTGGAGCCTACTTAAAATAGATAAGTAAATACTTTCCTAAATGTTCAGGAATTTTATGAGCTGTTTATTAAATAACCATTAAGAAAATTAAACTATGTAAATCCACAATTGAATACATTATAATGAAAACAAAGGTAATAAATACTCAAAACCTAATCATTTCCTAATTATTTTACTACGTTACTATTATCTGTGGCCTCGAGGTTATTTACATCTATGTATGGTGCAAATAATGGTATTATTAGTAATGGTATCATATAGTCATGGTATTTATTATATAATATAACGGTAAGTAGTGTATAATGCTACTGAGCATCTCTTCCCAATGCCGTATTCGGGGACATCACATTGGTGGCCTGAAATTGCTCAAAGTGGGGACTGTTTACATCATGGCAACTGGCAAACACTCGAATCATGGCTGTCCCCCACCAGCAGCGCCAGAGAACTGGTTGTTCAGGGTTCATTTACCATCATATCATTAGCCAAGGGCATTCTGAGGCTCCAAATGGGACTGTAGGCATCTCGGCAAACACCTTCCAGCTTTGTCAAAGATCTGGGCTTCCTTCTGCATAAAGAGATGGTCTATTTATCACTGGACCAATTAGCCAAGGGATTTAGAGCGTTGGATTCAGTCCTTTTGTGTGTCTAACCTATTTGCCAGGTGCCGCCGATGGGCAGGATAAGGAACATGAGAAAAGGCAGTCTTGACCTCTGGAGACATAGGGGTGGGCAGTGCCTTTGGGGGATACTGCACCCGTTTTGAGCCCAAGCAGGTGCTCAGGTGCACGTGGGGTTCAGTACCAAGGAACAGAAGCCGAGGGCTACAAGAGAACGAGCGTGGTGGTCTGGGGGTCACGAGACACGCCCTAGAATGTGGCTTACAGTCTGAGACTCAGGATGGGAGGAGTTGGGTCAGTGGGAAAAGGCCTTCCAGGCCCGGGAAGGGCAGGCTGGGCAGGAGTCAGGGTTCAGGAGGTCATGTTCTGAAAGGACCTTCAGCTTTGTTCTCTCCCGGGCCCGACACCCCAGAGCCTTCTACACAGACTCGGGACAGGTGAAAAAGCATGACGGGCTCCTCTTCGTGCCTCCTTGAAATCTTGGGTTCTCATCCCAGCCCTGATGCTCAGGAGTTGTGTGACTTAGGGCAAGTCACCTCCCCTGCCCTTGCGTCAGCTGGCCCTCAGTTTTGTCATCTTCAAAACAAAAGATTAGTCTCTCATTCCCCTGCCCCTCCATGATCTAATTCAACAGTCGGAGAAGAGAATCCTCACCTCTCCTCCAGCCAATCTGCTCCCCTCTGTTTTAAACTGAGGGTGGCTTGGCTCGCGACCAGCGACCAGCGGCCGGCGGAGGGGGGCAGAGGAGCCCGGGAGAGGGAGGGGCCGTCTCCTTTCCCAGCAGCCCGCTGCGGTGTCAGCATTTCACCAGGCTGCGTGTGACGGGGGCTGGTCAGCCACGGCTGCCATGAGTTCTTTAGCAAGACCGTGGGGTTCCTGTCCAATAAAGGCCAGGGCTGAACTGGGGGGACAGTAAGGAATAGTCTCTTACCGCTGGATTAACAAAGCTCTCTGAAGGAAGAAGGTGTTGTCCTGGAAAACTTTGTCCCTCCTTCCTTGCAGGGGCTCCGTGGGTTTCTTCTGAAAACGTGGCCAGACAGGGTCTCAGCCTTGCCCCGAAGGCCCTTCCAGAGCCCTCCTCGAGTCAGAAGAGGATCTGACCCTGGCCCAGCTGGCGCCAGGGAGCTAGCGCTGGAGCCTCTCTCTAGGCTAACGGGCAAGGGTCAGTGTCTCCCTAGGGTGTCTCGGGACATCTTTCACTTGCAAACTGGCCAGTAGCCAAGGTCTGGATGCTGGTTTCAAGGTTTGGAGAAGTCTGGGAGCCATTTTCCAGTGAGGCATTTACAGACTTCCCGGGGTTGTGGCTTGGGGAGCAGGGCAGAGCCGGGCCACGCGGAAGCCTCTCCTGGCAGTGGTTACCCCGGCACAGGATGAGGGGAAGGAGCTGGTCGTCGGAGACCAAGACAGAGGGAAAGGGAGTGGTGGGTTGAGTCGACACACCCCTCAAAGCCCAACCTGCCGGGGGTGTGCAGGGATGCTTGGTGGACCCAACAAGACCTTCTGCTCCACTTTCAAAATATCAGCCATTTCTCCCCGTCTCCACTGCAGCGGCCAAGGGCTGAGCCACCATGACCCGCTCTCCTGGGCCTCCTCCCTGCCCCAGCTCTCGTCACTCTCACACCAGTCTCCGCTCGGCCACTAGGGTGGTCTTAAAAATACAAACCAGGAAAAAAAAAAATACAAACGGGACGCCTGGGTGGCTCAGTTGGTTAAACATTTGACTCTTGATTTTGACTCAGGTCATGATCTCAGGGTTGTGAGATGGAGCCCCAAATCGGGCTCCATGCTGGGTGTGGAGACTTCTTGAGATTTTCTCTCTGCCTCTCCCTCTGCTCCTCCAGGTGTGTCCTTTATCTCTTTCTTTCTCTCCTCCTCCCTCCCTGCCTCTCAAAAAATAAAAAAAATAGATACAAACCAGACCGTCCCACTTTCATGTTTACGCCCCCCCCCACCCCGCGTGCCCCGCCCGTCACCCAGTGACTTCTGTCACACTAGGAATAAACAGCTAAACTCCTTCCTGCTACTTACAAAGCCCCTGGGGGCCTGGCCCCCGTCTCCAATCTGACTTCATCAGGAACTGCTCTCCCCTTTCATCTGCTCTGCTTTTACCATGCCGACCTCTCCCACCTCGAGAACTTTCCACCTGCTTCTCCCTCAGCGTGGGTTGCTTTCTCCCTTCGCAACCACTCGCTTCCAGTGGCCACCCTCCACTTCTGTCATTCTCTTCCTCACATGACCAACATCCAGTAAAACTGACTTCAAGCACTTAGGAGTCTCTGCAGTGTTGGTCAGTCCTCACTAGAATGTAAGCCTCACAAAACCAGGGAGCTCGAGTGTCCAGGGACCGTGAGTGGCACATAGCAGGTGCTCAATAAATATTTGTTGTGAAGAAATGAGTGAACAAAGGAACAAACGAGTGAACTGCTCAGGGACCAGGAAGAAAAGAGGTTTCGTTTATGCGTGTCACTACCGGGGACGGCAGGCTGGAAAAGAAGGCAGTGTGGGCCTCGAGGGGGGTGAACAGGAGGCGGGGGCAGAGTTACAGCTCTAATTCTGGGCCTGTGGGGCCCACACAGGGCGGAGTCAGCCTCTAGGGGCTACTCTCAGCCTGGGCCTCCCTCCAGGCCTGGCGCACCTTGATCTTCACTTTGAAAGGGTCGATCAGAAAGACCATCTTGGGGTTGCCCTCCAGGGAAGGCAGCTGCCCGCCGTCCGGGACCTCCAGGTCGAACCTCTGCAGCAACCAGGACAGGATGAGGAAGAGCTCCTGGCGGGCCAGGGTCTCACCTAGGCAAGAGCGGGGTCCTGCTCCGAAGGGCAAGTAACTTAGCGATGGAGAGATGAGCTGACTCTTCGTGGGGTCCAAGAAGCGCTCTGTGGGCATGGGGAGGGCTCAGCCAGGGCCGGGGTGGGGGAAGCAGAGGAATGGCTCTGCCCTGACCGAGGGGGAGACGTGGCCCTGCCCGGGGAGCCCCCGCCTGCGGAGCTGGACAACCTCACACGGGGGGGCCCTGGCCTGAGGAGAGAGAGAGCCCAGCTCTCGGGTAGCCCTTACTCACACGGAAGAAATGCAATATTCGGAAAGGATGGAAAGGAGGCAGTGTTGACGACTGAAAATGCCACCATCCGAGGGGAGGGGGGCTGACTTCTCGGGAGCCAGACACCCAGAGGGCTTCTCAGAGGTCATTTGTGGTTGGCGGAAGAAGAACGCGAGAAACCCGGCTGTGAAGAGTTTGGGTAAATCTAGGGTAGAATGGGGCTGTCAACAGGCCCATGTAGATGGAGTCAGGAGTTTTCTAACAGAAAGCTTAGCAGAGGGAACACGGGGCTGGGCTGCTGGCGCACGGAGGCGAGGCTGGCTGTGCGGCTTGGGAGGGGGACAGAATGGGGACTCACCTGGCATGAACTGGTCTGGCCGGTGCCACTCCTTCTCACTGTGATGCAGGGCCCACAGGTTGATGATAACGCTTGTGCCCTTGTCAATGGCGAACTCGCCAATGCTGCTCCAGAGGGGGAGAGGAGAGGAGAGTCTAAAATACTGTCCTCTCCAAACTGCCCAGCCCCCTGCCTCCACAGTCCCCCACCCTGGGGGAAAAAGCCCTCCCTCATTTTTTCCCCAGCTTCTGCCGGATCAACTATGAATCCAGCCCTTCTCCAGCCCTCTTCCTGACTGGCTCTTATGTATCAGTACTTGTATGCGTGGACAGTCAAGTCTATCAGGCCATGTGGGTGTGTGTTTTGAGCTGGCACCCGTGTGTGCACGTGCGTGCGCACTGTGTGCTGTGGCTACTGGATTGGGCAGGAGCACGGAGCACCTGGTCTTTCGTTGCAGACCATATATCTGCAGAGCAGAAGGCGGTTTCTGAGGGAGGTCAGTTAGATCTGCGGATCAGCCAGTGGGTGGCAGACACACCGATCAGTAGGGTCATGGGTAGGATGACTCATGGTCCATGGTTGAGTCTAGATCAACCAGCAAGCAGAGGGCGGTGGGGGAGCGGCAGAGGAGGGACCAGGTGGGCTGGAAAGCAGTATTGTGCTGTTGGGAGGGAAGGCATACCTGGAATCAACGATAGCCTTGTGGGGGATGAGCGTAGGGGCCACAGGCCGGATGCGAAGCACCTCTCGGATGGTGGCCTCTAGCAAGATGAGCTGGTTCCGGTCGCTCATAGTTGGTGTGCGGCCGAAACCTACATTCTGGTCAATCTCCTCCTGGATCTTCTTCTGCAACTGAGGGCCAGAGCGGGGTGGGTGTGACTGACATGTTTAAGCCCAGAAGAAGCACGGGCTTAGAAAAATCCCATTGTTACATCCAGAAGCGCTGGCTCAGACTCTTCCTGGCGGTGGCTTTGCAGTCCGGCCTTTGTTTCCACAAGACGGGGCAGCCCCACCCTAGGGCCAAAGCCAAGAACCGCTTGGGGAAGGAGTGAGGCAGCCCAGTCACCTTGCGTGGAAGGGCAGAGGGCATTCCTTCTCCCTATTTCTGGGGCCACAGGTGGGTCTGGCTGGGGTGAAGAGTGGTTGGGAAGACCAGAGAAGAAGCCCACCTGAGGATTGTGTAGCAAGAAGGCCACAGTCCACTTCACCACGGACGTGGTGGTCTCCACACCGGCCCCAAAAATGTCCCCTATGGTGGCGAGAATATGTTCATCTGAAAGCAGTTTTGGGTCCCGGTCCAAGGCAGCGTTGTTATTGTCCGAGTTCATCCTGGCTTGGATCAGTATGTCCAGCATGTTGGTGATGGAGTCACTGCTGAAGTTCTCCTGGTTGGGTGAGGTTGGGAGACAGTGACAAGGAAGGAGCCCCATGTGAATACTTGCCAAACTTCCATCTGGAGCCTGGAGATGGAGAGGCTTCTTCCCTCTGGAAGTGAGCGACTGGGGTGAGATGAGGCAGGACCTATGAGCTTGTGGGGCTGGGAGGGCTCTCTTTAAATTTTGGGGGTGAGTGCGTCCCTTCTCGGATCCTCTGCAGTTCCTTACTTCCTCACCCCTATTCATTAGTTAAGTCATTTTTTTTGTTGAACACCTACTATGGTCCAGGCTCTCTGCTGGATGCTAAGGATACTCCAGTGTCCAAAATGGGCCCCAGGCCTGTTTTCATGACCCTTCAACCTAACTCATGGTCTCCTCTGCTCCGTCACCTACCTTACATTTTCCAAGGATGTCATTCAGCAACTCATCTCGCATTTTAACACAGTTCTTCATTTTTTCCACGGTTTTGTTGGGGAAAATCTGGAAAGTAGAAAAAAGGGTCAAATCCACGCATCTTCTTTTGTTTCTCCAGCTTCCAGAATGCCTCCTGGAGGCAGATCCGAGCTTTCGGTCTCTGGTGAGTTTCCACTCTAGCTCAGACCTTCAGCCAAAACGGAAGACAAGAAGGGGACACAGAATGGGATTATTAATGACAACGAGGACAACTCCAAATAAGGGAAAAGTGAGTCTCCACCTCCCATTCCCCATTGAATCAAACATCAGGCACTGATGGAGGGTCTACTGACGGAGGGTCTGCTGTGTGCCCAGCGGTTAGCAGTAAGATCAACTTGAGTCTGGGGCCTGGAGCAAGTTTCTTAGCTTCTCTAAGCCTGTATTCTCATCTGTCTGGGGATAATAAAACCCACCTTTAAGGGGAATGACATGATTAATGCATATGGAGTGCTTAATAGTGGGCATATGGCAATTGGTAAATAAAGGAGAGCCATTATCGCAAGTATTACAAATGTGTAGTTAAAAGCTAAACCTATTGGGGGCGCCCGGGTGGTTCAGTGGGTTAAAGCCTCTGCCTTCGGGACAGGTCATGATCTCAGGGTCCTGGGATCGAGCCCCGCATCGGGCTCTCTGCTCAGTAGGGAGCCTGCTTCCTCCTCTCTCTCTGCCTGCCTCTCTGCCTACTTGTGATCTCTCTCTCTCTCTGCCAAATAAATCAATAAAATAAAAAAAAATAATAATAATAAAAAAAGCTAAACCTATTTTTGTAGAGAAGTGGCAAGGTTTTAAAAAGAGAGGAGGTGAATGGGGGTCACTGTGGCTGAGGCGGTCAGGAAAAAAAGTGAGTCTGGAGTGGGGCAGGAAAAATTGGGGACAGGGATTGCTGGAATCTGAAGGTGGGGCCTGGCCTCATCCTCACCTTCAACCCGGGGAATATGTCCACCATATTATCCCCTCCCAAAGAAGCCAAAATGCCATCGTTGTAATTCTGTATGATCTTCAGAGCGGGATCTCCATTCTTGTAGGAGGAGTTGAAGCAGATCAAGCAGATTATGTTGGTCACCGCCAGGAAGAGAGGCAAGGACAAATCTATGGACTGTCCATTCTGGGTGGCCAGGAAGTCACACAATAAACTGTTTTCTTGACAAACTGGGAGGAGAGAGGGCAAGACAGTGGGGAATTAAGCAGCACCCTCCCTCCTTCCCAGTTCCATCTTAGCCGGGGACATAGAGCAGATGGCCACTAGGTGGCAGCAGCAGCCAAGAAAGCACTAACATTGAGCCATCCATTGCCCCCCTGCCCGGTCTCTTCTCCCTCCAGCAGACCCAGGGGCCAGCCAGCACTCACTGATCTTCTCTAGCCTCTGGTCGCCATCTTTGAACAGGGCAAAGGTGGCCAGGACCAGCTTCCTGTGCAGCTGCCAGTTGGCACCATGGTCTGCGAAGGCGATGCCCTTTTGGTTGTTAGACAGGATGTCCAGGGTCACCTTTGGAGAGCAGGAAAGGCAGGGAGAATCAGAATCAAGGGTGACCCGCCCTTGCCAGGGGCCTCCCACACCCTTCCTGAGGTTGAAGGCAGGTACCTGCCATGCTGAGCCCTGTGTGGGACCCCTGCTCTGCTCTGCCATGACTGTTAGGCCTTGGTAGGGCAGGGCCCGAGACCCCTCTCCCCCCAGTTCCATCAGAGGGACAGAGTGAGGAGAAAAAAGGGACCCTGAATTAGAATGCCAGGGTTCTGGGGTTCACTTCAATGACAGAGTCACCTGTGGGTCTCTTACCAGTCTCTGACAGGGGGAAGGCAGCCGTGGGTGGGATAAGCTCTCTGGCGCCTGTCCCGGGGGTAGGAGCCGGTGGGCTGGTAGACAGGACAGCCTTTCCCTGGGCCCTCTGGGGGCTGCTGTCGGTGTAGCAGCTGCTTCTCTTTCTGCCCTTCCACGCAGGGCTGTGTGCCCACCAGGAGCGCCCCCCCCCCCCCCACGGCATGCAGTCTGGACTTGGCCAAGCCACCTCTTCCCAGAGGGACTTCAAAGCATGAGGTCAAAGCCTCCCCTCTTTATATCCGGTGACCTGCAAGCCCCATGTGACTAGGGTCCTCCTTTCTCTTTGCTCAGGAGGGTTGGGAGTGAGGCCTCTGGCCGGCTGACCGGACTGACTTGCCCAAGAAAAAGCGAATTGACCCTTGGCCCTGGTCCGAGGTAAGTGGCTGGGAGGCCCTGCCTGGGGGGTGCAAGGGGGTACTCCGCAGCAAGGTGCTGGGATGGGGCATCGGCAATACTCCCAGATGGCTAGCTTCTCTCCTCCCCTAGGAGCATTACAGGAGGCTCAGCAGGAGAGATCGTCAGCATCCTTGAAATGCCAGCGTGTGTCAGCCCTGCTGTGGCCCCGAGCAGCTGGGGACAGCCCCAGAGAAGCAGCAATCCCCACCCTCCAAAAGCCAGAGAAGACAGTGGTCATTTTAATCCCATTTCCCATATGAGGAGTAGCGCTCCTAAAGGCTATTAATAGGGTACTTACTGTGCTGAGCCCTGGGCTCGGGGCTTTGCATATCTACCTCAGTTAATTAGGGAAGTCAAGACTCAGACAGAACATCATCCATTTCCGGGCAAGAAAATGCAAGCCCAGAAAATGAAGCCTTCCTTTGATTCTTCCTGCCAAGTTTAGAGGCTGGGTGGGGTCCAAGGGGTCGACCCCACCCACAGCCCTGTTAGTCTATTTTAGGCAGAATTACAGGTCGAAGAATTATAGGAGCCGTAAGGGTCATACCAGGCATGGTCTTGGCTGACGAACTGCAAAACCCCCGGGGCCGGTGAGAGAGGAGAGAGAGTGGGCACTGCTTACCACTTGGGGCCGCCCAGAGAATTCCTTGCCCTTCTTGACAAGCACCTCCTTGGCCAGCTGGTGGTGGCCCACCATCACTGTAGTCTTGGTACCCAGACGAAAGGAGTAGATGGGGCCGTATTTTTTCTGCAGCTTGAAGAAGTTCACGTGCGGATGGCCGCCTCTGGGGAGGAATGGCAGGCTGCCCACCAGGGGCAGGGACGGGAGGCTCCTGGGATACTTGGCACTGGGGCACTTCGCCTTGGACCATAAGAAATAGGCGAGGGCGAACAGCAAAAAAGCCAAGAGCTCCCACATGGTGGCCGGGCGCCGGCGAGCAGGACAGACGGCCCAGGAGTGGAAGAACAGCAGCCAACTCTAGGGTGCAAGGAGGCCTTTTTAAGGGCTGCCCTGATCTTCACCTTGGCTCTGTGTTATCTCTTGCCTTGTGAAAATTTATCCTGGAGCACGGCCAGGCCTGAGCCCTCTCCCAGAATCAGGAGAGGAAGGAGGAGTGGAGGCCTCCTCAAGGGCTGGCTCAACTCCAGGACAAATGCCTAAGGAGGGGGGCTAGGTAAGGGGAAGCCAGCTGGGCCGCCCTCCTTGGAGTTCCCATTCATCAATGTCCACAGAGTGCACCAGAAGCAAATGGTATCTGGGTCAGGAATCAAGGCTGGGGACTTTCCACGTTGTAAAATCAAAATCCATGAATAGATGATGTTGTCAGGAGGGTTACAGCCAGCAGGGACTGTCAAAGATATTTTATCCAGTCTTATTCAACAGCCAAAGAATGTGATGCCTTCAAAGGTCAGTCTTATATAAGGTCACACAAGACAGTGACAGCAAGGGGGCA
Source organism: Nasua narica (assembly GCA_028533885.1). Lineage (NCBI taxonomy): Eukaryota > Metazoa > Chordata > Mammalia > Carnivora > Procyonidae > Nasua > Nasua narica. The sequence goes on from CM052812.1 coordinate 51,785,003, forward strand.
CCTGGGTGGCTCGGTCAGTTAAGCGTTCCAACTCTTGATTTCAGCTCAGATCTTGATCTCAGGGTCGTAAGTTTGAGCCCCACATTGGGCTCCACACTGGGCATGGAGCCTAGTTTAAAAAATCATATATAAAAAAATAATATTAATAATAAATAATCATTATAAACATTAATATTATAAAAATAAATATAACTAATATAAAATGATAAAACATGACATATAAATATTAAATAATATATTTTACAATAATGTAATATATTTTATAATATTTTATAAAAATAATATATATCATATATATGACACATAAAATTTACCATTTTTACCATTTTAATTTATAAAAATGTTTAAAGTAAGCTCTATGCCCAACATGGGGCTTGAACTCAGAACCCCAAGATCGAGAGTTGTGTGCTCCACTGAGCCAGCCAGGGCCCCCCATTTTAACCGTCTTAAGTGTACAATTCAGCAGCATTAAATATACTCACAGTGTTGTATAGCCATCACCACTATCTACTTCCAAAACTTTTTCATACCCCAAACAGAAACTACCCATTAAGAAATAACTCCTCCTCTCTCCCTCACTCCCACTCCTTGTAACATCTAATCTACTTTGTCTCTATGAATATGCCTATTTCACATAAGTGGAATCTTGCAATATGGTTTTTTGTGTGTCTGGTTTATTTCACCTTGCATAATGGTTTCCAGGTTCATCCATGTTGTCAGAACTCCCATTGCTTTTTATGACTGGACGATACTCCATTATATGGATATACTACCTCTTGTTGATCCATTCATCAGTTGATGGACACTTAGGTTGTTTTCCTCTTTTGTTTCTGGTAAAAAATGCTACTATGAACACGTGTATACAGGTGTCTATTTGAGTCCCTGTTTTCAATTCTTTGGGGGGTATACAGGGAAGTGGAATTGCTAGGTCATGTGCTCATTTGATATTAACTTAAATGTATGTTCATGTATTAAGTTTCAGCTTCCTCCTCTGCAAAATGGAAATAAAAATGGAATCTACTTCCCGGGGTTGTTGCGACTCAGTGAGATCACACAGGTAGAAGCGTTGCCTGCAGGAAGTAAGTACTCATCTAATATTTATGCTTATCATTGTTACACCAAAATGAGCTTCCTGGTTTCTCTGAGCTCTTATTAGTAAATCTTGCTGACAAAGTTCTCATCTTCTGCTTCAAGGGGCTCCATCAGTATTGATCAATGATTTGAAATCAGGTGAAGCCACGGACATTCCTGGTGTCAGTCATCACGGAAGAGGCGGGTCCTCAGACAGGCAACCAGGACGCCCTGAGTGAGACTCACAAAGGTGGGAGATGGAATTTCTGCCCGTCTTTGGGGGTGGTCTGCCAGTGTCTGTACTTTGAGGAGTACAAATTGGGGTGTGGGCTGCTGGAATGAATCAGGAAGGCAGCAGGTAAGGGACCTCATCACGAGGGTGAACCGGCAAGGCCTTGTAAGCTAGATTGCTTGGTTGCCCATTACTCAACATGTTCAAATGTGCGGCGCCTGGGGGGCTCAGCTGGTGAAGCATCTGCCTTTGGCTCAGGGCATGATCCTGGGGTCCTGGGATCGAGCCCCGTGTCAGGCTCTCTGCTCAGCGGGGAGCCTGCTTCTCTCTCTCCCTCTGTCTGCTGCTTATCCTGCTTTTGCTCTCTCTCTCTCTCTCAAATAAACAAAATATTTTTTTTAAAAAGTATTCAAATGTGATTCAGACTTTTAAAAATATTTTATTTTTTTATTTAATTAAGAGAGACAGAGATAGTGAGAGTTACTGTATTATAAGAGTTATACATGATAGTTGCAGAAAATCTGGATAATGTGGATAGCTCAAAATAAAATTAAAAATCTGAAATGTGTTTTTTTTTTCCCTGAAATGTGTTTTTTAACCAGAATGAGGTCATATTGGATTTTGGGGGGCATGGATATTTTTCTCTTATTAAGGACTTTTCTACAACATTATTTTTGATGGCGGCCTGTCATTGTGTTGTGTGTACATCGTATAGTCAGCAGAGCTTATTTAACTGATCCTGTATTGTGGTGTTGGACATTTAGGTTGTTTCTGTTTTTGTCTTTGTTCTTCATCTAAACCACATTAAGTAATCGCCTTGTAGTGGAAGTTTTGTGCATGACCATTAATATTTTCTTAGGGCGGGATCCTAAAGAGTGGTATTATTGCTCAAGGGCCAGGCATGCATTTATCTTAAAGATTTCATTTATTTATTTATTTATATTTATTTTTTAAAAAAGATTTTTTTTATTTATTAGAGAGACACCGCATGTGCACGAAAGAGAAAACCAATGGGGCTGGGGAGCAGAAGGAGACCAGTCTCCCTGCTGAGCAGGGAGCCCAATGACATGGTGCTCGATCCCAGGATCCTGGGATCATGACCTGAGCTGAAGGCAGACACTTAACCAACTGAGCCACCCAGGTGCCCCAAGATTTTATTTTTTTAAGTGATCTCCACACCCAATGTGGGGCTGGAACTTACAACCCCAAGACCAAGAGGCCTGTCCTCTGCCAGCTGATCCAGCCAGGGGCACCCCACGCGTGCATATTTTAAAGACTTGTGACAAATACTGACTTATTTATCAGAGGTATTATATTATAGATATCTTTGTATCTGGCTGTTCCTAGACTAACAATAACTTATCCAGAACATCTTCTTTTAATATGGAATTGAATTCTCTTTGTATTACTTAGAATTTTGTTTCTTTTCATCTGTAATCATATGAAAAACTGGGTTGTGGATTTCCTACTTATGCATCGTCAAATTTTGGTATTATGATTTTACTCATTTCGTAAAGTTACTGGAGAAACTTTCACCTTTTTCTATGTCCTTAAGCAGATTAAATAGCATGTAAGTGAACTATTCTTTGAAGTTCTAAAGCAAGGTGATGTGAAAAGTGTCAGGTCCCAGTGCCTTTTTCAGAGAGATGACTCCTTACTATAATTTTCCAGTTTCTTCCATAGATGTGGGTCTCCTCAATTCTTCTGAGTCTTATTGAGTCAATTTTGGCAATTAGTATTTCTTAAAATTTGCACTTTCTATTTTTTCTTGATTTGCCAAAGGTTTTATTGATCTTTTCAAAGAATCTCCCTTTGGATTTATTCATCAAGTCTTTGATGACTGTTATTTTAATTCAGTTTCAGTGTTGATGAATGATCAATGCAAAACATCCCGTATGACTCTTATACCAGAATTTAGACTGAAAATTCATATGTATTCCACTTCCTTTGAATCCCTGTTTTCCTTTTTCCCTTGTTCCTTGTCTAAAACATAAGCCCCATTGTCTACTACAGCTGAATTTATGATCTGGGAACTCCATTCTTAGGTAATTAAACAACAGCGTTTGTGTATACGTTCACCAAAGGCACATTCAAAAGTTCAGAGCAGCACTGTTTGTAATAATTCCAAACCAAGAAGAAACCCAAGTAGTTCTCAGTTGTTGAGTGGATAAATTGTCACACATCATACAGTGGGTGACAGAGATGACAATGAATGAGCGGTAGCCACATGCACCAACATGGATGCAACTCACAAACCTAAGATTGAGTGAAGAAACCAGACTCCTAAGAACGCAGTGTGTAATTTTATCAATATAGATTTCAGAAACAGATAAACCTAAACTATGGTTCTAGAAGTCAGGTGATGATTACCCTGGCCGGTGGTTAAGTGCCCCAAAGAGGACTCGGGTGGGGCTTCCGGGGAGGGGCTTCAGGTAGTGTTCTGTTTCTTGATCCGGGTGCTGGTAACACAGGTATATTCACTTTGAGCGGGACACCAATTATTTGTATGCGTGCTATACTTCAATACAAAGTTTACTTTAAAACACTGGATGTCTGTGGACTCTGGGACCTTACCGAAATTGTATGCAAATTCTGCATGTATGTATAAATACATGTCTTTCTGGGGAGAGGATCCCGGCTTCAGAACAGTGAGTTAGTTCACCATTGGCTTGAGGTTCCCTCTCTCCTTACACTCATCCCCATCCTGCTTTATGATTCCTCTACTCCGCCATCCTCTAATTGCATCTTTCCTTCTCTCTAAAACCTTTCCCTGGAGCCCTCTGGTATTGTCCCTCTCTAAAACACACACTTCTTTGTTTTCCTTACTTAGCTGTAGAATACTTTCTCTACCTCCTGCCTTACCTAAACTGAACGCTTCTTTGAGGACAGCCCTTTCCCTGCTGTTTTCTTGAATAAAGACACCTAATGTCCAGGTTAGGCAATGGAATTGACCTCTTTACTCCCCAAGGCCTCCAGACCACCAATTCTCCACCCTTGGGTGGATCAAATTCTTGCTCCTTTTCAGTTTCAAACCTTTGTTACTGCCATTACTTACTGACCTCCTGTTGCTCATTTTAAGAGTTGAGATCTGGGCACCCAACTCACATCCTTCCTCTCCAATCCCACTATTATCCTGCATGACTTTAGAGTCCAGGGGGATGATCAGCCAACATCCCAACTTCCTAGTTCCTTTATCTCCTCAAATCCAAAGATTGTCGCCCTTACTCCTACCTCAGTTATTCCTCTAAGCTTCACGCCCCGTCCTCAACTCCACTTCTTTCACGCCGAGCAGATAATCTTAGCTTTTACTTAAGAAATCTGAGACCATTGGGGCACCTGGCTGGTTCAGTTGGCAGAGCATGTGACTCTTGATCTCAAGGTTGTAAGTTTGAGCCCCATGTTGGGCTTTTACTTAAAAAAAAAAAAATCTAGGGGCGCCTGGGTGGCTCAGTGGGTTAAAGCCTCTGCCTTCAGCCCGGGTCATGATCTCAGGGTCCTGGGATCGAGCCCCGCATTGGGGGGGGGGGGTCTCTGCTCAGCAGGGAGCCTGCTTCCTCCTCTCTCTCTGCCTGCCTCTCTGCCTACTTGTGATCCCTCTCTCTCTCTGTCAAATAGATAAATAAAATCTTAAAAAAAAAAAAGCTAACCTTCCTCCCTCCCTCTCTTCTCTTTAAAAAAAAAAAAAAATCTAAAAGAAAAAAAGAAAAAAAAGAAACCTGGGACCATTGAGTTTAATGTCCCTTAATTTCTACTTTAATGTGAGAGGGAAAGAATCACTACTCCTGTTTCTAATCAACCCCTCTGACAATTTGGCAAAATAATAACTTTATTGAGCATTTGCCATGTATTACATGTACTATCTTGTTTAATTCTTATAACAACTCCATAAGGTGCTATTATTATCACCATTCCCATCTTACAGATGAGGAAACAGACACAAAAACTTGCCCATGGAGAAGCTGGGATTTAAGCAGTCTAAAGCTCTTTGCTCTCAGCCATGGTATATATAATATAAACTGAAACTATATACATACTTTTAGAACTGAAACTATATACATACTTTTAGAACCAATAATTCCAACTCTAGGAATTTATCCTGAACCTGTCACACAGTTCAATGTACAAAACTAATCATTTCATGTTTATAATTGCCAGTAATACACTGCCCCCATCAGTAGGAGATGAGAACACAATGCAGTCAGAAAAAAAGAGGAAATGCTGTATGTGCTTATTATGGAAAGATTTCCAACTGTATTGTTAGGTGAAAGAAGCGGAAATAAAAAATAGTATGTGGGGGGGCACCTGGGTGGCTCAGTTGGTTGAGCAACTGCCTTCGGCTCAGATCATGATCCTGGAGTTCCGGGATCAAGTCCCACATCGGGCTCCTAGCTCTGTGGGGAGCCCGCTTCTCCCTCTGACCTTCTCTCCTCTCATGCTCTCTCTCTCTCTCTCTCTCTCAAATAAATAAATAAAATCTTAAAAAAAAAATAGTATGTGGGGCGCCTGGGTGGCTCAGGCACTGGGCGTCTGTCGGCTCAGGTCATGATCCCAGGGTTCTGGGATCGAGCCCCTCATTGGGCTCCGGCTCAGCAGGAAGCCTGCTTATCCCTCTGCCACTCCCTCTGCTTGTGTTCCCTCTCTACTTGTGTGTGTGTCTCTCTCTCTTTGTCAAATAAATAAATAATCTTAAAAAAAAAAAGAAAAGAAATAAGAATAGTATGTATTGAATGTTTCCATTTGTGTAAAAAAAGGAAGAAGAATATATGTGCTGTTTTGCTTTTATGCATAGAATATCTCTGGAAGGATAGACTACAATGTTAAATCAATAATATAAGTTTCCACATTAGGACTAGAGAAGAAAATCAGCATAAACCTAAAGCAAATATAAGAAAATAAGTTAGGGGGGGACGCCTGGGTGGCTCAGTTGGTTAAGCAGCTGCCTTTGGCTCGGGTCATGATCCCAGCGTCCTGGGATCGAGTCCCGCATCGGGCTCCTTGCTCCGCGGGAAACCTGCTCCTCTCTCTGCCTCTGCCTGCCTCTCTGCCTGCTTGTGTTCTCTCTCTGTTAAATAAATAAATAAAATCTTAAAAAAAAAAAGAAAATAAGTTAGGGGTGCCTGGGTGGCTCAGTGGGTTAAAGCCTCTGCCTTCGGCTCAGGTCATGGTCTCAGGGTCCTGAGATCGAGCCCTGCATCGGGCTCTCTGCTCAGCGGGGAGCCTGCTTTCCCCTCTCTCTCTGCCTGCCTCTCTGCCTACTTGTGATCTCTCTCTCTGTCAAATAAATAAATAAAAACATTTAAAAAAAAGAAAATAAAAATTAAAGCAGAAATTAATGAAATTTCAAACAGGAAAACAATAGTGGAAATTAACAAAACCCAAAGTTGGTTCTTCAATAGATCAATAAAGTTGGCAAACCTCAACCCAGGCAAACCTGGCTTTTTTTTTTCTAAGAGAGAAGATACAAATAGCTAATATCAGAAATGAAAGCTGCGCCATCACTACTGATCCCATGGACATTAAAAGAATAGTAAAGGAATACTACAATTAACTCTATGCCCACAAATTTTGATAACTTACAAGAAATGGACCAATTCCTTGAAAACGTAATCTGCCAAAACTCACACAAGATAGTCTGAATAGGTCTGTATCTGTTAAATATTTGAATCAATAATGAACAGCGCTTTAAAACAGAAAGCATCAGGCCAGATGGCTTCATTGTTGAATTCTACCAAACATGTAATGAAAAAAAAAAAAGCCAATTCTCAATAATCTCTCATAAAATACAGAAGCAGAGGGAATACTTCCTCACTCATTCTATGTGGCCAAAATTTCCTTAACACCAAAACCAGATATTCATTACAAGAGGGGCACCTGGGTGGTTTAGTCGGTTAATTATCTGCCTTCAACTTGGGTCATGATCTTAGGTTCCTGGGATTGAGCCTTGCATCAGGCTCCCTGCTTAGCAGGGAGTCTACTTCTCCGTCTTCCTCCTCTCCCCGCTCCCCCCCCCGACTCGTGCATGATCTCTCTCTCTCAAATAAATAAATAAAATCCTTAAAAAAGACATTACAAAAAAGGAAGGCTACAGACCAATATCTTTCATGAACATACACGTAAAAATCCTCAACAAAATATTAGCAACTTAAATGTAACGAGATATCAAAAGAATTATGTATCAAGACCAAGTGGAATTTATCTCAGGTATTCAGGCTGGTTCAACATTACAAAATTAGTTAACATAATCTATCATATCAACAGGCTAAAAAAGAAAAATCATATATGCAGAAAAGCATTTGACAAAATCCAGCATCCACTCACGATAAGAACTCTCAGCAAACTAGGAATGGAGAGGAACTTCCCCAAATTCATAAAGAACAACTACAAAAACCCTACAGTTAATATAATATGTATATTATGTTAGTGGTGAGAAACTAGTTGATTTGCCCTGGAAGCTGGGAAAAAGGCAAGGATGTCCCCTCTCACCATTCCTATTCAACATAGAACCAGAAGTCTTAGCTATGCAATAAAACAAAGCAAATAAAAGGTATACAGATTGGGAAGGAAGAAATTTGTCTTTGTTAGCAGATGACATGATTATGTGGCAAATCCCAAAGCATCAACAAAAAAATCCTCTGGCAACTAATAAGGGATTATAACAAGGTTGTAGGATGCAAGATTTTAATATACAAAAATCAATTGCTCCCTATATATCAGCAATGAAGAATTGGAAATTTGAAATGTAAAGCCCAATACTATTTACATTAACAAAAAATGAAGTATTTAGGAATAAAATGTGTTATGCACATATAATAAAATATTATATTTTGATAAAAACAACAATCCTGAAAACAAATTTTAAAATATCTAAGTAAAGGGAGAGATATGCCATGTTCATGGATGGGAATGATCAGTATTGTAAGATGTCAGTTCTTCCCAATTTGATTTATAGATTCAGGGCAATCCTAATCAAATTCGTAGCAAGTTATTTTGTGGGTATTAACAAACTAATTCTCAAGTTGATATACAAAGGTAAAGGAGGGGCACCTGGCTGGCTCAGTTGGTAGAGTGTGTGACTTTTGATATTGGGGTTGTGGGTTTGAGCCCCTCATTGGGTGTAGAGATTACTTAAAAATAAAATCTTAAAAAAAGAAGCAAAAGACCCAGAATTGCCAGCACAATACAGAAGAACAAAGTTGGAGGACTGACACTACTTGATTCAAGGCTTAATGTAAAGCTGCAATAATCAAGACTGTGTTACTGGTGAAAGAACAGACAAATGGATCACTGGAACAGAATACAGAGCCCAGAAATAGACACAAATGAAAATAGTTAACTGATCTCTGACAAAGTAGCAGAGGCAGTTGAATGGAGAAAGGCTAGTTTCCTTAACAAATGATGCTGGAACAACGACATCCTTATGAGGAAGGAAGGAAGGAAGGAAGGAAGGAAGGAAGGAAGGAAGGAAGGAAGGAAGGAAGGAAGGAAGGAAGGAAGGAAGGAAGGAAAGGAGGGAGGGAGGGAGGGAAAGAAGAAAAGATTACACAATAGACCTTACACCTTCCACAAAAGTTATCATCAAAAAATGGATCATAGACCTAAATATAAAACACAAAACTATAAAACTTTTAGAAAGTAACATAAGAGAAAATTCAGGGACCTTCATTTTGGTGACTTTTTAGATACACACTGTAAGCATAATCCATGAAAGAAAAAAAAAAACGATAAGTTGGACTCTCTTAAAATTTAAAACTGCACCATGAAAGTCACTGTTACAAAAATGAAGAAACAAGCCACAGACTGGGTGACAAGATTTGCAAAACATATATTTGATAAAAGATTACTATCCAAACTATGCAAAGAACTTTGAAACCCAACAATAAGAAAACAGCCCAATTTAAAAATAGGCAACAGGGGCGCCTGGGTGACTCAGTGGGTTAAAGCCTCTGCCTTCAGCTCAGGTCATGATCTCAGGGTCCTGGGATCAAGCTCCGCATCGGGCTCTCTGCTCAGCGGGAGCCTGCTTCCCCCTTTCTCTCTGCCTGCCTCTCTGCCTACCTGTGATCTCTTTCTCTGTCAAATAAATAAAATATTTTTAAAAATGGACAACAGATCTGAACAGACATCTCACCATAGATGATATATAGATGATAAATAAGCATATGAAAAGACACTTGATGTCATATATCATTAGGGAGTTGCAAATTAAAACAACAGTGAGGGGGCGCCTGGGTGGCGCAGTTGGTTGAGCAACTGCCTTTGGCTCAGGTCATGATCCCGGAGTCCCGAGATCGAGTCCCACATCGGGCTCCCAGCTCCATGGGGAGTCTGCTTCTCACTCTGACCTTCTCCCTTCTCATGCTCTCTCTCACTCTCTCTCTTTCCTAATAAATAAATAAATAAAATCTTTAAAACAACAGTGAGACCCACTACACACATATTAGAATGGCTAATATCCAAAAAACTGACAATACCAGATGCTGACCAATGTGGAGTAACAGGAGCTCTTGTTCATAGCTGGTGGGAATGTAACAATGTATAATGACTTTGAAGACAGTTCAGCAGTTTCTTGCAAAACTAAATATTCTTATCATTTTATACACATTAGAATGGCTATTATATTAAAAAAAACCCCAGAAAATAACAAGTGTTGGTGAAAGCATGGAGAAATTGGAAACATCATGCATTGCTGGTAGTGAAGTAAAATGGTGCAGCTTCTGTGGAAAAGTATGGTTGTTCCTCAAAATGTGAAACCTAGGATTATTTTCTGAGCCAGCATTTCTATACCTACATATATGTCCAGAAGAATTGACAAGAGGGACTCAAATAGATACTTGTAAACCAATGTTCACAGCAGCATTATACACAATAGCCAAAAGGTAGAATCAACTCAAGTGTCCACCAACGGATGAATGGATGAACAAAATGTGTTATAGACACACAAAATGGACTGTCACTCAGCCATGAAAAAGAATGAAGTTCTAAAATACGTTGCGACGTGGATTAACTCTGAAAACCTTTTGCTAAGTGAAATAAGCTAGACACAGAAGGACAAATATTGTATGATTCCACTTGCAAGAGGCATCTAGAATAGATAAATTCATAATGACATAAATTAGAATAGAGGTTACCTAGGGCTGGAGGGGAGGGGGAAATAGGAAGTAATTATTTAATGGGTACAGAGTTTCTGTCTGGGACAGTGGAAAAAGTCTGGGAAATAGGGGCAGTGGCTGCATTAGTACACTGTTATGTACCTAATATACTGAATGGTACACTAAAAAATTTGTTAAGATGGTAAATTACATTATGTAATTTATGTTGTATCTATTTCATCGCTATAAAAAATATGACCCAGCAATTGTGCTCCTAGGTATTTAAGAAAATTAGTAGAAAATTTATGTCCACACAAAAGCTACACACAAATGTTTATAGCCACTTTATTCATAATTGCAAAAAACTGGGAGAAACCATTCATTAATAGGCGAATGGATAAGCAAACTGTGGCACATCCATACAAAGGAATATTATTCAGTGATGAAAAGAAATGAACTATCAAACCACGAAAAGACGTGGGGAAGTTTAAATACACACGGTTTATTTAGAGAAGCTAGTCTAAAAAGGCTACATGCTGTATGGCTCCAACTGATTGGCAGTTTCAGGAGGGCAAACTAGAGAGACAGGAAAAATGTCAGTGGTTGCCGGGGACACAAAGGGAGGGAGGAGGGCTGAGTAGGTGGAGTCCAGGGGGTTTTTAGAACAGTAAAACTATTTTGTATGATACTGTGATGGTGGATACTCTGAGGGTTTGGACAAATGTATAATGACATTTATCCATCATTATCATTTCATTAGAATAGTTTCATTCCCCTGAAAATCTTCTGTGCTCGGCCTATTCATCTCACTCCCCCTAACTCCTGGCAACCACTAATCTTTTTACTGCCTCTGTAGTTTTGAGTTTTCCAGAATGTCATAGAGTTGGAATCGTACCTTTACGAACTTTTGCAGAATTCTTCAGTATTAGATGAGGCATGGACTGACCACATCCTCTGTTAGCCTAGAAAAAATTTTCAATCAGTGTTCTATATCATGGCAGATTTGTACCTGCTGGAACTAGGTGTTTCATGGAGAATTTAATCTAGTGTCCGTTTGAAGTTTTATCTGCTACTGTCAGGTGACGATGCTGGTTTTGAAAGCTCTTACCTTTGTAGGTCTTCAACTCAATCATTCCTTGTGACTCTTTTCAGAATTTGGTGGGCCAGATTTTGTGTACTTATTTGTTTATTTAATTTTAAATAAAATTAAAATTATTTTAATTTTTTTTAAGGAGAAAGAGAGGGTCTGCCTGGGTGGCTCAGTCGGTTAAATGTCTGCCTTTGACTCAGGTCATGATCCCAGGGTCCTGGGATGGAGCCCTTCATCGGGCTCCCTGCATGGTGGGGAGCGTGCTTCTCCCTCTCCCTCTGCCTTTCTCTTCCTCTCCCCAGCTCAGACTTGCTCTCTCTCTCTCTCTTTCAAAGTCTTTTAAGAAAAAGAGAAAGAGAGAGAGAGAAAGAGCACACGCACCAGGGGCAGGGGGCAGAGAGAAGGGGAGAAAGAAAATCTTAAGCAGGCTCCACGCACAGCACTGAGCCTGATACAGAGCTCGATACCATTAGCCTGAGATTATGACCTAAGCTGCAATCATGAGCCAGATGCTTAACCAACTGAGCCACGAAAATGCCCCTAGATTTTATGTATTTATGACTGAATCCTTCAACTTCTCCATAAATTTGTCAATATTTTTATTGTCTTATTAGGTTCTTGTATATAAACCTTTAATCACAGCAGCCAGTTTAACATGATTAATGTATGTTTGCAAGATTATAGCTTCTATAGTATAATACTGTGACTTTCTACCTTTAGGACCAGAAATTATTTTAGGTAAGATCAAGGCATCAAGTAATTCACATTTGTCTTTTACTTTAAAAAAGTTTTCTGGGGGTGCCTGGGTGGCTTAGTTGGTTAAGTGTCTGCCTTCGGCTCAGGTCGTGGTAACTGGGTCCTGGGATCCCTGCTCAGTGTGGAGCCTGCTTCTCCCTCTCCCTCTGCCTGCTGCCCCCCCTTGCTTGTGCTCTCTCTGTCAAATAAATAAATAAATAAATAAATAAATAAATAAATAAATAAATAAATAAAAACTCTTTTTAAAAAAGTAAAAAAAGTTTTCTGAGGAAGTTTAAGTTTTAAAAAGATTTTATTTATTTATTTGAGAGAGCGAGAGAACATGAGCAGGGGGAGGGGCAGAGAGAGAAGCAGACCCCTCACTGAGCAGGGAGCCCCATGTGGGACATCGTCCCAGGACCCTGGATTGTGACCTAAGCCAAAGGCAGACACTTAACCAACGGATCACCCAGGCGCCCTTTCTGAGGAAGTTAAAAAAAAAAAAAACCTTTTGAAATAGCATTTTAAAGAAGTTTATTCTTTTAAAAACATGGCAGCTATTAGGTTACATTTCTACCCTTTTATTTGAGTAATTCGATATGCCCTAGAAAGAGCCATAGATTAGCCATTCAGACAATTCGACTTCTAGTAAGGAATTGGATTTTATAAGAGTTACTATACTACCTATATCAAACCCGGTGCTGTCATTTTTTTATATTTACTGAGAGGTCAATCAACAAATGGCATTGGATCAGTATTTAGTATTAGCATGTCCAAAAGTTCTTTTCTGGTCATGGAAACTTCTTGAATTATAGAAACACAATGTAAGATTCTCCTTCTCTGGGTATAGATTATAGAGTTTCTGGATTAAGAAAGTTATACCAGTTGATGATAATATGAGAGAGAAAGTAACTATAATTCCTAATTAGTTAATCACTAGTGGAAAAAGATTCGGTGGTTTCAGTTAGCAAAAGGGATGTGATAATGTCAGCCAATCTCCAGTCTAATAGACCTCAACCATTAACCCTCAAAGGCGAGCTTCTCTTGGATTGGAGTCTATTGTGCCTGTGATTCCATCCATTCTCTGTGGAACACTCACTTATACATTCAAAAGAAACAGGATAAGCCTGGAAAAAGCAAAATTCCTTGTGACATAGCTTTGTACATAGAGATAAACAACAGCAAAAGCAAGGCAAGCAGCAGAATTATCATATTAGTGGCAAAAATATTTACCAAACAATAAACCACCAAACAAAAGGTCTTATAACCTTATACAAAGACCTAGATTTCATGACTAAATGGTGCATCTCCAGACCTAAAAGTCTAATTACTTAATACAAAGATCCAGGCCTAGTGGTCTCATACAGGCCCAGCAAGTGCACCTGTTGAACTGAGGCTCCCTGGAATGCTGCCAGGTGAAGGTCTTCAAAATGATCTTGCTGGAACCTCTAGAATTAGCAAAAATGCTAAGACTATAGCTCAATATATAACATACAAAGACAAAACTGAATTTGCTTATTATAATAAAGGAGAGCAGGCAGTCTCTCTAAGCAGAGTAGACTGCTGATCATAATGGAGTTTTGGGGAAGCATAGACTTCAGGGGTTGATGGACATAAGAAGGTTGATATTATCTACAGAAGTGTTACTTAGGTGAGACTATTGTTGATTGATTGGCATTCTGAGGGGTGATTATTGGCATCAGTTGGTTCCTGGATGACTGACTTTCAGAAGATTGCTTAATTTGCAAAAGGGATTAACTGAGGTTAGTTGTCATTAACTGATTGAACAGATTTCAAAGAAGTTCTGGTGGTATATTAATCTATTTCTATGTAACAATATTACCACAAACAGTGGCTTAAAACAACACACATTTATTATCTTACAGTTCCTGTGGATCAGGAATCCAAGTACAACTTTTCTGGACCATCTACTTGGGGTCTCACAAGGCTGTTGCAATCAGGGTGTGAACCAGGGCTGGGTTCTCACCTGGTGGTTCAACTGGGTAAGGATCTATTTCCCCACTTGCCTGGTTGTTAGTAGTATTCAGTTCCTTTAGGCTGTTTAATTGAATGCTTCTTATTTTATTTATTGATTGATTGATTGCTGGCTGTCACCCGGAGGCTCATTTCTCAGTAACTAGAAGCAGTTCCTTGCCATGTGGAGTTCTCCAATATGGGCACTTGCTTCTTCGCAGCCAGCAAAGGGGAAAGAGACTTCAGCAAGGTGGGCCTATGGTCTTTGTAATCACATAATCATGTATACACAATCATGTATTTCCCATCACCTGTGCATATTTTCTTGGTGTTGGTTAGAAGCAAGACACAGATCCTGCCCACATGTAAGAGAAAGGGATCACACAAGCATATGAACACCAAAAGATGGAGATCATGGGAGCTCTCTGTCTGTCTACCACAAGTAGCTACTTGTTACCATGGCTACATAGCAATCTTTTCCTATATTTGTGGGGGTGGCGCACCTGGAGTCCCCTACACTGCTGCTGGGTACATAAAATGATAAAAACTTTGGGAAATGGTTTGGCGGGTTTTTTTTTTAAAGACTGTATTTATTTATTTGAGAGAGAGAGAGAGTATGAGCAGAGGGATAAAGGGAGAGGGAGAAGCAGACTCCCTGCTGAGCAGGGAGGCTGACACAGGGCTTGATCCCAGGACTCTGGGATCATGACCTGAGCCAAAGGCAGACATTCAACTGACTGAGCCACCCAGGTGCCCTGGCAGTTATTAGGGTTTTTTTTTTCAGTTATTAGTTTTTTAAAGATATATTTATTTATTATTTTAGAGAGAGAGAGTGAGAAGGGGGAGGGGCAGAGGGAAAGGGAGAGAATCTTCAGCAGACAACCCACTAAGCAAGGAGCCTGACACAGGGTTTGATCCCAAGACTCTGAGATTACAATTCCGCAATCATGACCTGAGCTGAAACGGAGTCCAGAGGCCCAACCATTGAGCCACCCAGGCACCTCTGGCAGTGTCTTGAAATATTAGACCCTTATATGACCCAGCCATTCCACTCCTAGATATTATCCAAGATAAATGAAGACAACCCACAAAAGGACTTGTATATGAATGCCATAGCACCTTTGTTGCTATGTAGCACCAAAGTAGAAATAACCCAAATATCCGTCCACAGGTGAATGGATAAGCAAAATAAGATAGTCAAATGATGGTATATTTCTCAGTAATAAAAAGGAACAGACAAGTGATACACACTACAATGCAGATAATTCTCAAAATCATCATGCTGAAAGAAGCTAGACAAAAAGGATATTTCCTGTATCATTACAATGATATAATATTCTAGAAATGTAAATTAGTTTATAGTGTTAGGCAGCAGATTGGTTGTTGCTTAGAGGGAGAGATAGACTGCAAATAGACACTTGGAAACTTGTGGGGGTGATAAAAATGTTCTGTATCTTAATTGTGGTAGTTCACAAGTGTATACGTCTGTCTCACTAATCAAACTGTACACTATAAGTTATTTTAGTTATTGTACATAGTTTATGGTACATAAATTATACCTCAATAAAATTAAGAACATGAATTAAATGAAAGAAGCAACAGAGAAATGAATCTAGACACTTGGAGAGAAAGTAATGTTGATACTGAGTACAGGTTATTTTGAACAAAATTTACAACATAACACGATTCTCATCTCTTGTGCATTAGCTAAAAAAGAAATAGAGCTACATGAAATGTTTCAGGTATTAATTCAGTTCCAAGGTGATGATCCAAATTTGCTTTTAAAAGACAAAAGAGATCATTTATCATAAAAAAATTACTATGATTTAGGCTGTTTAATTGAATGCTTCTTATTTTATTGATTGATTGGAACCTCTAGCATTTCCTCCATTTATTAGCTGTTTACATGGCTCATCACATGGCCTGAGAGCTCCTCAGAGACAAGGACTGTATCTTTTCTTTCTTTATCCTCAGCCTAGCAGAGTTTGATATTTACTAAATGAAATTTTACTAAAAAAAATTTTGTTTTAAGATTTTTATTTATTTGACAGAGAGAAAGAGATCACAAATAGGCAGAGAGGCAAGCAGGGAGAAAGGGGGAAGCAGACTCCCTGCTGAACCCTGAGATCCTGACCTGAGCCAAAGGCAGAGGTTTAACCCACTGAGCCACCCAGGCGCCCCTAAATTTTATTAAAATTGAACCGAATGGCCTTAATGCATTCTCGTAACCCTTTGGAAACTTGAACATTATTACTTCTTACTGATGGACACAAGACGCAAAGTTTGAGTAATTTGCAGTCACACAACTAAAGAGCAGAAATAAGGACTATAATCCAGGCTTTCTGATTCTAACCGATAGATTTACTGAAATTGTCCTCTGTCTCCACCAGAGAAGTCTGCCTGGGCTCTATCTTCCTCAGGATATCAACTGAATATTTTAAATGAATTTAAAATTAGCTGAAGTCAACCTCCGCTGGGCGCATGCGTCCCTTCCTTTTCCCACGGTGGAAGAGACACCACCTCGCTTCCTTCCGCCTTGACGCCTTTTGGCCCCAGCGACCTGCCGTTGCCCAGGCTGAGACGTTCACTAGTAGAGGTAATGGCGACAGGGACACCAGATTCGCAAGCGCGATTCGGTCAGTCTGTGAAGGGGCTCCTCACAGAGAAGGTGAACACCTGTGGTACGGATGTGATCGCGCTCACCAAGCAGGTGCTGAAAGGCTCCCGGAGCTCCGAGGTGAGCCGGGAGTGGACTTTGGGGCCCAATATCCCGGGGCCCGAGTCTTCCATAGCTGTGGGAAGGGGATCGCATTACCTCCTGGGAATTGTAGGCTATGACTGCTCCCTGAGAATAGAGCTGGTTCAGGAAGGGCGCGTGTTGCATTCTGGGATGTGTAGTCTCTGGGAGACTAGGGATGTAGGGACGGAAAGAAACGGGATGGTGGAAATCTGTGCTTTATTATTATTATTATTATTATTATTATTATTATTAAGATTTTATTTGTTTATTTGACAGAGAAAGAGAAAGAGCCCACAAATAGGGGGAGCAGGAGAGGGAGCAGGCTCCCGGCTGAGCAAAGGCGCCTGTCTTCGGGGCTGTTCCAAGACCCGGGGATCATGACCTGCACCGAAGGCAGACGCTCAACCAACTGAGCTACCCAGGCGCCCCGGAATCTGTGCTTTAAAGCAGAGATTGCCTAGGACAGCGGATAAAATAGTAGTTCTAGCCAGTTCCTAATTTGTTTCATGGGGTTGTCTCTAGTGAAGATCTCTCCCTTTCTGGCCCCTAAATTCCGCATGGTTTTGCCCTCAACATCCCAGATTCCTTTCACACTTTTGTGCATCGTCTGTGGATTTGTTCTTTTCTAATTTGTTTTTCTGGGCACTTCTTGGTTTTCTGTTTCTTAGATTAGCTTTCTCCTTTGACCTGATTTTCCCTTCATCATCTAGCTGGTTCCATGAATGGAGTTAGATGATGGCTTTTCACACCAAAAGTTTTATATATGTACACTGTGTCTCCAAAAAAAAGGTACTTATTGTACTCTTAGATATTTACCCAACAGAAATGAAAATTTGTGTCCACACAAAGACTTGTACCTGTGCATAGCCCCATTATCCGTGATAGCCTCAAACTGGAAACAACCCAAATGTCTGGTGACAAGTGAATGGACAAACAAAATGGTTCTGATGACTGAGCCATTCCACTCCTAAGTTTTTACCTAAGAGAAATGATAACATGCCTCTCATTTTGTTACATAAACCGACTACACACATCGTATTATCTATGAGTTCCTGTTTTGGTTTCTTTAAAGCGGAACAACATCTTGAATACAGCAGTGAAACAATGATTACAGTCTTTTTAGATCTTTGTGAATTTCTTCTGTAGACCTTTATCTTGCTCATAATTAACTCAGTGGCAATGTGACTTAGTTGCTCATCTTCAACAAGTATTGCTTATTTTCAGCTTAGTTTTCATAATAGCAACTCTCTCTTTTTTTTTTGGCGGTTTGCAAGTCATTTTATTCAGAATTTTGTGTTTTGTTTCCTGAATCAAATAAATATTATATAAAACTATTTTGTATAGTATATATACTATAGTATATACATATATATATGTATATAGTATGTACTATACTATATATAGTGTATAGTATACATACTATATAGTATACATATATATAGTATATTTATTATAGTATAGGCTACTATTTTTCCTCCCCTGCTCCCCCCACCTGGGGACAATCAATTCTCTTTTAACTCATATTTCATCAGTCTCTACATTGTTTCATTAAGTTATGTAATTGCATTAATAAGCATAATATGGCCACAAGCTTTTGGACTTGTGTATGAATATTCATAGCAGATTTATTCATATTAGCGTAGGATCCAGTAGAATTTTTATAGAATCACCTTTCATGTTATGTTCTTAGCTTGTACTGGTAGTGACTACAAGAAATAACCATATGAAGAAGGCATTTACCATAACACTATTGTTGAAGTCAGTGACATGGTGATCCCAAGTATGTTTTGTGTGAGGTGACACATGATATACTCATTTTAGGATTCAGTATCAGAGGAAAAGTTTCTTTCTTTTTGAGAAATTATTATGTTGCCTTTTACAAAATAAGAATTATGCAAATGAAGAAAAACTAAGCTGGGAGTGGACGGGGATGAAATGGTTCTCCTTAAATAGGGTGATCAGGGAAGGGCCCTCTAAGGAGGGGACATTGGGACAGACCCTTGAATGAAGCAAGGGAACAGGCCACGTGGACGTCTGGAGGCAGAGCGCTCCAAGTAGAAGAAATGGCAGATGCAAAGTCCTCGAGATGAGAATGTGTGCAAGGTGTGCAAGGAGGCCAGTATGGCTGGAGCACCAGGTGGGGAAGAGCATGTCAAGCTTGTGCCCACAGCACAATGAATGTGTGTGACCCCCACGTTCCTCCTGTGCACACGTGCTTCCTCTGCTCCTCTAGTTGAGTTGTGTGCTGAGTAAAGGGTCCATTGTATGTGAGTGGTTTTTTTTTTAGGGACCATTGTGTTTTATCTTAAAGCTATGTTTATGCTTGCTATTTTAACTACATTATTTAATGCAATAATACGGAAAATGATGAACTAGAATGAACACAAAAAGAGGGTTGGTATTGCTATGAAAACCAAGTTGGAAAATCTGGTTGAAGATGAGGAGCTAACAAATAACAACTTAGTAACAGTATTTGTTGAAGAGGAGGAGTGAAGATTGCTATTGAGTTACTTACAAGCAAAGCAATAGTAAAAGCCTGGGGGGAAATACTCAAGCTGTTGTTCCACTTTAAAGAAGCCCAACCCAGACATCTTAGATGATATGTGGTGTGCGTGGTTGGTTTATGCAAGAAAATGATGTCGAATGCCAATGAATACATCCGTCATCAAAGCAAGGGCCTTGGCCCAGCATTGCAACAGCTCCTGCATTCCAGGAATAATGAGTCTCCTTGAGTCTATCTTCGAAATGATCACTGGCCCCCAGCCCCCTTTTTAATGGCCACTCCTGTGGCTCAGGCCACTTTCATTGCTTGCCTCAACTATGGCAGTGGTCTCCCAACCAGTCTCTCTGCCTTCATCCCTGTTCCAGTCCATTCTCCTTGCCATGCTTCTAAATCTGATCATGCCCATCCTTTAGGTCTCTGCTTAGAAGTCACTTCTTTTTGGAAGCCCTCCCTGAACACCTGCCCCTGTAGTGGGTCAGACACCCGACTCCCCATGCTGCCGGGTCAGCTGGTGCTTCCCCATTGGCAGTTACCACAAGGTATTGGAGCGCCTGTGTCCTCTTTGTCATACCACCTTGTGAGCCCTATGTGGACGGGGGCTGTGTCTCTTCCTGGCATACCGCCAGCACTGAATTAATATTTGTTGACTGAATGAATGAGGAAGATTCTATTAAAACCTTTTCCTTCTGCCATCAGTTTGTCAGTCACCATCTCCCATCTATAGGACTTTGGAGTTTGCCACTTAAAAGTGGCCACAAGGAGGGGCGCCTGGGTGGCTCGGTGTGTTAAAGCCTTTGCCTTCGGCTCAGGTCATGATCTCAGGGTTCTGGGATCAAGCCCCGCATCGGGCTCTCTGCTCAGCAGGGAGCCTGCTTCCCCCTCTCTCTCTGCCTGCCTCTCTGCCTACTTGTGATCTCTCTCTCTCTGTCAAATAAATAAATAAAATCTTAAAAAAAAAAAAAAAGTGGCCACAAGGAGGGAACAGGCACTCTGATGCATTGTGGATGGGAATGCGAAATGATATAACCCTAGTAAAACCCTTTCATTCAGCAATCACAGTCATAATTCCATGAGTCTGTCCCAAGGATATGCTAGCAAAAAGACGCAAAGTATGTAAAGTATTTTTTGTAGCACTACTTATAATAGCAAAGGCTACAAATAGCCCCAAAGTCTACTGTAGCCCACTGGCTGAATAGTCTTACAGGGACATCCATACAGCCGAGTGCTCTGCGACCATAAGAGAGCAGTTCGCAGAGTCAGTATAAATCACTGCTGATCGATTTCAGTATCTCTTGTCAAGTGAAAATAGCAGCGTGTGTGCTGAAGAGTGCAGGTAGTAGGTTACATTTTAAGTAAGGGGGTGGGCCAATGATATATATATGGCCACTTTTAAAAAGACACCATGGAAAGAGAAATTTATTTATTTTTAAAATTAAGTAGGCTCCACGTCCAACGTGGGGCTTGAACTCTCGACTCTGAGATCATGAGTCACCCGCTCTACTGCCTGAGCCAGCCAGGTGCCCCTCAAAAAATATTTATGCATAGTGGAGACAGAAGGGGGAAGGGAAGGGACAGGGATGGAAGGTCTTGTTTTACTCTTTCAACATGAGAAGTATGCAAAGGTTTATTAATTTTATAACTTAAAATAAAAAGAAATAAACAACAGCAACTTAAAATAAAAAGAAATAAACAACAGCTGCCACAGGGGAGATTATCGGGGGGCTGTAGGAGAGCTGGTATTCCTGGTGAATCTGAGGTCATCGGTCCCCTTTTCGTCGGGATCTCTCTGACGGGAGGGAACAAGGACGGTGGGTGGGACACACAGTGACTCTCCCTTACATGTTTGGACTTCATGTCTGTCTGCTAGGAGCAGGGAGCAGGGTGTGACTACAGGCTGGAAACTTCTGTCCATCTCCTCTTGCCTCCTGATTCCTCAGACGTAGAGCCCTTGTTTCTCAGACTCTAGCCTTTGGAGCAGATGTTGAGCCCCTGCCAGCACCGTGACAGTGACACTGAATATGGATTTTCAACCTAAACAAATAGGAGATTATCCTCTGTTATATTTGGAGCATTTGTAGTTGTACAGGGAGGGGGGAGGGGAGGAGAGAGAGTGGTGGTTTAACAGCTGTGGAGAGAAGATTACAGGAAGTCTGCAGATTTTGATCATTACCACTTTATTTTTGTCTTCCAGCTGCTTGGTCAGGCAGCTCGAAACATGGTTCTGCAGGAAGATGCCATCTTGCACTCAGAAGATGTAAGGAACAGTTTCTTTTGTGATTTGGGGCTTATTTACATAATTGGTGTGGCTACAGGGAAGTGGAATGTTCTCTTTGTTTTTTTGTTTTGTTTTAATGCAGAGTTTAAGGAAAATGGCGATAATAACAACACACCTTCAATACCAGTGAGTACGCCTTCTGCGGTGCCGGCTTGCTGTGCGGTCACATTCCGCAGGCTGCCCCCTCTTGCCTTTGGGCTTCCGCACACTTTCCGGTGAAGGGCAGGGGTTGGGAGTAGAGCTGGGGTTAGTCAGGAATGAGCTCCTTCTGGAAAAGATGGCGGCGACTGCAGAAGAAGCTGGAGTATGGGTGAGATCAAGAGCAGGGACTGCCTTTTGTGAGCCTCTCTGTGTTCATTGGGGGCTCCTCAGAGGGTGACACTTTGAACCCCGGGAGGGCAGGCCATGCCAGGACCATGCTCGCACAGTGCTCGGCACCCAGTAGACAATCAGTATTTGTTGATGACCTGTGCCCAAGGTCTCTCCTGAGGAGTCTGCACTTTCACCGGGAAATCAAGTGTAACTGTGACCGGCATCGTCTAGTCCCCCCACTTAGCCCAGCCCTAGCTTCGTAGAGATGATCCAGAGGATTCTGAGTTACAGAGAACCCTTTCTCTGTTATAATTTTGGATGAAATTATAATGAGCTTTTCATCCTATTTCATTTTGCTTTATATTTTATATAGTTAGTATGACTTACGTAGCTATTGGAAATGTATGATTGAGAATTTAACACTTGATCTTTAAACAGCTTCTTGGGGGGTGTGCATGTCAGGTGTGTGACCCACCAGATTCCACATACGCGGGCCAAATGTGAGCCGTGCACAGAGTTTGTGGTAGCGCCTCCGCCAGTCTGATGAGAGTGTTGTTAGCTCTTCGGGCTTAGAACCCGTCTTCTTAGCAACTGTGCACTCAGTGAAGGGGCTTCAAGAGCACAGTCTTAAGCCAGAAGGGACAGAATTACAGAATGTGACATAAGCCGGAGAATTGTTCTGCCTACAAATATCTACCCAGAATTGCACTAGTTTTCTGAGATTTTTTTTAAATCTTTCTTTTCCTCTCTCCCTTTCTGATTTAGGCAAGAAGCTATTCAGAAGAAGTAAGTAACTCCAAAGGTAGGGGAGTCGGGGGGGACCAAGCGAAGCAGGCTGCAGGGAATTAAACTTCTGGGCCCAGGATCAATGTGAAACTCTAGCTGACATATGCCCTTAAATTGACACACACTCTGGGGTAGCTCGTTTGGGATATAGAGAAAACAGTCCAGTTGACCCTTGAACAATACAACTTTGCACTACACAGTTCCACTTATACGCAGATTTTTTTGGGGGGGTATATACGGTATAGTAAATCAAATGTATTTTCTCTTCCTTATGATTTCCTTTTTTTTTTTTTAAGATTTTATTTATTTATTTGACAGAGAGAGAGACAGTGACAACAGGAACACAAGCAGGGGGAGTGGGAGAGGGAAAGCAGGCCTCCCGTTGAGCAGGGAGCGGGATGCCGGGCTCCATCCCAGGAACTTGGGGTCATGACCTGAGCCGAAGGCAGTCGCTTAATGACTGAGCCGCCCAGGTGCCCCCCTTATGATTTTCTTAATAACATTCTTTTCCTCTAGCTTATTTTATTACAAGAGTATAGTATATAATACATATAACATTACAAAATATGTGTGAATTGACTGTTTCTGTTATCAGTAAGGCTTCTTTCTGGTCAACAGTAGGCTGTGAATAGTCAAATTTGGGGGGAGTCAGGTTATACACAGATTTTGAGTGTGTGGGGCATCAGCACCTTTAACCTCCCTGTTGTACAAGGATCAACTGTACATTTCAAAGGCATGCAGTAAGTTAATTCACTGCTAGTAAAGGCTTTCTAAAAATTATAGTGTAGATGCCACACTTAAGGAATAGAAAACCTTCTATGTTGGTAACATTCATTAAGTAAGTGTGAAGTCATTAAGTAGTCTTTTTTTTTTTTAAAGATTTTATTTATTTATTTGACAGAGAGAGAGAGAGAGAGAGAGAGATCACAAGTAGGCAGAGAGGCAGGCAGAGAGAGAGGGGGAAGCAGGCTCCCTGCTGAGGAGAGAGCCCGATGCGGGGCTCGATCCCAGGACCCTGAGATCATGACCCGAGCCGAAGGCAGAGGCTTTATAACCCACTGAGCCACCCAGGTGCCCCAGTTGTTAAGTAGTCTTGTTTCTTTGAGTAGATTAAATCTGTCCCTTACAATATTGGTTATGCTAATTGGTTTTACAGACCTTTTTTTCATAGTTTAAACTTCTGGAACTGTAGTGGACCAATATAAATTTTGATTTCACTTCAGCAGTGTTTATGCATTAAAGTACAAATGGTACAAAGGGAGGTCTTTTCGCTCTCTTTTATTTTAAGATTTTATTTATTTATTTGAGAGAGAGAGAGAGAGAGAGAGCGCATGAGAGGGGAGGTCAGAGGGAGAAGCAGACTCCCCAGAGAGCTGAGAGCCCGATATGGGACTTGATCTCGGGACTCCGGGATCATGACCCGAGCCGAAGGCAGTCGCTTAACCAACTGAGCCACCCAGGCGCCCAAAGGGAGGTCTTTTTTTGCACATTCCAGATCAACTTCTCTGTTCTGATTTCTAGTGTTGAGCAATCTTCTGATCTACGGGACCAGTTGAATCATCTGTTGAAGTAGAGAATCTTGCAAGAGGGAAAAGCGCTTCTTTGCTGGACACTGAGAAGGAAATATTTTACTCAACTACTGTCCTATGGGTTTGATTTTCCATTTTCTTCTCCAAAAGTTAAGTTAGAAAAGATTTATGATGGTGAATAGTTTCTCCTGAAGAGAAGCTAGGCGGTTGAATTTTGGAAGTACTTCTTGAAGCTGACCAACTCATGCTCTTACTGAGTTTTTTAATTGCTCTGTTTAGTGTGATGTTAAAGCAATATTAAAGAGGTCTTAGTTTTTCCAATAGAATTTTTATAAAATGTCAAAAACTATATCATCTAAATGTGATTCTTAAGCAAATGCTGAATAATGTTTTAAATTCAGAAATACGAAGAAAAAAAAACAAAACCAAATACGGCTTCTATTGTGAAAACCGGAATGCTTGATATTCTTTTTAAAGACTTATTTTCTTTTAATCAGACATTCAGGAAATTTCATGGTTGCAGAATGATGATAGATAGTATCTGTTCTTTTCTATTAACTCAGAGGAGATATTTATTTTATTCATTGTAGCAATTCTTAAATTAAAATTAGGCAAATGGTATCATATCTGGCCAGCTGCGACCCCCTGCCTTGACCTGCATTCCTAGTTTCTTTGTTGTGACTCTTGATTAGTTGGCCTTGGGTTCATTTTGTAATTTTGCTAGTCATCAGCAGATTCACTTGTAGAACATTATTGCCAAGTGCAAAGGCAGTTGAATTACTGGGACTGATTGCAGTGGAGAGTTGTCCCATGGTGAAAACCTTATGTTTTCAGTTATTTGCCCATTTTCATCTAATCCATCTTGTTAAAAGGCATGACCTTTGAGTGTCTTTGTTTGAATTTTATATGGAACTCCATCGTGTTCTAGTTCATTTCTTACTTCACTGAAGAATTAGGAGAAAGCTGACATAAGAAAGTGGTGTTTTCAAGTGAAAGAAAAAAAGCAAGTAAGAGTCCAATTTATTATTATTATTACTTTTAAAGATCTTTATTTATTCGACAGAGAGAAGAGAACACAAGTAGGCAGAGAGGCAGGCAGAGGGGTGGGGGGAAGCAGGCTCCCTGCTGAGCAGAAAGCCCGATTTGGGGCTCGATCCCAGGACCCTAAGATTGTGACCTGAGCAGAAGGCAGAGGCTTTAACTGAGCCACCCAGGTGCCCCAAGAGTCCAATTTAATTCATATTGTATATCATCAAGTCGACTAATCATATAAGATTGTATTTATCCCTCATTATACCTATACACATTAACTTAAGGCAAAAGAAAAAACTAGTTTGAAGGAATTCAGTTATGCATTCATTTTATAAACTTTCATTATAGTTATTAAATATAAATGGGCTCAAATCACCATCAAAAAGAAGGGTCACAAATTGACAGCAAATGTCACATTAAGAGTAAAACATTTGAAGCATTATCAGAGGGTGATACTATCACCGTTGCTATTCAGCATTTTGCTGGAGGCCATGTCTAGTGTGGAAGTTAAAAATAAGTATAGCTAATAGGGCGCCTGGGTGGCTCAGTCAGTTAAGTGTCTGCCTTTGGCTCAGCTCATGATCCCAGGGTCCTGGAATTGAGACCCATGTCGGACTCCCTGCTCAGAGAGGAGGCTGTTATTCCCTCTCCCTCTGTCTGCTGCTCCCCTTGCTTGTGCTCTCTCTGTCAAATGAATGAATGAATGAATGAATAAATAAATAAAATCTTTTTAAAAGAACAGCTACTAGCAACAAAGAGACAAAATTATTATCATATGGTAGGATTATCTGCTTAGGAAATCCAAGGACTGATTTTTTAAAAAGGGTTATCAATTTAGAAAACAAAACAAAGTTCAGTTATCCGAGTATACAAGATGCAAAGAAATACCTAACATGGCATTTGTAAAAAATTAAAAAATAAAATAAAGGTATGGTCGGGCGCCTGGGTGGCTCAGTTGGTTGAGCAACTGCCTTCGGCTCGGGTCATGATCCCGGAGTCCCGGGATCGAGTCCCACATCGGACTCCCGGCTCTGCGGGAAGTCTGCTTCTCCCTCTGACCTTCTCTCCTCTCATTCTCAGTCTCTCGCTCTCTAATAAATAAATAAAAAATCTTTAAAAAAAAAATAAAGGTATGGTCTAAGTTTTCCTCATCATGCGAGAACAAATATTAAAGTAGCAGTGATTGCTTACATTATACCTGATAAATTTCACCATCAAAATTTTAATGGTAAATATCAAATTTACATTAAATAATGAAAACCTAGTAGTACTAAATTTAATCATTTTAAAGAACAATGCCAAAATACATAGAAGGAGAATAGCCAGAAATGTATGAATAGCCAGAATTGTATACATAATTTGATACTATATCTCTTGTAGAAATAAATGGGTTAGGTAGAATTAAATGGTGATCAAATATATAGAAACTAAAAATACTTCTTTAAATAACGTCTGGGTTGTAGAGGATATGTCGAAGGCTAGTTTTTTTAAAATAGTGAAATTTCAAATTCTATGCAAGAAAATTAATGTGATAATACCTAAGCAGTACTATAAAGAAAAAAAAATCATGCTGTAAATCTCTGTAGTAGGGAAAAGGGTGAAATGTTTTCCTTTTTTAAGGGGTTTGTGGTTAGAACTTAAAAGAAATCAAAATAGAATAAGAAAATCAAGCACGAAGGATAAAAATTTGGAAAAATATATATCATTAATTGGTTCTTTTTTTTTTTTAAGATTTTATTTATTTGACACAGAGAGAGAGAAAACAAGCAGGTACAGCAGACAGAGGGAGAGAGAGAAACAGGCTCCCAATGTGGGGCTCGATCCCAGGACCCTGAGTTTATGACCTGAGCTGACGGCTGATGCTTCACCAACTGAGCCAGCCAGGCACCCCACGTTAATTGGTTCTTATAGATTAAACTGTAAAGTATTGGGGCACCTGACTGGCTCAGTCGGTGAAGCATGTGACTCTTGATCTTGGGGTTGTAAATTCAAGCCCCAAATTGGGTGTGGAGATTACTTAAAAATAAAATCTTAAAAAAAAATTAAATTGGTAAAGTATCAGCTCAATCTGAAAGTACGAATTAGTAAATTTATAATTGAAATGGAGATAAAGAAAATAAATCAATTAGATTTTAAAAGCATGACCTGTCAGCTTGATTCTAAAGATTTGATTACTAGCATCAAAATGTCCAGCTCCTTTGAAGATATAATATGACAAAACTGCCATTTAAAAGAGAATATGTCGGGCGCCTGGGTGGCTCAGTTGGTTGAGCGACTGCCTTCGGCTCAGGTCATGATCCCGGAGTCCCGGGATCGAGTCCCATATCGGACTCCCGGCTCTGCGGGAAGTCTGCTTCTCTCTCTGACCTTCTCCCCTCTCATTCTCAGTCTCTCTCTCTCTAATAAATAAATAAATAAATAATCTTAAAAAAAAATCCTTTAAAAAAAAAAAAATGAGAATATGTCTGGGGGCCTGGCTGACTCAGTCAGAAGAGCATGTGACTTTTGATTTGGGAATGTGAGTTTGAGCCCCATGTTGGGCCTAGAGCTTACTTAAAATTTTTTTTTTAATAAGTCATTTGCCTGTAATGGCAATTACAGCTTTCCTGCTGTATTTTCCTGAGAATTTTCCAAACTATCAAAGAACTTCCATATACTCCCAAAGTATAGAAAACAATAGTAAGATACCCAGTTCATTTGCTGAAGTAAATATGACTTTCATTTTTATTTTTATTTATTTAAAGATTTTATTTTTCAGTAATCGCTGCACTCAACATGAGGCTCAAACTTACAACCCTAAGGTTAAGTCACATGTTCTACCGACTGGGTCAGCCAGGTGCACCTATGACTTTCATTTTTTTTTTTTTTAAGATTTTATTTATTCATTTGAGAGAGAGAGAGAGCACATGTGAGGAAGTGAGTTGGGGGGAGGGGCAGAGGGAGAAACAGACTCCCCTGTGAGCAGGAAGCAGGATGCAGGGCTCAGTCCCAGGACCCTGAGATCATGACCTGAGCCAAAGGCAGATGTTTAGCTGACTGAACCACTCAGGTGCCCCATTTTAAAAAATTTTTAATTTTTTAAAAGGATTTTATCATTTTAAAAAAGAAAAGCAAAATAACAAGAAAATTTAGGAGATTCTTTTTCATTAACATAGGTGCAAAAATTGTAATACAATCTCAGAAAAATTGAGTAGAGAAATATTTTTGAAGAATTGCTAAAATAATTCCAGAATTACGAAGTTGACGTAACAGCTGTAAAACACATTACATTAATAAGAAACATTAAATCATCTATCACTGTAATATACACCACAGAGGCATTTGAAAAAATGAACTTCTATTTCCAATTAAAACTAAAAAAAAAAAAAAAAAAAAGGAAAAAATTTTCTTTCTAAAGAGTTCTTTCTAAAGAACCAACATAGAATACTTGGTGAAGGAAAAAGAATCATATAATCCCAGAATCTTAGCTCTATATCGGGCCTCAAAAGTGACTGAATTCTGGCCCCATGTTTTGCAGATGAGAAAACAGAGCCTGGGACATGACCTGACTTACCCAAAGTTACAGAGTTTGGTGATGGGTTTTTTGAGTATTAGTCTAGCTCTTTTTTTTTTTTTTTTTAAGATTTTATTTATTTATTTGACAGAGAGAGAGATCACAAGTAGGCAGAGAGGCAGGCAGAGAGAGAAGCGGAAGCAGGCTCCCCGCTAAGCAGAGAGCCCAATGTGAGGCTCGATCCCAGGACCCTGAGATCATGACCTGAGCCAAAGGCAGAGGCTTTAACCCACTGAGCCACCCAGGCACCCCACTAGTCTAGCTCTTTATCATCTGTTACTTTCCTTACAAATAGAAACATGGGTGCCACTTGTCATTTCTAGTATTTAACACAATACAAAAGAAAGGATCTTGGAAGTATCTGAATCCAATCTATTTACCTTGCCACTGCATCTCTAGCAAGTGAACACCCTGCTGGTCATCTGGCTTCTACTTCAATGCTTCCAATTTGAGGGAATCCTTTACTTAGGGATGCTGGCCATTTTGGAAAGCTCTACTTCTTTAAAGACAGTCTGTGTATTGAACCAAAATCTGCCTTTCGGGACCATTCTGTAATGGTCAGATGGTCAGCTTCCAAGGTGGGATATGTGGAGGTATGCACAAGGCCGTCCTTGGAGGTAAGGGAAGAAAATAATGAAAATTTCTATGTATGTTTATTTTTCATCTTAAGAAACTTAGCTCTTGCTAATATTTAAAATAGGACTTGATCTGAGGGCTCTAATTGGGTCTACATAGCATACTGATCTCCACAGCCTGTCATTTAGCAGGGGTGATCTTTAAACACACAAGAACACTTGTGGCTGGTACACTGACCAATCAGAATGAATGATGGCTACAAGCAATCTGGCCCAGAATCAGCGCTATATATAGATACCTGATGGAAAACTGGGAATCACTCAATTTAAGTTGATAGTGGTTTGCTTTATTGTGGTTTATCCATGTGTGGTTGTATGGATTTTAGGTTTATCAAATGATTCTTGTATTAAAACAAGTATAGCGAAGAAGTGGAAAACAGTAAAGCCCTTTCCTTAACCCCCCTTTAATCTGTGCCTTCAAGGTAAAGATAGCATTTTAACAATGAGTGAGAAAGTGCTTTCCTAAAGGACTAATTTTATGGAGTCAGTATTTTGAAAACAAATATTTAAATGTTTTCGCCATTATACAATTGCTAAGAAACTGATAGCTATAGAAACACACATTTTTACATAGTTAATATTTGGAATTATTCTAAGCTATAAAAATATTCCAACAAGGATTGTTTTCATGGTTTAATTTGTTAAAAATATTAAAATATAATACCTTCCTATTAATATTTAACAATCAATTGACACCAGGGAAGACTGTTATTAGCAGATGAGATTGAAAAACGAGTGTAACATAGTAAATGTTCCATTTAGATCTCCGTATCTCCTTACTACCCTAATGAATAGAAATGCTTGTTATAACCACAGAAGGAAATAAGATAGACAAATACAGTGAACCCTTATACGACACGGGGGTCAGGGTACTGACACCCGCACAGTTGAAAATCTGTGTATAACTTTTGACTCCTCAAAAACTTAACTACTAATAGCCTACTATTGACTGGAAGCCTTATCAATAATATACACAGTCATTTAATACATATTTTATATGTTATATGTATTATATACTATATTTACAATAAAATAAGCTAGAGAAAAAATGTTATTAAGAAAATTGCAAGGGAAAGAAAATATATTTACAGTACTGTACTTACTAAAAAAAATCTACATAGAAGTAGACCATGCAGTTCAAACCCATGTTTTTCGATATAGGGGTAGTAGAAAAAAATTTTCTGCAGGATGAAATGACAATACTTAGGAAACACAAGTGAATTGACTAGAAATTACTAGAGGTTAAAAATGAATTTAGCAATGTTGCTTTCCTAAATACAATTCAAAACAGACTGAGAACTGCTACATGCATACAGTATGATTCCATGGCATTCTGGATAAGGAGGGAGAACAGATCTGTGGTTTTTTAGGAGCTGGTGGGGGAGGGGAGGGTCTTACTACAAAGGGGCACAAAGAAACTTCAGCATGAGAGAGTCTTGATTGTCATGTATACATTTGTCAGAATTCACAGAACTGTACACTAGAGAAAGTTGAATTTTCCTGAATGTAAATTATATCTCAATCAACCTGACTTTAAAAATAGATTAAAAATAAATAATCTGTGTAAAAAATGGGCAGAGGACCTGAACAGACATTTCTCCAAAGAAGACATCCAGATAGCCAACAGACACACGAAAAGATGCTCATGATCACTCATGATCAGGGAAAAGTCAAAACCACAATGAGATACCACCTCATACCAGTCAGAATGACTAAAATCAAAAGGACAAGAAATAGCAAGTGTTGGTAATGATGTGGAGAAAAGGAAGCCTTCCCACTGTTGGTGCGAATGCAAACTGGTGCAGTCTCGGAAAATGGTATGGGGGTTCCTGAGAAAATTAAAAATAGAAATACCATGTGATTTAGTAATTCCATTACTAGTAGTTACTAGTAATTCTAGTAATTCCATTGCTGGCTATTTACCCCCCCAAAACAAAAACTAATTTGAAAAGATACATGCACCCCTATGTTTATTGCAGCATTATTTACAGTAGCCAAGATATGGAAGTGACCTGAGTGTCCATCAATAGAATTGCATAAAGAAGAGGTGATGTATCTGTATGTGTGTACACACACACACACACACACACACACACACACACACACAATTATATACAATTCCATGTTTATATAATGGAATATTACACAGCCGTAGAAAAGAATGAGCTCTTGCTATTTGGGACAACATGATGGATCCCGGGGTCTTATGCCATGTGAAATAAGTAGGGCAGAGAAAGACAAATGCCACATAATTCACTTATTGTGGGATCTAAAAAAACAGACTAATAAATACAAACTGGTGGTTGCGGGGGCAGAGATGGGCAAAGTTGGTGAAGGGGATTAAAAGGTACAGACTTACAGTTGTAAAATGAGTAAGTCACAGGGATGAAAGGTACAGTACAGGGAATATAGTCAATGTAGTAACGTGGCGGATGGCCACTGTGCTTGTGGTGAGCGTTGTGTAATGTGTGGAATTGTGGAATTACTGTGTCGTATGCCTGAGACTTATGTAACATTGTATGTCAACTAGACTTCAATAATAAAAAAATACATTGAGAAAAGCTCATTTCATTCCCAAAAGGGGCACAAATCATATGGGTGTTCATTTAAGTCTGAATACGAGGTTTATAAAATGAATACGAGGTTTATAAAATGAATACGAGGTTTATAAAATGAAACCCACAGTGGAGCAGTAAAGGAAGATACTAATGAATAGTTAATATCCTCTTCCTGGTTGGAAAGACTAAAGACAGCCGAGGTGACACTGGGCCCAGTGGGCCAGAGCGCCACGTGAGAGCAGATGATCAGACTGTCTTGGAAGCTCTTGGAAGCGGTGGCGTGTTCAGGCATCCTGCGGCGGCTGGAGCCGGCTGGCACCACCTGGTACAGGCTTCGGAAGCCCGCCCCTCAGGAGATCGGGCCTGCCTGCCCCGGGGCGGGGCCTCGAGAGCTTTCGGCCTGGGGAGCTGGTTTCGGGAGCGCCCAAGTCCTGGAGTCCAGAGGCCAAGGAGACAGTGAGTGCGCCGCCTTTCACCTTCCTGCTGGGCTCCCAGTGCGGGGTGGTGGGGGGAGGGAGGACGGCGGCGGCAGCACCCCGGCTCAAGGCAGGCCCTGAGGTCACCACCCCCTACCAATCACCACCACTAGCGCTTCCAGCCTGCCTTTTAACCACCTCTCTACCTTAGCCCGTGCCTTTCCCCTTGCAGGTGCTCAGCGCCTTTGCCTTTCAGCCTCCTTTTTTATTCCCCTGGCAGTGGCGGACCCCCGTGACGCCGAGATCAGAAAGGACGTGCAGGTGCCAGCAGAAGGGCCTGGAATGGCCAAGGAGGAGCTTCTACTGAGTGCGAGCACTAGGCCTTTGGAAGCCCAGCCTGCCTGTGCCCTTAACCCCCAGGATCAAGGAGGGGACAGGAGTGGGGTGCAGAGCAAAGCCTGGGCTAAGAGCTTTGCAGGGGGAAAGCCTAGCCAGGCCTGGGTGGGTCAGGATGCGGGTGGTGGTGGGCTTGGGAGACTTCACCCTGCGGATACCAGTTCCAGCTCTTCTCTCTCCCACCCCCACCCTGCCCTTGGCTTCTGGTCAGACCTACTATGGGCAGGTGCTGAAGAAATCAGCAGACCTCCAGACCAGTGCCTGTGTCACTGCAGCCAGGCTGGTCCCCAAGCACATCCGGGAAGCCTTGAGGAATGTACATGAAGAAGTAACCTTGAGGTAGAGTGCCCTGGGCTGCTACCCCATCCCCCCACGGGGAAGACTCTAGACAGCAGATAGTGATACAGTCACTAGGGAATTAACCCATTTCTCCAATCCATCTAGTTTGCCTTGCCTATCATAAAACTGGTAAAGCAAATGGGACGCCTGGTTGGCTCAGTTGGTTAAGCTTCTGCCTTCGGCTCAGGTCATGATCCCAAGGTCCTATAATCCAGTCCCATATTGGGCTCCTTGCTCATTAGGGAGCCTGCATCTCCCTCTGCCTGCCACTCCTCCTCTTGTGTCCTCTCTCTCTCTCTCTGTCTGTCTCTGATAAATAAGTAATCTTAAAAAACAAACAAACTGGTAAAGTACAGCACTGATCATCTTATAGCTCTGTTTAAAAACTTCCAGTGACTGCCCTCCCCACCCCATCCTCCTTTACTCAGGATACATCCATACACCTTGGACCTGACATTCAAGGCTGTCCAGTCTGGCCCGCACTTCCTAATCAACCCCAGCTCCCTCTGATGCACTATGCTACACGAGCCAGACCTTTCCCTTCCTCCTGCCTCATGTGCAATTATTGATCTGGAATGCCTTCCCTTTCCTTTCTACCTTCCAACTCCTGCCCTTCCAACACTTCACTGCTATCCTACCTACTTGGTGTGAAGTTTTCTCCATCCTTGAGCACCCCCTTCCCTAAACTACTATAGCACTTATTGCCTGTGCAGTAGGTCATGGGAAATGTTTTCTGTACTCATGGTTTACCGCCCCAGTTAAATACCCCCAGGGAACAGAAATCTGGTGTTACGTTTCTTCTCCTGTAACTAGCGCAGTTCTGGACCTGTAGTAGATATCCAACTATAATGCCTCACTATTTATTCAACAAATATTGTAAATGGCTTGTTTTGTCCTAGTACCTGGTACAGTGCCCAACAATGGTGACAATGGAAAACAAAGCAGACAGAGTCCCAGTTTTCATGGAGCTTCCAGGTTAGCGGGGGGAAGAGAAACACCTAAATAGAAATCCAGTGAAGGACAGAACCAAGGAGGGACAGAAAAGGAGAGAGATCGGAAGGAAGGATTTGTAAGATTTAGTGATTCCACGTATTTTAGTTTCTAAGGGGGAAAATATATGCATACGTGGATGTATTTTCCATTTTCCAGGTATTATGGCTGTGGTCTGGTCATCCCCGAGTGTCTGGAGAACTGCTGGATTTTGGACGTGGGCAGTGGAAGTGGCAGAGATTGCTATGTCCTGAGTCAGCTGGTTGGTGAGACAGGCCATGTCACTGGCATAGACATGACCGAAAGTCAGGTGAGGCAGTGATCTGGAGGACAAGGGGGAAAACGTTCTCAACGTTCTCATTCTTTTAAAGATAAAGTTGTTTCCTTTGTGACTCTTCAAGGACAATCTAAGAAGACTGCTAAATGCAAAGCTCGTTTATACCATTAGTGTTTCTTGCCCTGAAGGCTGCGAACTTTGACAATTAGGGGCTCTTCTGGGAGAACAGAGTCAGAGGTTTGACCTCATACATGAATATCATGATGACCCAGTGGAGTCTGGTTTTCTTCTTGCTTCTCTGCCATCTGTCTTGAAGGATTTTGTTACTGAGTGAAGAGTTTACTCAAGCAAAATCCATGTATCAGGTGGTACCTGGCAAGCTCAGGCAGTAGAAGATGTCATTCTTGCTCTCTGGGTCAGGAGTTCAAGTCCCACATTGGATGCAGAGCCTACTTAATTCAAAACAAAACAAAACAAAACAAAAAACAAAACAACCTATGTATCGAGCAGGGAGTTTATCTCTCATTGAGTTGTCCCAGACTGTAATTTATCCTACATGCCCAGAGGAACCTTGTACACTTATCCGAAATATATTACAAATATTCCATTTGTAGTAGGAAATTTTTAGTAAAAAAGTAGCATATTAAAAAAATGATTATCAAATCCATATATATCTTTTATATATATGTTTTTTTTTTTAGGTAGAAGTGGCTAAGAAGTATATTGACTATCACATGGAAAAATACGGCTTCCAGACACCCAATGTGACTTTTCTTCATGGCTACATAGAGGATTTGGAGGAGACTGGAATCAAGAGTGAGAGTTACGATATTGTTATGTAGGTCTATACCCTTATTTTTGTGAATATAGCCCAATTCCCGTTGAACAAAAATGTCACCACTCTTTGCCAAACCGACTCTCATTTGGGGTGTTAACGCCTGACTTAATGAGGGAGGGAGCTGCTCTCAGGCCCTTGTAGCCCACCGGCCTCGGAACACTGTAGCCCGGGAGAGAACCGATTGTAAACTTACCCGTGGGCAGATGAGCCCGAGACAACAACAGCAGGACCAGAGTCTGCTCATACAACACACGCTGACCAGGCATCTCCAGCATTATTGTCACAGCCAAGTGTAGGAGTCTGTGTTTCTCCTTTTCCTTAGAGTTGTCGTCAAATCATGCCCGGGTGACAGCCTTAATGAAGCTGCCTTTCGCCTATGAATAATTAAAGAATCATCAATAATCACAAATATATTAATAATAATTATTAATAATTGTTAATGAAAATAGACGGATTTCACCTCTTTTACATGTGGCCTAAGGACCGCGTGGTGAGGGAGGCATCGGGAGCCGGCCTTCGCGCCATTGCACGGTCACCATCAGCGCAGACAAATGAGGAGCGTGCCTGATTTTTTTTCCCTGCCCACTCAGATTGGCTAACAATTTATTGCAATTTTAAACGCTTTGTCCATCTTTTTCTTGGGAAAAAGTGGAGTGTGGGGAAGAGAGGAGGGAGGCAGGAAGAATGGTGTGGCTTTGGGAAATGATGGAAGACATCTTTAGGGACTAAAGGATTTGATGTGCTCTGAATAGTGTGTGAATTTGCCTGCCATTCCATCTGGTTTTTTAATTTTTTTTTTGTTTTTTGTTTTTTTAGATCAAATTGTGTCATTAACCTTGTGCCTGATAAGCAACGTGTGCTGCAGGAGGCATACCGAGTGCTCAAGGTGAGAGAAGAGGGAGACAAGTGGTCTTCCCATGTCAGTAAGAGCAGATGGGATCTGACCTGTTCTTGCGCCTTTGAGCTGAGAGCTCCAACTCTTGCCATTTATTCACTACATTAAAAAGGGACGCCCAAGAGGGGCGTGGCAAGAATGCCTCAGACATGGATTCTTTTTCCTCTCATGTCGTAAAAGGTAGTAAACCCGAGAGTCATGATTGTCACTGGATGCTGTAAAATAGTTGCCTTATGGCGATCTCTCCTCTTGTCCCCTGCTGCCCACGGTCCTGGGTTAGCATCTGTAGAATCGCAGGGACTTTTGGGCTGACTCCAGAAGATTGCTGTGGATAGACTCTTCTAGCTTGTATAGTGTTTCTGAGGGCTGCTTATTTCATCTCTATCAGGATTTCACATCTTTGGATATAGAAAAGATGGAACTTCTACATTAAGTACTTTCTTTTTTTTTTTTTTAAGATTTTATTTATTTGACAGAGAGAGATCACAAGTAGGCAGAGAGGCAGGCAGAGAGAGGGAGGAAGCAGGCTCCCTGCTGAGCAGAAAGCCTGATGTGGGGCTCGATCCCAGGACCCTGAGATGAGGACCTGATCCTAAGGCAGAGGCTCAAACCCCTGAGCCACCCAGGCGCCCCTACATTAAATACTTTCTAAAAGGAAGACTTGCAGGAGCTCCATGCCCTCCACATGTATCATGAGATGTGTATCTTCGTGAGAGAAGATACAAGATTCTGAGATTTCTGGTTTACAGGGCTTGTCATAGACATCAAATAAGAATATGTAGGAATGATTTAATAATGTTTTATTTAATATGTCATCTAATGGGCCAGCTTACTATCTTCATCAAGATGTACTTGTAAAAGGTAGAGACGTTATAGTACAGTCTAGACTCTGAGCCCTTGAAACTAGCTAAATACAATCTTAAAATTCCTGATTCCTAATTATATAAAAATATAATTATTATTATAAAATGAATAACATTATAAAAGTTATATATTTTTTTTAGATTTTATGTATTTATTTGACAGAGAGAGACAGCGAGAGAGGGAACACAAGCAGGGGGAGTGGGAGAGGGAGAAGAAGGCTCCCCACCGAGAAGGGAGCCTGATGCAGGGCTCCAGGGCCCCAAGACCCCAGGACCCCGGTATCATGACACGAGCCGAAGGCAGATGCTTAACAACTGAACCACCCGGTGGCCCCAAAAGTTATATGATTTTTAAGGGAGAAGAATTCAGGAATATATTTATTTCTATTAGTTATGCAGCCACCTGGGACTGCATTTGGTTCAGACTGGCTAAAATTTTCAGCACCTGAGTATATTTAGGAGAGAAACACTCTTGGAAAGCCATTTTGTCTGTAGGGCACTGAAAAAAATCTTGGCACACATCTATTGCTTGTAACTAGGAAGGCAGCTGCGATTTGTTCACCAACGGTCACCTCAGTACTTCTGTTGGTTTTTAAAATTGATTTTATCTCCTCATTCCTTTCTTTGCTATCTGGGTCCAATGTCATCTTTAACCTTGTTTGGATTAATACTGCTGTTTCAGCATGGCGGGGAGCTGTATTTCAGTGACGTCTATGCTAACCTTGAATTGCCAGAAGAAATCAGGACACACAGAATTTTATGGGGTAAGTGTTGCTTTGTTTTGTTTTACGGCAGACACTTTTTCACGTACAGAGCTCCAGTCTGCTAATATCCGGAGGAGGCTTTGTGATGTAGGAACACGTGGGATTAGGTGTGGTCGCTTCGGTCCCCTTTCTCCTCTGCCACTCAAGAGTGGTATGACCTTGGAGAGTTTAATTAGTCTCATTGAGTCATTGTTTTCCAAATTGCAAAGTGCAGATAATAACTCAATCTGCCTTATCGGGCTATTACGAAGATTAAATGAGATAGTAGATATGAAAAATATTTTGAAAACTGTGGCATGACCACCCTTTGGGGACTGAAGCCCCTTCATCCCGCTTCAGTGTTATTGTGTTATTTATTCCCTTATTGTTATTTAAATAAGTCTCTGGAAATTAAGGAGATGAATGCATTCCTGTGGTCAGTCTGATTACCAAATCCAAAGTTCTTACTTTTAGGGGCACGTGGTCAGCTCAGTCAGTGGAGCATGTGACTCTTGATCTCAGGGTTGTGAGTTCAAGTCCCATGGTAGGTAGAGATTACTAAAAAAAAAAAAAAAAAGAAAAGAAAGAAAAAAAATCCCATTTAAGAAAAAAACAGTTCTTACTTTTAGAATAAGTTCTGTTAACTTTTCTCCCATCATACAGTAATAAATGAATATTGTTAAAATGTTGGAAAATACAAAAAGAAAAAAATTACTACTTATCATGTAACATGGTAATAATCCTTTTAACATTTTAGTATTTACCCTTGTAGGGTGTGTGTGTGTGTATAATAAAATTTGGAGCATGCTGTATGTAGAATTTAGTATTCTAATTTTATTTGGCATGTTTCTTAAGCCCAAGATCTTTAAAAATGTGTTTTACATGTGTGTATTTTACAACTGTATTATGCAGCTGTGCCATACTTTATTTGACCATTTCTCTAGGTAATCACTTGGGTTGTTTCTAATTTGTTGATGTTATAAAATAAAAAACTCTAAATTGCCTTCTGAGTATTAGTAGTAGTTATTGTTCTAGTAGCAGGTCATTTATGATAATCTGGAGCTAGTAGGCAATTTTGTAAATTATCCTTTATATTCTTTTACTCACATAGCACAGTGCTTTTCCGAATGTAGCCTAATCCATCCAGAAATATGATTGGAGCTGGATGGAACCAGTACATTAGTGACTGTCTTGAAAAATGGTTTCCAGAGGCCATTAGCTGGCATATTCCATTTTAACTGTGACTTTCTAGCT
This sequence comes from Nasua narica, assembly GCA_028533885.1. Classification (NCBI taxonomy): domain Eukaryota; kingdom Metazoa; phylum Chordata; class Mammalia; order Carnivora; family Procyonidae; genus Nasua; species Nasua narica. Next base: position 51,824,128 of record CM052812.1, read on the forward strand.
CTTGGGGGGACACTCAAGTCCTTCTTCTATTTCTAGGATCTATGTTTTAACTAACGTCATATTCCTTTCTTTCTTTTTAAGTTTGTGTATTTAAGTAATCTGTACACTGGATGTGGGGCTCAAACTCATGACCTCAAGGTCAAGAGCTGCATGCTCTTCCAACTGAGGCAGCCAGGCACCCCACCTAATACCATTCCTCATCAATTTTATAGAAGAGTAATTTCTTGAATACCTAGTTGTTTGGTTGGTTTGTGATTTTTCTTTTTTTAGGTGAGTGCCTGGGTGGTGCTTTGTACTGGAAGGACCTTGCCATCCTTGCCCAAAAAATTGGTTTCTGCACTCCACGTTTGGTCACTGCCAATCTCATTACAGTTCAAAACAAGGAATTAGAAAGAGTGATTGGTAAGAAAGAGCAGAAGGGAATGTTAAAACTGCTCCTTGAATGATTCAAATCTGGTGGTGGGGGGGGTTGTTTGTTTGTTTGTTTTTTCACATGTGGTGTTTAGCAAGTGTGTACCGAGTGGCTCTCATTGAAGGAGACTTTGGATCATCTAGAAACCTCCATCTTGTCTTCTGTTTAATAGCAATCTCCCAGAGTTTGGTATTTAATAGAGCACTTCAAAGTTATCTAGTAAATAAAGTGAACTGCCCGGAAAGATAACTGATGGCATGCAAAGAAGAAAATCACCTTTATAATGTGTGCTCTTCATCTACTAAGCAAACCAATAGCCATTTGGGTGCTGGAGCTGAACCATGGGTAAATTCTGTTTTAGGTGACTGTCGTTTCGTTTCCGCAACATTTCGCCTCTTCAAACTCCCTAAGACAGGACCAGCCGAAAGATGCCAAGTGATTTACGATGGAGGAATCACAGGACACGAAAAAGAACTGGTATTTGATGCAAATTTCACATTTAAGGTAAATAAAAAATTCTGTAATTTTGGACATTCTTTTTACTCTGATGCTTGCTCCAGATACCTTTTCTTAACCTTGCATCGCTTCTCACTTTCCCAGTGAGAAGTGGGGCCTGTGCGTGTGTGTATGTATGCTTTCGCTGAACCATTAAAAGCAAGTTGCAGACATCGTGACATTTTACCCATACTATTTCAGCATCCATCTCCTGAGAATATTCTCTTACATAACCACAGTATCACTTTCACACCTAAGAAAATCTTTTATGGGAAGCATCCATCAGACATCAGATTAATGGAATTACAGAGAAGTGGGATGGAAAAGAATAGAAGTATTGTCTAACAGTATTTCAGTGGTTCACTTGTATCATCGAATGAAGGAACTCTTAGTGTTTAAAGACAATACATTGATATTTCTACTACTCTTTGCAGGGCCGTCTTTATTTCCTCAATATGGAAAAGTATAGGCTTTGGCATCTGACACCTGGGCTCAAATTCTGGCTCTATTATTTATTACCTGGATAAACTTGAAAAGTCCTCGTTTGAGGTATAGTTTGCTCCACTGCAAGAGTAGGGGTACTAATGCCTGCTGTGTGGAGTTTCTGTAAGATGAGCAGTAACATAGGGGTGCCTGGCTGGTTGACTCTCTAGAGCATGTCACGCTTCGTCTCCAGGTTGTAAGTTCGAGCCCCGTGTTGGGTGTAGAGATTACCTAAAAAATAAAATTTTGATAAAGATTAGCAATAATATAGTAGAACCTGGGTACTGGGAACTCAGTAAACAGAAGATACAAGTATGATTTGTTCCAAAGATAGAAGGATTTACTGTTTCCCATATCTGATTTTTTTTGGTCCAAATAGCATCTTCAAACTTCTTCTACCCCCTGGTGCAGCGGAGCTATTGATGATTTTTCACTGATCCACTGCCCCTCGATGGACTGCCTGCTTCTGAAGAGTCACAGAATCAAAGCGGGAGAGGCCTTTGAACCCATCGCTCTGATATAGTGACTCTCAAAAAACCCCACCATTTTTAAGAGCAGAATTCTTTTTTAAAGGAAGATCTTATTTAAAAAACCAATACTTGGGGTATCTGAGTGGCTCAGTCGGTTAAATGTCTGCCTTCGGCTCAGGTCATGATCTTAGGGTCCTGGATCGAGCCCGCATGGGCTTCCTGCTCAGTGGGGAGTCTGCTTCTCCCTCTCGGTCGGCCGCTCCCCATGTGTGTTCTCTTGCTCTCACTCTCTCTCTCAAAATGAATAAAGAATATCTTTAAAAAATTTTTTTAAAAACCAAAACTTACTGTGTGTCAGACATTGCTTTCCATAACCCTGATATATGAAGGGGTGCACATAGATCTTATCTGAAGGGAGCAGGGATTAGCTAGCCCAGAATCTCCTGTGCTCATGCCTGGTAAGGCATGAGCCCTTTGTACAGACAGCCCCCCAGGCACCCTGGGACTCACAGAAATACACATTAACAACTCTTAATTTAAAAGCTTACAAAAAAAAAAAAAAGAAAGAAAAAAACAATAAAAAAAAGACAAAAAAATAAAGGCTCATTTTTAAAATTTATTTATTATTTTTTATTCACATATAATGTATTATTTACCCCAGGGTACATGTCTGTGAATCATTAGGCTTACACGTTTCACAGCACTTACCATAGCACATACCCTCTGCAAGCCCATAATTAAAAGCTCATTTTAATGATGAATAAGGGGATACCCCAATTTTTTCTACATTTTCTACATCTGTCTCTGAGGAGAACAATGTGTCTTTTTTTTTTTTTTTGCTTTGCTACCAAAGAAAAACTCATTATGACTCTGGTCAATTACATTTTGAAATGAGCATGAAACTAGCAGCAGGGGCTGAACAGAAGAAAATATCATATCATCCTTTTATCCTGAAATGTCACTCCTCAGTAAAACCTTTGCATTTCTTTTATTGAGATTAAAGTGGCATTTCTTAGTAAGTGTGTTTTTCCTGCTACCCTTCAGGAAGGTGAAATTGTTGAAGTGGATGAAGAAACAGCAGCTGTCTTGAAGAATTCACGATTCGCCAAGAATTTTCTGATCAGACCAATTGGAGAGAAGCTGCCAGCAGGTAGTGGCTGTTCTACTTTAGGATCAAAGGTTTGTTTGGCTTTCAATCCCTACCTTGCCACCGACTGCTAACACAAGAAACAGATCATTATTCTTATAGTTGGCTGCTATAAATAATTTGTAGCATATTTGTATCTTACAAAACGATTGCATTAATTTCATAATTTTATTTTTCCAATCTGGACAGTAAGTCAGAGACTTTTAACTTGGTGTACCCATGAATGGACTTCAGGGCATCCTGTGTATGTGTATTTTCTCAATCAAGTGTCTTGTTACTTTCATCAGATTCTTTTTTTTTTTTTTTTAAGATTTTATTTATTTGACAGAGAGATCACAAGTAGGCAGAGAGGCAGGCAGAGGGAGAAGGGGAAGCAGGCTCCCCGCTGAGTAGAGAGCCTGACGCGAGGCTCCATCCCAGGACCCTGAGATCATGACCTGAGCTGAAGGCAGAGGCTTAACCCACTGAGCCACCCAGGCACCCCCTTTCATCAGATTCCTAAAGGAGTCCAGATACAAAAAAGGTTAAGAACTACCTTGGAAAAAATTATTCAAATATTCAAATATTTGGGGTTTTATTTTTTATTTTTTAATTTTTAAAAAATTTTTTATTTTTAATTTTTTTAAAAAAAAGATTTACTTATTTGAGAGAGAGTGAGCGAGGGAGAGAGCACAAGCTGGGGGCTGGGAGTGGGGGCAGCCCCAGAGGGAGAGGGAAAGGGAGAAGGAGAAACAAATTCACTGCTGAGTAGGGAGCCTGATTTGGGGCTCGATCCCAGGACCCTGGGATCATGACCCGAGCCGAAGGCAGATGCTTAACCAACTGAGCCACCCAGGTGCCCTTCAAACATGGTATCAATTATTTTATTGATCCACTAACTAATTTATAATATCGTGTTTAGAACAGGCTGAGTGATGGATTTCAAGTCTCTTTTGGCCGCCAGAACTTACAGCATTCACCAAAGTCACACCAGCGATGTGACAAGGCACTGGATGTTGGAAGCCCCTGGAGATACCAGTACTGAGGTTGCTGCGCTAGGCTGGTGCCGAGTGGGGGTTTACACGCAGGCCTCACACTCAGATAGGCGAGGCTCAGATCTTGGCTCTACCAGGCCTGTGTGATCTCAGGTTCGTTACCTACGCTCCCTACACTCTCTGTTTCTCCGTGTGTAACCGGAAGGTAATAATCGCTTTTTCTCCTCAGCTTGTGAGGATCAATGGGGATGTTTTGTGGGAAGAGTTAACCTGATGCCTGCACATAATACACACTCAAGAAATAGAAGTAGTTATAGTTTTGGATTTGTACTAATTAAGATTCTTGGTCACTTGGAACTGCGTTCTAGGATTTCTCTCATTCTTCCACACACCCTTTCTCATGGGCTCAGAGATTCTCGAATCTTTTGCCGTGAAGTTTTTGCTTTCTTTGGCTTGTATATTATAGTGATTTTGGATACGTTGAGCATCCACTGAGACACAAGTAACTCTTAGGCCTTTTTCCTCTGTTACACGATAAGCAGTCTTTAAGAGTAAAGCTTGTTTAGAGATCACTCACCAACATGGTGAGAACACTCACCAACATTTGTAGTTGGGAGAGTTTAACTGAACGCAAGAGGCAGGGATTCCGGAGCCAAAACACCGGATGTGGGCTCGATGGCCACTCTTAGCAGCATGAATCAGCTGCAAGCTAAGCGTAGGAGCCCCAGCGAGAGCAGAAGAGTGACCCACAGGTTTTGCTTTATTAAATTCTTGAGCACTCTGCTATTTATTACTCTTCTGTTTTCGAAGCAGGTGCCTTTTTGGAAAGTCGAGAAATGTGACTTTGGACCTTTCCGTCCTTGAAACCTTTCAAATGTGATATTGGTATTTTGCAACTCTTGGGAGTTCACCGATAACAAAACCTTGCTGGTGAGAATCAATGTGTATTTTGAAATGTTTTCATCATTCTAATTCTCCTGGAACCTGGCTTCCCGAATCCTAGTTAGAAAAGCTGTCAGTGGGTTACGGTGACAAGTAAAGGGAGTGTATGCTCCAACCACAACACTTCTGGTGTACTCTGGCTGTAAGAAAAAAAAATGTCATTAAGTGGGCTGGCTTTTGCAGAGACCCCTTTCTTTCAGCCTGGCTCTCCGTGACCTCCCTCGTAGTGTGCACGCAGGGCGTGCAGGAAGGCTCCTGACCTCAGATACCGGTCGTAACTTGGCCATGTACTTGAACTGGTTTATCCCACCTGCCTCCTCTCTCATCTGCCTTGTTTCTTTCAGCCTGCTGATGTGCCAATGTCTTTAGA